>CM063526.1:32952160-34152160 GCA_032199755.1 Ambrosia artemisiifolia | reverse complement strand
AGGAGGTCACCCATCCACTAACATTAAGCCCCAAAACGCGTTGGTGATTTAATAAGCATTGGATTACATATGAACCAATGATCTCTCCTGGCCACGGCCGATGTGAGAGTTTCCTGGGGTGTCACATTCACCCCCTGTTAGAGTCTCGTCGTCCTTGATGAGGTTGTAACTCATCATCCCGAATGACACAGGAGTGGCTCTGATACCATCTGTAACATCCGACCCCTTTCACCACCAATATTGTCCGCTTTGCTCGATGGGTCGCCCATCCAGAACTCACGGATTTATTTTTTGTGCCCTAGTGGAGACTTCTCAGGAGGTCACCCATCCTCGTACTGCTCCCACCTAAGCACGCTTAACTGTGGAGTTCTCCTCTCATCCACTAACATTAAGCCCCAAAACGCGTTGGTGATTTAAGAGGCATTGGATTAAATATGAACCAATGATCTCTCCTGGCCACGACCGATGTGGGATTTTCCAGGGGTGTCACATTCACCCCTTGTTAGAGTCTCGTCGTCCCTGGTGAGGTTGTACCCACAATCCCGAACGACACAGGAGTGGCTCTGATACCATCTATAACATCCGACCACTTTTACCACCAACATTGTCCGCTTTGCTTGATGGGTCGCCCATCCAGAGCTCACATATTTATTTTTGGGTGCCTTAGTGGAGACTTCCCAGGAGGTCACCCATCCTGGTACTGCTCCCACCTGAGCACGCTTAATTGTGGAGTTCTCCTCTCATCCACTAACATTAAGCCCCAAAACGCGTTGGTGATTTAAGAGGCATTGGATTACATATTATCAAAGATCTCTCCTGGCCACAGCCGATGTGGGATTTTCCTCGGGTGTCACATTTCATTTATCTATATCTATGTATATTAATAAAACAAAGCACAAAAGCTTACATGTCGCTTAATGAGGTCATCCTCCTCTTTGAGTATGTTACATGACATTCTCCCCTTTATTTTCCTTCAAAAGTTTTTTTCTCTATCATGTCCCCCCCCCCCCAATTTTAAACGTTAATAACTTTATGTATGCGTTTTTTTAAACAAAAAATTACACCAAATTAACGAGCGTTTTATTATATTTACAACGAGCACCATAGTGCCAAACAAAAAGAAACGAAAGAAAAAAAAAACTATCTTTTTGTTGGGTTTTGTTCATACAGGAAAAAAAACACAATGGGTTCAACTAATTCATTTATCTTATCTAGGCAAGACACTAATCATGTTCACATAGTAAATAACAATTATATTTTCATTAAAAGCAGAATAGGTTAAACCACTCCTTTCAAAAACACAAAAAGGTCACACCTTCAATACCACCAGCTCAATCACGCCCTTTAATGATTGCTTATAACTTTGCTCCCTACCCAAACATACTTCTTCTTTTTAATATACATTTTCATTCTTATTCACATGATTAAAAATTGTTGTTTTCTCATATTGTGTTACATTAATTTCTAGTTTACATCATAACACATATTTTAACACTTTATATTAGATCTATCTATCCCGGAAAGCTTCCGTAATATAATCTAGCATATAATAAACGAAAGTATGGTGCTCATCCAAACATACATTCTCTCTTTAATATATATTTTTATTCTTATTCACATGACTAGAATTTTTGTTTTCTCATATTATAGTACATTAATATTTATGTCACATCGTAACATACATTTTGTCATTTCATATTAGATTTGTATATCCAGAAAAGCTCCCAACTAATAATCTAGTAGGAATATATATGAAACACGGATGTCTATGTGATATAACTATATTGTTGTTTTGGTCATTGAGTTTCATCAACAAATTTAAGGCATATTTGGTTAACAAACTAATTTTTGTTTTTTTTTTTCGTTTTCTATCTTATTTTCTCTTTAATCAAAAAAGTCACAACCAATAATTACTCTTTTTTAAAGCACAAAAACTCATTTCCAAATCATTACCCTTTAACACTATTTATCCAAGAGCTTTCCAAAATATTACACCTAAAGTGGTTTTAAGTGGAGTGACGTTAAGTTTATGTGTTAGGTGACTGAAATAACCAACCACTCTTGTTATATGAAAAACAATATAATTTTATACTAAAAATAAGTTAGGACCATGGAGCATAAATATAATAAAACAAAAGGACAACCAACCCACGCCATTCATCTCTCCAGCTAACTTCCTGTTATTTTCTAAAGCAAAATGAAAAACAAAACCATATCAATTCACACGTTGCTTTTATCCCAACAGCATTTAGAGCGGTAATGGCCTACAACATTTAAAAGTCATAAATCCTAAATTAGACCACGGTCCCGGCGGTAACAATATTTCAAGCCTCTATTTTGGATATTATGTGACAAATAAAGTATACGGTATAAAGCCCCTTAAAATAAGA
Organism: Ambrosia artemisiifolia; assembly: GCA_032199755.1. Lineage (NCBI taxonomy): Eukaryota > Viridiplantae > Streptophyta > Magnoliopsida > Asterales > Asteraceae > Ambrosia > Ambrosia artemisiifolia. The sequence continues at coordinate 34,149,770 of CM063526.1, read as the reverse complement.
AGCGTAAGAAACCAACATATATTGACACCTGTCAATTAAACCTAACCACAGTTAAACCACAATTAAAACTATCTTCCCTATTATAAACCTAACCCATCCTCATCCGCATTTTGAAACAAACGATCTAGATCTGACCACCACCACCATCACCACCACCACCACCGTCACCACCCCCACCACCACATCGGAACAACCACGATCAACCAAGCAGTGTTCGAAATTAAGCTCGTCAACCAGAGAAATTGACTTGCAGGCGAATCGGTCACCAAAACTTCTTGAAGCCATCTTCGTCACTCCCCCTAACCACCACAATAATCACCATTGTTGCTCAAACTGTCTCCTTCGTTTGCCATTGTTGCTCGTCATCATGGACCGCCTTACCATCGAGTTCCACTGATTTTGCCTGAAACGACAACCGAAACCATGAGGGTGATGGGTGGTCTGTTGTTGTTGTTTGTTTAGGGTCAGGTGTAGGTGTAGTAGTAGCAGTAGGCGGTGGAGGTTTGAGTTTGTTGGAGATGTTCCGTGTGGATATTTTCCCAGTTGAAGAAGATGCGTTTGTTTTAAGAGCTCCCTGTTAACAAGGTGCGTTTGTTTTTTTTTTGTTGAGTTTTGATGAGTGCGTCCAAAAATTTCAATGAGTGTTTCCAAACTTTTCAATGAGTGCGTCTGAAATTTTGATGAGTGCGTCTGAATTTTGATGAGTGCGTCTCAAATTTTGATGAGTGCGTCTGAATTTTGATGAGTGCGTCTCAAAATTTGATGAGTGCGTCTGTTTTTCACCAACTTCATCTTCTTCCTCTGCAACTTTTTTAAACAAAATCATCCTTAATGAAACAAAATCCAGAGTTTTTGACAACTATTAAAATTCATAATTGTTCATATGATTGGTTTAATCCTTTGTTTTTTTATTATTTTTAGATCAAATACTGATCTTATGTTTTTCTTTCACTGTAATCGATTTTTTTTTTGTTTTTGAATTGTGTAATCATTCTAAACATGAATCGATCTGAAAACGATGAAAAATCATGGTTCAAATTAGTTCTGTTGTTACGATTTGAAAAAAAATTAGACGGTTAGAAGTTTTTTTCCTATTTTACGCTTGGTTAGTTTTAACCCAGGTATGGTTAGGGTTTTAATCTGCATCCCGAAATCTTGTTAATCTAATGGCTGAGATTGTTTCTTACGCTTCTTACGTTAAGAAGCTTTATACGTTAGCCTCACCCTTATGTGACATCTGTCATGTGGTCTCACATAGACTTTAAAAGGACTTGAAATTAACAAGGAGTGTAGTTTTCAAGCCCCATAAAGCTCATTCAAATCATTACTCAATTATTATTATTTTATTTTTTATTTTTTTGAAATTTGAAACAAATAATGTTATTGGTGGATAAAAGTTTAAGAGATTTGATTGGTTTGTGACATGTGAATTGAAGCGTGAAATCTTTCACACATGGAGCATTCAAGCCCCTTTCACACCCAAGGGGGCGTTGTTGCAGCGCCAAATGGGGCGCCAAATCCCCCTTCCACACTCATTTAACATACCACTAAACATGGTCTTATAACTTATCTCCTTTTCAACCCAAAAAAACCTCCTTTTTAACATATTAACTAAACACTATTTTCTCGTTATTAACTTCTTGATTAGAGCATTAACATCAAGTTCGCCATCCTCATTCACTCACAACCACATATTATATAAGAATACAATTGGTAAAATTTTATGTGAGAGCGAAATAGTGTAGCAATATGTCACTGTCATGGTATTTCGGTAATTTACAGATTTCTCAACGGTATTTCTGGGAATATAGTGATTGTTGATGTCGTCACTTTCTTCTTCCCTAATTTTCTTTCCTCTTTCATGATATATCACAAACACAAATACATACAGACTAATATCTGACAAACACAAATACATACAGCGAGTAGCTAAGAGATCAGAGGTAAAATCTTCGAAGAGAAAGTGATGCAGAGTGAGGATGACTACGGCAGTTGCACCGGCGTTCTTTTTTACCACACGATGGCTTTTATGGGCTCATCATTGTTGCCCGCCGTTCATGGCTTTCTTGGTTCGATTTCATTTGATACGATGGTAGGGCTTTACCGTATTCGACGTCCTTCCTCGCTGGATATGGCTATTTATATCTTTTTACTTTCGCCTAATTTGAACCAAGTATGAATAATGCTTATGGTGCAAGGCTAAGTTGAAACTTTTGTCGTCAAGGTTTTAGTGGCAACGGTCAACATGGTGTTAGGTTCTGTGAGCAGATCGGCGACGGCTCCGACGATGATTTAGTGGCGGAGATGGTAAAATAATTGGAACAATTACGGATCTTGGTGTGAGGATTTGGCGGAGGTGGATGGTGGTCTTCACCATGTAAAGCAACCTTTAATTTTGTTGTGTACATCTAATCAATGGGAGGCTTTTGTTAGGTGTTGGTAAAATAATTGGAACAATTACCAAAATATTAGCTTCAAAGCAATTCCTTTTCCATGCTTTAAATGTGAATTAAATGTAATCCTAAGCACAGAAGAGTTGATTATCGGGTTTTGTCTAGGATGTCATTTGAGATGGCGCTCGCAACACAACCGAACGACCTGCCATTGCGCGCCTAAGCTTTCATGTACAGTCCTCTTAATGAAATATCTCACGTTTTCCGCTGCCTTGCCTTACGATGATTGCGTCTGAATTTCATTGTCACCTTGAAGACGTAGAGGTTGTATTTGTGGGAATCTGGCTATGATGTTTGTGTGTATAATGCGGGTGTCGACTGTGAGCCCACTATTGTTGCGCAACCGATCGACCTCCAATTGCGTACCTGAGCCTTGCTGTAATCGGCTGAACCCCTCAACTATCTACTTGGTATGGTGTCTTGCATTGTCATGTTTTCCGCTAGCTTTGATTGCTGGTATTTGGCGGCTGTTTTTGTACTGTTAACAGTACTTTTTTCCCGTTGGCGAATGTATTTGGGTATTTGGCTGTGATGATTGCACGTTCAATGCAGATGTCGACTGTGATGGCGCTAGGGCAGCGCAACCATTCGACCTATCATTGCGCCCCTGAGGCTTTATGCATTATATAAAGATACTTTGTTACGAACGGTTACTGTTTGGTAAAAAAGGAGATCAAATCTTCTTCTCTTTTACTTTTGGGTTTGTATTAAAATCTTAAAAACTTTTTGAATCTTGATTAGGCGACAAATACAGATGGTTGTATGTATGTTACATAGCAAACGAGGTGGTCGCCGTAGTTAATGTCATTATCGTAACAAGTGTAACGCAAGCGCAAACACTAAGTTGTCGCAGCGCGCGACATGGTAAAAAAACTAGTTATACTAACAATCATCACATTTTTTCTCCTTCTTAATTAAAATATAATACTTTTATATACCTTTATCATTACCTTTCTCTCTCATTCACTTACAACCACTTTCAAAATATATTAAAAAATAAATGCAAGGGAACAGTGTTCCCCCAAATGCACCGATGAATAGTAGATTCTCCATATCCTCAACTCACAATCACTCTTAACCCCATCCTAAAATTGTAACACCCTAGAACCGTAATGCAGAAAATACGCAGCGGAAATACCAACCGAAAAAAAATTCAATTCTTTAATAAAAACCTTGAATGATTAGAAATCAAATCTACTAAGTATTTTAAGTGTTACATCTTCTATTATTTCCTATTGCCTTCAACAAAACTCATCTTTATTTGGTTAAGTGACCGTGACCACGTACAATCCGCCTCCTCGCTCGATCGCCATCCTTTCCTTGCTTTAAGAGGTAGACAATACAACCTACAATCACCACATAACCATATCATTAGTTCGGTAAGTGACTATAGTCAGTATTTTTACAACATAGTAATAGCATCCCAAGGAAGCTAGATAATCTCTTTGACTTATCTCCGCAAACTTGGACTAATACAAGATATGAGCTTGAATCCGATCTTTGGATTCTAGCCTTGAAATTCCATGCATTCATCCTCATCTATCCTGTGCCTTTGTTGTAATTCACATAACAATATGGCTAATAACATTAACAATACATACATAAACACGACCTCCACGATTTCATTTCAATGTCCCACCATCCTTTAATCTTAAACATTCTTACTAAGATCAATCATGGAGCTTAGAGTAACCTTAAGAATCCTTACATTCCCACATAATGACACATGATAAACCGTGTTAGAAAGAAGAAACAAAACAAAAGATTAAGGGGTCCACCGTAACTTACTCTGGCCACCGTAAGTTACGGTAGCCCATGTTCCAGTTTCCACCGTAAGGCAGTAGAGGTCCACCGTAAGCTTTCTGATGTCCACCGTACCTGACTCTGGCCACCGTAAGGTACGGTAGCTTCTGCAAATTTGGCTAATTTTCTTCATTTCCTTGCCCGCTTTCCCCCAATCTTTGAACGCCTTTAAACTCATGTTCAAGGCCATTCCTAACGGGCACTTGGGGACTTGTTTAACACCATTTAATCATGCTTTAAAGATGTCAATTTATGGTGGTTTATAACCCCTTTCGGTTTAACTACAATCCATCCGATTCTCACCCAAATCGACCCGTTAAGGTCTTAGTTATACAAAACCTTATTTGATCATCCAAAGGGCATAACCATCATTTTGTTAACCCATCTAACTCTTGTTAAACTAAAAATCATCGTCCAATTATTTAATTATGACCCAGTTTATAGGTTTATCCTTTGATAATTCCTTGGAATTCCCAAAACACCCTCCTCGGCTTTTTTTTTTTACAACTAATCACCCGTGGGTGATACTACTTGGTTTAATTCCATTGTTTTTAACCGACTAACTTATTTGGAAATCTCTAAGCCCTCACGGACTTAGTTTTCTATCATTTTCAATATTACATTACTATTGGCCATTCTTAGGCGCATTAGTGCGCATTGGACATAGTTTTGCAAATAACTACCAATTTAACGCCCCCACTTCACGAGGGTGGTTTTCATACGCATATACTACCACTACATTATTCCCATTCTATATGAACATAATTCAATATCATAGATGCGAGTTAAGTTCAGGAATCACTTACCTTAGGTTCTCCAAGTTCATGCTTGTTTACTTGCCTCATCTTGACCCATTAGCTTCCCATGCTTGAGTCCATCATTTCTATCATTTCATATCATCATGTTCACATCATTGTTAGCATACATGTTCATTCAAAAGCAATCATATCCAACTCATATATCACATTGACTTGCATAGGTCAATTTCTAACATGCATATAACATAGCTTCCCACCCTTTTTGATTTAGCATACAAGTAATTAAACTCAACATCGTATGCGTCACATAACCAAGCTAACGTGTCTCACAAGAAATCCTCAATCTCACAATCATTCTAAAAACATACCACATTATTTCCATGTCAGTTGACTTTCCAGAAAGTCAACTTTCAACCATACAAACATTCCTTTTTACAAACATATGTCTATATTAGCATACTAGGTTTTATTAAATTCACCATAAGCGTCATGTTCCTATCTCATTAACATACGAGATCACTAGTCATACCAATTAACAAACAATGGCGTTCATCGTAGTATTTAAACATAGTGTACATACTACTAATGCATACTCCTTACCACATCATATAATCAACTAAATCCCCACATGATTACTCTCTAAGATGAAATCCTCATGTTAACCTACTATCAATTGCATCAATTATCACACTACTTTCATACTTGTCCAATCTTGCCTACAATTTCACAAGTTAGACTAATCTAGACATTTCATCAAACACTTGGTGTGCATACAACATTTAAAACACAATGTACAAGCATTTCATGCATACTTTCATAGCTCATAACATAAATCATCATATTTCTTCCCTACATTACATACCACTCATTCAATAGTTATCAACATAGCAAATCATCACTTTCTTTTCAATGCATTCAATAATTAACTAAGAATGGTCTTGGATACACCAAGACCAACACCCACTTCCAACATAGGTGTAAAACAATCTAATTAGCACATGAATCAAGCATAGCCTTATGTAGTATCATGAATTATGGTTCCTTTAGTGTCTATCAACATCTAGACACCTCCATTCATCCTTGATTCATGTTTTTACATACACCCTAGGGTTTTCATCAACTCCAAGATTAATCTTAACATCAAAATCTACCAAATAGAAGGTACCTTTGGGTTTGATTGACCTTATATGGTCCATTTCTGGCTCATGCATCGATTTCCCCTTGTTTTCTTACTAGATTGAGCTTGGTAGTTGGGTTGGGGTTGGAGCCCCTTTTCTCTTTCTCCTGATGTCGACCAAAACACACACCAAGTGTGTGTTTTTGGTGTTTTTATTATGTTTCACAATTTTAGTTGTGGACTTTTGTGATTGATATATTCCACCCTCTAAGTTATAATCTCTTAACTCTATATCATATATATACATTAATCCTGCCTATAATATCTTTAAACGAAGTTGGTTTTCGGGGTGTTACAAGTCTACTCCCCTTAAAGAAGGTTTCGTCCCCGAAACCTCTTTCATTACTACCATATCAGGAGTTCACTACTTATTTATTTACTCATTCATTTCATTCAAAAAGAACAATCATGCCATATCGCAAGCCCACATATAGTTCATGAAATAACTTTACTCGTGGCAAGCATATGTGTATGTTTTGTTCTTAAGCTCTTGTATTACAAGAGGCCTACAAGCATTTATTAAACATAATAGATCGATTAGTTCCATATTTAACCCATAAATCCTCTTTAGTCTTTCACTCCTTCTTTAGTCACTACCGAACCGATACGTCTACTATATACATCCCACCCCTTTTTGGTAAATTTCAGAGCCATTCTATTCATGCCTATTTGTTTGTTAGTTCATTTCATGCACTACTTACTGTACACACATATGTCCATCGCTTAACAACACCAAGTCTAAGCTAAGATTCATCCATCTTTTGACCTTTAAAGTCAAACCTTTCGAACTACATCATGCTTGATCTACCATTCCTTCATACGGGGTTACTATTCAACATATCAATTTTCTATTTAACAATCACAAAATATCCAAATGTACTAACCTTCCTTTCACAATATTAACCAACCATCCATATGTCGGCTTGACTTGTTCCTTCACAAGTCCACGCCATACTTAGCTTGCTTTAGTTCATTCACAATGAGTTCCAACTTGTCAACATCATATCACCTATCTTGTGGATTTCATCATACCCATAAATTCGGCTATTCGTATCTACAAAATCATTGGTTAGACATATACCTTACATTCATGAAAGTTGACCTTCATTGGTCCATGCCAGTTTTCTTTCACTTGAAATGTCTAACTATATACATTTCCTTCCTGATCTCCCGTTTACGTGCTATACTACATTACTTATTGCATTTTTCCTACGCAAGATCCTTACGTTTTATTCACTATCCGGCAAATTTGCTACAATTTGACTTTTCAAAGTAATTGCGCCATATTCTACTACTTTATAATAATTTCTACATTGCATTCTTGCAATTCATAATATCATTCATTCGTTTCCACGGGTCTCTGAAAATAAACTCACATCAATATCGTCTTACTATCTCCCATTACACACATATATATATATATATATATATATATATATGCATTTTTATATGCCACGCAACATGCATATTTAACTAACGTTGTGTCTTACCTTGGTTGGAGAAAAATGTATTATGTTCTCCATTCCTATCCAAATGACCTGTTTCATGTGTCATTCAATATTTCTACAACATCCTACTTAATTTGACCCATTACTTGGATTATTCTATATTCTTACATCTCTACCATTTGACCCTTTCAAGGTCATTTCTACAATTTCTATAATTTCACCCATTTGCCCCTTTATGGTCATTCGACATTCTCATGTTATCAAGGATGAGCCGACTAATGAGTAAATGAAGGGGCTTACATATGGATTCATATATTTAATTCCTACCTTTAATTTATATATATTGGATCCGTATTTACCTACGGGTTCAAATCTTTTATTTCTACTTTTCATTCATATAAGTTTGATCCGTGCTTACTTACGGATTCAAACCTTTCATTCCAACCTTTCATTCATATAGGTTTGATCCGTACTTACCTACGGACTCAAACCTTTCATTCCAACCTTTCATTCATGTAGGTTTGATCCGTACTTACCTACGGACTCAAACCTTTCATTCCAACCTTTCATTCATGTAGGTTTGATCCGTACTTACCTACGGACTCAAACCTTTCATTCCAACCTTTCATTCCAACTTTCATTCATGTAGGTTTGATCCGTACTTACCTACGGACTCAAACCTTTCATTCCAACCTTTCATTCATGTAGGTTTGATCCGTACTTACCTACGGACTCAAACCTTTCATTCATATAGGTTTGATCCGTACTTACCTACAGACTCAAACCTTTCATTCATATAGACTGCTCTCTATCACTTGAGAGTCGTCTACTTTACCCACAACTGACGCCTAGTTACTTATTCATTCATTGCCATAATTAATTTATAGGCACAATATACATACGTTTAGTTTGCACTACAACAAAAATGGGTTTTTAGTACGCACAAAAGCGTCCTAAAATGTTATTTTATAGGACCTTTTATTTAATAGGACCAACGGTAAAAGAGTTTCATGTAAGGGGGTCGTAATAAGTCGCGAAACTTAAAAAACGTCCTAATATCTCAAATAAGATTATGAAACCAAGTTTATGGTCGCATAATATGTCCAAAAAAACTCCTAATAAAACATATTAGGACACTTTTACAAGGTTTTAACATGTGCTTACCTAGTTTTAATCTTTTAATACACATACAAGAGTCCTAAAAAATTAATTTATAGGACCGTTATGATGTAACATTATACGAGCATTAGTACCAAAAAAGGGGTCCTAATATCTCAAATAAGATTATAAAACCAATTTTATGGTCGCATAATATATCAATGAACAAACAATATAGCGTCCTAAGAAAAGCATATTGGAACACTTTTACAATGCTCTAACAAGTTAAATAGGACAAAATTTCAAAGTCCTAAAAAGTCATATGATACAACGTTTTTTTAAACATTCACACACACAATTTTATGATATACTGTATATAACATCAACTAATGAAAGAAAAAAAAACTTTATTATATTTCAAATAAGCGTATTCATAACAAAAACACTAAACATAAATTTATCCAACATAAACTCTTGTAACATTTAACAAAGAAATTAAAAGAAATGAAAGAAACAAGAATCATGAGTCATCATGCGTCCTCAATCCTCACGGACTACCTACAAATAAACCATCCATGTATAAGCATTAAGTTCCAGATTATTAAAATTATTCGTATCACAAGATTAATAAATACATACCGAGATGAAAGGACAAGGCCATGCAATGGAGGCACCAATACAATCTTGAATTGTGGAAAATAACCCATATGGTCTCACCAACTTTTCATCTATTTTTATTGCTACTTGAACGTTTACCTCACACCATTCTGGTCCAATCTCTGTACCACCAACTAGCTCATTTAGGTCCAAGCTCTTCACCCATCCTTTTGCTACAATCTCGGTAGAGTTTAGAATGCTTTTGAGAACAACTTCATCTCCCACCTAGATTTTAGTTTTCAACAAACAGATATCAAAATCTAGTCACAATAGTACAAGTAACATTTCACAAAAAAATAATAATAAAGATTTATATAGAAAAATACCCTTAAACTTGGAGGTCCATTGGTTGCAATAGGGAAATGTGGTGATGTAAGAGGTGGAACACTAGGACCATCCCTACACCCTTTAATCTCCATACCTGGGCTTGTAGCCGGACCACGGTACTAGTAAGTTCTTCACATTAAGACTTCAATTGGATGTTTTCTCTACGACATGTTGAATGACTTGGTGTCACACCCCAAACATCAGAAGCACAAGCACGAACACCTAGACCATACATTACTGCATCACCATTTCGATCTTTCCCCATTACTTTAGAAAAAACATCATCTGGTACAGGCTTATCGATCAAACCATCAGGAAGATTAGAACTAAGTTGTTGCATCTGTGCCTGTATTACATATAGTAACAAAAATAAGATATGTATTTTTAACAACATCAAGAACATAAAGAAATGATATGTATATGAATATATAAGATATTACTTACAATTGCATTTGCAGCTTCCACATTTTTTGTAGTTCCATGTTTGGAGAAACATGCACGAAACATTTCCAATCGACTTGGATCTTGTCCCAAAGATGTCTGTTTGAATAAAAAGAAAATAAGTAGTAACAATGGATATCGACATGCTACATTAAGAATTGCACTATGTAGTTTTCTCTTACAAAATTATGAGCGATCTGATGTGAATGCTCTTAAGTCAATAAGTTAAAAGGAGCTCCAAAATGGACACCCAAATATACACTTATATTACTCACCCACATTGTTTATTTATCACTAATTACCTTACTAAAATGATGTATTGGTTTCTCATCATCGTCGTCTTCATTTGTTCTCACGTTTCGACATCTGCAACCTCAGGAAGAAGAGTAGAGTATCTTTCTGGCTTCCAAGGACCCCTCCTTTTATCTTGAAACTAGGTACCCATATTCATGTTGGAATTCTTTTCATGTTCATTAATGGAATTTATCAAACCCGGCCAATATCAATCTGTAACCCAAAGTTTGCTCAGCTCAACAAACAAATCCACAGCTCCTTCCTTTCTTCTTGCTACAGAAAGAACGACGACCATGGTTTGCAGAGGCCGATGACATACAGATGATCATTTCAGACCCCCTAATGCAATAAACCATTCTTTAATTTCGAGGTGATGGTCTTCAATATGGGAATTAGGGTTTTTTTTTAAGTGAAGGAGAGAGTGTGAGAGCAGACTTTGAAGTGGGAGAGGAGTCAAAAGTAAGTGGTTTAAAACATATAACGTGAATTGACAATTTTGTCCATGAAGTTATCTGACTTCACTAACCCCGTTAGAAAAATGGTTTAAAATGACATCAAAATGAAACCAATGGGTTTCTAGTGATAAAAATAAGGGAAATTGGATTGTATCGCACTTAACTATTGATTGTTGGCCGATAACGCACTGAACTATAAAATTGATCACCAACGCACTGAACTTTAAACCTCTTGGATTGTGTCACCCCACGTCTAATAGCAGACTAACACCGTTAGTCATTTTGATTATGTGGCATCTGTTTTAATACGTGGCATGCTGATGTGTTTTTTTATGAAAAAAAAACAAGGCACATCTATGCAAACGGGCAGAAATCACATAAAGGAGATGACTTGAAGGAACTGTTCTGGAAAGCCAGTTGGGCCTATTGTGAGGCTGATTATAACTAAGCTATTGAGGAGATGAAAGTTGTAAATCCAGAAGCAATAGATGACATATTGAAACAAAATCCCAGGTTTTATACAAGGTGCTTTCTGAAGACACATACAAAGTGTGATGTTATAGGCAACAATATGGCTAAAACATTTAATGGTTTCATCATCAATGCAAGGTCTAAACATATTATACACATGTTAGAGGATATTTACGCTAGTCACTAAGAGAACAGAAATGGATGCCCAGGATGTTTTTATATGCCCTAACATACAAGAAAAGGTTGAGTATAAATGTTGCTTATAGATGTGAGGTATATCCCTCATCATATCATGTATTCCAAGTTAGGGAATTTGAGGATGTTTCTGTGGATTTAGACACTAGAACTTGCACATATAGGAAATGGGATTTAAGGGGAACACCATTCAAACATGTGTGTGCAGTGGCTGGGTTCTTACATAAGAATGCTGAAGACTTTGTTGATGAGTGTTACCATAAAGCAACATACATGAGGTCTTATGAGTTCACAATTCCTCTTTTGCCAAGTGAAAAGTACTGGCCTAAGGTAGATTTTCCTATGGATCCACCACCAATCAAAGTTGCACCTGGTAGGCCTAAGAAGAATAGAAAAAGGGATCCTCATGAGGATCCAAAAAAGCCAGGAAAACTGACAAAAACATGTGTGGTAATGACTTGTAGTATTTGTGGTTCAAAGAGCCACAATAAGAGAAAATGCACTCATAAGGGTAAAAGTCTAGCAGGTGAACATTACTTAGCCTAAACTATTGATTAACATGTGATATTACTTAGCCTAATTATATAACTTATGTTTGCAGGTCAACCTGGTCCTAAAAGGCAAAAAGGGAGGACAACAAGAAAAGACAAAGGTCAATCAGCTCAGCAAGCTACACAACAGTCAACTTAACCATCTCAACAAGCTACACAACAATCAAGTAAACCAAAAATGTCAACTGGAAGGGGAAACATAAAGTCAAGGGCTGCAGGGAAGTCAAGGGCTACAGGGAAGGTTATGTGGTAGGCTGGTCCTAAGTAGTGTCTTATGTGGTCTTATGTAATGTTGGTCAAACTCATATGGCATCTTTTTGGTCCTAAGTAGTGCATTCTGATGTATTTTGGTAAAATTATGTCTGCTGTCATGTATTCTGATGTCATGTATTTTGCTTAAACTTGTATGGGTCAACTTGGTAAAACTCCTATGTGTTATGTGGTAATGTATTTGCAGGTTGTTAATGTGGTAATCTATTTGCAGGTTGTGTTATTATGATGTATTTTGGATCATGTATTTGCAGGTTGTCATGTATTATGTAATGTATTTGCAGGTTGTGTCAATGGGTCAACTTGGATCATGTATTTGCAGCTTGTTTTTTGCAGGTTGTTAATGGGTCAACTTGGATAATGTATTTGCGGGTTGTCATGTATTATGTAATGGGTCAAAAGCATTTGTCATGTATTATGTAATGGGTCAAAAGCAGTTGTCATGTATTATGTAATGGGTCAAAAGCAGTTAATGGGTCAAACCTTGGATCATGTATTTTGGTTAAACCAATTATAGTATGTTGTATTACCAGCTTTTGTTAATGGGTCAAAACCAGATTGATCCTTTCATGTATCCTTTCATCTTGTAACAAAAAAAAAACAAATAAGAGTTGTGATGGGTCAAACACAAAATGAAGCTTTTCATTAACAAAATCCAAATAAGAACAAACATAATATGATTACACCAAATGTTTACAACTGCTTCACTTACATTACAACCACTTACACAAATACAATCCACCATATTGAAATGACAATTAATACAATTAACACATATGGATTCTTCCATTTGGACCTGGTCAAACACAACCTTTCTTTCAACCTTTTGTTTTCTTCTTCTAGAATTAATTTTTGTAACTCCATGTTTTGTATCTTCATGTCTTCATAGCTGCTACTAAATCTGCCATTTCCATGTGCTTTAAACATGTTATCAACATCTTCTTTCCACAAGAAGAATTTGCAGTCGGATCTCTAATTACAAAAAAAACACATTTACATTTTAACAATATCCGAAAGATAGAATGAATCAAGGGACTTATCGGCCATTGAGAGCAGCCATAAAATTCTTGCCCATATCGAACACTCTTACGTCCAGCAACTCGTCGAACTGCCAGGGTATCATGTTGGCAATAGACATTTCCATCTAAGTCTACCCTAAAGATTTTAGGGTTTCTGTTGCCAAGTAGAAGAAGAGCTCATATCACTGGATTGAATAGAAGTTATGGTGATAGTGTTCTTTATGGATTGGATTGAAGTTAGGGTTTAGGGTTAGAATGTTCTCAGTTGATGTGTTTAGGATTTACGGTAGATATTATATATATATATATGTATATATATAATATCATGCCATGTAAGCAGTTATTAAATTATTATTTTTTCACAAAAAACACATCAGCATGCCACGTAATCAAAATGACTAACGGTGTTAGTCTGCTGTTAGACGTGGGGTGACACAATCCAAGAGGTGATCAATTTTATAGTTCAGTGCGTTATCGGCCAACAATCAATAGTTAAGTGCGATACAATCCAATTTCCCTAAAAATAAACTATTTTGTCCAAATTAGTGGCATATGTGATCAACCCTCCGAGGACATTTTGGTAGTTAACTCCAAATTTAATAAACAAGATTCCTACCTACCCCTTAAAATAAGAAAAATACAAATAAAAGTTAATAAAAGTGGTCATTCATAAATCAGATTCTAATTGGTCGACAACATTCATGAATTTTATCATTCACCCATATTCTTTGTTTATCATTGATAGTTTACAAAAATGAGGTACTGGTTTCTCATCATCATCATTGTCATGATTTGTTCTCATGATTTAACATGTGCAACATCAGGAAGGAGAGTAGAGTATCTTCCTGGCTTTCAAGGACCCCTTCCTTTTTATCCTGAAACTGGGTACTCTTTATTTATCATTTATAAAGTTAATAAATTTGTTTTGATCAAATCAGATATATAAGCATAATTCTATACTATAACTTTCGAATTGTGGCGACTATATGTTTTCACGCCAAGTGAGTGCCAGTGATGAATTTTAACCGGTTGTGGTGTTTAATCATGAGCAAATGAAAATGATGAAGAACGTCATTTTTAAGTGATAATATAGGCAACCAAATCACAATAAAGAAATTATTAAGTTTGTTAATAAAACAAAATACAAATGATAAGCTACACTTTTCTAAGAGTTAGAGACAAACAACACAAAGAAAGTCAAATAAATAACCACTGTTTCAATAAATAAGCAAAAATAAAATGAAAAAAACCCATATTAATTCGGAAGTTTTTGATAAAATAGTAGAATTTTTAAGAAATTTTGTGTCTTTGGTAGATGTCAGAGGATGGTTTGTGAAAGTAGGAGTCCCGCAATCTTAGATTGCGGGAATAGCTTACGTGTAACCAGAGCTGGCCAAGGTGGACGACAAGGTGGACGAGAGTGGTGGTCTGGAGCTGACGTGGAAGTCCCGCAATCTTAGATTGCGGGAATGGGCCGAAAAGAAACAGACTTGCAATCTCAGATTGCGGAAGTCTACTGTTTGCAGGTTTGTTTTCTAATTGCAGATTGCTGGACTCTACACTCTCTTCTTACACTTTGCAGCATTCTTTCATGCATGATAGTATATAGATTCCCTGCAAAGCTGCATGTAATAGTGAATTTGGTAGGCATTTAATCAATACATTGAAGATGAATGAATGCAATTCAGCTTATATAAACGAATACACAAAGCTTCTATGGCATATCTACATCTACATTCATAATTTCACAATTCACACAAATTTGTTAGTTATCTGTTTTACAAACATCAAGTTAAAAAAAACTATGGCACATTTACACCCGGGTCCAAGAAACAATGCCCTTCTATGGCTGCAGCCAAAACATCGTTCGGCTTATCTGTTCGAAGACGATGTTGGCCAGCCAAAACACCGTTAAACCCCAATGTTGATAATATGGTTAGAATAGCTGGTTTTGGTGGGGTTCTTGATATTGGCTACCTATTTGCTGACCGTGGTTTAATAACCGCGTTGGTAGAAAGGTGGCGTCCTGAGACTCACACGTTTCACTTCTCGTTTGGTGAAACAACCGTGACTTTAGAGGACGTGAACGTCCTCATAGGGTTGCGAGTCAACGGTCCACCATTGGCAGGACTAGAGGAAAAATGGTCATCCGAAATTCGAATTCAGCTAGTACAAGGTTTGTTGGGCATAGAGGCGAATGAGAGCATGTTCTCTGGAAATTCTATTAAAACAACATGCCTTGTAGAAAAAGTGAAGGAAACACTGCCCGAAGGGGCAGATATCAATATGGTTACACAACAAGCACGTTGTGTGGTCTTGATTATTGTGGGTAATTCATTGTTGGCTGACTCTTCTAATGGTTGGACATCATTGGCATTTTTAAGGCACATTGAATCGTTAGAAAGATGTGGTCAATTTAGTTGGGGGAGTGCTGCATTGGCTTGTTTGTACAGAAATTTGTGTAAATCCGCAGTCTCCACTGATAAAACAATTGGAGGACCTATCACTATACTCTAGTTGTGGGCATGGACACGAATCAGTGTACTATCTCCCCAGTGTTTAACCCGGTTGATGCCTGGAAAACCTTATGGTGCTATGTATGTATTTTCTCCATCACCCTTATGTTATATAAAATATTTTTTTTTATTAAATAAACTAACTCGTTTAAAACAGCTGGAAAGGATCGCGCGGTTTCAAGGAGGTTGCCTCGCGGTCGTTAAAAGCGATACGATCGGTCTAAATGATTTCGTGCAAATGTAACATCGGTCTAAATGATTTCATGCAAATGTAACACGGATCCAACAACACTAAAAAACCATCGCCTCTAACGCATGAAAATTATGGAATTCGGATAGTAGTCTGTTTGTGTTTGAGTGTGCATGTTATATTATCTAAACGAGTAAACAAGTGTGTATCTTATATAAGAAATCCGATTGCAAGTGTCTGGTATTTGTGACCCATTTCCGCAATCTAGGATTGCAATAACAGTTTTTGAAAGCATATTCCCGCAATCTTAGATTGCGGGACTTCCACGTCGGATACAAGCCACGTCTGCAAGTCCCACCCTCGTCCACCTTGTCTTGCTCGTCCTAGCTGGAAATCCACCTCATCAATCCCGCAATCTAAGATTGCGGGTCTTCCAAAGACACAAATTGGTTCCTGACATCTACCAAAGACACAAATTTTGTTGGTAAAACTACCAATTTGGCAAAAAAACTCTATTAATTCGAACGTTTTTTCTTGCCAACATTTATAGCGGTAATGGCCTACAACATCTAGAAAAGTAAATACTAAATACATGAACGATTATGCACTATACGTAATAAATAATAACCACCTCCCACATAATGAAATAATAGCCACCTACCACATAATGATTTCATACATATATAACCATATCTCATCCACTTATAAGTTATGCACTGATCACTTACTGAAACAATGTATTGGCTTTTGATCATCATCGTCTTCATCTGTTCTCATGCTTCAACCTCTGCAACATCAGGAAGGAGAGTAGAGTATCTTCCTGGCTTTCAAGGACCCCTCCCTTTTTATCTTGAAACTGGGTACTCTTTATTTATTCATTTTTAAAGTTAATATATTTGTTTTGATCAAATTAGATATATAAGCAACTATGAAGTAGATGTGAATAGTTGAATAATGCATGATATTATATATATTATGTAGATACGTGGGTGTGGGTGAAAATGAAGATGTGCAGCTATTTTACTACTTTATTAAGTCGGAGTCGAATCCGGAGCATGATCCTCTCATACTTTGGCACACCGGTGGCCCTGGTTGTTCTTCCATCACTGGCTTGTTATATGAAAACGGTATCCTTTATTTCTATCTTTAATTTCTTTTATGTGTGCCCTTGTTTTGTTGCTTATTTTTAACTTGAACACTACAGGTCCAATTCAATTTGTGGACATGTACTATAATGGAAGCTTGCCTACCTTGACTTTGACACCCTATTCCTGGACAAAGGTGTGTATTTTAGAAAAGAAAGATTAAATAATTAAAGAGAAAAAAAAAAGGAAAAAAATCTTAATTAATATTATTATATTATAATAAAATATAATAATAAATAACATAAGCTACAGCGCTACGGTGCACCAAGTAAAATTACAATTTTACGCTTGGTGCCCTTGTTTTAGTTTTTTTTTCTTTTTTCCATAAGAAAAGTCACAAAAACAAAGCACAGTAGAAGCACAAGGTCTGATGAAACTAAAACAAGAAGATGAACTAATGGAACGAGATGGTGACGACGATGATGGTTTGAAGACGACATGGCGGCGACAACAATTAGTTTTTGGTGACCATGTTTCGTTGCATATTTAGTATACTTTAGGTATTGTACTTTGCATTCAAGATGAATAGAACAGAAAATTGGCTCAAACGTTATCTCTAATCTTATCTAATTCTTAGGAGATTCAATAATATGTTGAAAACTAAAAGAACTTGTACTATCTTTATGACTGATGGTCTTTTGTATATTATTGATATGCAGATGGCAAGCATGATTTTCCTAGATAGTCCTGTTGGTACCGGTTTTTCTTATGGAAGAACCATACTCGCCTCGCATGCCACTGACATCCAACTTTGTGATCATGCCTATGAATTTATGAGAAAGGTGCAGGAAATTATTTGGCATTTTTCTGATATGGGATGATTTGGTTCTTAGTGTAACTTTTTATGATTATAATTTGGAATTCTTAATTTGTGCAGTGGTTTGAAATTCACCCGGAATTCGTTTCCAATCCATTCTATGTCGCTGGCGACTCCTATGCTGGAGACCCCGTCCCAGTGATCACACAACTAATATCAGATGGTAACACTAGTTTTCTTCATAAATTATCATGAATGACTTCATCATAACTTATTTGATGCAAATGTGTAGGAAATGAAGCTGGAAATGTGCCTTATATTAATCTTAAGGTAAGTATTATCCTATGAAAATATATATTGAATTAAAAATCGATTTGCTAAACGGGTTAGCTTTGGGCATTAGGGATATATTCTTGGCAACCCTTTGACATTTCCAGAAGAAAATAATTACAAAATTCGGTTTGCTAATGGTATGGGACTTATATCAGATGAACTCTACAAGGTTTGTTATGTCTTATGATGTTATATACTTCCTACTTGTTTTAGAAACTAATGTTCTTCATGTTAAACATCCAAAGTCATTGGTCCACACGTGTCAAGGAGAGTATCGATATGAGTATATAAGCGAGAACAACATAGAATGTCGTCAAAATCTTGAGTTGTATGAAAAGGTTCTTTTCCATCTTTGCATTGGCTCTTTACTCCATCTTGATGCAAACAAAAAGAATTAACTTTGAATGACCTTTTTGTAGTGCATAGATGGGATTGAAGAAGGCTACGTGTTGGAACCTCTTTGTCGTGAATTACCTAAGCAGCTAATTAAACTACCTACTCAGAAGCTGCTTAACGAGCACCATTCTGCTTCTTCAGTATACTGTCCTGTAAGTCATATCTAATGCCTTATTTTCCAACATATATCCTGATTATCTGAAACAAAATTGAGCCAACTCGTATGACTGACTATATTATTCCATATTTTAAGGATGTTTTTGAATCTTACAGATTTATAAAAGTTATGTGGTTAACTATTGGGTTCTTGAAGCCAGCGTTAGAGAAGCGTTACATACGCGCAAGGTATTCTTATATATCTCTTTAGTTTATATATAGCATTGTAGAATTGCTGACACAGGCTAGCTACAACAACACAGGGGACCATAAGTGAGTGGAAAAGATGCGCTGAAAATTTGAACTTCACCAGAACATTTTATGATGTTAGACCAAAGCATCAATACCTCAGCAAGAAAGGTTACCGCTCTCTAATCTACAGGTGCTCTTCGGCGTACAACGTATATCGTACAATTCTTTTTTTGTTTTTTGTTTGAAAGAATATATCATTAAAGTTACTAGTGAACTTTTATAATCTAATGCAGCGGTGATCATGATATGATGATTCCTCACCACTCAACTCAAGCATGGATAAGAGATCTAAACTATTCTGTCATCGATCCATGGCGATCATGGAAGGTTAATGGTCAAATTGCTGGGTAATGTACAGATGAACGTTGTTCATATCACAATGTGATATTTTAAATTAACGCACTTATTTTTGGTTATTTGTTTATATTTATAGGTACACTGAGAGTTATTCGAATATGATGACGTTTGCCACAGTGAAGGCAAGGAATAATAAAAACTATATATTCTTGTTTCGAGTGCAGATAAACATTGTTAACTGAAACGGTTTGTTTACGTTGCAGGGCGGCGGGCACACAGCACCTGAGTACAAGCCAGAAGAATGTGTTGCTATGTTCAAGAGATGGATAACTAACCAACCATTATGACCATCATTGCTCTTGTGTTATTCATGTTAAAATAAATGTAATCGTCGTTTAAACTTATGTTTATCCATTTAGAGTCCAAGTTTAAATGTATTCTTGTATTGAATTATCGATCTGTCATAAACCCGCATAAGTCATTGGTTTCTTCGGTAGATCTGTTTGGTATTTTTCGTTTTCAATAAAGAAGAAAAGAGTCGCTCAATATGACAGATTGTAACTTTAATCAAAGATTCAATTAGTTATATGTTGAGCAATTTGTTGTTATTTTTGTTAGCGTTGGAAGATTATAAACTTAGCTACAAATTGAAGGTTCGCAGGACCGAAATGAGGGAAAGGATTGAGAGAGAATGTGTAAAACTAGAAATCAATACATATATTCAAATGATACAAATGTGTGGGTATTTATACATATGAAGGGGTGTGTCCCCTTGACCACATAACCGACATACCGGTTCATTAACAAACTAATCATGACCCTTGACTAAACTTAGGATATAATAATATGTAACATATACTTAGGATATAATATGGAAATAAGAATTAATGTCTAACATTCTCCCCCTTAATTCTTGATTTCCCCAAGGTCTTCAACTCCTATGAGACTTCGCATCTCGAGAAATTTTATTCTTGGTAGTGCCTTGGTGAGTATATCTGCTTTTTGCATCTCTCCACTGATATGATCAACTTGTATCTGCTCGTTCTCTATGCATTCTCTGATAAAGTGATACCTTATGTTGATGTGCTTTGATCTTCCATGAAATACTGGATTCTTCATAAGTTGTATTGCTGACTTGTTGTACGTATCCTTTTGCTACTAATCTGGCCTTATGTTTGGTGATCTGTCCACTTGCGTCTCTCTTGACCTTAAATACCCATTTTAGACCTATTGGTTTCTGACTTGAGGGGAGTGTAGTCAGTGTCCAAGTGTTGTTCTTCTCTATTGAGTCTATTTCGCTTTTCATTGCTTCTATCCATTGTGGGTAATCTGCTGCTTCTTTGTAGTTTGCAGGTTCTTCATCGTAAGCTAAGTACAGATGTTCATATTCTTCTGGTCTAAGAGGCTGTGTGGCTGCATAGATGTCATTAAGTGATCTAAGGGCTCGTATTGGTCTATGTTGGGAGCCTGGTGAGTCTTCTAACTCTTGAGTGCTTGATTCAGCTACTGGATCACTTATCGGCGTTTCTTGAATTGTTATTGGAGTTCGTGTAGCTGTGATTGGACTACTAAAGAATTCGTTATCACTTTCACTGTCTTCATTGTCCTCATTATTTTTCTCTTGTACAGCTTCACTTTCGTGATCTCCATAAACTTCGAATCTTGTCCAAGATGGTTCGTCGTTGCTTCCTTCTTTCAAATAATTGTTCCAATCCCATGGTTCGTTTTCTATGAATTGGACATCTCTGCTAATGTGTATCTTTTCTTCTATGGGATCATATAACCTATAGGCGTTGGAACCATTTTCGTTTCCTAGATGTACCATTTTCTTACTTCTATCTTCTAACTTCTTTAAGTAGGGCGTTGTTACCTTAGCGTATGCTATGCATCCAAATACTCTAATGTGCTTGATGTTGGGTGCTTTGCCTTTCACTGCTTCATAGGGTGTCATACCCTTGAGTGCTTTGGTAGGTAACCGATTCTGGATATAAATAGCTTGTCTTGTTGCTTCTGCCCATAAGTTCTGTGGTACGTTCATAGCCTTTAACATGCTTCTGGTCATACTCATTATTGAACGGTTCTTTCTTTCTACTACACCATTCTGCTGAGGTGTGTATGGTGCTGTAAGCTGTCTAAGGATTCCTTTATCCTCACAATATGCGGTAAGAGCTTTAGAAGTAAACTCTCCTCCACGATCCGTTCTTAGTCTTTTGAGCTTGTAACTTGTCTCTGTCTGAGCTTCGCTTAGAAACTTCTTGAAATTTTCATAAACTTGATCTTTTGACTTAAGCATGTAGATCCACATATATCTTGAATAATCGTCAACTATCAGGAAGAAATAGTTGTTGCCTGCTAATGATGTGGGTGTAATCGGTCCACATAGGTCTGCATGTACGAGTTCTAGAGGTCTCGTAGCTCTAAAACTTGCTTGAGAGGGAAATGGAAGTCTGCTTTGCTTTCCCGTAATACATGCATCACATACTTGAGATGGGTGCTGGATCTTTGGCAAACCATGTGCCATTCCTTTTGTGCTTAATTGTCTTAGTGAATCAAAGTTCACATGTCCCATACGTGCATGCCATAGCCATGCAGGTGTATCTATTTTAGCTTGTAAGCAAATTGGACTAGTTATTCTGAGCTTTACCTTGTAGAGTCTATTCTTTGCTCTTGGGACTTTCATCAATAGGTTATTGTAGGCGTCATAAATCCATAAATGTTCATTCTCCATAATTACTTTGCAACCTGATTCTGTGACTTGCCCGAGGCTTAAGATGTTGCTTTGGAGTGTTGGAATGCAGTATACTTCTGTGACTAATCTTTGTTCTCCATTGTTACATTCCAATACTATTGAGCCTTTACCTTTGATGTTAACACACGATCCATCTCCAAATTTTACGCTTCCTGCTATCTTTTCGTCTAACTCTGTGAAATAGGTGCGTCTTCCTGTCATATGATTGCTTGCGCCATTGTCTAAATACCATACTTCGTTTCCATTTTCTTCACTGTGATAGCGTTCTGGTATTATCTTCTTTTCTTCAAGAACTATACTTCTTTCTTCACCAACTGCCATAAGTAATGTGGGATCCTCTTCTTCCATTACTAGGTGAGATTCTTCTTGCTTGTTTCGGGGTTTAGGACATCTGGGAGCTATATGTCCTAATTCATTGCTGTTGTAACATCTTATACTGCTGCCATCTTTCTTGGGCTTGTAACTACTGTCGTCATGACGATTCTTAGTGGGATTTCGATCACTTCTCTGATCTTGATGGCCATTTCTGTCAAAGTTCTTCTTCTCATATCTTTGACTCTTATTGAACTTCCTAAAGTTCTGTCTACCTCGATTCTGATTCTGATTGTAGTTCTTGTAATTGCTGTAAGGTCTTCTCTCTTGCCTTGTAAATAACAGCTTCTCTTGGCTTGCGGGTCCATATTTCTTTTCATCTCTTGACTTGAGACGTTCTTCGTAAGCTTTAAGTCTTCCAAGCGCTTCATCTAACGTCATGGAATCTATATCAGAATACTGCTCTATGGATGCAATAATCTGTAGGAACCTTTCTTGTACGGAGTCCAGCAATTTTCGTACCAAGACTGACTCTTCAATTTTCGTTCCTAGGGTTTTTGACTTTGTACTAATCGCACTTAACCTACCAGCAAACTGGTCTATGGTCTCTGTCTCTCTCATTGTTATCATCTCAAATTCTGTGCGTAATGATTGAAGTCTTGCTTTCTGGACTCGGTCAATTCCAATAAATCTTGTCTTTAATGCATCCCAAATTTCTTTCGCTGTATTATGTGACGCCACTTGCATCACCATATCTTCTGGAATTTCCTGGAAGAGATAGGCAATCGCTGTCCTATCCTTCTTTACATCTACTGTCGACGTGCCTTCTGTGGGTTCCACTACTTCCCAAAGGCCATTGGCATTCAATATTTCCTTTACACGAACAGCCCAAATCATGTAATTTGTAGATGTCAACATCGGTGTTTGGAGGCTGAAAGTGAGAGTCTCCTTCGTGACTGTCTCTTTCGATGTCGTTTCTTTCGACATTGTGGGTTTAATGGGAGTCTTCTGCGGACTTTTAGTCTTTTTCTTCCCTATTGTCCAATTCTAATATGGACTACCCACGCTTCTTTAGGAACTTTGTTCGACAAATCGTCAAACTTAAATCGATATACTAAAATATTATTTGGTTAACAAAGGTTTTGATATTTCGTAGGCGCCTTAACAAAGTATCAAGAACTTCGTTGTAATATCTTGTGTATCAATGATGTTCCTCCAACTAATTTCTAAAGTCAATCCTTTTGACTTAATAATCCTCCAATAATTTTGATTAGTGTTCTTCTAATAACACTCAAATATAAACAAACCTACTTTGTTTAAAAACTTTCTGACTTCAAAAGTTGTCTTCGGATCAGTGAACAGAACCCAAAAAACTTTCACTGATTACAACTTACTATACAATAATCCCTCAAATATAATATTGGTTTTTTTTTGTGAGCGTTGACTTCAAAAAGTCAACTATGTCTTCTTCAAAAAAACACTACTGCCCGATAAACAAACACTTCGACCCTTATGTGTTTGTATGATCCGATTTAATTTCTGGTGATGTCGGATCGTTTCTAACAAGTTCTACTAACTTGTTCTAATAATCGAATACGAAAAGTTTCAAAAAAAAATCCGGTTATTTCTTGTTCGAACCCGGGAAAAAACTTCAAATCCTTTGATGTTTTTCTGAAAAGGTTTATGAAACAATTCTGTTTTGTGTTGGTGATGTTCGGAAACAGAGTTTAAAGTATATAAGCCTTTGGCTTTGTTTAAAAAAATTTTGGCGGGAAAAACAAGTGTGCCGAACAAAAACAGAGTCTGAAAAAAAATTTCTAATTTTCGATTTGGATTTAAGTTTTGTGTATTCGATTATGATAAACTAATAGGCAGGGATAGATATAACCGTTTGATGTGATAAAACGATTCGTTCTTTGATTCCGGTGACTCGCCGGAGAAGACAAAGTTTCGCCGGAAAAACTGTCCGGTTCTTTATCTTCTTATTCGAACGGTTATATTCTTGTGTATTGATCTTCTCTTAATCCTGATATGGCCTAGATATGATTGTTCCAACGTGTGATGATCAATTCGAGTGTCTCTGTTTTGAAACAAGAAACAGGGGATCGATCTTGATCGTCTTCTTCTTCGTGTTCTTATGTAAACAATTGGAACGATTGATAAACTGATGCTCTGATGCCAAATGAAGGTTCGCAGAACCGAAATGAGGGAAAGGATTGAGAGAGAATGTGTAAAACTAGAAATCAATACATATATTCAAATGATACAAATGTGTGGGTATTTATACATATGAAGGGGTGTGTCCCCTTGACCACATAACCGACATACCGGTTCATTAACAAACTAATCATGACCCTTGACTAAACTTAGGATATAATAATATGTAACATATACTTAGGATATAATATGGAAATAAGAATTAATGTCTAACACAAATGACTTAAAAAGTTGATCAAAATATATAACCACTAGCTCATTACCCCGAGAAGGTCTCGGGGTTGAAAAATTTAACATGACTTAATAAAAAATATTAAAAAACTGGTTTTATCTACTTGTACACATGAATCACCATGCGTCTTCTGATATTCATCCATCACCTAATCAACATGTGCATAACAAATTTATTGTATGACCAATTAAAGATCATATAAAACCATTTAACTGGCGTTAAAACTTACAATACAATATATTATATTCATGACATGACCTTTCTTAAGACGACTTGTATTAGAATGTTTGCAATTTTCCACATTGTAATAATTATATAGCAATCAAAATCAGTACCTTAGCTATCAATTGAGTTGATAACTTAACGTTTATACAGCCACGGCCAGCCATAGAGCACGATTCTATCATGTCAGATGCCGGGAGATTTCGCATGATCGCCTACATGTTATAAAGAGCATATAAAACCATTTAACTGGTGTTAAAATTAAAATACAATCTATTATATGCATGACATGACCGTGAAACAAAGCTCAAGCACTAGTACAGATGTGTGTAAAAGATGCGGCCATTAGAAGCAAAAGACGCGGGTAAAGAGAGAACCGCGACTTAAACACTTCACCTCCCAATCCTTATTACTTTATAATATTTTTTTAATCGTAATCGTAAGACGCGGATTTTAAAGTTGAAGATGCGGTTTTATGTATGAACCGCGACCTCTAATCATACAACCGCAACTTCTGATAACAAAATTCCCTCCTAAATTTTCAGCAAAATACCATTTCCCTTTCATTACCCCCACTATTGAGCAAAATTTGTGCCAAAATACCATTTCCCTTTCATTACCCCCACTTTTTTAGCAAAATTTGTGCCTGAATACAAATTTCCCTCTCCCCTCAAACACTAACCAAACTATCACCTCACCCAACCAGAGAAAACCCTAAGCGGAGTCGGCTACAATCCCTAATCGAAGGCGGTTTGTTGTTCTACCTTCTCACTTGAGCTTAAACCAATCGACAAAAATAGGTGATGTTGTAGTTGTTCTACCTTTAATTTGTTTAAAGTTCACATATTTAAGTTTGAAGGCATTTGTTATTTGGATCTAACTCTATATATGCCATAAAATCTTCCTAATTGTCTAGTATTGATCCGTGTATTAGTTGTTTGTGTGTTTATTGGACATTTTTCAAAGATTTTTGTACTCATCTCAATAATTAGTTGACATTGTGAGGATGGAGGGTGGTGGTCATTGCGGGGATTCTCTGTGTGGTTGACTGACTGCAGATGGTATGTGCTGCTGTATGTTTTAATTTCATTAAGTTGGAGCATTTCTAAGTTTTTTTTTAATTATGAGCGCTGGCGATTTTTAAGTAATAGAAACATTTTATGTGTTTAGTTCTATTGAGTAAACTTGGTGACTTTACCGAAGTCATTGTTGCATCAGTTTCCAAAAATTGCTTGGATGTGGTCTAGATAAAAATTAACAAATGGGAACTATTTGATTCATGCTTGGCTTATATTAAGGTTGTGGATAGTTTTATTCTCAGAATGTATATGTACGACCGCCCCCAAGTTTGAGTTCTATTGGACATTTTCCAAAGATTTTTATCTCATCTCTTTAATTAGTTGACATTAAATATATAAACATTGACCATTATTTTTTTTATTTTGGTTAGAGGTGCAAACGAGCCGAGCCTAAGCCTAAAAACAAGCTCATTTAGCAAACGAGCCCCACCCCGAGCTTCGGTTATCGAGCTTGAGCCGACCCATCTCAATAGCTTACTATTGGGGTCTTTGAGCGTCGTCTTGGTTTTGCATTACTGCCTTGGCCTGGCGCAATAAGTTAGGTTTATTGTATTTGTAAATCAATATGCTTTGTGTCTTTAATCTTATGAAACTTGTGCTTATTGTACTTTTGTATGCTTGGTTGCAGGTTAGTGATCCAAAAAAGTGTACTTCTGTATGCTTGGTTGTAGGTTCGTGGGCAAGAAAAGCAGGGGTACTCTGTTGACTAGAAGAAAGTTTTAATCTTTTTCTTTGGAACACAACAAATGTTAGTTTACCTTTTGGCAGTTTATTTGGTCATTTTAGGTATATTGTTGATGCTAATCTCTGACTACTACTATAGTGGGACCCACTATACTGACGTTACCGTATTCGTTCAGGGGGCTTGGATGGGACTTGGGTTCTTTTCCCTCACAGTCACGAGGGTGGTCACGTTTTACTCTTGTTATCTCATGTCGCTT
This sequence comes from Ambrosia artemisiifolia, assembly GCA_032199755.1. NCBI lineage: Eukaryota > Viridiplantae > Streptophyta > Magnoliopsida > Asterales > Asteraceae > Ambrosia > Ambrosia artemisiifolia. Next base: position 34,122,559 of record CM063526.1, on the reverse strand, counting down.
ATTCTTGAGCATTGTGAGAAAGCTGGTAGACGCCATATTCGATTTAGGGAACTCGCCTCTGATGTACCTGCCACTGGGTATGTTTTTATGTCTAGTGTATGTGTGAATGGTATGTTTGTGGGTTAATTGCGCCAAAGTGAATGGTATGTTTGTGGAAGTAAGTTCATTAAACCCTGTCATTTCATCATTATATATGGTTATATTTGTTTGAAGAAAAGAAATTATGCAGGCTACATTGGCTCCACCAGTAACTGGGAAGATGTTTAAAGGGCTTATGATGTGTTACTCTGTGATTTTGGTTAACTCCACCAGTGTTACTAGTCAATTAGAAGTAGGGTTAAATGTGTAAGAGTCATAATATAGGGGTCAATATGGTCAAGTTGTCAATAAGTTGAGAGGCAGTTGTGAAGTTAGTTAGTTGTTAATCTCTGTATAAATACCTTATCATATCAATCAATGAAAGCTTGGTGTTTTTTTATTGAAACTTCCTCTCTGTTCTTCTTTTCTATATTTTCATAGCTAACAATTAGTATAAGAGCTACCGGTTCTCTGCGTCCGATCACCATTATCCACCACCAACCGCCACCTACCACCATATCTAACCGCTCGTAACCCCCGATAACCGCCATAACTAGCATAATGGTTCTTCTCAGCCATAACCATTATTTTCAATCGCCACCATTAACAACTGTAACCATCCATCATTAACCACCATAACCATCACTTACAAAACCCATAAACCACCATCTCCACCATTAACAACCACATTCACAATTTACAAAAAACCCAACAATCATAATAATAATAATAGTATCACCTACAAATTTTATAATAATAATAATAATAATCCATACACTCAATAAAGCATCACCATGGCAACAGGAAACCATCTTCTGGAACAAAATAAGGGAAAAACTCTTACAGGAATAATTGACGGAACGCTTTTGCGTGTGGAGAAAGAACAAGAACAGTTGTTTTCCCTAGACAAATTTAATGAATTAACAAATGAAGTGAAAAGGCTATTAAACAATATGATGATACAAAAGAAGCAATATGTGAACTATACAGAACTAGAACAATCAACAGAAGGGTTTCATTCTTCAAATCAAATGGCATCATCTGATTCGGAGGGAAGTAAGTTTGTCATAAAACTCAAACATCAAATCGAATCACCTTATCATTCTCAATTTACCAAAATTTGAATCTGTCCACCAAGTGTCTGAGGAAATGCCTCAGAGGGCTAGAGATGTGATTCAAGAATCATGGGATAAACAATCTGGGAATACACAGCTCCAATCGACAGAAGGTATCAGTTCTTCAAATCAGAAGGTAGCATCCAATGTTAAGGTATGCACGTTCGTGTCACAACAAAAATGTTGTTCCATTAGTATTAGTGAAAGAGATTCTAGATCACAAGATTATTCTACTTTTACAAATGGGGGGTATGCACACAAGGTGTTTGATGAAATGCATGAGAATGATAGGAATGAAATTAATGAAGATAGGATTGATGATTTAAAAGAAAGTGAAGTCCATGATAAGAATGATGTGATCTATATTGATTTTAATAAGGATACACATGAAAAGGACACCTTGAATGCGTTAAAAATGGGTAAAGAACATAGGGAAACTGATAAGGTTGATGATGAAAGATATAGGATTGTTTTTGATAGATTTCCACATGATGATACTATAGACTATAACTGTGGTGAAAATGAAGTAAGGAGAGTTGGCTTAGATGTGAATGAGTCAAAGAAAAATGAAAAAGATGATTCAAGGAAAGATGAAAATAAGTGGAAATAAAACAAGATATAACAAATAATAATGGTACAATTTTTAATTAAGGAAAGGTACTTGGAAGGTTACAGGGAATCAACAATGGGCGAAAACCTTTGATCAATTTTAATGATGAAGGTAGAGTTATAGGCTGTGAAATTGAGTAGAGAAATCAGTTGAAAATGAAGGACAATTTAAGTTCTTTGGTTATTCTTGATGATTTGGATGTTGGTATCAATAGGGAAGCTGATTTTTGTATTGATTTTGGAGTGGTTCATCAGGAAATAATGACAATAGAACCAATTCTTGAGTTGGTTCCTGATGTAACAGGAATGGATCAAAAAGTACTATTGAATGTCAATGTTGGTGAGTGTGTTAGAAGCTTTGGTTTAACAAAAGAATTCAGTTTAGGGAATAAGAGAAAGAAACAATTAAATTGGGTAGATACTGGTTGGGTTTGCAACTTGAAAGGTAAGAGTAATGAGATATTGTCATATAGTTGTAGTTGTTAGACATAATATTTGTTTTATCCTAAGTTTAGTATGTAATTATTATTATTATTGCATAACCTATAGTTGTGGCGGTTATAGTGGTTATTTTGAACCATTGTGTCGGTTCACTAAAGGGTGTCATACCCCTTCACCACCTATAAATAGCCCCATACCCCTTTCATTTGTATTTGGATGATTTCTATAATATAAAGCAAGTTTATACAATTCTCTCTATTCAAATCTTACATTTGGCATCAGACCTGGTTCACATCGATCCATCACAGTGAAAGAAGAGAGATACATCAGAAAGTTTCATCCCCTGGTTTTTCAAAAAACAGAGACAGTCACAGAACCCTTCAATATCGACTCACAGAACGTTTTTTTTTCAATCCAAACGATAAGGAAGATCGTTATTTGAAAGATTATAACCGTAGATTATACCAGAACCGGAAACCAGAGTCTCCGGCGAAACTCCGGCGAGACACTGGCGAAAAGAAAACGAACGAAAACGTTATTAAATCACGTTTAAACGGTTTAATCCCAATCCCTTAATTGTTTTACTGAATATCGAATACAAAAGATTTGTTCTTGAAATAAAAATCAAAATTTTTTGAATACAGAACTACAACAAAAATGCTTTTTAAGGACCTTTTGTGTGGGACGCTTGTAAAATAGGGTCCTAAAAACTATTTAATAGAACGGATGAACTTTTGGGGTCTTTTTATAATATACACAACTAAACCGGTGTCCAGAAAAGCTATTTAATAGGATGGATGATTCTTTGAGGTCCTATTATCATATAAGTTAATAAGACACTTAAAATGTAGATCCTAATAAAGTAATTTATAAGACATTTAGTTAGTGGTGTCCCCTTATGTGGTAATGTAATAGGACACTTGATCACCGGGGGTCCTATTATAACATAACTTAATACGACACTTTGTAGTTAAGTCATAAATGTTTGATGTTATAGGACCTTTTCTAGTCGAAGTCATATTAGAACATAACTTAATAGGACACTTGACACATGGGTGTTATTATAATACGTATGATTGCATTTGAATTTATTTTCTTAACTAATAGTTAACGGTGCAAATGAGTCGAGCAACGAGCTGCTCGATAAAATGCTCAAAACGAGCCGGGCCTTATCGAGCCCGAGCTCGAGCCTTAGTGTAATATTAGTTTATTAATATCTTATAATATTTACCCCTCATTTAAAGTTGTTTAGTAAACGGGCCGAGCCGAGGTTTTCATTTATCGAGCTCGTGAGAATAAACAAGACTATTATTTATATTATTTTTATTTAATATACTAAATAATAAATAATAAATGATCCGATCTTGAGCCAAGCTTGAGCTCCTATAAGTTAATCAAGCTCAAGCTTAGGCTCGACTCGACTTATTTGCACTTCTCTAATGGTATCTAGAAGTTATTTTTTTTTTCAACTCAATTGAAATCCCTCATAAATTTCATTATTCCTCCCCAAAAGTTGAAATTCCCGCTTTTTAATTTTCAGCCCTAAAAACCCCAAAGCAGAGCCCAACCCTTAACTGCATCAATCTCTTTCCCGGTGCGCAACATCTATCCCCTCAACCTAATTGGAGCCGTCGTCCATCGTCAACCCAATTGTAGCGACTTATATAAAAAATGACTAATATTAGAGTTTATTCTCTCATCACGACTACATGTAGCAACCACTGTCACCCTATGCAGCTTCAGTTTCCAGCCAGCCTTTGTTTTATTTCCACACTTAGGTCCCGGTTCATCTATGGTAGCGTGGCAATGATTCGTCTTTACCATCGATCAAGTAAGGTATCACATAGATAGAATGTTATAATTTTTTAGTCATTTAATCTAATGATTTCGGTTTCTATATGGTATGGGTTTTATTTTTATTGTCCAACTAGTACAAGGCTGACCCTCAGGCAAGGGAATAATAGCGCTAGCTATTTCATATGTTCCCCACATATGTCGTTGACTCGTCGTCGGATTCTCCTCCCCTCAGTGCACGTTTATTACCAGAAACATTTACTGAGATTTTAATTATAAGATTCTAGGTTTTTAGTTTCTTTATTTTTTTTTCTCATGATCGATTGATATTTAATTTCATAACACGCATGGTAACTAAAAAGTTAGATTTTGCCTCAGTTGTTTGATTCAATGTCGTTATTATTATGATTTGATTAGTTTTGCAGCAATTAATGAGCCAATAATTTATGAATAGTGAGGGAATAGAAAAACTATCTAAACATTCAAGCTTATAGTTACTTATACTCCATATCTTATGTTCTTGTTTTGCAACTGTATATATGATTATAGTTACATCAAGATCACCACTCACAAACATGTTCACCAGGTAACTTTTCTACAAAAGCTTTCAAATTTTTAAACAAGTCTGTTGTATTATTATCTAGATGACTAGATTCATTTGATAAGCTATGTTTGGATATAAATAACTGAATTTGCTTTGGTTTATTATAGGATGGGGACAAATGGTGTTCTTAGTGGTTCTGTAACTGTTCAATCATTTAATCCATTAAATAGTTTCTCGACCACAATGAATTTGGATTCGAACTGAAAGGTACCCTGCTGGCCAAAGTGTTTGAGTGAGTATGAACAAGAACTAGCAAAACTGAAAGAGTTAGAGAAACCACCCGATGAGGTTATGAATAGTCTTCCTCGTTGGCTCCAGAATGCGAAAACGAAAGGTCAATCTCAGGTGAGTCGATAATCAATTTTTTTGTGTGTGGATGCTTGATTGTGTTGTTCTATTTTATTATTGATATGCATTCCGACAGAAGCTTCCCTTACCACCAGTTTATGTCCATATCTGATATGCATTTGTAGTTTATGAAAGCAATTTTAGTCTAGTTTTGCAGGTAGTTTAGTCAATATGGTCATCCCACGCCCATATCCAAATGGTGAACCAGTAGCAGGGGTTGGCAAGGTTAGTTACTTCAGTTTTGTTTTTTTTGATGATGTAATTATCAAATAGATTAGATGGTGTAAATGAGTAGAGCTCTATCTCGTCTAAGATTGATACCAGGTAGTTTAACTATAAAGAGCTTGAGCTCGGCTTGTTTCGATCTTAATGTCTAAAGCTAAATCTTGGCATGTTGCGTTATTTTAGCTGTTTAATTTTATGGGTTATATACATATATAAAGAACAGAAGTACAAATGAATAAAGGGGATAAGATGATCCATAAACTGATGGTATGATGAAATTTTATCAAATATTATTTGGCACGGGGATAAGATGATCCACGCAAATGGACGGGGTGGGTAACGGGTCAGATGCGTAATTTTCAATGTGTGTTATATTGGTCAAGTAGAGATAGGAAAACCAGGAGGGATAAGGGGTCAAACGGCTAATTTTTATTGTTGGGTTATACTTCTGCTCGATACTTATATTATTTGTTTCTGTTTTTACATTAGTTTTATTTGTATGAAGTCTATAGCATGATTTTGCAAATTGATTGAAAATATGAGTTCTGTTTCGCTAAGTTCGTTTGTAATTTAGATACTTTGTTACACTATGGAATATGTAGAAGCTGCGAAATAAAGGTAGATTTTAACTTGTAGATTCATACCAAAAATGATTGTAAGTTGGTGATTAAATAATGGTTACATTGGGCTATGCTATAAAACAACAATGTATATTTATGGGTTTTTTTTTCATATTATTCTTTTCTATAAAAATCTTAGCATGCTATACAATTATTATTACATACACGTGTAGTATTTCACAATTTGTAAAGTCATTGGGATGAAAATCCCTTTTCTTTTCTTTTTTGCTTCACGTTACAAATATGGTGTAATATGTTTTTACATCTTATTATTTTTATTATATTATTTTAATTAATTCAGCTGCTTAGCTCGTTTAACACTTATAGCTTCTAAAATATAACGTATTACAAATTTCTGAATATACTGTTAAGACGAGCTAATTTTTATCTACGTGTCAATCTAAGATTCATTAAAAACGTAGTAGAGTTCAAATATATTATATTCTTACCAAATTAATGGTCTCCTATAATACTCTTTACTCGTTTAGATCTCACATATCAAATAATCATGCTATCCGCTACTTGCTCGCCAACTAATTTTAAATACACAAATATCCGTCTCACCTGTTATTTGTTCGTTTTGACGGTAAATAACCCGTTTTATTCGCTAATAAATATGAACCAACACATTTTAGTTATATAACAAAAACGGGATGTTACAAATATACCCCCTTAAATTAGGTTTCGAAACCTAACAACTTTGAACAAATAAGATGAGGACCTCTTCGTCTCGTCATCACTTCCTATGTAATATTTTCTCATTTTTATGTTCCAATATTCTAATATTTGTTTTATCATTTTACAACATAATTGCTTTATTAGTTGTTTCATATAAGATTCTATGTCTAGATAGGCCATCGCATACTTCAGTCTAGAAGATGGGCGTTCTACATTTCTTCCCATATAAGGATTCACATGGCGCTGCCATAATATTGGTGTGCTAGCTATTATTGTACGAAGGTTTGATTAATGCTAGATGATCGTCCTTACTGCTACTAAAGTTTATTATGTACACACGTAGTATACCTTCTAAGGCTTGATTGGTGCATTCATTTTGCCTGTTAGTCTGGGTGTCATATGCACTACTCCCATATATTTGAGTTCTCAGCTTTCTCTAGAACATTGTCTAAATCCTGAGGAGAACAAATCTCTTCCTTGTATATAGCTCATATAAACACATCGTGTCATATGACAATCTATTCAGTATAAGGCTTGACTTACATTTCATTTGCCCCTAAGGATAGGCAAAGTGTATGGATTTGACGAACCTATCAATTATTAGCTAATTTGTGCCTATGATTCGATCTTGGAAGCTTAGATACAAAGTCCATTATTATCGCCTCCTATTTCCTTCATGCGATTTCAGGTTCCTGTATGTAGTCAAATGATTTCAGATGCTCTGCCTTGACTTTTAGGTCGGTAAGGTATTTCTCTACTTGTCTTGTAATATAGCTTTTTATTCCCAGCCAACAATAATCATTTCTTAAATCCTACATTTTATTGCTACTAGGGTATACGGTGTATTTTGACTTATGAGCTTCCTCTGGTATCATATCCCATAATCTTACCAAAACTAAGAATCTCATATTCAATTAACGAAACTTAATATACCATCATTCATAAATCTCAATAATGTGGGCTACCAACCATCATCTCCTTCTTGATATGATTTTCCATTAAGGCCTATCATAGCATTCTTAATTTGGTATGAGGGAGTTACCTTAACACCACGTCTAGATGCATGAAGTTTATTATCGGTGGGGCTTTTTCTTTTCAAGTGAGTGTATCAACGACGCGTTTGTCTTACAATTAAATTAATGAGATCTACGAATACTACAGATATGTTGGTCTTATGGCATTACTTACAACTCACAGTGATCGTATCGTGTCCTAACCTCCTGGCTATGTGTAACAGCCCAAGCTAACCCGTACCACGATATTGTCCGCTTTGCCCGCCCAGCCGTATCAGACTGGTTCCAGGCTCACGGTTTTGCATTGGTCTCACCCCCGAAGGACTGGCTAAAACGCGTCTGGTAGAGAAGGTTCCCCCACCACTTATAAGGAAGTGTTTGTTCTCCTTCTCAACCGATGTGGGATGCTACACTATGGGTATCAACCACTACATATCGTATTGTCCTAACAACGACCCGTGTCAACATGCTAGAATATATAAAACCTTACCCAGTAACTCCAACATTTGGTTTCTTAATTCTTCCCTTGAAAGTCAAAGTAAGACAGTAAATGACTCTATCAATACGGGTTGCACCAGGATCAAATTGATTCTAAATTCAATTTTTCTATTGGCTGATAGTCTAGAATGACCTTTAGGGAATGCCTCATGAAATTTGACCACTACTGGCACATCCATTAAGTATCTTATCTTCCTTGGTCTCTGGTGCATTAACTAGTTAATCTAGTTGACCTTTCGGATACACTTAATTGCCTTTATCATCATATCAAAACTTGTGGGTTTACTAGGTTTTTCCCCTCGAGTTATCAAAGGTTTCCCCTTCGGGTCTTTGATTCGAATTTGCTTCTTATTACGCAATATACGAGTTTGGCAAGCTAACCAATCCATCCCTAATACTTTGTCCACCAATCCAAGTTTAATTGATAGTAAGTCTATAGGTATCAAGGTATTTACTAATTTAAATGATACAACCCTTGATATAGCTTCCAATTTCCTATTCCTTACATTCGCTACTATTACTATAAATGGTTTATCTAACTTGCAGAAAACATAGTTAAACGAAACTCTAAAAGGTTCACATATCAAACTTCTATCAACACCAGTATCAGAAAGTATCTTAGCATAGAAGTTGTTTACTAGTATCGTACCCATTATCAAGCCAAGGTTCCTATGGCTTCTTCAATCTTTATGTCTAAAGCTCTCCACCTTCCACCATCGGGTTCTTCATTCTCTTATTATTTAGGTCATCAATCCTTAAAATCTTAAAAACACTAACGAGGCTCTCTCCATTGATACCAGGTGTGCATGGGTTTCTTACGATTGCTACAAACAAACTTGTGACATGAACAAGAATGTCTTTTTTTCCACATGTCAGACATTGAAGTGTGGGTCCAAGTCTCCCTTTATAAGTCCTAAAATTGGCTCGCCCCTGATCCTAATTACTATCCCATTTACTCTTAATAATAACGTCTAGGATTTTCTTTTAACGTATCCTAAAAGTGATCGTTGCTTTGGTTTCTAATACCTTAGCTTGCAAGGTCTACCGTCCTTGCACGTGCGCCTGGTTGATTGAATATCAACCATTGACACATTAACCTTTTCTAGAGGATTCTCAACTAATGCACATTTGATATTTCTGACTAAACTCCTAAGAGAGTTTTATATATCACCGAGTAGAAAGATAAAACATCGGCTTCAAATGCCTTCCTTACTCCACTACAAGCTGTCTTTGGGTCACTTCCGAGCCTGGTTCTAATTAACTATCATGGGAAAGTGGAGATACCAAGTTTGGTTATGTCCCTTACTTGATTACATAACTAACCTGTCTAGGGTATTTTATTCAGACCTTATATCTCCCTATCTGCTTTACGTATGCTATGGTTTCATTTAACACCCACAAATATGCATACTCACCTATGCTACACCTAAACCGTTGGCATACTTTGAGACATGCGCTCGTATAGCTAGACTATGTATACAAACTCTACCAGTTACCTCGGACACATAAAATCAGCTCTTATTATCCTATCAATCATTTCCACCCTAGAAAAACAAACGAAGATAAGATAAGCACAGTACGCTCCCATAGATAAACCTATATACACAAGTTTTAGTAGCAAAGTACTAGAGCTCAACCACATTCTTAAAACTCTGCCTACTATTTCCTGATTTCAGTACAATATGATGTTTGCGAGATCATAGTGGTATCATTCATTAACATTCATACTGGCCAGGTATGAAAGTAATATATGATACATGATACTCCCAACTACCATATGGTCCTTTCATCATAAAGTTCGGCATACCCATCATATGCATCCTCTATTACACTAGCCTCTACCTACCAAGATTGGCACTTCTACTTGGTGTACTACTCCTAGTTTAAGTCTAGATACTTCAATGAGTACCTAAATCTCTTAAACTTAAGCTCTCATACCAACTTGTCACACCCCGCCCAGGTCGGGGCACTTACAGTGACCAGTCGGCGCAAACTTAAAGCGAAAACGTATTCTCATTACATAACTTGAGTATTTATTACAAGCCAATGCGATCCAAGCACCACCAATCTAAACAAGCTTAACTATAATGAGATGAGCCGTCTAGAGCATTCTAACCCTCAACTAGGAAATCCCATTCCTTACACCATCAACCTGTGATACATGCTCGAGTAATAAAAATACGTCAGCACACAGCTGGTGAGTCACATAAACCGACTCATCAGTAAAACAACTACATAAACATTTTATTGATCAAGTATGAGCTCCATGCATGTCACCATAATCATAATCCGGACTAAGCGTTATATATTCACACCTACAACCTCAAAACCCGTAACAAGGCCTGTAAGTGTAAAATTGCTATTAACACTAACCACATACTCCTCGTGGTTCGACAACCCTACTCCCTATACTGCAGTCCTTATAGCTAAGGAGTTGTTTTTAAAATATTTTTTGATTAGCTCTCGACACGCGATCAAAATGGCGCCGTTGCCGGGGAGTTCGTGCGCTTAGTGTTTTTAGTTTTATTATTTTTTTTAAATTAAAAAAAAAACCAAAAAAAATATTTTTTTTTCTTGTCTTGTATTTTTTTCTCTATTTTGTTCAGTATTACACTGGGTGTGTTAGTCTTTGCAGAATTGAATTCAAGATGAACTCGGTGGATTATGATGCATGTGGTTGTTGCGAGAGCCCATATCATGTGATGCAAGATTGTCCAATTGCCCGTCAGAGAGTTGAAGCATATAATGCACGAAAAGATCGTATTATCTTTGGGCTAGAAAAATATGAAGGCTCACACCTATCATCCTCATATTATTGGCCACAATATCAGAACTGTCAGCATAGATACTACAAGCCAAAAATATGAAGGCTCACACCTATTGATCCGGTTGTTAATGGAGGCCAGAGTGTTGACTACGGTTATCAGCAACAACAAAATAATGAAGATGGAAGCAATGATCAACTGAGTGAGATCTTAGAGGCCATAAAGGCTGTCCACGAAGATGTAAAGGCAATCCGGGAGGACTTTAGGAGAATTCGGAATGATAATGAAGTTCCGGACAACACCGTTGAGGCATTGTTTAAGCAAGTTAGTCAACTGGCAGCAAATTTGCCTTTTGAAGATTTGACAGTTGAACCAGATATGGTTAATGTTGATGTGGCTGAAAAAGTTGTTGAAGAGTCACATGTGGACCTGGTTGTGATGGAGGAAGCCTTAGAAGAGGAAGATATAAGCATTAAAGCAGATGTGACTTCTTGCGTACAACTTGTAGACACACCTGCTGAAGAACCTGTGAACCGGGTAACCTTGGTGTATCCTAAACATCCTCCCATATTTGGAGGAGCAATGTATTGATAAGGCATTAGGGAATTTTATTTTTTGGGGGAGGTCACGCATATTTTGAGGGAAGATTATTATATTGGGTGACGGCTGGAGTTGTGCAGGAGGCATTCGACAACAGGAGTATTATTTAGAAGACGACACCTTTGGGAGGTCGCAAGAAGGCCGCTGTAGCACATAGATGAGATGACAACCATGCGCGGCTAATCTCTCGTGGTTCTCTCCGGGTGAATGATTCATTTAATTTATTAGTATTACTTTGTTTTATACCTAGTATTTGGATTGAATTTTGAGAACATCTTAAAGTTCTTTTGGATCCAATTGTATGTTTGACTGATCTACACAATTTGGGTTCTTTGCATAATATATCATCGTTTCTTGGTTTTCTTGCACTAGGAATAATTTGATTTTGTATTTAGTGTTAAGATAATTGAATTGGGTTGAACAATTTAAACAGGGTCATGTCTATGTGATTCCCAAGCTAGGTTAATTACAGAGTAGCTTTTAAATTGCCGAATCAGAAACCCGGAGTGACCGTTTTTTTTTATTATTATTGTTTTCTTTTCAAATCAATTTAATTCAGTTTTCGCAAGTACGACAACATTCTACTTCATAAAATATTATTTTTAATTAATTAGTTTAACTAGTAAAATTGCTATTAACACTAATCACATACTCTTCGTGGTTCGACAACCCTACTCCCTATACTGCAGTCCTTGTAGCTAAGGAGTTGTTTTTAAAATATTTTTTGATTAGCTCTCGACACGCGATCAGTTACCCTAGTCTTGGGAAGCCTTAAACATGTATAATCCGGTTACAAATCACACTTAATATATGTATTTGATTTTGATCATATGGTTATGTTAATGTGTAGAATTTGGGGTTTAACCTTTAGGTTGAATCCACTCATATCTAGTAACCTTTTGTGACTCTTAGAAGTTGTTGCATGAGAAATTTAGGTAAAAAGAGCTTGAATAACATGTTATGATGTCAACTGGACATTCGGTTATGCTTTGGTTAAACTTAGAATGTTGAAAACTAAGTATATTGGTGGATGCACACCAAGTGTTTGATGACATGCCTAGATGAGTTAATCTCAACTAGACATGTAAGAAAATGGCTATGGATTTAGCTAGAAATGATAATGAATACATGATGTTATGGATAGTGAACAAAATTCCATATTATGTATTCTAATAGACAAGTTTGACTCATCCCCAAGTTAGGTACAACAAAGAGGGAGCAAACGGGTCAAACGGATGCAAGGCGAATACTTATGGAAACAAGAATGGATGCGAGGTAAGTTTTACTTACACCAATGTACTATAACATAGCTTAATTGTTATAGATATTAGTCTTAAATCTTGAATGCGTGACAAAGATAAACCCCAAGTGGTAGAAGCTATTAATGGGTCACCTTATGTGCACTCAATACAAAACGTGGTTTATGACCTTAGTCAAGACAATGTGTTATGACCAATGGTGAAATCCATCAAACGGGTCAATAAATAAAGATATGTGAAAAATGATGTTTTAATCTAAATGAAAGCATTTGAATGAAGCCGTTAAGAATGGTGTTAAATGGGTCAAGTTAGTGTCACTTTAACCATAATAAAAACTTGGGTAACATAGTATCATGAACTATGGGTCTAAACGGGTCATATGGTGAATTCGTCATCATTTAAGTCCAACACTTGATGCTTGTTTTCCAAGCATTAAGATTCTTGAGGTTTACGGATCAAATGGTATGGTATTATCATTTGAGTTCCGAGAAGTTAATGTGTCTATCTAGAAATCACGCAGGTAAACACACTCGCGTATGCATGCTTGATGTTAAGAATCATGGAGGATGAGCACAAGGTATGAATATGGGACACGGGCACCCGGTAAGTCCGTAGCTAATAAAACACATTCGGGCGAAGCAACATGGGTACTAAAACTACCCACATGAAGTGTGGGTGCAAATCAAGTAAGTTGTTTCCATAACTATGTCTAATGCGCGCTAATGCGCTTAGAATCTACTAAACAAGTGAAAACTTGAGAAATGATGAAAATCTATGTCCGGGAGGACTTGGAGGTTTTAAACAAGTCAATGAGTCAAAAACATTGGAATTTGAACAAGAAGTTTCGCCACGAATGGCTAAATTGAAAGATTTGACCATGAAGGGCATTTTGGGAATTTAAAAGATTTCTAAAGGTTGAATCTAAGAAACTAAATCATAATGAGACAAATCGGAAAAACGCTTTGGTTAATCAAGTGTCTAATGACTTGACAACTTAAACGGTAGGCATTTGGTATGGTCAAAAGTGCCTTGTTTGATTCAAGGCCTTAACGGGTCGATATGGGTAAAAATCAACATAAACACTTAAAACTTTGAACTGAGTCATAGCATCATGAACCGGACTATAATCTTAGTCAAACAAAGGTTTATTTAGTCGGCAAGTCAATACTTAGGCTTCGGGAATCATCAAATGCGGTTGCGACATGATTCCCATGCTTAAAAATCACCAAAATAACATCAGAAGTTGTGAGCGGCCGCTCACAGAGACCGCGCGGCCGCTCACAGAGAACAGCATGACGGAACGATTTTTAAAATTGCATATAAAATCGTTAGAAGGTGTTCTTTATATGCCTGGAAAGCTCTCGGAGCGTAGAACAATTTTTATTTGAAAGTCGAAGTCGGATTTTGGGTTTTAGTAGGGGTAAAAGCGATCCGAACAGCTGCTGCGCAAAAGTTGCAGAAGTTTGTTCTCCTGATAAAAAGGCCGTTTGGCCTGGTTCGTTCCGTTTCAACGTGTAACGACTACCGTACTAGTTTAAATGTATCATTGACAACCCACTAACCATTCTTTGTGTAATGGTGCTAGGTAAACAAGTGAAGGAAGTCCCGGAGCAAGGATCAAGTCACGATAAGAGCCGAACACACCCGATCACTCATCAAGCTTCCGCATTAGATTTTAAGGAACTCCCGTTAAAACGCAACATCTTAGAGTATGTTTTAACTATTAAAATGTAAAAATTTGTGGGAATCAAACATGTATTTGATCTTAAAGGGTTGAGTTATAATAAATTTCAAAGTTTTAATCAGGAGTGGTTTAAGTAAGGTCCAAACCCGTATGATTAGGCGTTGATCGCGTGATTACGGGTTAGGGTCTTACAGTATGTCCACGCCTGTAAAATATAATGATCATTATAATATATATAACACCCTGGATGTCACACCTATGGTTCGATGCATATACATGATCAATCACCACCAAAACAATTTAATGAGCAAGTATCAGGTTTTGAAAATAGTTTAAGTAACTCACCTCTTTATTAGTCCTTTACAACGCTAATACAACCAGGTACTATCTTAAGGTCGTGATCCAATTATACAACCCTAGGTTAGGTAACAGTACACCTAACTAATTATTATTACAGTTGGATATTGGTTAGCGCTACCTTATTTAAGCATGGATGATCAGTCCATGCCCAACTAAGGCTAGACTATCCAATACCCACCTCTAATAATAATCCTAATACCTAAAAATAATATTACTAAACTACTCCTAATAATAATGCTAAAATGATAATGAACTAGACATACCTTAAAACTATCTACGACCAGTTGATGTAGGGCCTCCCCGACTCGTGCTCCTACTCGTGCTCTAAAAATTATAAGTAATAACACCGAAAGGATACTCAAGAGTTGAGATTCTGGTTATTGAAATGCTATTGTTGGTTCTCCGATATCCATATTACCTACCCGGTTCATCTATATATGTATATCCCAATTTGTATGTTCCCTTCGTAAATAAGGAATAGATTTATCTTAGTTAGTAAGTAACTACTATGTATATTCAATTCTCATTTAATTTACCTCCATCCACGTACGTACTGCTATACAATTATTAATACATACACGTGTAGTATTTCACATTTTGTAGTCATTGGGATGAAAATCCCTTTTCTTTTCTTATTTTCTTCACGTTACAAATATGGTGTAATATGTTTTTACATCTTATTATTTTTATTATATTATTTAATTAATTCAGCTGCTTAATATTAGACTTATACACTGTTTTAGCCTTTAGGATAGGTGTTAATATTAGAGTTACATTGGAGTTATACATTGTTTTCGGTTAGGTGCTAGCATTGGAGTTGTACATTGTTTTAGGTTAGGTATTAATATTAGACTTATACACTGTTTTAGGTTAGATGTTAACATTAGAATTATACATTGTTTAAGGTTAGGCGTTAACATTGGAGATACGTTGTTAATTGTTTTAGGTTAGGTGTTACCTCGAACTTTCCTACATGTAACTGTAAAATGCACCAGTCTATTTCATATGTAAAATTGATTGTCATATTAAATTTATCAACCCCGGGATACTCCCGGGGTATAATCTAACAATATATAAAAGAATAACCTCTTGATGACATGACATTTAACAGGGCAACCATCCACCCATTGAATGTGCTAGGTGGCATCATGTGGAGCTTTCTTTTAAATTTTTTTTACTTTGTTTTTTTTAAATAAAATTAAATCACATAAATTAATAATATTAAAATAATAAAACCCTACCTAATTAGGTATTCTTCCTTATTACGCCTATCATATCTTTTCGTCTCTTCTACATCTTCATTGAAACCCATCATCTCCTTCTTCCGATAAAATAATACATAGAACTCTATTCTTTTTACTAAATCATAAATGTGAAGTAGCAACATATTAGAATTTTTTATTTCTATTCGTAACTCTGATTCAAACAATATATACTTTTGCTTATATCATTTTAATAATAAGGGGTTTTATATATAAACAATTGTATTATATGTTCTAAACTGGTGAATAATAAATTTTCTGAAAATCATAAAATGAATGGAGCTAGAGTTATTGATCTCCATTTGTTTGTATTATGTTTCTTTGCAGCTCTATTCGGTTGACTTTTTATTGTGCAAATCATAAATTGGATATTTTATTATGTCATATTAGATATTTCAGCCCCAGGACGCTCCCAGGGTAAAAGCTAGTAATAATATATAATAATAAACAACCCATAAGCTACAACGCTACGGTGCACCAAGTAAAATTACAATTTTATGCTTCGTGCCCTTGTTTTTTCTTTTTTCCAAAAAAACAAAATCTACAAAAACAAGCACAATAGAAGCATAAGGTCGCCACCACCGCAGCTAGCGGTTATGAAACTAAAACAAGTAGATGAACTAATGGAACGAGATGGTGACGACGATGATGGTTTGAAGACGACATGGCGGCGACAACAATTAGTTTTCGGTGACCACGTTTCGTTGCATATTTAGTATACTTTAGGTATTGTACTTTGCATTCAAGATGAATAGAATAGAAAATTGGCTCAAACGTTCTCTCTAATCTTATCTAATTCTTAGGAGATTCAATAATATGTTGAAAACTAAATGAACTTGTACTATCTTTATGACTCATGGTCTTTGTATACTGCTGATATGCAGATGGCAAGCATGATTTTCCTAGATAGTCCTGTTGGTACAGGTTTTTCTTATGGAAGAACCATACGCGCCTCGCATTCCACTGACATCCAACTTTGTGATCATGCCTATGAATTTATGAGAAAGGTGCAGGAAATTATTTGGCATTTTTCTGATATTGGATCATTTGGTTCTTAGTGTAACTTTTTATGATTATAATTTGGAATTCTTAATTTGTGCAGCGGTTTGAAATTCACCCGGAGTTCGTTTCCAATCCATTCTATGTCACTGGCGACTTCTATTCTAGAGACCTCGTCCCAGTGATCACACAACTAATATCAGATGGTAGCACTGGTTTTCTTCATAAATTATCATGAATGACTTCATCATAACTTATTTGATGTAAATGTGTAGGAAATGAAGCTGGAAATGTGCCTTATATTAATCTTAAGGTAAGTATTATCCTATGAAAATATATATTGAATTAAAAATCGACTTGCTAAATAGGTTAGCTTTGGGCATTAGGGATATATTCTTGGCAACCCCTTGACATTTCTATAAGAACGAAATTACAAAATTCGTTTGGCTAATGGTATGGGACTTATATCAGATGAACTCTGTGAGGTTTGTTCTGTCTTATGATCTTATATACTTCCTACTTGTTTTAGAAACTAATGTTCTTGTAGGATCGACGAACGTGTCACCCGACAATCACGAGGGTTATATTCAAGGTGCGGAATCCCTTGAATATGTTCTAACAACAGAAACAAACTTGAAACTAGGATAAACGAGTAATTATCACAGACAAACGGGTCAAAAGATTAACGTTTATATCATTAAAACAGAGCGCGGGTGTTACAATGATCAAACCAAGCAATATCAGACCAGGGGAAGGTGTTTGGAGAGTGTGTGTGGAAAATACTGATGATTAGGGTTATGATTGGGCCTATTTATACCTCCCGGATACGTACAGACCCCTGAAGGCGATTAGGAGGCTATACCACATGCTGCTATAGGCGATTAGGTCCTAATCGCCTATAACAACCTCCCAATCGCATGAACAGTGATGGTGGATAGGGCCTAATCTCCTGCCACCTCTCTGTAATCGCCGGTAGCTTTAATCACACTCAAAAACGCGTATAAATGTCTCCAAACACCCCGAAATACGTCCAAACATCCTATATACTAGCCTAGGGACATCATGTACTAACAGACTCCCCCTTGGACCAGGCTAGTATACGTACAGAGACTGCAAAAGACAACATTTATAACATCACAAAAACAACTTTACAGACTCGAAAAACAGAAAAACAGACATAACATAACAAGCAGCATCTTCAGTCTTTACTTCAGCTTGACATTGTCCTGATCCTCGTAAGTCTTGACCAGTCGCATCCAGCATGAACCTTGTTGGCATAGCAGAAGCGAATCACTCTCTGAAACTTCATTGCTTGATCTGCTTCATCTGGTAAGTGCTGGATTGGATACAGGTAAAGTGTCTCCACATCTTTCTCCGAACAATTGATAAGCCACATCGGGTCCCAAATTCTGATTTTTCTGCAAGGTTTAGGAGAGTTGCTCAAGACGATCACTGCCTCAGTAGTTGCTGCATCATAGTGCCAATAGTAGAGCTTAGAGGGGAAGTCTTGTTCAACTGGGACGATTGGAATCTTCGATACACACTTTGGTGGCTTGATCTTATGTTCCCAAATCGGACTCTTCGTGGTCGGATGAATCTTGTCTGTCTTGAAGGACTTTGGATACTGAGGCTTGAGTTCATCCCATCCCTTTTCACTTTCTCTTTTCAACTTGGTGTAGAAACCTTGAAGAGGAGGGGCTTTCTCTTTGTACAAAGGATAATCAAGTCGAACCAGATCACGAATATACCAGAAGGGGAGACTGAGAAATTTCTGAAACGGTTCAAAGTACAACAGACCTTCTTGCCATTTAACTCCAAGCATCCTGGTGTGACTGATATAAGCCCAGCTGATCACGTTACCTGACATCTTTGACAGACGCTTCTTGAAGATAGACGCCCGTTCAACATTTTTCTTCTTCTCTTCAGGTTTGAACCATTTGGGATATTTCTCCCTGATCTTGTCCTGTCTCACTTTAACTTCATCAGGGACAGAAGCAGAATCAGACTTTAGCTTCTCTTCAGCCTCGTGTATCATCTCCTCAGTAATATTAGGAATCCCAGTGCCCGAATCGTCTACAACATATTCTGGAGTTGGCACACTGGTTCCATCTCCTAGATTAACCTCATTATTCTCTGGATGCATCTCTGGTGGAGGATTTTGACTTGCACCGGAAGATTCTCCGTGTGCAAAGCCGTACACCTTTTCCATGTCGTCTGATGTCATCTCAGGAGGTATCTCGCCTTCTTCTAAGTCATATTCTGGCATAGCAGGAGGAGGTAGTAGGTTGCCTTCATCATCATAAGCAAAGTAACAGTTTAAAGGCTCAACAAACTCAATTTGAACTACGGCTTTCTTCATTGAGTCCCGCAGTTGCTGAATCTTGGATTTCACAGGCCCTGGCTCCCCCTGAGCAGAAGAACCTGCTTCGGAATCATTGCCTTTTCTGTCATGATCATTCTTGGTACGTCTAGACCCAGACCCAGCTGATGATCCGCCACCACCTGTGGCTCCAAGATCACCACCATCACCACCTTTACCAGTATCATCACCATCATCATCCGATTCATCATCATCATCGTCCTCGTCATCATCTTCTTCTTCACTTTCTTCATCATCATCACCAGCACCAGTACTAGCCCCATCTTCTGAACTAGCACCACCAGTGAGTCTAGGTTGAGTTCCAGCTAACTCATTCAACCTAGTCCTCAGTTTTGTGTTCTGCTTGTTGTACTTGGTGATTCTTCGCTCATTATTGACATTGGCGAGCTGAAGTTGGCTGTACTTTGATTCAACACCTGTAAGTCTCTCCAAAGTGCTTTGGTTTGACTGTATCAGCTGCTGGTGTGATTCCATGAGCTACCGATTTGATTCAATGATCTGCTGATTAGACAGTGTAAGCGCGTCGACAGTCGCTTGAAGCTCTTTGTTAGACTGAATTGTTTCACCGATCAGCTCTAGCATCGCCGTCTCATTTTCTTCGATAGTGGCATTCTTGCTTCGTAACTCAGCCATCTCACGTGCTTGTGCAGCAATTATAGCAGTTAGTTCGCTGACTTGACGTAGAAGTTGTTCATTTGATACAGATGCTGAGGAAGACATAGGCTGATCAGTAGACTTGGAAGCTGACGGTCTCGCTTCTTGTCTTAGCTTCCGAATTCTTTCACCAATTGGATTAGAAACAATCTGAGAGCTTGTCGCTTCTACGGTAACTGAGACTTTCTGAGTGAAGATTACCGAAGTAGGCATTGACATTGTAACTCTCGCAGGCATAGCTGCACTAACAGATGTGGGAACTGATGTGGTTGCCGCTGCTGTTGTTGTTGTTGCTGTTGATGTTGCTGTTGTTGTTGTTGCAGCCGTGGAAGAAGGAGTTCCAAAAGTTTTTGGAAGATTCAAAGTAGCACGTCTAGACTTAGACCTCTTAGGAGTCTTTTCAGCAGGAGGTTGTTTCTGTGCCATTCTCTTCCTTCCCCTACCTTCTTTTGTTGCTTTTGTCTTCTGTCTCTTTTGAGGAGGAGGAGGAGGAGGAGGAGGAGGAGGAGTGTTGAGCTCTGCATCTATATCAGCAACAATATCCCCCTGTTCCACAGTAAACGTGGGATCATCAGCAAGAGCTCTCGCCTCAGCTGCGCGAGCTTTCTCCTCAACTAACTTTCTCTTTATCCTCTCTTGTTTTTCAGCAAACGTATCAGGAGAGTCATCATCAGTATCTTCAGAGTCATCATCATCTTCATTGTTGGGTGTCGAATCCAGCAAATAAATAAATAATAATCTACTTAGGGGGTGTTTGGGATTGATTATTCAAAACAGATTATGCGTTTTGGAAAAGCAGGGGTGGAGCTGCTTATAGATTATTGCGTTTTGGTAGCCTAAAAAACTGATTATCTGCGTTTTCAAAATGCAATTCCAAACACTAAAAACTGATTATCTGCGTTTTCAAAACGCAATAATCTAAAAATCAGATTCAAAACGCAATCGCAAACACCCCCTTTGTATAAGTGAAAGTAGAGTTCGTGTCCACAGGGATACAGACCAAATGATTATACCAAAAGCGTTTTCGCACAAATACTATTATATAAAAAGGGGGGGTTTGGTGTATTTTAAGTTAACAAAAATAAAATTAAAATTAATAAGACAAGCGACTAAAAGAAAAAATGTTAATTAAATTGTGAAATAAATTCAGATATTAAAGCTAATTCCAACACTAAGGCAGTTTCTTAATTTGACCCGCACTTATGATCATTAACAATTATGGTGCAATGATCCTTTAATTAAACGGTTTGTATCAATACTAGACGTCACGCCGTTCGGACATCCACTCCATCTAAAGTCTAACCAAACGCCGTTCGTTGATTAGAGCCAACCCGCTACTCCAAGCTCACGCCGTTCGGATCTTAGCGTGCGGGTTGCAATGATAGAAGTATCGATTATAATCAAACACTCACGCCGTTCAGAGTGCTTAATTATATTGTTTAATTCTATAACGAATTTAAATTCATAGACAAACCTAAACCGTTATTTGTTCCTTTTTATCAAATATATAAAACCGGTTAAAGTGTTATAAATTGATGAATACTATTAGAATGATTAACAAAGTGGCCAATTTTATCAACCAACTAATATTTTACCTAAAGGTATAAAATCAAGAATCAACCAAACAAACCATTAAAAAAAATCGGATCTCAAAAGAGTTTCACATAAGTCTACGAATCAATACTCTATTGTCTTTAATGCTCAAGAACCATCCAATGCCAAAGTGTTCTTTTTTTTCGATGCGTCGCAGCAGCCTCCCCCAAGATATGAATTATGTTGAATGATAATATTCAATAATAAACTCAATCATAATAATGATTTCCATATCTGTTGCCTTCCAAAATCTCTCCCACCAAAAGCTCAAAATTAGTTAAAATTCTTTTAAATCATATTTTCAATTCAGCCCCTCTAGTTATGTCCATTCCACTTGCCAACTAAACTTTTTTTCAAAAACACCAAGTCCAAGTAAGTCGCGAACTCGCCTCGTCACTGCTCTTGTTAATTCTCCACACCTACAAAATCAACCAAAACAGGACAAGGTAGATTCCATTCCACCGAAACATGCATTTAACGAAACTGATGCAATATGTACAACCTAAATGCATAAAAACGCTAAAACTAGCTACTAAAAAGAGTATAAAATATGCCAAAAAATGCAACTAACAAATCTCCGCAAGCTTAAACCTTTCCTTGTCCTCAAGGAAGTCAAGAATAAAGTTAAATCGAGGAGCGAACACGAAAACAAATAAAACACAAATGCATGCTTGAAATGAATTTTTTTTCTTTTTTTTTCCTTGGCAAAACTTCATGCTAAACACATCCAACACATTCCCAAGACATAGACGATTAACATCAAACGGGGTCGAATATAAGCCACAAACCGTAGGAGCGCTTTAATTCACAAGACTTACAACGATCAATAGATTTACGACCCAACAAGTCTAGATGGTGCTATTTATAAAAACCATGGGCGTACCTATTCAAGTTTCGCCTCCCTTCAAGAATCTAACCATACATAGCATGTACCCCTCGCAATAATCACTCAACACTCGGTTATATATATAATTTGGAGTGATTCTCTCAAAACCGGACAATAAAAACATCGTTATCATAAGCTTGTACATTAATCAAATCTACACCTAATTGTTAAAACCTAACATAGATCAAGAGGGCTTTTTGGGTTGGCAAGGGTTAAAGGTGGGAAAATATGGGGAAATAGCGAAAACAAAAGAAACACAATCCGGTCTAGTAAACGAACTTCTAACTCATAACCAAACATAGTCTTTTCGACTCAACAATTTATTCTATTTTTTTCTTCTTTTTTTTTTCATTTCTTTTTCTTTTTTTTCTTTTTTTTTATAAGATACTCTTCTGTCTTATTTCTATACATCAACAAAGTCACAATGTAAACACAACTTAAACCGGATGTAGAAAACAAATCATGGGTTAAATCAAAAGAAAAGGCTAAGGCTCAAATGGGCTACTATTGGGAATGTTTCAATTGGGTTAATAACAAAATAAACGAAAATAAAGATGATGAAAAAGGGCTCAACATATGGGTAATCCTAATGCCTCTGTCACTTCTATGTCAAATCTCAACCTAAGGTCTCAAAATGTATGTAATATACAAGTTCTAAAACGATGAATCATGTCGGTACACACACATCAAACGAAACAATGAATATATATGAAAATTTAAGGCTCAAAACTCACTGAACGTATGGAATTGGGCTGCCGATACAAGCTATGCATAGCTATCAACTATCCAGTCAACTACACCATCCTAAGTACCCCAAACATTTTATATTTTCTAAAAAAAAATTGACTATGTTGGGCCTACTTTATCCCGCAACTTAAAGAATTTGCGTCCTAATGCGTGTAAGCCCACACCGACCCGCCTTCAGCTTACGTTTTACAATGAATGAGACGTGCCTTTCGTGTGCAATCAGAAAACCTTGGGAATATTTTCTCATTTTTTTTTATTTTTATTTATTTTTTAATGCAATTTTTAATGCAAAATGGCTACTAATAATGCATGAAATATAAACAAACTAATGCAAACAAAAGAAATAGAAAATACCTCTCCCCAAGCTTGAATAAAGCAGTGTCCTCAATGCTCAGAGACGAGGGCGGAAGGCATCTAATGCGGCGGTGGAGGTGTCTGAGGCCTGAGTCGATCACGGATTTCAGCAATAGCACGACCCATCTCCCGTTGGTGTGCATACATGAACCGAAGCATCGCGCGTTGATCAATTAATTCTCTCCGAACCTGGCCCAATTCCTCCCGTACCTGGCCCAATTCCTCCCGTATGGTAGCTTGCTCGGGATCAATGGCGATGGAGCGAGCAACAGTCTCTTGTGGTGCATCTACAGGGATCCCACTAGGAACTTCTGACGCAGGAACATTATCTGGGTCATAGAATCCTGTCCAGTCTGTCGCAGAGGTGGGAGTAGCTAGTGATAACCTTTTAACATTTTTTTATGAATGTTAATGGTTTCACCGGCTCCCTTTAACCAACTAACCCCACTACTGAATTGCGGAAGCTTGTAGAGTTTCATCTTAGCCAACTGTTCCATGTCTAGGTGTTGAGCACCTTTCAGCTCTGCCAAGGTAGACGGGAATTGAAGCTTTAGGGATGGGTGACGGGCTAAAATGGTGACCACTGACCCACAACATATCTGTCCTTTTGTTGCACTAGCGACCTGCAATAGCCTATGGCTCAAATATCTCCCGAAGTTCGGCTGTGAGTGCTGAGGGTAAATCATGAACCATAGCAGATAAAGCTCACTAATGGTAATGCTCCCAGTATCTTGCCTACTATCAAGGATGTTTGACAGTAGGCGGTGGGCTACCCGTAGTACCGGATGGACTATCTGTGAAGCTTTCAGTTTGCTACTTGCAAAATTATCATCAGTGGTGATGGATTTCCAAAAAGCCTTAGCTTCGAAAGACTCATGGGTAGGATCATTAGGGCCGAAAGTATCTTCAGTGGGAGCATCAATCATCCGGCAGATGTCATCTATGGAGAGTACATACTCCTTTTTTAAAAGACGAAAGCGGAGTTTGTCGTCCTTAAGGCTTAAAGAGCTCAAAAACTCAAGGGTAGTTCTCTCAAAGCCCACATCAAACCATTTTAATAGCTTTCCCCATCCAATATTCCCGAACAAAGTTTCCACCCCTTCGAGAACACCCAAATCTTCCAAGGATTTTTCATGTGCGAATTTAGTGTTACACAGCCCTCGGCCCTTTAGCAATGCTAGTTTGTCACTTTCTTTGAGCTTGGTCGCCTGATTATTTCCAGCTGCGCTGCTTGATGCTTGTTCAGCTGTTGATGTTTTCTTTGCACGTTTTGCAGGTGGCTGTGATGGCGAACCAGTCGCGCTCTGTTGGTTTGTGACACGCATCTTTGTGCGACCTGAAAAGAGAAGTTAACACACCATCAACAAGATTGATAATCAATATATAACACCCAAATTGAAGAAATTACCACCCTTTGATGACCAATATATAACCCAGATTGATAACCAATATCATATTAGGGCCATTTCATGACTGAGGCAAACTTATCATACCTATTCAAATCAATACGGCAAGAATCTAAAATTGAATGGTAAGAATCACAAATAAAACAATGAAGCATCTATGTCAAAGAATAAACATTCATGGCACAAACTAACAGCAGACAAAGGCTTGGATGATAACAATTCAGACAAAGGGCTCGACATCGTTGCCTTTCAAGGTGTAGGACGGTGGTGAGTCGTTTGACAGAGGATGTTGGCTATGGTGTGGAAGAATGACGAGGGCAGGGACAGAATTGGGTGACCCGAGTTCGATACCCCTACCTGGTTAGAGAACGAAGAGAGAAAGAAAGAACATACCTGACTCGTAGGCGGCGGCTGACAGGGTTGAGGGGCGGCGGCTGCGAAGGGACGTCAGTGGCTTACCTGGGCAGAGGGGCGGCGAGTGGTGTGGTGGTTGCAGGAAGGAGAAGGATGGTGACTCTGGTGGTGGTGGAAGATAGCGGCTTACAGTGGCTGTGGATGGTGAAGGTGTGACGTGGTTGGCTAGTCAGAGAGGAAGGAGGGTGGCGACGAGTGGTGGCTGTGGAGTGGGGATGACGGCGGCGGGTGTTTGGCGCAGGAGGGTGTTTGGCGAGTGGTGGTGAAGTGGTGGTGGTGGTGATGGTGATGGAGGTAGAAGGGGGTAGAGGATGAAGGTAGATGATGAAGAGAAGAAGAAAAGAAAAAAATATTTTTTAAACCCTAGTTCTTACCCGGTCAGGTTGAGGGTTGACCCGCCCGGGTCAATTCTCGGGCTTTTTTATGCTCTTTTTAATAGATTTTCACCCCGGCCGTGTAAAGGTTTGACCCGCCCGGGTCTGATTTCGGCATTTAGAGGACTTTTTCAACCCGGCCGGGTCTCTTCGTTACCCGCTCGGGTCAATTTTCAGCCAAAATAAAGTTCTTCAACCCGGCCGGGTGAACTCCTGACACGCCCGGGTCGTTTTTTTTTTTAATAAATTGCAATATAAATAAAAATAGCTAACTACGGAACCACGGGTTGCCTCCCGTGCAGCGCCTTTCTTTCATGTCTTTAGGCTAGACTTAGACCGAGTTTAATCTTGGTAATGCACGCATTCCAACTCCATTGCACACTCTTCTTCGTGTTGGAATGTTTCATAAAACACTTTCAAACGATGCCCATTCACCTTAAACGTTTTCCCTGTTTGTTCACTTGTTATTTCTACTGCACCATGAGGATAAACATTAGTAACCACAAATGGTCCGACCCATCGTGACCGTAATTTGCCAGGAAATAATTTAAGTTTAGAGGAGAACAACAATACCTTCTGGCCCACACTAAAAGTTTTCCGTGTGTTTACCTTATAATGGAAAGCTTTAGTCTTTTCTTTATAAATTCGGGGATTTTCATAAGCATCGTTTCGAATTTCTTCTAACTCTTGAATTTGTAGCTTACGATAAATTCCCGCTTCGTCAATCTTCAAGTTGAACTGCTTCACTGCCCAATAAGCCTTGTGTTCCAGTTCAACAGGAAAATGACAAGCTTTTCCAAAGACCAGGCGAAACAGCGACATACCTATAGGTGTTTTGTAGGCCGTGCGATATGCCCACAATGCATCATCCAAGCGTAAGCTCCAGTCCTTACGGTTTGGGTTAACCGTCTTTTCGAGGATCGACTTAATTTCTCAATTTGATATCTCTGCTTGACCATTCGTCTGTGGATGGTATGCTGTCGAAACTCGATGCGCAACACCATATTTCTTGAAAAGTGCTTCAATGGTTCTATTGCAGAAATGCGATCCTCTGTCGCTTATGAATGCTCTTGGTGTACCAAACCTGCTAAAAATATTAGCCTTCACAAAATCTGAAACAATTTTAGCATCGTTAGTTCTCGTGGCTTTTGCCTCCACCCATTTGGAGACATAGTCCACGGCCAGAAGAATATAAACATTACCAAACGACATTGGGAACGGACCCATAAAATCAATGCCCCATACGTCAAAAATTTCACACACTAAAATGGGTTGGAGGGGCATTTGATCCTTAGACCTCAAGTTACCGGTTTTCTGGCATCTTTCACAAGATTTACAAAACATGTATGAATCAAGAAATATAGTTTGCCAAAAGAAACCGGATTCAAGTACCTTGTGTGCTGTTCGTCTTGGACCAAAATGTCCTCCACAAGCTTGTGAATGGCAAAAATCTAAAATTGAAGGTACCTCACTTGTGTCGACACACCTTCTTATGACTTGATCGGCACAGATTTTCCAAAGGTATGGATCATCCCAAACATATCGCCTTGCTTCCTTCTTAATTTTATCCTTCTGAGCACGTGAAAGATCGAAAGGAAGAGTGTGCGTCACCAAGTAATTGACGATGTCCGCATACCAAGGAGTCGTCACTTCAGTAGCGAATAACTGTTCATCCGGAAATGAATCGTTCAAAGGCATCGGGTCCTCATTGTTGATGATCCTACTCAGATGATCCGCTACCAAGTTATGCTTCCCACTTTTATCTCTAATCTTCCAATCGAATTCTTGGAGTAAAAGCACCCACCGAATCAGTCTCGGTTTTGCATCCTTCTTTGTCATGAGATATCTCAAAGCTGCATGATCAGAGTAAACAATTACTTTAGTACCCAATAAGTATTGTCTAAATTTTTCTAAAGCAAAAACAATAGCTAAAAGCTCCTTTTCTGTAGTCGAGTAATTGCTTTGAGCATGGTCCAATGTCCTTGAAGCATAGTAGATCACATGTGGTACTCGATCCTTCCTTTGACCCAACACCGCTCCTAATGCATGGTTGCTTGCATCGCACATGATCTCAAATGGTAAATCCCAATCAGGCGGTTGGATTATGGGAGCGGTAACTAGCAATTCTTTCAAGGTGTCAAAGGCTTTCTTGCATGCTTCAGAGAAGTTGAACTCAACGTCTTTTTGTAAAAGCTCACACATTGGTCTTGCTATCTTTGAAAAATCTTTGATAAACCTTCGGTAAAAACCTGCATGACCAAGAAAATAACGCACCTCGCGGACAGAGTTAGGATAGGGTAAAGATTTGATAATGTCTATCTTTGCCTTGTCAACTTCCAAACCTTTTGCAGAAACAACATGCCCCAGAATGAGACCTTGATCAACCATAAAATGACATTTTTCATAATTCAAAACAAGGTTGGTCTCAATGCATCTTTTCAAAATTTTTGTCAAATTTGTTAAACATTCTTTGAAAGAGTTTCCATAAACAGTAAAATCGTCCATAAAAACTTCAATGATCTCTTCAACATATTCTGAAAAAATGCTTACCATGCACCTTTGGAATGTGGCAGGGGCATTGCAAAGCCCAAAAGGCATGCGCCTATATGCAAATGTTCCAAAGGGGCACGTAAACGTGGTTTTCTCTTAGTCTTCTGGTGCGACGGGTATTTGGTGAAAACCTGAGTACCCGTCCAAACAACAGTAATGGGTCTTTCCCGCTAACCTTTCTAGCATTTGGTCAATGAATGGTAGCGGGAAATGGTCCTTGCGGGTCGAGGCATTGAGCCTTCTATAATCTATGCACACTCTCCACCCGTTTTGTACACGGGTGGGGACCAACTCACCTTGTTCATTTTCAGTGACAGTAATACCTGATTTCTTTGGCACTACGTGTACGGGGCTCACCCACTTGCTAGGGTAGATCATACCTGCATTCAACAACTTGAGAATCTCCTTTTTCACAACTTCCATCATAGGAGGATTTAGCCTTCTTTGTGCTTCCCTTGTTGGCTTGTAATCTTCCTCCATAAGGATCTTATGCATACAAAGTGTTGGACTCAAGCCTTTGATGTCGGCTATAGTCCATCCTATTGCTTCCTTATAGTGCTTCAAAGTCTCAACCAACTCACATTCTTGCTCCCTTGTCAACTTGTTGGATATAATCACCGGTAAAGTTTCCTTCTCCCCAAGGTATGCATACTTTAAGTGTTCGGGGAGGGCTTTCAACTCCAAGTCCGGTGCCTGCACAATAGATGGAAGAAGCTTTTGGTTAGTAATTGGTAGTTGTATTTTTGGAGCTTCATACCTTGTTTTCCTTTGTGCATCCATAAAAGTCACAAGTTCCATCAGATCCTCCCCAAGCTTGAACTTTTCAGTAAGTTCTTTTGCTGCAACTTCATCAATGCTTCTGTTTAAGACTAATGCTAAAACATCATGGTTAGATAACTCAAAACAATCATCAGATAAGGGTTCAATAACATCTAACCAATTCAAAGATGAAACATCACTTGGGTAACGCATAGCATCATAGATATTAAAATTGATAACTTCCCCATCAAATTCCATTGATAGGGTACCACTATAAACATCAATTTTTGTTTTAGCAGTTTTCAAAAATGGTCTCCCTAACAAAATGGAATTTGAACTTGGAGTGTCATCATCCTCCATATCCAACACATAAAAATCAGCAGGAAATACCAATTCATTCACTTGAACCAAAACATCCTCTAATACACCTTTTGGGTATACTAAAGATCGGTCGGCCAACTGAATTACTACCCCGGTCCTTTTTAACGGTCCTACATTTAGTGTTTTGAAAATAGAATTTGGTAGGACGTTAATAGAGGCTCCAAGGTCGAGCATGGCTCGTGGTATGGTTAGATTCCCCAATTTGCAAGGAACCGTGAAAACACCCGGGTCCTTGCACTTTTGTGGTAATCTTTTTTGTAAAACCGCTGAAATATTTTCACCAACCTTGACAGTTTCATTACCTTTCAGCTTCTTCTTCGATGTGCAAAGCTCTTTTAGGAACTTTGCATATCGTGGAACCTGTTTAATAGCATCAAGTAAGGGAATGTTTACCTCTACCTTGCGAAAGGTCTCCATGATCTCTTGCTCTTCCCTTTGCTTTTGTGTGCTTAGCAGTCTAGAAGGGAATGGAGGAGGAGTAGTGAACTTTGCCTTCACTTCATCAGATTTGGGCATCTCATGCTTGTCATTGCCCTTTTTCTCAACAACAACTTCTTCCTCTTCCTCTTGCAATTCGGGAGCATCATAACTCTTTCCACTTCTCAAGGTGATGGCACAAGCATTGTGTTTGGGATTTGCTTCGGTTTGTGGGGGCAACTTGCCTTGAGATTCTATCTTGCTGACCGAGCTAGCGAGTTGTGCCATTTGTTGCTCCAAATTCTTGATGCTGGACCTAGTCTCCTGTTGGAATGAGTGAGTACTCGTGGCTAAACTCTTCACAATGTCTTCTAAAGATGGCCCTGAGCTTCCCGCTTGTTGTTGTGCGGGTGGTTGTTGCCTAGGCTGATAGTTTTGATGTTGTTGATTGCCTTGAGAGGACTGACGTTGTTGAAATGGTGGCGGCCTCTGTTGATAACCCATATTGGAAGGATGTCCCCAATTTTGATTGCCTCTTGGTTATTCATATTGTCTCAAATTCTGTCCCGAGTAACCAATTGCATTTGCATCTTCAACATCCTCTTGCAATGTAGGACACATATCCGTGGGGTGTCCATGTTGTAGGCATATCCCACAAGCTTTTGGTTTTTGTTCAACACCTTTCTCTTTGGTAAGTAGCATCACGGCTTTTGTCAATTCAGCGATTTGGCTTTCAAGAGGAGTATTCACTTCTTTGACACCCCTTGGCGGATCAACATACCATTCTTCCTCATGTGCTGAATGCTTTCAGTCTTCAGCAATTGATGTGATTAGAGCTCTAATTTGAGTAGGAGTTTTATCAAGGAGAGCTCCTCCACTAGAGGCATTTATCAAACGCCTCTCCATCGGTGCCAATCCTTCACAGAAGTACTGAAGGAGTTGATGCTCAGATATGCCATGTTGTGGGCATCGAGCACAAAGCTTCTTGAACCTGTCCCAATAGGTGTGCAATGCTTCTCTTTTGTTCTGCTTGATCCCGATGATCTCTTTGCGGAGTTTTGAAGCTTTGACTTCCGGGAAGTATTTGTCAACGAACAGTGTTGCAAGTTCATTCCAAGTGGTTACTGACCCCGGTGGCAAGTAATATAACCATTCCTTTGCTGAATCTTGAAGAGAGAAGGGAAATGCCCTTAGTTTGATTTGGTCTTCAGTAATGGTGTGTGGCTTCATACCTGAACACACAACATGAAACTCCTTGAGGAACTTATGTGGATCCTCATTCTCTAAACCTCGGAAAACGGGTAACAGATGGATCAACCCGGATTTCAGTTCGAAGTTTTCCATTGCAGGGTAGTTGATGCAGAGTGGTTGTTGTGGGACATCACGATTCGCCCACTGTCTAAGGGTTTGTTCAGCTGCCATTGTTGGTTCGGGTGGGTTTGGTTCTTGATGGGTATTGGTGGGTGAGTGTGGTGGAGTAATGAGTGTTTGTGGAAGTGAGAGTGATTCGGTTTCAGGTTCAAATTCACTTGACAAGAGTACGTCTTGCCAAATGTTAGTGATCGGAGGTGAAGTGATAGAGGTTGAGGAGCTTGCTAACTTCTTCCGTTGTTTTGCTTGCTTCCTTAATCTCCTTGCAGTTTTCTCTATCTCCGGATCAACTTCAAGTGGTATACCTGTACGAGAAGATCTTGGCATAAAACAATTAGAATTGCCGTATCCCCGGCAACGGCGCCAATTTGTTGGGTGTCGAATCCAGCAAATAAATAAATAAATAATAATCTACTTAGTATAAGTGAAAGTAGAGTTCATGTCCACAGGGATACAGACCAAATGATTATACCAAAAGCGTTTTCGCACAAATACTATTATATAAAAGGGGGGGGGGGGTTTGGTGTATTTTAAGTTAACGAAAATAAAATTAAAATTAATAAGACAAGCGACTAAAAGAAAAAATGTTAATTAAATTGTGAAATAAATTCAGATATTAAAGCTAATTCCAACACTAAGGCAGTTTCTTAATTTGACCCGGACTTATGATCATTAACAATTATGGTGCAATGATCCTTTAATTAAACGGTTTGTATCAATACTAGACGTCACGCCGTTCGGACATCCACTCCATCTAAAGTCTAACCAAACGCCGTTCGTTGATTAGAGCCAACCCGCTACTCTCACGCCGTTCGGATCTTAGCGTGCGGGTTGCAATGATAGAAGTATCGATTATAATCAAACACTCACGCCGTTCGGAGTGCTTAATTATATTGTTTAATTCTATAACGAATTTAAATTCATAGACAAACCTAAACCGTTATTTGTTCCTTTTTATCAAATATATAAAACCGGTTAAAGTGTTATAAATTGATGAACACTATTAGAATGATTAACAAAGTGGCCAAATTTTATCAACCAACTAATATTTTACCTAAAGGTATAAAATCAAGAATCAACCAAACAAACCATTAAAAAAAATCGGATCTCAAAAGAGTTTCACATAAGTCTACGAATCAAAACTAAGAAAACACACCAAAGTGCCGGAATTAAAAGGTTCTAGCCGGACATGACGGCTAGTTCAATCAAAGCAAATATAATACGAAACATTAAAAATAAAAATAAAAATAAAAATACTCTATTGTCTTTAATGCTCAAGAACCATCCAATGCCAAAGTGTTCTTTTTTTTTCGATGCGTCGCAGCAGCCTCCCCCAAGATATGAATTATGTTGAATGATAATATTCAATAATAAACTCAATCATAATAATGATTTCCATATCTGTTGCCTTCCAAAATCTCTCCCACCAAAAGCTCAAAATTAGTTAAAATTCTTTTAAATCATATTTTCAATTCAGCCCCTCTAGTTATGTCCATTCCACTTGCCAACTAAACTTCTTTTCAAAAACGCCAAGTCCAAGTAAGTCGCGAACTCGCCTCATCACTGCTCTTGTTAATTCTCCACACCTACAAAATCAACCAAAACAGGCCAAAGTAGATTCCATTCCACCGAAACATGCATTTAACGAAACTGATGCAATATGTACAACCTAAATGCATAAAAACGCTAAAACTAGCTACTAAAAAGAGTATAAAATATGCCTAAAAATGCAACTAACATTCATCAGTAATGTTAACAGGGCCTTCTTCTTCAATCCGTGTCTTTCCTTTGGCTGCACTGGAGGGTTCACTAATATCGAGAGACTCCGGATCAAACATATTATCATCATATCTAAGTTCTGCATCAGCCGTATTCCCCGGAGTATTGTCTCCCCACTCTTCTGTCGGTCTTCCAATAACATCATCGTCTTTGAATACTTGTCTGTGGATAAGGATGTCGTCTTCTGATTCACTGTCGTCGTGTCTCCACCTGTTGCCTGGTGGTGACTCATAATCCTCTTTCGCTAAAAGACCATACAAACGTCGACTTGGAGGATATTCAGACTTTGGGTTGTTCTTGTATGACGACATTCTGTTCAACTCTGCTTCATCTATGTCGTTGATCTTGATAAGCTGATCAGGATCTTTTACCAAATACGGAATCTGACTATCAATGATCATCTGCAGGAAGCGAGGATAGACGATGAACGGATTCTTTGTCGTTTTCTGCAGAATAACTTCCTTTAGATGGTGCATGATCATGCCGGAGAAGTTGAATGGCTTGTTCAGTGTTAGGGAAACAATTGCTGAAGCTAAAGTGTCTCGGATTGCATCGAACGTTCCCTTGTGCGGACCGATGCACTTTAGAACAACATGAGTGAGGTACTTCAATTCTGGCGGCAGATTTCCTTTCTGCAACATCTTCTGTGCTCTCACATCGCCTGCATACTTCATTCTGAGAAAACCGCCACGAATCAAGATCGAATCAAACACAATCGGATCATCCTTGTCGTCTCTGAACTTGAGAATCTCTCGAACCATCTCTTCAGTGATCATCACGTCTTTTCTTTGCACCGTGCTTTTGATAACGAAAGGATTGGACTCGACATCGACCTTCGCATTCAGGTAGAATTCCAGCAGGATATTCTTGTACGCAGCATGCCCTTCAGATATGGCAAAGTTAATCTTGGAGCGCTTCAGAAACACAATCACGCCTTCGAACTTCTTGCAATTTGCCTTCTTGATGGGTCTAAGAAAGGCACAGCAGTTATGGCGAGGAGACATTCCGTACTGCATGTTTCTATAGCACAAAACACGACAAACTTATCACAAACAAGTCAAAAACGCACAAAATGGACAAAATTGGACACACGTTTGACAAAAATTGGTCAACTGATAGCTATAGGAGATTAAGCATTGTAATCGCCTTCACCTAGACCCGAATAGGTCCAATCGCACAATTATTCACACGATTAGAGTCACAATCAGCCTATTTGCGTCACTATTCACACGATTAGGAAACCCAATCGTGTGAACAGTAACCGTGTTCACCAACTTTGATCAAACGTTGTAATGGGTCGTTTTGGGTCCGGTTGTTGTCACATTTGAGTCTCAACAAACTGATAATCAAAACCCCAAACCCATATTATATAAACAGACCCGAATAGTGGGTTAATTAAACCGGTTTGCAAATTAGGGTTCTAAGTTTAGAAAATTTGGGGATTTTGATTTTGTGATGATATTGTTAAAACTTTTGGTACAAAGAGATACTACATACTCCGATTGTCATACCCCAACCAACATTCAACATTAACAAACTGTTTTTACTCTCCAATGATCAAAAACGAGTTGGCTAGGGTTTCGGTTAAAAATGAGTCGATTTAACCCCTTTAGACACAGTGATAGGATCTGAAAATATGAAGAATAGATACCTTGATGGTGTAGAACAAGAATGTAAAGTCAAAATTAAACGGGCAACAGATCTTGGTTATAATCGGGTGAGAGGGAAACGGGTGCACAGGGTCTTGATTTTGAAATAATTAAGATGAAATTGCTAAGTGTTTGTATTTATATCTGACCCTAATCGCGTGCCGAGAGACCTAATCGCCTGCTACAGTGGAGCGACTAGGCCCTAAACGTTTATGGTATCACGCGATTGGTCCTAATCGCCTATACCAAGGCACGATTAGAACACCTAAACGCCTAAGGTGCATAAACGTGTGATAGGTAGAATAGGATTCTAATCGCTAACACTTAAACACGATTGGGGCGCAATCGTCTTAAAACATACATGATTACAACGTAATCGTTTACATTCATAGGCGATTAGCAATCCAATATTGTCAATTTTCCACAGAATTACCAAAATGCCCCTGCAGCAACAAAATTCACATTTTTGACCCGTTAAGGTTCAAAACATGCGTTTTTCACCCCGATTTAACATACGACTCAGATGATGACTCAGATACTTGAAAATATTTCATTTTCCACCCTTGTACTTAAGAGAAAGTACGGTTTTGACCCGGCAAAAACACTATTTTTCAATTAGTTGATTTTCGGCGTTTTATTCTTGAAGAAGTAAGATTACAATGGATTAGGTTTCCATCATCGGCAATCAAGAATGACTAAACTAGTAAAATTAAGCAGAACATAAGCGAAAACATGAAATCAACTAACTGTACACTATCATATTTTTGCGAGTTCATCAGTTAGGGAATCATATCAGTGTATGGACCATACTAGAACCCTTATATATATAGTTTTAGATTAAATTACCAATAAGCATCCTACAACAACTGCCAGTATTGTTGTCCACCTAAACTCAAAATCAAGTTTTATCGCTAGGCACTTTAGATACGTTAAGGTAATATTAAGACTAAGTAAAGGTGTTCCCCGCACATGCGACATATTCCCGCGTCAAGGCATGCACAAAGCTTCCTCGTAACCGGTGAATAAGCTGTTGTCATCCGTATTTACAAGGAATGGACTCAGTGGTGATCAGGTCTGCCTGAACGCTGCAGCAGAGAGGCCAGTGAGATCCAGACCAGGGTTCAAGTCAAATACCGTATATTTGATTTTTCATGGTACGATGCTTTA
Source organism: Ambrosia artemisiifolia (assembly GCA_032199755.1). Taxonomy (NCBI): domain Eukaryota; kingdom Viridiplantae; phylum Streptophyta; class Magnoliopsida; order Asterales; family Asteraceae; genus Ambrosia; species Ambrosia artemisiifolia. The sequence goes on along the minus strand of CM063526.1, from coordinate 34,086,726 downwards.
GGTATATGATTTTGTTGGATCAGTGGCCTCTTTAGTGAACACTTATGTGTTTACAGATTTAGATAAGAGTTATTGAGCAGCGGAATAATAAGTGTTCTAAGGTTAAAAGATCACTTTTAAGAGGAGTTATTACTCACCCTTTACAGAGCAGTTAATGAGAAACAATAAACAGTTCAAGTATAAAGCAGTAAATGCAGTTTATGATTCTCAGATGTTAAATGGATTATAAGTTAAAAATCCTCGAAGGTTTTCAATTAATTCAAAGTAAATCACATATCTAAAATAGATGAATAAACTCATCTATTTATAGACCAACATACAAAACTGTTGTCTGAAGTAATCTAAGATATTTAGCTAAGATACTATGCTTAGGATAATGTTTACAACAGGCTGTACATTGAAACTTGAATCAAGACTTTAACAAAACAATATAATACTAAAACTACTGAAGTCTGAGTCGGTTAGAAGCTTCTGATATCAAAATGCTGATGAGTGACAAACTGCTGATGAGTGACAAACTGCTGATGAGTAGTTTGTCTTCAGTAGTTCTTCAGTGTAGTGTCTGGTTAGACTTCAGAACTTCTGATACTTTAACTCTTCAGCACTTTGCTCTTTTCTTCTTCAGCACTTCTGATTTCTTCTTCAGCAGTTTCTTCTATACTTAAGCAGAATATGATTTGGACTAAGGTTATCAAAAGGTGGTTTCTTCAATCCTCTTTGTCCTAACAGATTTGATACCTTAGAGCGATTCTCTTTGAGAATAGGGTTTTGGCATTCATGATCTTTTTGCTCTTACAGGATTCCCTGACGTCTCCTCATCAGAATTTATTCTATTTTTGTTTTTCTTTTCTTTTTCTCTGGGAATGGCAAAGAGGTGTCTCAGTTGTAGGCTGCGAACCCAACGTACGTCACTTATGCCACCCCCATTTTATTCTGAGAGACGTCCAGTTCACCCCGGATGTACCAACCTCTTAAAGACCAGAAACCTCGGATTTTGGCATTCTATCAACGAGATTTAGGCTTTTAGACCATATGCCAACGCGACGTTAATCCACATAATTCTCAGTTGATTTAGGTTTATATCACCGTGCCGAGCTTGTAAATGATTTCGAGCCTACCAACACATCATTGTAGAGGCTGCTTATCAGATCCAATGTTTTAAGATGATAAAGGTCCAGACAGTCCGACTGATAGGTTAATATCATCTTCCCTATTTCACAAAAGAAACTCATTTTTGCATTTTTCAATTTTTTTTTGATTTTTTGATTTTATCATTTTTTTTATTTTTGCATTTTCTGATGTTTTTGTATTTTTTTTTTCTGAATTTTCTCCCCCTAAAAATCTAAAAATTTGCGAAAAGACAATATTTTTGGATTTTTCTGATTTTTAAAGAAAAATATTTACAAAAACGATTACCGATGAGGATCTAATCCTGCTTTTCTTTAATGCCGTTTAAGATTAACAGATACTCAAAACGAGGTCCGTCAACATCTTTGGTGAATAAATCGGCACGTTGGTAATCCGTGTGGATTTTAACCATATCGATAAGTTTCTTTTCATAGCAATCGCGTATGAAATGATACTTAACCATGATATGCTTCGCCTTGGAATGTTTAACTGATTCTTTAGCGAGAGCTATAGCGGACTCATTATCACAGTGAATGGGAGTATTAAGAAATTTCAAACCGTAGTCTCTCATTTGTCGCTGTATCCAAAGAACCTGGGAGCAGCAGCTAGAAGCAGCTACGTATTCCGACTCGCAGGTGGATAAGGCGACAGAGGCTTGCTTCTTGCACTGCCACAAGACTAGTCTTGGTCCCAAAAACTGGCATCCAGCCGATGTGGATTTTAAGTCTTGTTTGAATCCGCCATAGTCAGCATCACTAAAGGAGATGAGGTCAAACTTATCGTCATTAGGGTACCATAGACCTTTGGTCGGACAACCCTTTAGATAATGTAAGATCCTCTTCACATCAACCAGGTGGGACTGTTTTGGCCCTGACTGGTATCTGGATAGTAGACATGTCGCGAACATAATGTCAGGTCTTGATGCAGTGAGGTACATAAGTGAGCCAATCATCGCTCGATAAAGAAAAGGATCAACGGCTTGTCCTTTCTCGTCAGGTCCAATCCCGTGACTGGTCTGAATTGGGGTGCCTACTGGTGTAGAGTCTTCCATCTGGAACCGGCTCAAGATGTCAGCAACGTATTTGGTCTGGTGGATGAAGATCCCCGACTCTTGTTGTTCTACTTGTAGACCTAAGAAGAATTGCATCTCCCCCATCGAGCTCATCTCGAACTTTTCCTGCATAAGCTTTTCAAAATCCCTGCACATAGCATCATTAGTAGACCCAAAAATAATATCATCGACATAAACCTGTACCAGAAGACGGTCACCACCCTTTTCCTTGGTGAATAAGGTGCAATCCACAAGTCCACGTTTGAACCCGTTGGATATAAGATAGTTGCTAAGCATTTGGTACCATTCACGCGGTGCTTGATGGAGTCCGTACAACGCTTTGTTCAGTTTGTAAACTTTAACATGATGAAGCGGATCCTCAAAACCCGGTGGCTGAGCAACATACACCTCTTCCTTCACGATACCATACAGAAAAGCACTTTTCACGTCCATTTGATACACCTTAAACCGTTTGTACGAAGCGTAAGCTAAGAACATCCGGATAGCTTCAAGGCGGGCAACTGGAACGTATACTTCGTTGTAATCTATTCCTTCGATTTGACGGAAGCCGAGGACAACTAATCGAGCCTTGTTTCTAATAATTACCCCGCGGTCATCCCGTTTACACTTGTAGACCCACTTTGTTCCAATTTTCTTCGCGCCTGGAGGTAAGTCAACTAAGTCCCACACTCCTAGCTTTTGGAACTGCTGAAGCTCTATCTGCATTGCATCAATCCATGGTTCTTCTCTCAAATCCTCTTGGACGGTTCTTGGTTCCATCTGAGAAACATATAGAGCAAAAGACCAATCGTTCTGGTGACCTGCTTTTCTGATTTCCGAATAAAGAGCTAGGGTAGTAGCGTTGTCACTTGGACTAGCATTTCTGAGCTAACTGCGTGTCATCACTCTGCCAGCCGGATCACCAATCACATTCTGCAGTGGATGAGTGTCGTGAATCTGAGATTCCGGATGTGCCGGTACTGGATCATCCGAATGCAGATTGAGACTTTCATGTCCTTGAGAAATATTTGTCTCTACGGCGCTTGAACTGGAGAGAGTAGTGGGTTGCAAATTAAAACCAGTGAAATCAATCTGTAGACCAATTCCAGGAGCTGCTGAAGTAGAAGGACCAGCTTGATTATTCCCTGTAGGAGGAACTGGAGCTGTAGTGGTAGATTCACCATTTCCAGCTAGTTCTTCAGTGAGAGTTTCCCGAGACTCTGCATATTCCTCATCTGAAGAAGATTCCATAATCTCTGACGCTTCCTGAAAGACTTCCTCAACTTCAAGTGCTGCGGTTTTACCAGGGGGACCCGTGGATGCAGAGGCATCAGATGCGGCAGGCACATGTTCATTAACCACGATCGGACGCATTAGCGGTGAGCTAGCTGCGTTTTCACACTCGTAATACATTTGCGCTACAGCATCATCTACCAAATTATCCACATTGAAAGAATCAAACAAACTCTTATAGTCGAACAACCAATCAGGTCCAACATTGGGCGCATTGACAGTGTAACGTTGAACATCGACATTAAGCCAATCTTCAACGTTATTGGTTCTTTTGTTGTATACTCTCTTGTTAGGAGTGCTGTATCCAACAAAGAAACCTTCTTCTGCCTTAGCACCAAACTTCCCATCGGGATGTAACATTGTGCATGGAGCTCCGAAAGGTTCCAGAAACTCTAAGTGTGGTTTCCTCCGGTTCAGAAGTTCGTAAGATGTCTTACCAAACCTCTTAACCGTAAGAACCCTATTTAGAGTGTAACACGCGCAATAAACTGCCTCGTTCCAATACATGACAGGAAAGTTTGAGTCTGCGAGCATTGTCCTGGCTGCCTCAATAAGAGTTCGATTCTTTGTTTCTGCAACCCCGTTTTGCTGAGGAGTGTATGGCGGTGTGAATTGGTGATGAATACCCTTTTCTGCACATAACGACTCCATAGCATTGTTCTTGAATTCTGTTCCATTGTTGCTTCGAATCCTGCGGATCTTTAGCCCATAGATGTTTTCTAGTTTGGTGAACAGATCTTTCAAAAACTCAAATATCTCACTTTTATGCTGCATGCAAACAACCCAAGAGAATCTTGAATAATCATCTGTGACAACCAGACAGTATAAATCTCCATTCTTGCTTTTGCGATTGACTGGGCCGAACAGATCCATGTGCAACCGCTCGAGAGGCATACTGACTGAGTTGACCTTCTTAGGTTTGTGAGATTTCTTCTTCTGCTTCACTTTCTTACATGAAACACAGACGTCATTCAGATGGAAATTCTTAACAGAGACACCTTCCACAAGCTGATTCTGAACCAGATGATTCACTTCCTCAAGTGTATGTGCCCCATTCGTCTGTGCCACATAATAGACTCCTTCTCTGTAGCTTTAGACATAAAACAAGTGACCTCCCCCTTAGCTGTTATGGCTTGACTAATATCCAGAACATACAAGTTGTTGACTCTTGGAGCTGAGATCATAATCCATTGTTTTAGAATCTTAAAGCCAGGCTTCAGAATAAAGCAAGCATTGTCATCAAAGAACACTGTGTATTTCTTGTCACAGATCTGTGAGACACTCAGCAAGTTGTGGTCTTTCTATTGCACGAAGCTTATCTTCTCAAAGCTTACGATTCTATTTCCCATACTGCCTTCTTTTGTGATGTATCCCCCTTAATTACCAACAAAAGCAACATACCCCCCGTTGATATTCTTGATGTCAAATAGCAGGGATAAGTCTCCTGTCATGTGCCTAGAAGCTCCACTATCAACAATCCAGAGGCGGCTGATAAGGCCCTGCGGAACTCCCTGCACAACATTCAAAGTTTAGTGGTTAAGGGGGACCCAAGCCTTCACGGTCTTGGGTCTGCCATCTTCATCTAAAGTCTGAAAATTAACCCACTTTCCGTTAGGAGTTGGTGTTGTTCCCGATGGTCCGGCAGTGTTAGCACTAGCAGATGATTCTCCAATTTTTGTTAGTGACTTAGGTCTCCAAACCTGTTCCGGTTTCTTTGGCTTGGGCTTTTTCTTTGCCTTGGGGCTAGAAGGTCCAGCCTCAGATTCCTTTGGGGGGACAGATTTTGGATCCACTTCAGATTTAACTGCACGTGGAGCAGTTTTAGGGTTACCCTGAGGTTTAACTACAGCCTTTGCTTGTGGCTTAGGCGCTGCTTGAACCTTTGTGGGAACTGGGCTCCCCCTCGACTGCGGACCCCTGCCATCAACTGGCTTTTGGTTCATAGCAATCTTGTTTCGGTTGTCATAAACTACCTGCTTTCCTTGATGTTTTTCAGAAAGTTTAGGGGAAACAGGTGGTTTAGAATTGCTAGAACTTGGAGCATCATTTGCCTCGATCCTCTTGCGTCTCAATTCAGGGCACGCAACAACTAAATGCCCACGTTCCCCGCATTTGTGACAGGATCTATACTCCTCAAATGGTGGAGCATTTGCATCCTTACCCTTTTTCTTAGACTTTGTGGCAAATAAGTTCTTGTGTTTTAGATCCTTAAAACATTCCTTTTGCCAATCAGTTTTAGGATAATTGTCATACTCATTGCCTGAAGATCTAACAAACTGAGTAACATGCTTTTTAGGAGATTTCTCCTGAGCTTGATTTTGATGGTTCAAATTGTTCTTCTTTTGATTCTTATTTTTGTTTTTCTTGGACTGATTACCCTGACCCTGTTTCGCTTGTCCCCATTTTTCTTTTTCAACAGTAATGGTGGACTCTTGCCAGATTGTATCAACACAACCAGGTGCCCTAAACCTTAGAGGACATACCTCATCAGCAAAGATTTTATCAGATCCTTTTAGTTTGTAGAACACTTTGACATTTTTACCATCAGAAGTTTGCACTCTCGGTTCAGGATCACACAAGATGTGATTTTGGATAGGGATATCCTCATTCTTTACCGGTGCATACCTCTCTGGTTCATCAAGCTCATCATCAGAGAAATCTGTCTCGCAGACACTAACATCATCAGCAAACTCACCAGCTGGCAGCAACAGCAGATGGAGCAGCCTTAGTGACTTCAGCAGGTTTAACTGCTTCTATCACTTTAGGCGCAGGAGGAGCAGCCTTAGTGACTTCAGCAGGTTTAGCTGCTTCTATCACTTTGGACGCTTCGGCAGTTTTAGCTGCTTCTGCTGCCAAGTCCACAAACTCCTCCTTCGGTAAGATATCATAGTGATGATTTTCGAATCTCACCGGAGGTGGACACTGAGAATATTTGGGACTGGTGGAATTGCTATCCTTCTCTGAGTACTCAATGATATGATCAAGAACATACTTGCAGTTCAGGTAACTTTCAAGTTTCTTCTTGATCTTCTCATATTCACAGTTCACAATGGCCAAATGTTTCTTAGTGTCTTCTAACTCATTTATGTAATTGTTTATAGCGATTTGCTTGTTTGCTAGAGTTTTAGACAATTCAGAAACATCCTTTTTGTAGTTTTCAACTGTACTTAGAAAACTTTTCTCCTTTTGTCTTATGGAATCATTGGACCTTTGTAAATGACCTACATCAGCTTTTAAATTCAGATTCTCTTCAGTTAATTCTTTGATTCTGAATTTTTGCTGATCGCACTCAGTAGTGTCTTTCTTCAGAGTATCAATGGTGATTTTGAGCGCCCTCTCATTAGCTCTCAAAACATCATTGCTCTGTCGGCATTGACTTAAAGTCAGCTTTAAAGTTGAGATTTTCGTCTGTTAAGACATCAATTCTGTACTTAAGCATGCCACATTCTATACACTCAGGTTTAGAATTGGAAGAAGAACTTACCTTGTCAGAAGATTCTGTAATAGCCATCAAAGCATAATGAGCAGCTGTCTTCACAGTTCCGAAGAATTCGGCAAGGTTGTTCTTTGCGCAGTCAGCATCAACAAGAAACGACCTTTTGCTGATCAAGGCATCTGCTTCAACAATAAAGAGTGTCTGATAAGCATTGTTGGCTTTCTGGATGTCCAGCCATTAATGCCAGTGAGAAGGAAGCGCCTCTGCTAATCTTTCCACAAGTTCTGCAGAAGTGTATATAACCCCATACTGATACATCTCGGACATCAGATGGTAGTATCTTGCAGTCAGGTCTCTCAACGATTCATTCCCCATTGCATTGAAGTTCTCGAACTCTTTCTTCAACTGATCCACCTTAACATTTCGCGTCTTCAGATTGCCCTCATTTCGTTCAGCAAGCGCCAACCAAAGCATTTGCGAAGTAGTGCACTGTGCAAACTGATGAAGTATGTCTTTGGGAAGTGCCTGCTTTAACGCTGCCATCGCCTTCTTTTCATAATTGTATTTCTTCCTCTGATCTTCAGTCATATCTTCCAGTGAGATCGGATTATTCGAATTCTCAACCATCGGCCTCGTGTACCCGTTTTCGATAGCTGACCATACTAAACCGTCGATACCCTCAACATGCGTCTGAAATCTGCCCTTCCATCCATGGTAGTCGGACATGTATTGCAATTTCGGTGCCCTGTTCGAACTACCCGTCTCTAAGTCACTCATGAGAACGGAAGACAGATGATTTGTCTGTAAATTTGCAGCAGCCGCGAGTGCCCACGGATTCGCATTCATCGCCTGTTGTTGAGCCGCTAGCGCCCACGGATTGATTCCAGCAACATTCGCTTGCATTTGCGGTTGCTGCATCCGTTGCGCGTTGCGTTCTGCAGAGAATTTCCAAGGGTTCGTGGGTACGTTTGCTTGATTGTTCAATTGATTGTTCATTTGTTGATTATACTATGGCCTTGGTTGATTCAGATGTCCCCACGGGTTCGCCATGTGTTTAAGTTCGATAAAAGTCCGATACTTAGTCAAATTTTCAGTTTCAGAACCTTATAGGCGATTAGGGATGTAATTGCTTATGTTATACAAGATTAGGGGGTGTAATCTCCTATAGTACACGTGATTACGCGTAATTGCTAGTGAACAGTTGAGCGATTACGCAGTTAGGGGCGATTAGGGCTGATACAGGCGATTAGGGACTATGCCACACAAGGTGAAGGCGATTAGGTCTGATACAGGCGATTAGGAACCAAAAATGAAGGCGATTAGAGGTGTAATCGTGTAAACTGATACCGATTGAGGGTCTAATCGCTTATAAGAGGGCGATTAGGCCAGTCGCATGAATGGTCTGAGTGATTAGGTCTACGTAATCGCCTGATCTGATCTGCAGCCGCACTTTTGCTCAAAAATCACCAATTTTGCCTCAGAATCTTATCCAAAACAATGTGTTTTGATCCCAAGTGATTAGACAAGTTACCAAAACAGTTTTAGAACAAACCCTGATCAAAAACACACGTTTTTAACCGTAAGCACACACTAAGATTTTGAAAAACATGGGTTTTTAACAAAAACTCAATGTTTCAAAGTTTAAACAGGTTTTTGGATAAAAATCACAACTTTTAAACTAAAACCCACATGTTTTCACTCGTTTTTGTTATTAAAACGCTTGTGATAAGAGCCTCGGCTGTGATACCACTTGTAGGATCGACGAACGTGTCACCCGACAATCACGAGGGTTATATTCAAGGTGCGGAATCCCTTGAATATGTTCTAACAACAGAAACAAACTTGAAACTAGGATAAACGATTAATTATCACACACAAACGGGTCAAAAGATTAACGTTTATATCATTAAAACAGAGCGCGGGTGTTACAATGATCAAACCAAGCAATCTCAGACCAGGGGAGGGTGTTTGGAGAGTGTGTGTGGCAAAGACTGATTATTAGGGTTATGATTAGGCCTATTTATACCTCCCGGATACGTACAGACCCCTGAAGGCGATTAGGAGGCTATACCACATGCTGCTATAGGCGATTAGGGCCTAATTGCCTATAACAACCTCCCAATCGCATGAACAGTGATGGTGGATAGGGCCTAATCGCCTGCCACCTCTCTGTAATCGCCTTCTGCTTTAATCACACCCAAAAACACGTATAAACGTCTCCAAACACCCCGAAATACGTCCAAACATCCTATATACTAGCCTAGGGACATCATGTACTAACAGTTCTTCATGTTAAACATCCAAAGTCATTGTTCCACACGTGTCAAGGCGAGTATCGATCTAAGTATATAAACCTATTCACAAAACCCGCTGGAAGGGAGAAGACAAAGGCTACAAAACCTGTTAACGAAGCTGATGCGGAGTTCTCGGGGGAAATTAGCAAAATAAGGACGACAATGGAGATGACGGCGAAAGGTAAAGTCCATAAAGTTCGAATGAGGGACATGGACTTTTTAGCGAAAAACTTAGCCACATACCAATGCCTCGTCGGAAGATACTTGAACTAGAACAAGCGCGTCTGGTGAAGGAATACGAGATGGAACAAGAACACCTCAACGATGAGGACGAGTAGTTTAGTAGTTTATTTTTTTATTATTTTATGTCTTTTTAATTTTTTTAATGAAAAATTTATGTTTATTATTTAATTTGTGTTACAAATTTAAATATTATAAATTTAAAATAACAAAGTTTAAAAAAATAAAAAATAAATAAAAACTGGATAAAGTTGCTGCTCACGTCTAGCCATAACACCATCAGGCTAGTGAGCAGCAGCTTTATCACACTGCCAACTGGGTAGTTACGTGGCTCAACATGAGGGGATAGAGTCATTGCTCACCTCTACCCACAACGGATAGTCTAACCATTATTTCAATACGTAAGAAAAATAAAATGAACATAACCATATTCACACATTTCTTTTGTGGCCATCAACATCTAAAACATCTAATCAGAACATCATTCACTTAAAAAGTTGATCAAAATAAATAACCATTATTTCAATACATAAGAAAAATAAAATGAATATAAAATCACTATTGGATTGTGTAATGTTTAAAAAAGAAGCTTTATAAGTATGTAAATATTAATACGCATACAAGTTTCATCAACATGTATATATATCTAACATATATCTTTCATATACAATCTTAACTAAAAAAAATAAAAAAAGTATACACGTAGAATTAAAAATAGGTTTTATGAGTTATCGATTGTTGATCCTATACAAATTTTCTTTTTTTGAAAAATGACATATTCATTTTATGGCATACACATTTTTTCATTTCAGATTAGATTTATCTATCCTAGGATGCTCCCGGAATGTAATCTAGTGATTTTATATATGAAATATCTATACTATATTAATATGCATATAGGAAGGGTAGAAATGGTCTTTTTACTTGGTACAATGCTTAGAAGCTTTATGTACAAGAATCCAATGCATAAAACTCTTAAACTTTTATGGGTACAAACTGTGATGCATCATGTACAACTATAGGATGCAGAATACATTTGGGCGGCCAAACCATTCATTCAAATTTCGAATTCCCGCTCATCCAATTTTTGTAGCCATATATTGCATCCAATCTCTTTTGTGCTACACTTTTCATTTGTTCCTTTCCCCTTTGGTTGTCCAAACAACTTAAAGAGAAAGAGAAAGCGCATAGGCGCGAGAGAGAGAGAGAACACATGAGACAAATCCTACCTTCTTGATCTGTTTCCGATTGCATCCAGGTAAGTTCAATTTTTATTTTATGCTCAAAGTTTTCTCACGCCCAGCATCTAACGTGAATTTTTGTTTTAGATAAAGATGGAAATCGTGGAGATGGGTGGTGGTTACAGGAATTAAAGCAGAGTAAGCATACTAGGTTCACACACCTTTTATCACACACACTATGTTTCTTTCTTCTCCCAACTTAGGGTTTCACGTTCATCATCATCATCGTTATTGGTTCGTCATCATCATCAGAGGGCATCTTTTTTTTTTTTGCTTTGATTTTCGACCACACTTGTAAATTTTACCACATCTTCATCCAGGCCTCGTAAGAACAACCAAATCAATGGATAAATGGTTTAAAAATGCAGGGTTCGTGTTTCATAACCCCAAGGTGCAAATGAAGACCAAAGTTGATTTGATATACAGAAAGAAAGATCAAAAATGATTTGAGACTCCATTCTCTCTCTCTCTCTAAACTTGAGAAGCCTTCATCTTTTAAACTTAATTTGTTTGTATCTTAGATGAGGGTTTTGTAATTAAATCTGTTGTATATTTGTTTTTTGGCTATGGAACTTGTTTAAAGAGTTAAAGCTTTGAACAATATGTAATTTACTCTGTGAGCTCATAAGAATTGAGTTTGTGGGAAAATCTTAAGAGTTGGGTTTGCAGATAGTACAGATGTTACATTGGAATGTAATATTCATAATATTTAATTTCTGTTTTCCAGTAACATAATACAAATTATGAAGTCTGATTTGTGCATATTTGGGGTTGCCAAGAAATGATTAAGAGGCGCTAGAGTAAAAGCAGCCGATTTTATAGTACTTTTACTTGCTAGAGCTTGTTTAGGAACCATCGCTGAAGTGAGTGATGTGTTGTTTGGATATACTGGTTATCAGTATGACAGTATAGCGTCATTGTTGTTTCATAGTAAAGAAATAATATAAAAGAAGGTTATTGATTATAAATTTGTTAAAAAAAACTAGAATTATGTTCTTCTTTGATGATTTCAGCTCTGTTGTGCATGATTCGAGCTCCGAGATCATTTTCTCAGGATAGATTATATTACGTGTGTCCCATTTCAATTGTTTAACGGCCCAAACTGAATGCATGTACCAAACAAGTTTTAATCAGTTATACCCATGTCTACAAGCCCAACTTTCTCAGTTTTTTCTTCTATAAATATGGCTTAATTTGTGTAACTTGAACATGTAGGAGGCGATCCTTGTAAACGCTGAGGACCCTGGTTGATGAAGAGGCTTTTGTGGAGCATTTGAAACATAACCTGACGTTCCGAGCAGGTCTTGATGTTTTAAGGATGAGCCATATATGAAACTTCTAGGCGACATAAAAAATTCTATTGTTGTGACTCACATCACTTCTGCATCTAAGGTACATATTTTGTAATAATTTTATACTGATCTATAGTTGATACTGAATTTTGAAGTTAAGTGTTGGCTTTCCTAAATACTGGTTTCTGGTTTATGCAGTGGACTCGTGAAGGAATGGACATGCTTGCTGTTTTAAACGAACTGTTATAAAACTTCTAATACATTATACATATAACTTGATTTGGCCATCCCGCTACTAATAATATTTATATGGTACATTATGAAACAGCCTTGAAAGTGGATACAAGGTTGAGTTTTCAAGTGTCCAACACATGTGGAAAAGTAACAGCAGGGTATCATCTCTTTATTCCTAGAATTTCTTCTTATTTTTGCTTAGATGTTGCGGTTTTGATCCATTAAAATCTGAATTTTTGGTTCTGGCTATTGGTTTGTGCATCAGAGTTAGTCTTTTTGATGATGGGTTTCTTTAATTTTATGAATTTGCGTCATAGTTTTACCAAAACTTACTGTGCTGAGGGTTACCTATGATTGTGTACATTTAATTGCAATGGGTTATGTAGGTTTCTTGATAAAAGATGGATTAACGATGTTCACAAAATAATGTTGTTTATGTTTATATCAGTCTTGTGTTTCTTTTTTCTTGATGTTTTAATTGTCAAAAAGGAAAAACTTATTTGCATCACGTGAAAAATGAGTTCTCTAAGAAAAAGATGGATAAAAGCTATTGGTTTGTGATTCTTTACGTAGTCTTTAATGATATATTTCTAGCATGCATCCAGATGGTATATTTTCTTCTTTGGTGCAATGACAAATTCATGTCGATTTGATCAGTTGTTTTCATGTCGATTTGATCATGTTTCTTCTCGGCTCAGCCCTATTTTGAAAAAAAGCTTGAGATGGACGAAGAGTACCATGGAAATGTTGAGGTATGCAACTCATTTATTATTCAATTAAATTTCCTATTGATGTGGATTATGTTAATTGAAAGATTAAATTTAAGTAGCATCAATGTTGTTATGAGTTCATGAGTTTTTTTACTGATATCTGTGTGTTTTACGCTTCAAATTTGAGTCATCACTTAATCCTTTGTGCCATTTGGGCCTTCTAAGCTTATTTGCATAGTAGTTTTCTAAGCTAACTATACCATTTGCTAGCTTGATTTTGTGCCTACCCATTTTCCCAAAGGCGCAGTAAAAGTGCATTTTTCCTGTCGCTTTTGGCCCTGAGGCGCGCGCCTCTCGTACACTATGTATTTATATGCATAAAAATGTTGTACCTTGGTGTTTTTGGCTTGTACATATAGGTAAAATCATATAAAAACCTTATTTATAGCTATATTTTTGGGTAAATGAAGCTAAATGCCTATGGGATACATATGGGATATAAAAAAATTATATAATTAGTGCGCGCTTCGGGTATGAAAATCCCACGCTTTTTGCGCTTCGCGCGATGTGCTTAGACCTCGTCGCTTTTTTGCGCCTAGCGCTTTTTAAAACCAAGGTTGCGTTCTTGCCACATCGCACGAACATCTCACTAGCATATAACATTAAGTTTTGAAAGAATTTACACAGATGGTGATATAACTATAGTGTTGTTTTGGTCCTTCACTACTCCTTCAGTTTCATCAACGACATTAGTACAATAGCATTCTTAAACATAACACGTACATAAAGTTGTTTAAGTGGATTGACACGTTAAGTTGTATATGTGTGAATAATGAAACACGCTTGTCATATAAAAATCAACATAATTTTATACTATAACTTTCGAATTGTGGCGACTATATGTTTTCACGCCAAGTGAGTGGCAGTGGTTAATTTTAACTGGCTGTGGTGTTGAATCATAAGCAGATGAAAAATGTTGAAGAACGTCATTTTTTTAAGTGATAATATAGGCAACCGAATCACAATAAAGAAATTATTAAGTTTGTTAATAAAACAAAATACAAATGATAAGCTACACTTTTTTTTTTAACGGCTAATTTCTTACACCCCTTTTTTCTTTACACCCTTTTACACATTTTTTTGCACACCTTTGGAGTTGAACTCCCAACCTCACCCAAGAGAGGATTTCCTCTCTACCACTAGGCTATAACCCTTGGAGCTACACTTTTCTAAGAGTTAGAGACAAACAACACAAAGAATGTCAAATAAATAATCATTGTTTCAATAAATAAGCAAAAATAAAATGAAAAAAAAAACCATATTAATTCACATGTTTTTTTTTGCCAACATTTATAGCGGTAATGGCCTACAACGTACATCTAGAAAAGTAAATACATGAATGGCTATAATTTGCCAAGAAAATTCAAATTCAGTATGTAATAACTAATAACCACCTACCACATAATGATTTCATATTAATATATTCAGTACCTAATAAGTAATAACCACCTACCACATAATGATTTCATACATATATAACCATATCTCATCCACCACATCGTTTGCTTATAAGTTATGCACTGATCACTTACTGAAACAATGTATTGGCTTTTGATCATCATCGTCTTCATCTTTTCTCATGCTTCAACCTCTGCAACATCAGGAAGGAGAGTAGAGTATCTTCCTGGCTTTCAAGGACCCCTCCCTTTTTATCTTGAAACTGGGTACTCTTTATTTGTTCATTTATAAAGTTAATATATTTGTTTTGGTCAAATTAGATATATAAGAAACAATGTAGTAGATATGAATAGTTGAATAATGCATGATATTATATATATTATGTAGATATGTGGGTGTGGGTGAAAATGAAGATGTGCAGCTATTTTACTACTTTATTAAGTCGGAGTCGAATCCGGAGCATGATCCTCTCATACTTTGGCATACCGGTGGCCCTGGTTGTTCTTCCATCACTGGCTTGTTATATGAAAACGGTATCCTCTATTTCTCTCTTTAATTTCTTTTATGTGTGCACTTGTTTTGTTGCTTATTTTTAACTTGAACACTACAGGTCCAATTCAATTTGAGGACATGTACTATAATGGAAGCTTGCCCACCTTGACTTTGACATCCTATTCCTGGACAAAGGTGTGTATTTTAGAAAAGAAAGATTAAATAATTAAGAGAAAAAAAAAGGAAAAAAAATCTTAATTAATATTATTATATTATAATATAATATAATAATAAACAACATAAGCTACAGCGCTACGGTGCACCAAGAAAAATTACAATTTTACGCTTGGTGCCCTTGTTTTAGATTTTTTCTTTTTTGAGTTTTTCCATAAAAAAAAGTCACAAAAACAAAGCATAGTAGAAGCACAAGGTCTGATGAAACTAAAACAAGAAGATGAACTAATGGAACGAGATGGTGACGACGATGGATGGTTTGAAGACGACATGGCGGTGACAACAATTAGTTTGACCACGTTTCGTTGCATATTTAGTATAATTTAGTTATTGTACTTTGCATTCAAGATAAATAGAACAGAAAATTGGCTCAAACGTTATCTCTAATCTTATCTTATCTTTATGAGTGATGGTCTTTGTATATTATTGATATGTAGATGGCAAGCATGATTTTCCTAGATAGTCCTGTTGGTACCGGTTTTTCTTATGGAAGAACCATACGTGCCTCGCATTCCACTGACATCCAACTTTGTGATCATGCCTATGAATTTATGAGAAAGGTGCAGGAAATTATTTTGCATTTTTCTGATATGGGATGATTTGGTTCTTAGTGTAACTTTTTATGATTATAATTTGGAATTCTTAATTTGTGCAGTGGTTTGAAATTCACCCGGAGTTCGTTTCCAATCCATTCTATGTCGCTGGCGACTCCTATGCTGGAGACCCCGTCCCAGTGATCACACAACTAATATCAGATGGTAACACTGGTTTTCTTCAAAAACTATCATGACTGACTTGATCATAACTTATTGGCTGCAAATGTGTAGGAAATGAAGCTGGAAATGTGCCTTATATTAATCTTAAGGTAAGTATTATCCTATGAAAATATATATTGAATTAAAAATCGATTTGCTAAACGGGTTAGCTTTGGGCATTAGGGATATATTCTTGGCAACCCTTTGACATTTCCAGAAGAATATAATTACAAAATTCGGTTTGCTAATGGTATGGGACTTATATCAGATGAACTCTACAAGGTTTGTTTTGTCCTATATGATGTTATATACTTCCTACTTGTTTTAGAAACTAATGTTCTTCATGTTAAACATCCAAAGTCATTGGTCCACACGTGTCAAGGAGAGTATCGATATGAGTATATAAGCGAGAACAACATAGAATGTCGTCAAAATCTTGAGTTGTATGAAAAGGTTCTTTTCCATCTTTGCATTGGCTCTTTACTCCATCTTGATGCAAACAAAAAGAATTAACTTTGAATGACCTTTTTGTAGTGCATAGATGGGATTGAAGAAGGCTATGTGTTGGAACCTCATTGTCCTGATTCTGAATATCCTACGCAGCTAATTAAACTACCTACTCAGAAGCTGCTTAACGAGCACCATTCTGCTTCTTCAGTATACTGTCCTGTAAGTCAAATCTAATGCCTTATTTTCCAACATATATCCTGATTATCTGAAACAAAATTGAACCAACTCGTATGACTGACTATATTATTCCATAATTTAAGGATGTTTTTGAATCATACAGGTTTATAAAACTTATGTGGTTAACTATTGGGTTCTTGAAGCCAGCGTTAGAGAAGCGTTACATACTCGCAAGGTATTCTTATATATCTCTTTAGTTTATATATAGCATTGTAGAATTGCTGACACAGGCTAGCTACAACAACACAGGGGACCATAAGTGAGTGGAAAAGATGCGCTGAAAATTTGAACTTCACCAGAACATTTTATGATGTTAGACCAAAGCATCAATACCTCAGCAAGAAGGGTTACCGCTCTCTAATCTACAGGTGCTCTTCTGCGTACAACTTACATCGTACAATTGTTTTTTTTTTGTTTGAAAGAATATATCATTAAAGTTACTAGTGAACTTTTATAATCTAATGCAGCGGTGATCATGATATGAAGATTCCTCACCACTCAACTCTAGCATGGATAAGAGATCTAAACTATTCTGTCATTGATCAATGGCGATCATGGAAGGTTAATGGTCAAATTGCTGGGTAATGTACAGATGAACGTTGTTCATATCACAATGTGATATTTTAAATTAACGCACTTATTTTTGGTTATTTGTTTATATTTATAGGTACACTGAGAGTTATTCGAATATGATGACATTTGCCACAGTGAAGGCAAGGAATAATAAAAACTATATATTCTTGTTTCGAGTGCAGATAAACATGGTTAACTGAAACGGTTTGTTTACGTTGCAGGGCTCCGGGCACACAGCACCTGAGCTCAAGCCAGAAGAATGTGTTGCTATGTTCAAGAGATGGATAACTAACCAACCATTATGACCATCATTGCTCTTGTGTTATTCATGTTAAAATAAAGGTAATCGTCGTTTAAACTTATGTTTATCCGTTTAGAGTCCAAGTTTAAATGTATTCTTGTATTGAATTATCGATCGGTCATTGTAATTTGAATTTGAATATGCTTGTAAACGGGTAATATATAAACCTTCATAAGTCATTGGTTTCTTCGGTAGATCTGTTAGGTATTTTTCGTTTTCAATAAAGAAGAAAAGAGTCGCTCTTAAGGGGGTGTTTGGTATTGATTATTCAAAACAGATTATGCGTTTTGGAAAAGTAGACGTGGAGCTACTTATAGATTATTGCGTTTTGGTAGCCTAAAAACTGATTATCTGCGTTTTCAAAACACAATCCCAACAGTAAAAACTGATTATCTGCATTTTCAAAACACAATAATCTAAAAATCAGATTCAATGCGCAATCCCAAACACCCTCTAAATATGACAGATTGTAACTTTAATTAAAGATTCAATTAGTTATATGTTGAGCAATTTGTTGTTATTTTTGTCAGCGGTGGAAGATTATAAACTTAGCTCCAAATGACTTAAAAAGTTGATCAAAATATATAACCACTAGTTGATTACCCTAGGAAGGTCCTGGGGTTGAAAAATTTAACATGACTTAATAAAAAATATTAAAAAATCGGTTTTATCTGCTTGTACACATGAATCACCATGCGTCTTCTGATATTCATCCATCACCTAATCAACATGTGCATAACAAATTTATTGTATGACCAATTAATGATCATATAAAACCATTTAACTTGTGTTAAAACTTACAATACAATACATTATATACATAACATGACCTTTCTTAAGACGACCCGTATTAGAATGGCTGCAATTTTCCACATTGTAATAATTATATAGCAATCAAAATCAGTACCTTAGCTATCAATTGTGTTGATAACTTAACGTTTATACAGTCAGGGCCTGCCACAGAGCACGATTCTATCATGTCAGATGCCGGAAGATTTCGCATGATCGCCTACATGTTATAAAGAGCATATAAAACTATTTAACTGGTGTTAAAATTAAAATACAATCTATTATATACATGACATGACCATGAAACAAAGCTCAAGCACTAGTACAAATGTGTGTCAAAGACGCGGCCATTAGAAGCAAAAGACGCGGGTAAAGAGAGAACCGCGACTTAAACACTTCACCTCCCAATCCTTATTACTTTATAATATTTTTTTATTCGTAAGATGCGGATTTTAAAGTTGCAATATAATATTTTTTTATTCGTAAGATGCGGATTTTAAAGTTGAAGATGCAGTTTTATGTATGAACCGCGACTTCTAATCATACAACCGTGACTTTTGATAACAAAATTCCCTCCTAAATTTTCAGCAAAATACCATTTCCCTTTCATTACCCCCACTTTTCAGCAAAATTTGTGCCTGAATACAAATTTCCCTCTCCCCTCAAACCCTAACCAAACTATCACCTCACCCAACCAGAGAAAACCCTGAGCGGAGGCGGCTACAATCCCTGATCGAAGGTGGTTGTTGTTCTACCTTCTCACTTGAGCTTAAACCAATCGACAAAAATAGGTGATGTAGTTGTTCTACCTTTAATTTGTTTAAAGTTCACATATTTAAGTTTAAAGGCATTTGTTATTTGGATCTAACTCTATATATGCCATCAAGTCTTCCTAATTGTCTAGTATTGATCCGTGTATTAGTTGTTTGTGTGTTTATCGGAGATTCTTCAAAGATTTTTGTACTCATCTCAATAATTAGTTGACATTGTGAGGATGGAGGGTGGTGGTCATTGTGAGGATTCTCTGTGTGGTTTACTGACTGCAAATGGTATGTGCTGCTGTATGTTTTAATTTCATTAAGTTGGAGCATTTCTCTTGAATCGTAGAGTTGATTAGGATCTAAGTTTTTTTTTTTTAATTATGAACGCTGGTGATTTTTAAGTGAATAGAAACATTTTATGTGTTTAGTTCTATTGAGTAAACTCGGTAACTTTACCGAAGTCATTGTTGCATCAGTTTCCAAAAATTGCTTGGATGTGGTCTAGATAAAAATTAACAGATGGGAACTATTTGATTCATGCTTGGCTTATATTAAGGTTGTGGATAGTTTTATTCTCAGAATGTATATGTACGACCGCCCCCAAGTTTGAGTTCTATTGGACATTTTCCAAAGATTTTTATACTCATCTCATTAATTAGTTGACATTAAATATATAAACATTGACCATTATTTTTTTATTTTGGTTAGAGGTGCAAACGAGCCGAGCCTAAGCCTAAAAACAAGCTCATTTAGCAAACGAGCCCCACCCCGAGCTTCGCTTATCGAGCTCGAGCCGGCCTATCTCAATAGCTTACTATTGGGGTCTTTGAGCGTCGTCCCGGTTTTGCATTACTGCCTTGGCCTGGCGCAATAAGTTAGGTTTATTGTGTTTGTAAATCAATATGCTTTGTGTCTTTAATCTTATGAAACTTGTGCTTATTGTACTTCTGTATTCTTGGTTGCAGGTTAGTGATCCAGAAAAGTGTACTTCTGTATGCTTGTTGTAGGTTAGTGGGCAAGAAAAGCAGGGGTACTCTATTGACTAGAAGAAAGTTTTAATCTTTTTCTTTGGAACACAACAAATGTTAGTTTACCTTTTGGCAGTTTATTTGGTCATTTTAGGTATATTGTTGATGCTGATCTCTGACTACTACTATAGTGGGACCCACTATACTGACGTTTCCGTATTCGTTCAGGCGGCTTGGATGGGACTTGGGTTCTTTTCCCTCACGGTCACGAGGGTGGTCATGTTTTACTCTTGTTATCTCATGTCGCTTATTCTTGAGCATTGTGAGAAAGCTGGTAGACGCCATATTCGATTTAGGGAACTCGCCTCATATTTACTGGCCACTGGGTATGTTTTTATGTCTAGTGTATGTGTGAATGGTATGTTTGTGGGTTAATTGCGCCAAAGTGAATGGTATGTTTGTGGAAGTAAGTTCATTAAACCCTGTCATTTCATCATTATATATGGTTATATTTGTTTGAAGAGAAGAAATTATGCACGCTACATTGGCTCCACCAGTAACTGGGAAGATGTTTAAAGGGCTTATGATGTGTTACTCTATGATTTTCGTCAACTCCACCAGTGTTACTAGTCAATTAGAAGTACAAGTTGTCAATAAGTTGAGAGGCAGTTGTGAAGTTAGTTAGTTGTTAATCTCTGTATAAATACCTGATCATATCAATCAATGAAAGCTTGCTGTTTTTTTATTGAAACTTCCTCTCTGTTCTTTTTTTCTATCTTTTCATAGCTAACAACAAGGCTACATATGACCACTTACGTGTCGTGCGCCCCTCGACAACCATGAACTTTTATTAGGTTTGTACTGTGTAGAATTTTACTTTAAATTTATATGCAACCTCATTAGTTTCTAACAAGTATTGAATGCCCATTTAAAATTATAGCAGGAGAGTTGAGCCAAGAACTGACATGGTCACCCGGACAATAAAGAGTCTTTTAAAAATAGGACTTCATGAAACCAAGGTAAGCCTTTTCTTTTCTTTTGCTAATACAATGACAAAAATGTTGGAAATTTAGTGAAAATGCTATTTTCACAAAATATAGGAAAATGAGTTTTTCCTAACTTTGGACTGAAATATTTTCTTTGTGGGTTTATGTTCTATGTTGTGGGAGCTTCGCAACGAACCAAACCACATCCAAAACGGAGCTAAGATGAATGAGATATCGATGCTCAAAATATGGTGATTGAAACACTTGATGCTGAAATGAAACAAAGTGGAACTTGTCCCACATAGGAGTGATGATACCATGAGTGGTATATAAGGAGGGACACTCCTTCCTTATTGTTTCATAGGAGCTCCCACATAGGAGGAGTGATGATACCATGAGTGGTATATTAAGGTTAGCCCTCGTAGTGTGGATGGAGGATGAAGGAAGAACACCTTCCTGACTATGCTTCCTGCTTTTGGACCTATTTTATATTTCTATTATAGTGGTAAGACTGTAGTCTACTGCAACAGGAGAAAGGAAAGCAGGCCAACATGATAAGACCCTCTTTACGCTCTCTCTTTCTGTTCGCTCCTGTCAATGAATGAATTTACTACTTGTGTCACTGACATTACATTAGCATGGTGGACTATAGACCGGCTTTCACGTTCACTCTATAGGAAGGGGACTTAGATTAATCGATTCAACGGGCGAACTGACTCACACTCGCACACACGCGTGTGGCGTGGGCGATGGGCACAATGTGGCGCTTTGATGGCGGCCAAATCCGCTGACGTAAAACGATAAGTCCGTTATGCGCAGGGGCACGCGCGCGGACCCGTGCAGCTCAGAGGTGTAACGGTCTAGTCAAACAGTTTCGTTTGAAACTTTAAAAATGTAATAAATGTCATTGAAGACGTTCAATGACATTTATTTTCATTTTTAATGTTTTCCCAAACTGATTCGAATTAGACTCCTATAAATACCAAGGAGACTCTTGGTTGGAGACACACCTCGAAACACTACTGCACTGAAATCACCAATTCGTTTTCCAGCAATTATCTTTCTGTTTCTTCCTGCTTTCAGGTATTCTTCGGGTCAGAGCTAACTCCGGCAGCACTCTTGTTGTTCCGGCTGTTGTACCCTGGGAAACAAAACGAGTTCTTGTTAATAGACTCAGAATTTGTTTTAAGGGACCCATGTTCAACACGATCCTCAGCTTCGTTTAATTCTGCTTCATCTCCTTCTTGTATTTTGTTTTTTTAAGTTGTAATTGCATTGTAATTTTCTGTTTTCGTTTTCATCTTAGTTGTAATCGTATTATAAAAGTTGTTTATTTTTATTTTTACGTACACAAGCGGTTCTTACAAAAAAAAATATATATTAATACAACAATCACCAAGCTATCAAGTTAAATAATTTTGCTTATGCTTTAAAATGAAACAAATAATATCAGTAAGTAGAAGAAAAGTTTGTATAACTACGATGTTGTTTGCCCATCTTGCTTTTCAGAATATTAAATGCAGTTTAAGGAGATGGATGGAGTGACGATCCGTGAGAGTTTAGTGTGTGTTAAGATATGCGATCAAGATATGCATAATGCATCGGCAACGTGCGGCTGAAAATTCAAAGAAGTGATCAAGTATTGGTGTGTGGTTCAGATCATTTGTGAGGAAGACTGTTGCAGCAGTGCGAGAAAGAGAAAGAAGAAAGCGGTTGTCGCCGACCAGACCGAAAGTCATCGTCTAAAAAGACAGGCGATCTGAAGGAATGTAGACCATGAAAGAACAAAGGAAAGTCGCAAGGCTGATTATGGTTTTGTGATGAGTAGGTAATCGAAACATTAGTGAAGCGGTGGTTTGAACGGCGTTTTTGTGTGAAGCCAATCCTTTCTGTGGAAACACTGCAAATGCAGGTAAGTTCACATTACTTTCGAAAATCTTTTTGATGTAAGGAACTTGAAGAAGCATTGGGATTGCATGTAAGGTCAAGTTGTTGAAAAATTAGGAAGTTCCATTGTGTTTATACTAATCAAAGGTACAATTTACTCCTCCAATTTGAACTGTTAGTCGACCACTATAGCTGCCACATTTGTTAGACAATCATAATCAGCTCAACAATCCTTTTGATGGTAAACATAGTATCTGTCCTGGAAGTTTGAGTTACGTTTGTGCTCAAGAGGTTGATATCACAAAGTTGCAGCGAATTTCATATTAGGTATGCAACATTTTGTTATATAATTATGTTCAGTGAGGTATGAGTAGAGTTTAGCAATTTTGACACATTTAGTTTTAAATACTTTGGTTTTTGTTGTGTTTTATCTCAACCACATTGAGTTAATAAAGTTTATATCCTAAATTATTTATTGCAAATAGGTGAACCATTATTACTAATATTAAAAACAAAAACTTTTTCACTTAGGTCGTTGGGATTGGTGGTTGGGGGGTTGTTATGATGTAAACCAGATTACATATTTGTTTTTCACTATAGCATGGTCTTATTTGCAGTATGGAATTTGGCAGTACAATGTTTGTGTTGAGCCATTTAGGGGGTTCCTAAATGGGAAGAAGCGAAGGCGACTACAACGAGAGATGACGGCAACGTGTGATTGCCATCTGGCTGTAGTGTCTGCAGAATTGAGCCCTCAAGAAGTCGGACATCGAACCAATACGACTGCATTACCGCCACGTCCCCGCCGCAACGCGTGGGTTGGATACCACTAGTTTGTATTGATTTTGGTATGAAACAAATTGAACTGGTTCTGGTTTGTTATCAAACAGAAGCAAATGTATGTTTTTTTCATTTAAAAATTGGTGTGGTATTAAACATAACATCTATTGGTTCTGTGTTAAACAAGACAACAGGTTTGGTTGTTTGCTTTTTGGTTGTTAAGCACACAGAACAGCTGCAGCAGGACAGGTTTGGTTGTTTGGTTGTAGCACATACCAGAAGTCGCAGTTCATTTATATTAAACACATAGGTGATGTCACGGTAAATATTATATAATATGCACAGCTGAAGACGCGATGAGAAATCATAAGAAGCGGAGAGAGCTACCACGACTATTGATCAA
Source organism: Ambrosia artemisiifolia (assembly GCA_032199755.1). Taxonomy (NCBI): domain Eukaryota; kingdom Viridiplantae; phylum Streptophyta; class Magnoliopsida; order Asterales; family Asteraceae; genus Ambrosia; species Ambrosia artemisiifolia. The sequence goes on along the minus strand of CM063526.1, from coordinate 34,062,733 downwards.
TCCACCTAAAGAAGCGCCACAATAAGATCCGCGACTTTAGTTAATATCACCGCGACACTGTACTAGTGAAGTTTCGTCAAGGCGTGGCTAACCAGCAAAGACAACAGCGCATATGAGGTGCAAAAAACAACAGCAACTAAATCGAAATAACAAAGAAGACCATATCGTTACCTTAAGCGAAATCTGAGTTCAAATCACGGATAACAGCGTATGAGAGAAATTCTAGTTCCGTCAGCTTCCTTTAATCACAACATCAACACACCCACAATTAATAAAAAATAAAATCAAATTAAAGTTTATTAATTCAAATAAAAGTCAACATGGAACAACATACCTAAGCGACTTGATTAAAGATCCACAAAAAACAACACGATTGTCAATTAATGATAACCAAACCAAACCCTCTCTAATAGATCCCAATTTTAGAACTCTCGAAAGTTGAAAGATAAAGAACAAATTTGCAAATAACATTCAACCGTTTACAATCAATCAATAAAACAAATAGTAAAAAAAACATCAAATGCTTAGATTGCTAGATCCGAACAAATAATAAACCTAGGTTAAATAATTCTACAATAATTTATTATTATTATTATTATTATTATTATTATTATTATTATTATTATTATTATTATTATTATTATTAAATCCAAATAACTAAGATGTTTTTATAATAAGAAACAATATCGTAGGAAAAGATAAAAGATTTTGAAACTTAAAATATATAATAATTTGTGGTATAAATCTATTTTTTTTAATTCCCACAAGAAGCCACGTGGCACATTCAAGTTAGGGTTGAAGCCACCATTGAATGTCACGTCAGCAAACATCAATTCTTTTATATATATATATATATATATATATATATATATTTATTATTATTATTATTATTTCAATACATAAGAAAAATAAAATGAACATAACCATATTCACACGTTTCTTTTTGTGGCCAACAACATCTGAAACATCTAATCAGAACATCATTCACTTAAAAAGTTTATCAAAATAAATAACCATTATTTCAATAGATAAGATAAATAAAATGAATATAAAATCACTATTGGATTGTGTAATGTGTACTGTTTAAAAAAAAAGCTTTGAAAGTATGTAAATATTGATACACATACAAGCTTAATCAACATGTATATATATCTAACATATATCTTTCATAAACAATCTTAACTAAAAAAAATAAAAAAGTACACACGTAGAATTAAAAATAGGTTTTATGAGTTATCGATTGTTTGTTGATCCTATACAAATTTTCTTTCCTTGAAAAATGACATATTCATTTTATGGCATACACATTTTATCACTTCAGATTAGATTAATCTATCCCATGACGCTCCCGAAATATAATCTAGTGATTTTATACATGAAATATGTTAAAATAGACATATAAGATATTTTGTATATTTTAGAGGGATATAATGATTAGTTTTGAGTATATAATATTTGACAAGGACCTTTCTAATTAAACCCCCTAACTTCTAATTCAACCCCCTAAGCAAAGCGCCTTGCTTTGGCCAAAGCGAGGTGCCTTAACCCATCAGATTTTGGCTATAAATTCGTTCGATTTCAATATAAACTCATTCGATTTCAGTTCTTTATCCACAACATATAACATGTCGTATTACGACTTCATTTTCGGTGATTCTTACGAGTCTAAATCATATAATGTCAAGGAGGGTCAGTCTAGTAATGTCGAGGAAGGTCAGTCTGCCATTCGTAACCGTGACAATACGGTGCAACTAGACTTGAATACACCCTGAAGAACCCGTATGAATTTGAAGACGAGCCCTGTCAACCCGACTACGGTTGTACTTACTACGCTTACGGTGGTGATGATCATTTGAAGAACAAGACTATACACACCATGAAGACAGCGCTGTCGAAGAGAAGCAGGTAGAAGATGAGGAGGAAGGATCGAACTGTAACACCCCAAAACCCCAAACTTTAATTAATTAGTATATTTTAATGTGCTTTGGCATGAGGGAAAATAACTAATTAAGTATCTAACCTAGTAGATATACAAGTTAAATAGAAATCAAATACGGTTTGAGTCAAAGTTGGATATGTATCAAACTTGAAGGGCTGAAATTGTAAGGAACCAAACTTAAACACCACCTACCTTTTTGTGGGATAATATATACGACACACACACACACAATTCAGGAGTTTGTGTGTGTGTGTGCTTTCTACCCTAAATGAAAGAGGGAAGTGGATTTTGCATGTATAATCTGAGATTTGAAAAGTGTTCATCACAATCTAAGCATCAACTAAGTATCTATTTCATCTCATGAAACTTCTTGGTTAGAGCCCTTGGTGGGTTTTGAGGAATCAACCCTAAATTGGGTAAATTGTAAGTACTAGATGGTTGAATTCATGTTTGGATGCATAAATCCAGTGTCATTAACGATTTAATGATTTCAATTGGGGAAATTGAATGTTATAATCCATGTAATGGTAGATGTAGATGTAGATTGTGGGTTATGATTTTATGTTATTAGATAATCTCTAACTAACATATAGAAATGTGTGTTGTATGAATTTCATATTGAAAAAGGTTATGGTTGAAGATGATTATGTGGTTGGTTGAGTGCATGTATTGGGAGCTTGTACAATGTGCTTAGAATATTGTATGCACACCAAGTGTTTGTTGAAATGTCTAGGAGATGATAATGTGTGAAAATTGTATACATGAACTTAATTACAAATGTGAATGTAATGTGAGAGTTGATGTAATTGTTAGTAAACTAACATATTAAAGAATGTGTTTTGCTGAAATCCATGTAGGAATGTAGTTTGATGGTATGTTTGGTAGAAGTATGCAATAGGACTTTGTACCTTATGCTTAAATGGTGTGATGCACACCATGTATTCTATTGATTTCTTAGTTGAGATCCAGAAGTAAATGTGTTGCTAATTATTGTATATCACAAAAGCATTAGTATGTATGAGATGAATTATATGTTTGTATGTGTCGACCTAAGTGATCATATAGTTGTGTGTATCCTACAACATGTGAATGTGATGTTTATGGTGGTCTAGTACATTAATATGGATATTTGTTTATAACATACTTAGGTTGTATAACATGTGAAAGTTTGTATGGTTGATAGTTGACTTTTCGGCAAGTCAATAATGTAGAATAACATACTTAGGATCCCAAGCATGATTGTATAATTAGAAAGACTATGTGATGCATCTTATGTTTGTCTATGTGGTATATATGATGGTAAGTTGAAAATTTACATGATGAGAAAACAAATGTGGTTATGAATCTATGTCTTATGTCTATTGGAAATTGACTAACGAATGTCAATGTGATATTTGGTTGGGAAGGATTGTTAATATGAATGATCATGTATGCTAATGATGTTGTACACATGATGATATGAAAGGATGTGGATCATGTCAAGATATGCACAAGCATGGAAGGTTAATGGATCAAGAAGAGGCAAAGAAACAAAGAAGAACATGCAGGACTTGAGGTAAGTGACTTATGAACTAAACTCTTAGTTCAATAAATGCATGTTTATGTATTAATTTAGAATGGGAAACAAGAATTAAATGGTAACTTATAGTAAGACAAGTGAATGGATATTGTTAGTGAACAAGCATAGTTCACCATACGATAATGAAAGTAGTTGGGATAAATGGGTCAACAAAGGATATTTGCTCAGACCAGATGATAGTTTAGACCAGAGGAAGAATGAGCAGAGGATATTTGCTTAGACCAGAGGATAGTTTAGACCAGACGAAGAATGAGCAGGGGATATTTGCTCAGACCAGAGGATAGTCCAGACCAGAGGATCTTTGCTCAGACTAGATGATAGTTTAGACCAGAGGAAGAATGAGCAGAGGATGTTTCCTCAGACTAGCAGGGCTTGTTAGAATTCAATTTTCTTTTATTTAACTTGTTTAACCGTGTAAAGGGTTTGTTGATGTTCAACCCTAGGTGTGCGCTACTTTGGAGCCGGGTGGAGGATTAAGCTATTCTAAAGAACCGAACACGCTTGACCATTTTTGTTATGAGGATGGTAATATAGATTAAGGTATGTAAGTAAGAAGGCATGGAAGTTAGAGGTGAGGATCCGGAATTCAGATTCGAACTTGCAAAAGGCGTTTGGTCATGATCATTGAGTATTGTTGAATTGTATTTCCACATTTTGAATATTTGCATGAAGTCACTTAATGAACTAATGAAATGGGTATGTGGTGGTTGCAGGTTGTCTAGTCTACCTCACAAGGAAAGGAATGGTAGGAGATCGAGTGAGGAAACGGATTGTACGGGATCGCGATCACGTAACCTAATAAAGATGAGTCGTGATGAATATAATCAGAAACAATATAAGATGTGACACCTATAATATTTTGGAGATATGCTTTCCAAACATTTGAGAATGTTTTTATAGAGCTAGAAATTTGCTGGTTCGTATTTTCCGCTGCGTATTTTCTGATAGAACGACTTAGGTGCTTCAAGTTTGTATCACAGCCCTGGTTTGAGTGAAATCTTGTACAAGGAAGTAAGTACTTGAACTCAAACTTGTGTGCTCTTAAAATTAGTGACCCGTACAATCCAAGACTCGATCAATGCTCAAAGGTAGAATTTAATATTAACTCACATGACACCTTAAAAGCTAATTGTGGTGTTTATGTTAAGGTGAGATTTTGTGGATAATGAAGAGGTCTCAAGGACACGAGTCAAGATAGATCGCGGAAATTGTGGATAAGATGGAATAATCATAGGTACGTGATAATTAACTATTGGTACCGGTGGGAGGAAAATCCTCAGGGATGGCAAAACTTAGAAGGAAAAATAACCATGTTGTTTAGGAAGGAAATTGAAAATGTAGCACGAAGTTGAAAACCAGTCCCCAGGCATAAGGTAATGATTACATGAAGACACGTGGATAGCATGTGGACTGCGCACCTGGCTAGTGCACAAGAAGCATGCAATACACGTGAGACCATGAGAATCATCACAGGTATGCGTGGTAAATTGGAAAGTAAGCGATCATGTGGATAGATGGGTGGAATAAACCTGTATGAATGAAATGTTGGAATGAAAGGTTTGAATCCGTAGGTAAGCACGGATCAAACCTGTATGAATGAAAGGTTGGAATGAAAGGTTTGAATCCGTAGGTAAGCACAAACTTGTATGGATGAAAGGTTGGAATGAAAGGCTTGAATCCATAGGTAAGCACGGATCAAGCCTATATGAATGAAAGGTTTGCATCCATAGGTACACATGGATTAAACCTGTATGAATGAAAGGTTGGAATGAAAGGTTTGAACTCGTAGGTAAGCACAGATCAAACCTGTATGAATGAAAGGTTTCAATCCGTAGGTAAGCACGGATCAAACCTGTATGAATGAAAGGTTGGAATGAAAGGTTTAAATTCGTAAGTAAGCACGGATTATACCTATATGAATGAAAGGTTGGAATGAAAAATCCGTAGGTACGCACGGATTAAACCTATATGAATGAAAGGTAGAAATGAAAGGGTTGAATCCGAAGGTAAGTATGGATCAAGCCTATATGAAGGAAACATATGAATGAAAGATTTGCATCCGTAGGTAAATACGGATCAAACCTATATAAATTAAAGGTAGGAATTAAATATTTGAATCCATGTGTAAGTCCCTCCACTTACTCATTAGTCGGCTCACCCTTGATAACATGAAAATTTTTAATGACCTTAACGGGCGAAATTGGGTGGAATGTTGTAGAAATATAGAATAACCCATAGAACGGGTCATTCGGATAGGAATGAAGGGAGGGGGAATGTTCTATCTCTAGCTAAGGTAGATTGGAAAGTTGTACATATGTGGTTATTAGTTGGTATAGATGCTAACTAATTGTAGAAGCTAGTTAAGAATAAATGGACAATTTGACTTTACAAAAGTCAAACGAGTCGAATTAGCAAGTGTAACGCAAGTACTAACAAGATTGCATGAATAGAACGAAACCAATTTTGAGTTATTGGTATGGTAAGTAAACGTAATTACATGTTGAGCATGTAGTAGATAATCTATTAGAACCGGGACAACTTATATATTAAGACCCGTGTGGATGATTCAATTTAACAAAAAAGGAAAAAAAAAACAAAAAATTGCATGGAAAAATAGAATGGGGTTTTGTATGCATGCCTAAATGGAAAAGTAGTAAAACCCCTAATTTAAACTATAAATATAATGAGTAGATAAAGATAATGATCGAAGGTCATAAATTAGTAAGAAGCGACAGGTGACTTTGAAAAGTCAAACTACTGAGATTTTGTGAAGTGACAAATAAAATGTAAAGATCATATGTAAGAATGTTAGATGTGTAACTTGATTTTGTATTGTAACGGGAGTTTCATCAAGTCATTTTAGATAGTTAGACACACAAAGGAAAGAATTTTCCATGGACTATTGAAAGATAATTGTTATGAATGCAAAATATGTGTCTAACCAATGACTTCATAGATACGAATGGTCGAATTTTGGATATGTTGAAATCTACAAGATAGGTGATATGATGTTAACGAGTTTGAACTCGTCATGTGAATGAACTAAACCAAGCTACGTATGGCATGGACTTGTGAAGGAGCAGGTCATTCCGACATAAGGATAGTCGGTTAATGTTGTGAAAGGAAGGTTAGTAAATTTGGTTATTTTATGATTGTTAAGTAGGAAATTGATATGTTGAATAGTACCCTGTATAAATGAATGATAATTCAAGTATGAGATAAGTTGGAAAGTTTTGACTTTTAAGGGTCAAAATATAAATGAACAAAAAAAAGACATGAATAGAATGGTTCTGAAATTACCATAAAGGGATGGGTATATATATGGTAGATGTATTGGTTCAGTGTGACTATGGAATCATGTCTAACTCTCAAGTTAAGTGAGAATAAATGGGAATCAATTAGTAGGTATGTTGTGGAAGTGATAACTATTATTGAAGGTTTGTGATATACGTATGTATATAGTCTAACTAATTGCATGGTTGAAGGGACTTAGAAGGAATGCTAATAGTGGAATATTGTAGCAATCCCGTGATGAACGCCTTGTGACTAATGCGGGAATAAAAGACTAAGTAGGACTTATGTGTTAAACATGGAACCAATCGATTTATTATGATTAATAAATGTGTATAGGCCTCTTGTAATATAAGAGCGTAGGAACAAAACATACAAATATGCTTTGCCACGAGCAAGGTTATTTTATGGCCTATATGTGGGCTTGCGGCACGACATGAAATTTTGAATGAAATGAATGAGTAAATAAATAAGTGGAGATGATGTTGGCTAAGGGTTTAGCATTATGCAACAATTTTAGCTTTGATATGCTAGAATGAACACCTCAGAGTAATAATGTATGGGAACTCGGGAAAATGCATACCGGATACATGTTATACAATTCCACACCACATACCTAGGTGTGTATTCTAATTAAGCTAGTTGAATTAGTAAACAAACGAAGGGTAATGGTAGAATGAGTTTGGTAGTAATGAAAGTGGTTTCGGGGACGAAACCTTCTTTAAGGGGGGTAGACTTGTAACACCCCAAAAACCCAAACTTCAATTAATTAGTATGTTTTAATGTGTTTTGGCATGAGGTAAAATAACTAAGTATCTAACCTAGTAGATATACAAGTTAAATAGAAATCAAATAAGGTTTGAGTCAAAGTTGGATAGGTATCAAACTTGAAGGGCTGAAATTGTGAGGAACCAAACTTTAACACCACCTACCTTTTTGTGGGATAATATATACGACACACACACACACAATTCAGGAGAGTGTGTGTGTTTGTGTGTGTGTGTGCTCTCTACCCTAAATGAAAGAGGGAAGTGGATTTTGCATGTATAATCTGAGATTTGAAAAGTGTTCATCACAATCTAAGCATCAAGTAAGTATCTATTTCATCTCATGAAACTTCTTGGTTGGAGCCCTTGGTGGGTTTTGACGAATCAACCCTAAATTGGGTAAATTGTAAGTATTAGATGGTTGAATTCATGTTTGGATGCACAAATCCAGTGTCATTAACGATTTAATGATATCAATTGGGGAAATTGAATGTTATAATCCATGTAATGGTAGATGTAGATTGTGGGTTATGATTTTATGTTATTAGATAATCTCTAACTAACATGTAGAAATGTGTGTTGTATGAATTTCATGTTGAAAAAGGTCATGGTTGAAGATGATTATGTGGTTGGTTGAGTGCATGTATTGGGAGCTTGTAAAATGTGCTTAGAATATTGTACGCACACCAAGTGTTTGTTGAAATGTCTAGGAGATGATAATGTGTGAAAATTGTATACATGAACTTAATAAATGTGAATGTAATGTGAGAGTTGATGTAATTGTTAGTAAACTAACATAAAGAATGTGTTTTGATGAAATCGATGTAGGAATGTAGTTTGATGGTATGTTTGGTAGAAGTATGCATTAGGAGTTTGTACCTTATGCTTAAATGGTGTGATGCACACCATGTATTGTGTTTATTTCTTAGTTGAGATCCAGAAGTAAATCTGTTGCTAATTGTAGATCACAAAAGCATTAGTATGTATGAGATGAATTATATGTTTGTATGTGTCGACCTAAGTGATCATATAGTTGTATGTATCCTACAACATGTGAATGAGATGTTTATGGTGGTCTAGTACATTAATATGGATATATGTTTATAACTAGAAAGTTTGTATGGTTGATAGTTGACTTTTCGACAAGTCAATAATGTAGAATAACATACTTAGGATCCCAAGCATGATTGTACAATTAGATGGACTATGTGATGCATCATATGTTTATCCATGTGGTATATATGATGGTAAGTTGAAAATTTACTTGATGAGAAAAAAATGTGGTTATGAATCTATGTCTTATGTCTAATGGAAATTGACTAACGAATGTCAACGTGATATTTGGTTGGGAATGATTGTTAATATGAATGATCATGTATGCTAATGATGTTGTACACATGATGACATGAAAGGATGTGGATCATATCAAGATAGGCTCTAGCGTGGAAGGTTAATGGATCAAGAAGAGGCAAAGAAACAAAGAAGAACATGCAGGACTTGAGGTAAGTGACTTATGAACTAAACTTAGTTCAGCAAATGCATGTTTATGTATTAATTTAGAATGGAAACAAGAATGAAATGGTAACTTATAGTAACACAAGTGAATGGATATTGTTAGTGAACAAGCATAGTTCACCATAAGATAATGAAAGTAGTTGGGACACTAACAAGCATAGTTCACCATAAGATAATGAAAGTAGTTGGGATAAATGGGTCAACAAAGGATATTTGCTCAAACCAGATGATAGTTTAGACCTGAGGAAGAAGGAGCAGAGGATATTTGCTCGGACCAAAGGAAGAATGAGCACAGGATATTTGCTCAGACCAGAGGATAGTTTAGACCAGAGAAAGAATGAGCAGAGGATATTTTCTCAGACCAGAGGATAGTTTAGACCAGAGGAAGAATGAGCAGAGGATATTTCCAGACGAGAGGAAGAATGAGCAGAGGATATTTGCTCAGACTAGAGGATAGTTTAGACTAGAGGAAGAATCAGCAGAGGATGTTTCCTCAGACTAGCAGGGCTTGTTAGAATTCAGTTTTCTTTTATTTAACTTGTTTAACCGTGTAAAGGGTTTGTTGATGTTCAACCCTAAGTGTGCGCTACTTTGGAGCCGGGTGGAAGATTAAGCTATTCTGAAGAACCGAGCACGCTTGACCCTTTTTGTTATGAGGATGGTAATACAGATTAAGGTATGTAAGTAAGAAGGCATGGAAGTTAGAGGTGAGGATCCGGAATTCATATTCGAACTTGCAAAAGGCGTTTGGTCATGATCATTGAGTATTGTTGAATGTTATTTCCACATTTTGAATATTTGCATGAAGTCACTTAATGAACTAATGATACGGGTATGTGGTGGTTGCAGGTTGTCTAGTCTACCTCACAAGGAAAGGAATGGTAGGAGATCGAGTGAGGAAACGGATTGTAAGGGATCACGATCACGTAACCTAATAAAGATGAGTTGTGTTGAATATAATCAGAAACAATATAAGATGTGACACCTATAATATTTTGGAGATATGCTTTCCAAACATTTGAGAATGTTTTTATAGAGCTAGAAATTTTCTGGTTCGTATTTTCCGCTGCGTATTTTCTGATAGAAGTGGAAGGAATTTATTCCCAAATGCGTACAAGTATCTCTGCCGGTTTCATATTTCGCAAAATATCAACAGGAACAGCAAGGAGAAGTTCACGGATAAGGAGTGGAAGGAATTTATTCCAATGTTTTGGTGGCTGTGTGACTCTCCGACTGAAGCGCTATACGAATATAATTTGGGAAATTTCAGTCATATTTGGAAAAGATTGGTCGTCAATGTGAGTACTTTTACATAATTACATACGTACTTGTTTACATACACACACCTGACAAGTTATGGTTATATTTTTCAGAGGTTTTTGACTAGACGAAGAATAACTGGTTGGACTGATACCGTCAGAAGTTTGTGTATGCATGGACTAACGGAATGTTGAACTTCCGCCAGACAACAACCAACATAGTTGAGGGCATGCATGCGAAGATAAAAAGTTACTGTCCAGGCAATCGCAACACGTTGTCGACAATTGTGGAGTTCTTTGATCAGATGGTTGATAAGCAATATCCACATTAAAAAAGGTTTTGAAGAGAGCCTAAGAAAAACAATGAACCACCACAAGGGGCAGCCATTGCTTGATAAGTTACATAGAAAGGTTAGCAAACATGCTCTTGAGCTGATATACCATGATATCCGACGTTTGCAAACGTCCTTGCGCAAATACCATAAAATTAACATTATAAAAAAATATTGAAATTGGTAAAAATATTAAAATTGTATTGATTGTGTTTATGTTCTTTAAAATTAAAAAAAAAATTGTTCTTGGCAGCATTAACCCATCTAATTGGGTTTGAGTTGCTTTGGGTTTAAGATTTGAATTTGTGGGTTAAATTGGGTTTACTATAATTTTCAATGGGGTTCGAAACCAGGCCGGTCGGGTCGAAACAGTCCGGTTCGTTAATGGCCGGTCAGTTCAAAACCGGTACGGTTCATTACTGGCTCTGATAGGGTCGATATGATCCGAGTGGATAACGGGCTGGTCGGGTCGAAATAGTCCGGTTCGTTAACGGACGGTCAGTTCGAAACCGGTACGGTTCGTTACCTGCCCTGTCGGGTCGATACGATCCGGGTGGAAACCGAGCAGGTCGGGTCGAAACAGTCTGGTTTGTTAACGGGCGGTCAGTTCGAAACCGGTACGGTTCGTTACCGACCCTGATCGGGTCGATACGATCCGGGTGGATAACGGCCCGGTCAGGTCGAAACAGTCCGGTTTGTTACCGGACCTGATCAGGTCGATACGATCCGGGTGGATAACGGGTCGGTCAGGTCGAAACAGTCCGGTTTGTTAACGGGCGGTCAGTTTGAAACCCGTACGGTTCGTTACCGGCCCTGATCGGGTCGATATGATCCGGGTGGTTAACGAGCTGGTCGGGTCGAAACAATCTGGTTCGTTAATGGGCGGTCAGTTCGAAACCGGTACGGTTTGTTACTAGCCCTGATCGGGTCGATACGATCCAGGTTGAAACTGCGCTGGTCAGGTAGAAACAGTCCAGTTCGTTAACAAGCGGTCAGTTCGAAACTGTTACGGTTCGTTAACAAGCGGTCAGTTCGAAACTGTTATGGTTCGTTACCGGCCCTGATCGAGTCATACGATCTGGGTGGATAACGGGTTGGTCGCGTCGAAACAGTCTGGTTCGTTAACGGGCGATCAGTTTGAAACCGGTACGGTTAGTTGTCGGCCCTGATCGGGTCGATACGATCCGGGTGGAAACCGGGCCGGTCTGGTCGAAACACTCCTGTTCGTTACCGGCCCTGATCGGATGTGTCATTTGAAAACCACAAACAAGCAATTAAATATATCGAAACGCGTTAAACAGAGTCCGGAATTCCAGGATATCGATTAGGCGGGTAAAATTTGTGTCACACCCCGCCAAGGCGGAAACACGGGTTGTAACTCGAAAGGTTTTCAAGCACAAGATTCAAGCAAACAACTAAATAAAACACAAGTTTTCATTTCATCTCGTCAAGAGTTACAATTTGAGAAATTCGTGTTTTTGAAATCTATGGATTTTACATTCAAACTTTGTAATACTTGCTAGTTCAAATAAAAATCCACGCAAAAATAGTGTCGTGAACGCATGCTTGAATCCCAAGTTCCATTCATGAAAATCTATTACCTGAAAAACATGCATAAAAGATTTGTCAACAAAAAGTTGGTGAGTTCACAGGTTTATCGACTTGCTATGAGTTGTACTTGAAAATTCGTTGGTGATTCTCGTAGACTGTTGAGAATTGTTGTAAATTATTCGCGTTAGAAAGCTCGCGAATACACACACAAAATTAGTGAATCCGTGTTTGACCAATCATTGCCTAGCTAGGGCAAGATTTATGTACCAATGTGAGCCCATAACCAAACCTCTTACATATAGTGCCTCCCGCATTGTACAATAAAGACAACGTGAATATGGTAGTATACTGGCACTCTTTGGCATGTGGCAGGTTAGCGCGACTAACCAAGATTGGGGGTGTCAACCCAATCGATCTACGTAAGTGTTCCATGGCTAACTGTTTAGCTAATGGTTACAGTGTAGTGTATGTACGAGGACTGTTGAGATCTCATGAACCAATTGTCTCATGTTTACAATTGCAGTCATGCTAGAATTCACTCTAAATGAAAGTGACTTGTATAGATGCATGTTTTCCCCTAACAATATGAAAACAGTAAAAAGGGACCGTGAAACTCACCTGGTGTCCAAGTAGGTGATCTAACAAGGCAGAAGCTGGAATAACTATAATCCCGAAAAAGAGTGCCATAGAATGTTAAGGACATCTTGAGTTTTGTGTACTTTGTTATTTACCACACAAGTTGTTCACCCGACTTGTGGAGCCTTGTACCATGTATACATGGGGTCATTGCACGTGACAATTACTACGTATTTTATATGTACTTTTGTAAAGCGTACAGTTTCGTGAATTTCGGGAGTTTGTTGTAGAAACGTATCTATTGTAACAAATCGGGTCCCACACGTCATCCTAGGAATTACAATATTCCCCAATCTAACATGTGTGTGTATTTATAGAAAAATCATAGGTTTAACATATGTTATATTATATTGTAGTGTTAAACTAGTATTAACATGTGTTTGATCCCACTTAATGTATGTTGATTATCCTGACCGGAGCCCTTTAAGAATATGTGATTGCAAATCCGATTTTTTGACATATCAAAAGCGACTCTCTCATGTTAATCAATGTGCAAATGAGTGATCATGAGTGTGTATAGGTGTGTTTTCATGAAATCGTATAGCGTAATATAGCTTCGGATATATATATATATATATATATATATATATATATATATATATATATATACATGTGTTGGTTCCTAAATCGATTCTAGTGTCGTTCATTCGAGTCTATATATATACTTGTTTGTATACCCGTGAGCTTGTGTGATGAGTGTACTTATATTTTCATGTAACCGTAGGTGTTATACATGTATGTGTGTGAGTATACATAAGAGTGATCAATTTAAGTGTATGTATTATTAACAAACCGACATGTGTGTGTGTTTAACCTGGGCCGATTACAATTTCATACGAGGCAAAGGGTTGGGGCTTGGGTGTAAAGAAATGAGGCCGATTATAAAAGGAACTTCATAGGTGTTTGAGTAATTATAACTAACCTTGGGTGAATGTTTAATCGAGTCTTGTGCTTCCTAATCAACTTGGGCCTTCCAATGATGGTGCTAGATGATGGTTGTGAGTGAGTTTTGGTGGGTTCTTGGGTGGGAATTCTCGACCGTGGATGGACAAGAAAGAAAGAAAGCAAGGATGGTTTGTTTTGGTGCAAGTTTACTTCTTGTAGGAACCTCCTTATATAGTGAATTATATGGCAACTCTCTTACTTAGTTTCTAGTAACCATTGATTAGTACACATTCCTTATTAATGTATAAGTTTGATAAAGTGATGGGTGTCTTTCTTGAGGATTCGTCCAAGTAGAAGAGACAACAATATCACCTAGTTTTGGTAGGGGATCATGCCTAGGAATGGAACAAGATGAGTGGCAAGTCTATGGAAGTGTGTAAGTGTAGTGGTTTGTCTTTTAGTTGTCATGCATGGCATATGATGACAAGGTTAATCAATGCAAATTAAGGTGTGGTGATGTTGATGGTGTCTTCGGCCGTGAAAGGGAAAGGAGGAGGAGGCATGCTTGTTTTAAGCCATAAGTGGGTCATGATTACTTGTGGGAGGTGTAGCTTCTATGTTGACTTACTAGAAAGATGTAAGAGTGAATGAAAGGGATAACACTTATGTTTTCTTCTTGTGTTTTGGGCCGAAGGTAGAGACAAAAGAGGATGAGAAGGTTGTCAAGTTTTGGTAGAATCCTTTAGGTTAGTTATGGTATTACTAGGCTCTAGGCTTTCCAATTTTGTATAAGAAAGTTGTCAATATATGTGTTTGTGTCTTGTCACTTTCGGCCTAGTTCTAGGAAGGAGAGTAAAGTGTTTGTTAGTTAGTTATCATGGTTATGGAAGGGTTAGAGTTGTAGGGAATGGTGTCATGTAGATGTCCATGATCTATTCTAGTGTAAGTTGTAAACAAGACAAAGTGATGGTCTCCTATGTACTTGGGCCGATTGAAAGCAACATGAGCAAAAGAAGTTAGATGGACTTGGATATGCAAGTGTAGAGAATTTGGTTTGTATACCAATTTGGTGTAAACATGGGTGGCATCTATTGTGTGTATATATGTATATAATATACGCATACATACATATGTGAAGGGGTGTATCCATGTCTAGTCCCTATCAATGATAAGATCACATGGTTATGTAGATGTATGCCAATTATTTTTATCTTTCATGTGTGTGTTTATAAAATCTTGAGTTTGGCCGATTATATACATGTATATGCATATATATGTGATATGTTTTGATAACCTCTAGTCATCCATGATATAGGAATATCTTTTCAAGTGGTGACATAGGTATATATTTGATCTAGTGTGTTGCATAACATGTCTTGAATTGTCCGGGTTTTGAGTGTGATTGAACAATTTCCCACTTAGGTCTTGTCACGTGTAATGTTGTTTTGTCCATACGTAGTAATTGGATATTCGGTTGCTCTCTGTTGAGCATGTGATTCGCTTGATTGTTCAATGCCAATTGTCGCTGGTAATTCGGGTGTTGTATGCGTAAATGTAATGAATTCTTGAAATTGATTGGGTTTTGCTAGACTCGGGATGACATAGTTATTGTAATATTGTCTTATGCATAAATAGAACGTTGTGAATCCTGTTAAGTGTACGGATATTGTCCTGGAAAATTGTCGGGTGTCACATTCTCCCCCTGTTGAAGGAATTTCGTCCGCCAAATTTGGTTTAAGTAATATGTAATTGGATTTCTCCGGGATGAGGAATGGTAGTTTCAGTTTCACAGCAAGATGAAACTTTTCGTTGATAGGGATCATCTCCTACGGTGACATGAGTCTTATATCAAGAAGTC
The DNA here is from genome assembly GCA_032199755.1 of Ambrosia artemisiifolia. Classification (NCBI taxonomy): domain Eukaryota; kingdom Viridiplantae; phylum Streptophyta; class Magnoliopsida; order Asterales; family Asteraceae; genus Ambrosia; species Ambrosia artemisiifolia. Next base: position 34,047,121 of record CM063526.1, on the reverse strand, counting down.
ACCTCTTGAAGTGTGATGGGGTAAGGTCTGTAAACCTTATCAAGCTTGAAGTCTCATGGAATAGGCATGACTCTAGTCATGGTTAAAAAGGACTGAAGTATTCAGGTTGAGCTGCCTCCGATGTTGATCGCATAGGTGCGAAGCATGCCCGTGGTGATTTGGAGGTTTTGTTTGCTCAGACCACCATACTTGTGTTCATATGAGTCCCCTTAGTCTTTCACAGGGTTTAAGGAATTTGCAGGAAAAGAATACTTCGGTTGGAACCAGTAGAGATTGGCATATGGTGTACTGCCACAATTCTTTCATGGCTTGGCTAGTCAACCTCCAATTAGTAGTCCCACTTGATGGGTAGGAAGGGTGCGAATCTGATTTCACATTTGAAAATTTCACGATAGTGCCACAACTTTCTTAGTAAGTGGAAATCGTAGAGGTCGATTGTCTTTTGATAGTTACGATGAAGACTTGCGTTTCACTACAGCTTAGGTACGTTCCAACTGTTGATCTCATCAATCGAGGAAATGGCTTGGAATTCGGGGAAAGGTAAAATACGATGGTAAACCATTAAGCAAAAGAATTGTAGATTCAAAATTTCCTTTCGGCTTGGAAATTGGTAGTTCGACATTATGGAATCCTTGGGCAATTGGGGTTTGACAATGAAGTTAAGGTTTCAATAGATGTTGGGTCAAATTCCAAGAGAGTACAATGTCTATTCCAACACTTAGTTGTGATCCATCGGGGTAGGTAACACTGGTTGTCGTTATCCTTGAGGGTCGAGCTGTTTCGAATGAGGTTGCATCACAATAAAGAAATCGAGTGGTTCCCAATGATGTATGAAACCAAATGCATAGGAAATGAGAAAGCACGGAGTGTGAGCTCCATGACTAATCGACGGGAGTCATGGGTGCTATACCTTTCCGGTGTTGAGCGTCACACCGAGCTGATGGGTGATAGATTCTAGGTCGGGTCTGGATGGTGTATGCTAGGAATTTAAGGATTATTGATTGAAATATGAAGTCATGATTTTGCGTGATAGATATATAGAATATTAAATCGCAAAATATGTTGAATGTCTATGGTTTCCTGCACGTCATTTGGTAAAATGTAGGAGTGATCTGGGGACGCACGTGGATTATGTCATGATTTGAAAAAAAAAATTTGGTAAAGGTACCACTTATGGTATTAGGTAGTTTAGTCAGGAACAAGGAAACAGTGTTATAAGCAAGTGCTTGAAGACACTAGAGTATGGACGCTTGCAATGTTTACGTCCATTAAGAAGGTTAAGGAAATGAGGAAGTGACTAGAACTTAATGGGAGTTTGACTTAGGATTGCATGAAGGATTTTAATCGGGCATAAGCAATCGATCGAGGAATCGTATGGAGTTCATCCCGTGGAATGTTCGTCTTGTTAATACCAAAACGTTAGCTTTACAACTGAAATGTTTTCCTTTGAAAGGAGGGGGGTTTATTAGCAACTGGTTATAGTACGAATAGTTGTGGGGATGTTACTACACAGTTGAGGGATAACAAGGACCTTCTGGCCCTTAGAAGTATACCAAGGACAACCCAGTCCTTTGAATTGAACAAGAGCAGTCCGCTCATGCATGTATTTACTAATAGGCTGATAGGGGGCATCCGCTCACAAGCGTAGTTAACCATGTTGTATCACCATGGAGATTGAATATCGAGGTTATGTTGTTTTATCAATTATCATAAGCAACTAATGTGTTGCTTGAAATAAAATGGTTGGGGGGAATGAGTCAAACATGTCTTGCTGACATCTTTGGCGTTCAAGAAAACAACACAAGCATACGGAAGACATAATGTAGGGGTTGGACAAGCTTCGGTCGGTCAAGAAGGGCTAACGTGGAAATATAAAAGCAGTGAGTAGTTGCAAAGTTACGTGATGATGAGCAGGCACTTTGCAAGGGTCTAAAGTGGTATGAGGCGATGTATATAAACCTTTAGATGGTTCCAGCCTCGGTGATTATCTCCAAGTAAATTTTTACGATTCAAAATCGTTGTAAATCTTCACCTACCATTTTGTACAAAAATTTTATTCATATTATCGAGTGGTGTAATGAAATTTTGGAAACGACTCACGCCAGTATTCTAGAAAACGTAATTTATGGTAAAACGTTTGGCAACAACTTTTTTTTTTCTAAAATGACGTATATAGATTTTGAAGCTTGTGTATACAACGACACACTTCTTTACTAACATTTTGAATTTCCAGCTCTAGACACTTAAAGTGTACGACCTTGTAGGTGATCTTTCAGAAAAAAGAAAGTTTTAACTCAAGGGTTTGTATTGAAAACACTCAATTTGATTCGGCATATAAAAATGCTTTTTGTTAACCAATGTTATGTAACCAAAAGGTTTGTCCCCTTTGTTATGTGATTTGCACTTATGGCATGCCAAAAGTTAGGGGAAATGATTTCTTGTATGAATCCAATTTTGGGTGAGTTCATGACTAAAAGGCCGAAGGGTATGAAGGGCAAAATGATAGGTTTTGGAAACTAGTTTTAGAGAAACACCGAGGATTGCATATAGTTTAGATTGAATTGATGGTGAAACCATTCAGCGATATTCCACTTTGGTGAGTAAGGAGTACTATGTAGTGTATGAGATTACTGTTAAAACTTGAGAGGTAGATTAGCGGTATCAATCGACAAAGGAAAGGGTAAGTCGATGGGAGAAATGGCAGACCACATAAATCCAACTATTCGGTTGAAGCTCCACAACTATAAGGTGTGTCTGCAAAACTTGGGATACTTTGGTCGTGAACGATGATATGCATATAAAGGAACGTCTTAGAAAACACCACTTTGACTGATTGGGAGGATGTGTAAAAATCGGCTTCGAGGAGGGAAAGTTCAAGTTTACCGATGAGCATGGGAACCTTTCACGGTACCATCCTATAAGTGTGCGTATCGTAGGCATCCGAGTCTTGGCATCTCTAACAAGGTTCTTAATAATCATCGTGGGCTTCGGGTGGTTGAAGATTACAAGGTAGCCCTCATATCAATAAATGCAAAGGGTAATGATGGGAGGACCTAGGGTCATCACCCGAATGAATGAGATGGAGTGTTGTAGACACATTGAAGTTGGTATGAGAATGAGGATTTCAGAAAATTAGGGAGTGGAGTTTAACGTGGTGTGGGAGAATTTTGTTTGCATAGATGTCACGCCTTGTTCGACTCAAATAATAGAAGCGAACGCCAGGAACTTCTACGATCATGGAAGAGTTACACGCCATAGGGTGTTTATTAAGAAATCCCTATTCAACGTGCGTTTGATGTGGAGCGCAAGTTCCACGTAACGAATTTAGGAAAACTCAGTATGGACCGCGATCATTGACTCGAAACGTAGTGTTCACCAAGATTCTCATGCACCGCAAATTACAATTACGCGTGCACCCGTAATAATAATTTGCCCTGCATGGTTCCCAAGTGTTCTCTAATTCCGAGCTTCCGACCAGGGTGACAAGAATTGTATAGAATGAATTGACTAGGAAAAAGTCCATTAAGGCTTTTTCCTTCATTAGAAGATTATCCAGACGTTCCAACTTGAACATCAAGAGAGTAGTCCTCCAATCACTCGTCCCTGTGTAAGTAGAATCATCAACGTAAGTTGTCCTTTAGCTGGGCGTCACTCTACTATTAGTTCGGGTGGTTGGTGAAGTTGTGAGGACCGATCAAGCATAAATCATGACGGTACGGCGATCAGGGACCTATAGTCGTCCGTATCTTCAGAGTGTACCGGGTTGGGAGTTGAGAACGAGGGCGTCCTCTTTGTGACAACAATATCCGAACGTACACCTAAGAGCTTGTTATGTTATAGGCATAATGCAAATGAAATGGAACTTGTGCAGTGCGTTGTGATGAAAATGTTTTTCATGCAGGGGAAATCGTTTTCAAAAAGTTTTGCGTTAGTTATAGTTTGGACTCAAAAGAATCCTAATTCGCTATAACCATTGGCTCTGATACCAATCTGTCACACCCCGCCAAGGCGGAAACACGGGATGTAACTCGAAAGGTTTTCAAGCACAAGATTCAAGCAAACAACTAAATAAAACACAAGTTTTGAGTTCATCTCGTCAAGAGTTACAATTTGAGAAATTCGTGTTTTTGAAATCTAAGGATTTTACATTCAAACTTATAATATTTGCTAGTTCAAATAAAAATCCCTGCAAAAATGGTGTCGTGAACGCATGCTTGAATCCCAAGTTCCATTCATGAAAATCTATTACATGAAAAACATGCATAAAAGATTTGTCAACAAAAAGTTGGTGAGTTCATAGGTTTTATTGACTCGCTGTGAGTTGTACTTGAAAATTTGTAGGTGATTCTCGTAGGCTGTTGAGAATTGTCGTAAATTATTCGCGTACCAAACCTCTGACATATAGTGCCTCGCGCATTGTACAATAAAGACAACGTGAATATGGTAGAATACTTGCACTCTTTTGCATGTGGCAGGTTAGTGCGACTAACCAAGAGTGGAGGTGTCAACCCAATAGATCTATTTAAGTGTTCCATGGCTAACTGTTTAGCTAATGGTTACAGTGTAGTGTATGTACGAGGACTGTTGAGATCTCATGAACCAATTGTCTCATGTTTACAATTGCAGTCATGCTAGAATTCACTCTAAATGAAAGTAACTTGTATAGATGCATGTTTTCCCCCACAAATATGAAAACAGTATAAAGGGGCCGTGAAACTCACCTGGTGTCCAAGTAGGTGATCTAGCAAGGCAGAAGCTAGAATAACTATAATCCCGAAAAAGAGTGCCCTAAAATGTTAAGGACATCTTGAGTTTTGTGTACTTTGTTATTTACCATACAAGTTGTTCACCTGACTTGTGGAGCCTTGTACCATGTATACATGGGGTCATTGCACGTGACAATTACTACGTATTTTATATGTACTTTTGTAAAGCGTACAGTTTCGTGAATTTCAGGAGTTTTGTTGTAGAAACGTATCTATTGTAACAAATCGGGCCCCACACGTCATCCTAGGAATTACAATATTCCCCAATCTAACATGTGTGTGTATTTATGAAAAAATCATAGGTTTAACATATGTTATATTATATTGTAGTGTTAAACTAGTATTAACATGTGTTTGATCCCACTTAATGTATGTTGATCATCATGACCGAAGCCTTTTAAGAATATGTGACTCCAAATCCGATTGTTTGACATATCAAAAGCGACTCTCTCGTATTAATTAATGTGCAAATGAGTGATCATGAGTGTGTATAGGTGTGTTTTCATGAAATCATATAGCGTAATATAGCTTCGGATATATATATATATATACACACATGTGTTGGTTCCAAAATCGATTCTAGTGTCGTTCATTCGAGTCTATATATATACTTGTTTGTATACCCGTGAGCTTGTGTGATGAGTGTACTTATATTTTCATGTAACCGTATGTGTTATACATGTATGTGTGTGAGTATACATAATAGTGATCTAATCAAGTGTATGTATTATTAACAAACCGACATGTGTGTGCGTTTGTTTAACCTGGGCTGATTACAATTTCATACGAGGCAAAGGGTTGGGGCTCGGGTGAACAATTTCCCACTTAGGTATTGTCACGTATAATGTTGTTTTGTCCATACGTAGTAATTGGATATTCGGTTGCTCTCCATTGAGCATGTGATTCGCTTGATTGTTCAATGCCAATTGTCGCGGATAATTTGGGTGTTGTATGCGTAAATGTAATGAATTCTTAAAATTGATTAGGTTTTGCTAGACTCGGGATGACATAGTTATTGTAATAATGTCTTATGCATAATTAGAACGTTGTGAATCCTGTTAAGTGTACGGATATTGTCCTTGAAAATTGTCGGGTGTCACAATTTGTATTTTGTTTTAAAAACCGGTATCGACGGTATAGTCCGTGTATGACGTACAATGATTTATGAATGTTGTTCAAACTCAGATGTTTCTACCAAAACCCACAAACGAGCAAGAAACGAACCGAAACGCGTTATTATTGATTGTGTGTTTGATTTGGTGCTGGATTGTGTGGTGTCGGGTTGGGTTGGGTTTCTTTGGGGACGAGACCTTAGCGAGGCGTTTTGGCTGTTTTTTTTATTTATTATTATTATTATTATTATTACTACTACTACTACTACTATTACTGTTATTGTTATTACTCTTACTGTTATTGTTATTGTTATTAATATTACCGTTATTATTATTCCGGTAATTATTGTTATTATTACTATTACTATTATTGCTGCTGCTGTTGTTGTGGTTGTGGTTGTGGTTGTCGTCGTCGTCGTCGTTGTTGTCGTCGTCGTTGTTATTGTTATTGTTATTATTATTACGGTATTATTAATACTGTTATTATTATTATTGTTGTTTTATTATTATTATTATTATTATTATTATTATTATTATTATTATTAGTGTTATTGTTATTATTATTGTTATTATTAGGGTTGTTATTATTATTGTTATTATTATTGTTATTATTATTATTATTATTATTATTATTATTATTATTATTATTATTATTATTACGGTTATTATTGTTATTGTTATTATTATTTGTACTACTACTACTGCTACTACTGTTGTTGTTGCTGCTGTTGTTGTTGTTGCTGTTGTTGTTGTTATGGATATTATTATTATTATTATTATTATTATTATTATTATTGTTATTATTACGGCTATTATTATTATTATTATTACTACTGTTGTTGTTGTTGTTGTTATTATTATTATTATTATTATTATTATTATTATTATTATTATTATTATTATTATCATCCTATATATTAATAACCAAACTTTGATGAATAGTAACATGGTCTTTCGGTAATTTGGGTTTTGTTCGAGGGTATTTTTGTCATTTGACCGTGTGTATTCTCTCTACTGCCTTTTCTTTTTTGCACCCATTGCATTCTCTCTCACCCAGCTTTCCCACCGCCTCATCCACCGTGCGCCGCTTTACCGTCCCATCTGCTTTGGTGTACCGTCCCATCTGCTTTTATGACACACATCCACCATCACTGTTACTATTCTTTTAATCTGTGACTCCATTTCTCCCTATCCTGTCACAATTACGTGGCGTGATACTTGTCGACGATGAACAATAGGGGCACCATGGGAGTCGGGAGAGAGATGAAGCCGCCGGTGGTTAGCTGATGGCGGTGACGTTGGTGGTTGTTCCTTAGTCGGTTCTCATTGGTGGCTTGGGTTTGTGCTTAGTCGGTTGTCTGTTGGATTGGTGAGTCGGGAGAGAGATGAAGCCGCCTGGGTTGTTGCTTAGTTGGTTCTCTGTTGGATTGATGAAGTTATATGCTCATTGGTGGCTTGGGTTTGTGGTTTGTAACCAATGACAACAACCCCAGAACCCAGCTGTAACAGTACTGATTACCGAGAAGATTAACATGGACCATTGTATGACACCCTAGGCATGCAAATCCCACATCGGCCGTGGCCAGGAGAGATCCTTGGTTCACAAGTAATCCAAAGCCTCTTAAATCACCAACGCGTTTTGAGGCTTAATGTTAGTGGATGAGAGGAGAACTCCACAGTTAAGCGTGCTCAGGTGAGAGCAGTATAAGGATGGGTGACCTCCTGTGAAGTCTCCACCTGGGCAACCAAAAACAAATCCGTGAGCTCTGGATGGGCACCCATCGGGGCAAAGCGGACAATATTGGTGGTGAGAGGGGCCGGATGTTACAAATGGTATTAGAGCCACTCCTGTGTCGTTCGGGATGCTGGGGCAAACCTCATCGAGGACGATGAGTCCCTAAGGAGGTGGTGATTGTAACAGTACTGATTACCGAGAAGATTAACATGGACCATTGTATGACACTCTAGGCAAATCCCACATCGGCCGTGGCAAAGAGAGATCCTTGGTTCATAAGTAATCCAAAGCCTCTTAAATCACCAACGCGTTTTGTGGCTTAATGTTAGTGGATGAAAGGAGAACTCCACAGTTAAGCGTGCTCAGGTGGGAGCAGTATAAGGATGGGTGACCTCCTGGGAAGTCTCCACCTAGGCAACCAAAAACAATTCCGTGAGCTCTGGATGGGCGACCCATCGGGGCAAAGCGGACAATATTGATGGTGAGAGAGGCCGGATTTTACACAACTACGATGAGGGTTTCGTTGTGCATGTCAATGGACAATGGTTTGATTGCTAACCATATTATTATCATACCCATTTGTTTCTTTTCAATTTTTATTGCAATTAAATAATGATGATAATAATAATTGTGTAAATAGAACCTTAGACTACACCCAATTATGACTAATGAGTTTCATTCCAACATGATACTCTGTCTATGAAAGAGATTTCAGTTTAGATGGATGATGTTTGTTGATGGGTTAAACATATCACAATGGTTTTAGTTTCTAAATTTGGTTTAGTTGGTTCTAAATGTTTAGAGATATGACGAGGTATTGTTGAAGTTCAAATTCCAAATTGTAGACTTATTTTTTCTGATTAATTTGGAGCAGCCTAAATGTAAATTAGTTACCAATAGTTTCCTGTGTGCTAATAATTTGTTTGTTTTGATTGTTAATTAATAGAACAAGTGTTCACCAATAAAAATGAGTGAGCAATCCAGTTTAGGTTCCAATCTCATTTTCCAGTCCTTGGGATATTTTAACTTCATGTACCTTTTTTTTTTATTTTTGAAATTACTGTCTCTATGTTATATTCTTTTATCAATATTGTTTAACCCTCCATTGTTAATGTTTCATTCTTTTTAGCTAATGTTGTTCCTCTATAGATCAATGTACCTATCACTTAGACTACCTATTTAAAATTATATCTAAATAGTAATAAAAAAATCTTTATCACACGACCAATCTTTAGATAAATAATCTTAATAGCAACTGATACTTTGTTGGCAATTAACGAGAGTTTTTAGTGGTACGGCTCTTCTGGAATTTAGCTCATCTTCATATTTGAAATTTTAGTCGTAATAATTGGAAGAGGGTAACGTAAAAAGTGGCTTATTGCACAAAGTGTAAGAAAAAATATGGAGTGTAGGATTAAATTTGATAATCAGGGGCACGATGGTAATTTCTTAGCGTCATTAAAGTTTCACCCCATTTTTAAAACGGTCATAACTTTTTCATACGACATTATTTTTTTAGAAAAAATTACACCATAAAAACAAGCTTTTCATCCTCTTTCATTTCCATACCATATTGCTATACTTTTTAAAAAAAATAAAAGAGTAAATTCCTTTTTGAGTCCCTGAGTTTTCTTAATTTTAACTACCTGAGTCCAACATTTTCATTTTTAACATTCTGAGTGCCTAAGTTTTAATTTTGTAACACTTTGAGTCCAATTTTCTAACGACGTTAATCAAGTCAATTAAGTAGAGGGGTATATCAGTCATTTAACACCTAGGTACAACTTTCTAATGCATAATGTATAAGGAACAAGTCTTTAATGCATGAAGTTTTTAATAATATATAAATAAGTATATATATACACACACACATAAAGCAAGCTTTCTCTCTCTCTCTCTCTCTCACACACACACACAAACACACCTGCCTCACCACCACAATCCACCCCCACCGCACCTCCACCTCCGAACCACCCTCACCACCACTACAAACCTCACACCTCCACCTTCAAATCACCACCACCACTGCACCACCATCACCGCTGCACCTCCACCACCGCTGCACCTCCACCTTCAAACCACCACCACCGCTGCATCTCCACCACCACTGCACCACCACCACCGCTGCACCACCACCACCGCTGCACCTCCACCACCGCTACACCTCCACCACTGCACAACCATTCATCCCAGATCTAGGGTTTTACCTTGGTTTCAATCGAAGAAGAAGGTGTCACCGCCGCTGGACAACCATTCATCCCAGATCTGTTTCTCGTCTCCATCACCTGAGCAAATCCGGCCGACCTCCTCCTTCTCCTTCACTTCTGCTTTCTCTCTAGCTTTCTCTCTCTATCTTTGCGTGGTGGTTGTGTTCGGGTTGCAATGGGGAACTGGTTGGGTGGTTGTGTTCGGGTGGTGGTTAGGTCTGGTCGGGTTATGGTCAGGTCTGGGTTCGGGTGGTGGTTACTGGTTCGGGTTATGGTGGTTGTCAGGTCTAGGTTAGGTGGTTACTGGTTCGGGTTATGGTCAGGTCTGGGTTAGGTGGTTACTGGTTCGAGTGGTGGTCAGGTCTGGGTTCGGGTGGTGGTTAGGTCTGGTCGTTGGTGTCTCGTCTGGGTGGTGGTGGTGGTTGCTAAAGATGTATGGTGGTGGTGGATTTGGTATTTAGAGAGAGAGATAGAGAGAAGAAGAAGAGAGAAGTGAGAGAGAGAGTTGAGATCTGTGTGTGTTGTGTGTGTATATATTTAATATTATAATATAATAAAGTATAATATTTAATAATTATTTATTTTTAATGGTAGGGGTATTTTGGTAATTTCATAAATATTAACAGAAAAAATCTAACAGAGTTAGAAAATTGGACTCAAACCTTAACAAAATTAAAACTTAGGCACTCAGAATGTTAAAAATGAAAATGTTGGACTCAAGTAGTTAAAATCAAGAAAACTCAGGGACTCAAAAAAGAATTTACTCAAAATAAAATTTTTTTTGCTGGATTGATAGTACTTGCGTCTAAATGTAAACACTTGATATTATTACTTGCGTTTAAACATGTCTGAACCAGAAAAGTCTAGTAGTAATAGCTGTACTTTAAAAAAGATTTGCTGGGTTGATAGTACTTGCGTCTAAATGTTTAAACACTTGCGTTTAAACATGTCTGAACCAGAACAAGCCTAATTGGCATGAATCTTATAAAGCATGCTCTTTTACTTTATATCCTGATAACAATAAAAGCAGTTTTGCAATTAAAAATGCAATTAAATTTCTTGAGGCCTTAAGGTTTGGAAGCACAGAACTCGTTCGCATATTATTGCAGGTAACCAGAACCCCAACCGATGGCGGAAACATCGAGATGTCACGTAGTTACGATTGCTCAATAGCTCATGGTACTAAAGTGTAAATTGGAATATATTGTATTGAATAGTTTACATTGAAAGAAAACACAAGATACAAAATTCTTAAGCGACAACTAAAACTGAAAAACAATAAACTCAACATCTAAGTACAAATTCCAAAAGCTAAAAAAGTCGTCTCATAAATAACATGAAACATGTACGAAAATAATTTTGTCAATACAAAATGTATTGGTGAGCATACCCTGTTTTGAATACATATAGTAGATAAAGAGTTTCGCAATTCACGTGATATACAGTCTACAATTTAGTGTTCAAGCTGTGTACAAATGCTACCCAAAATCAAACCTTTCGTTCATAGAATCAAGAGTCACATATATATAGTATTCGCTCATAGTAGGCAACGAGAATAATGGTTCACACATAACAATAATCAAGTACTATTTATTGCTATGCTAGGCCCTCAGTGGTTAATGATTAAGGTCACAAGTACACACTATCAGCGATCTACAAGTAAAACACAAACAAGAATTGCGATTGTGAATATATGATAAAACATGATTAAGTGAGTGAAGTAATAAGCGTACATGAGTCACCCCAAAAGTGTAAAACAGGAAAAGGGGGAAAGATATACTCACCTTAACTTCGATAATGTATTTGCAACATCTCAACAAGAATCATGAATTACGCTTAAACCAAGTAATTAAGAATGATGATTTAGTGTGTATTTTCGTTATTTTATACTATTATAAGAGATGTTCATAATTTATAAATGAAGCTTACAAATTGAGTAGGCCACCAGTAGTTATTTTTAATACAGGCACATATTTCATAAAATCAATGACCCTAAATTTTGAAAATACATTAACAACCATGACAACGAATCATGATTTTTAATCTTGCGTACATTAATATTTAGGCTGTCATAATTTTTAAACGAGACTTTACAGCCTTCGCCAATCAAGACCGGATGATTATCAGTATACGAGTACAAATACTGATTATAGTCTTTTTTAAATAATTAACCAAGTCGAACCCGGTCTCTGTCGAATGGCTTCATCGGAGAAGGTGATCGGTATCTAGATGGTTCTTGTGTTAAGCGTATTTACAGAAAACATGAATTGAAATAAACACAAACTGTTACCTTGAAGTTATATATAGAGATTGTCCTGTAAGGCTTGGAACGGATGGTGTGAGCAGCCCGGTTTGTTGCGAGTGTTTTTTTTTTCATAAGTCTTTTGTTGGAACTCGCGATATGCAAGTGGTATCGGTTGATGGTTTCGGTTTGTCTCTTATTGATTAGTAGTGATATCGGTTGATGGGTTTTGGTGGTAAATTATTGGTTTCGCTTACGAGAACTATGTGTAGCAGATTTGGTGTGGAACAAAGTGAGAGGAAGTGTTACTTATTTGTGAGCTTTAGGATGATTGACACATAATTAACGTTTAATAGCGACATAGTAACTCTTGGTGATCGGTTACTAGTTCCATCCAAAGGTTTTAATGGAAATGAGTGGCTCGTGGTGGGAAATAAATCCATGAATTTCGGTTACTTTGTTGACTGTGTTTGGTGAAAGAATAAATTTCTTTTAAAGCAATTAATTTCAATATAGTTTGTTTCTATATTTTTTTTTTTTCATTCAACGAATTCAATAAAAAAAAATACTAGTATGTGGTTCGTTTAAAACGAATTTGATGGAGAAAACATAGATAATGATGAATATTTGCTTAACACTTTTAAAACAATACATACTTTAGTGATCGACAAGGGGTAAGGTCAACCAATTTATTATTGGACTATTGGTATTATAATTATGTTGAATAATAATAATTTTCATTTTTAGTTTTAAATTACAATAATAATTTGATAACTGTGAATATAAAACAAGTATAAAACATGAAAACCACTAATCAAGATTATATATTTTACTTAAATCGTGTGGTTTTCAAAGCTTTTAAATTGTGAGAGTTGAAAGTGAAATTATAAAATAGGTGACGGACCAAAAGTGTACATTCATGAAAGGTGAAGGTGCAGGATGTCACACCAGAAATTTACATTAGTAGTGAGACTGTGAGAAGGTTTGGCATATCGTGGTTTATATGTGTCCGATGGCTTATGTAAGCGATGCGGGATCGATTTAGAGACGGCTGAGCATATTTTTGTGAAATGTTTATGGGCTAGGGCGGTTTGGAGATGTATTAATGAATGGGTCAAGGTGGATGTCGCAGGTGAAAACGATTCCTTGTTGCAGATAATAAATAGATGCAGGACTCTCAAATGTGGAAAAAGGATGATGGAAGCTATCTACGCGATTGTTCTCTTGGTTGTTTGGAAGCTTTGGCTTTCACGGAATGAGAAGGTTTTTAACATGGTGGACGTAGGTACAAAAAACCTGGTGGACGAGATCAAGACGGAATCCTTTTGGTGGATGATGAAGAGGGCGAAAGTTACGGATCTGGACATGAAGAGTTGGTTTGAGTTTGCGTATTTTGACAACGGTTAGCGGGTGCGACTATGTATTATGAATTTGGGTGGTCAATCCCCATGAAGCCGCTTGCTAAATGGGTTGGGGGTGGCTGATTTTTCTAGTTTGTTTTAATTTTGTATTGTTTTCGATTGTAATCTTTGGACTTGCTTTGGATTTCGGGTGAATAAAGTGTTGCGTTTGTTTGGTCAAAAAAAAAGTAGTGAAACTGTGATCATCATGTTGCTTGTTATTGAGGTACTGGTCAAAATCAGTTAGTTGGACACTTGGACCGACTCATATTTTTTTTTTTTTGAACAAAGGACCGACTCATATTAAATGCTCATTATAACACACTTACATAATAAGAAAATGTGTCTGCACTTGATTTGATTTGATATAAACCAGTGCTGCTTTTGTGTCTATAAATTAAGAGCATTCACACTAGCTTCTCCATATTTTCTCCATAATTACTCTAAAAACACTACTTTTTCTCACTTCTTTCTATTTAATAATATTTATTCTATACTTTTATCATTACCTTTTCTCTCTCCTCTACTCACAATCACTTTCAAAAATATTAAACAATTATGGAGGATGAACAGTTCCATATCAAATTTGCTGATGAACAGTAACTTCTCTATATATTCTCCATTTCCTCTACTCACAAACACTTATACACACTGTATCTAATATGGAGGCCCCTCTCACAAAATTATGGAGGCTCTACTGTGAATGCTCTAAATATATAGACACATCTCCAAAACAATTGACATCAAATTAATTGCTACATGTCAAAAATAACTTTCAGAATTTGGTTTCACCCTTTGGGATTTGTCAAAACATAAAATGCGTCTTTACCTAATGTATTGAACTGAGAAAATGAACATGCACCCTTTGGGATTTGTCAAAACATAAAATGCTTCTTTACATTTAGACGCAAGTACTATCAACCCAGCAAATTTTTTTTTTTAAAAAGTATAGCAATATGGTATGGAAATGAAAGAGGATGAAAAGCTTGTTTTTATGGTGTAATTTTTTTTAAAAAATAATGTCGCATGAAAAAGTTATGACCGTTTTAAAAATGGGGGTGAAACTCAACCATTGTGGGTTATACCTATTTTGCTCTTCTTCTTCTCTTTTAGAAACTCAACGTATATTTTTTCTTGTTAGAAACTCAACATATATTTTTTCTCTTTTAGAAATTCAACATACTTTGAGATCAAATGCGACCGTCGAACCTCGCATCCGAGGGGATGCGGCACGGAGAAACAACCTTACATCCGAGTAGTAGTAGAAGCGTTCTTATTCCATCGCTTCCCTAAGTGCTTCCAAGTCCTCCTCGGTTAGCTCCCCTCGGTGGTGGGGGGTGGGGGTAGTCTGGTGGTGGTGGGGGTAGTCTGGTGGTAGGGGGTGGGTGTAGTCTGGTGGTGGGGGGTGGGTGTAGTCTCCCTACACCGGGGGTGGGTGCCGACAACCTTAGTCTGTCCATTTCCCTCAGAGCCATGGTATAATCCACGGCCCAGACCAACTCCTCATCCGTGAAATCATCATCTGCTTGAGTAGGAGGAGGAGGAGAGAAGGTTGGTTGTGCAGCAGCAGGAGGAGGATAGAACCAAGGTTGTGGAGGAGGAGAGAAGGTTGGTTGTGCAGCAGGAGGAGGAGAGACGGTTGGTTGTGAAGGAGGATGAGGAGGAGATGAAAATGGTAGTCGCCGGGGCCGGCCCCGGCGAGAGTACTGCCGGAGATTAGACGGTCCGGCAGCTTCTGGTGCATAACCGCCACCCATATCTTTCATTGGTTTGAGGAGGAGGAGGGGGAGTTGTGACTGAGAATGAGTTTTGGTCTTGTATTTATAGGTTATAAATATGACCGTTTTGGGTGAAAACGTTTGAAATTCGAACGTTTGGGGGTGAAATTTTGAAATTCAAACGTTTGAAACATGGGGGAAACCGTTTGAATTCAAACGTTTGGAACAGTAACCGTTTGAAATTCAAATGTTTGAATATATATATATTTTTTTAATAAATATTATTTTTTAATATTAAATATTTTTTTATTATTATTTTATTAATTTAATAAATTTTCAGTTTCAATTTTTATTTTATTATTATGTTTATTAATTTATTAAAGTTTTTTTATAAAGAAAATAAAAAAAGGAAATTCCAAATGTCGCTCCCCCCCTCTTCCCCCCTTCCACTCCCCACAATTCCTCCCCCCCTCCACATGGGTCTCACAAATGCCACATGGCGCTTCACCCCCCACCATTCCTTATAGTCTCAAAAGTTATGTTCACAAAGGATCAAATAGGACTATATTCATAAGGTACTTCTTCAGCATCTCCTACAAACTATTATTAATTGTTATTATCTTAATTGAACTTTATGGATTGCTATTTTCTTCTTCCCCAATAAAAACGTTTATAAAATGTAATGATTTATGCTAATTTGTTGGCACTAAATGTCATTTTTATCACGTGGATCTGATGTATTTCACATTTACCAGTTTTATTTATACCAGTTTTATTTAAGAGAAAGAAAGTGTATCTCTTCGTAACAATTTTGCGATCCGGTGCAACGCACCGGTTAGAATACCACTAGTTATTATTATTATTATTATTATTGTGATAGTTATTGTTATTATTATTATTATTATTATTATTATTATTACGGTTATTATTGTTACTGTTACTATTATTATTTTTATTATTATTACAATTATTAATCATTATTATTAATTACAAATTATTGTTTACATAGATATGGACCCAGCTTTTTTTGAGGGGGCATTTTCCGGTGGGGATGACGCTGGGTCGTCTGCGCTGGTGGTTGCGCCGCCGAAGAGGGGTCGACGGCCTCGGGTGGACCCTTTACCGGGCCACCTTTACCGGGCCTCTGGTGGACCCTTTACCGGGCCACCTTTTGCAGGAGTTCACTGTTGCTTCGGGGTTGTACCTACCCGCCGAGATTCATACTTCTTTGTACCGGGACGCTGTCACGAGGGTGGATAGGCCGACCCTGGTAAGTTTTTGGAGGTATATCGTCACTTCCCACTTTGGGAAGAATAGGGGAAGGCGACGAAGATTAGGGACCCCTGTACGCTTACTTGCATGGTGCGACTGCCACATCTATCGCAACACGGGGGAACAGTTTGGAGAAGGTCAACCAAAGTGACCTTTACTTTTTATACTGTTTACTTATGCGACGGTCGTGCGACCTAGCCGCGGGCCTGGTGGAGTACTTTCAGCGCTTCTTGGATTGTTTCTTGCATAATAATAATGCGGGTGGAACGAATTCATTGCCCTGTTTATCTTGGTCCACTTGGACGAAAGACTATCGTTTGCTCGATAGAACTCTCGTTCCATCAACATACGGAACGATTTGTTAATATCGATCCAAAAGTCGTTTTTGTGGCGACTAGTTCCTACAAAAAAAATGGTTGTTAGTCACACTTAAAAATATATATTTTTAACAACATTTATTATGTTTAAAAAAGTATTACAAATACCTTGCTCATTTTCCGACTAGCTTATCCAAGCTTTCACTAACGCAATCTCTTCGGCGGTTGTCCACTTAATCGGTAGGCGGTTGGCGGCGGCCAACGCTTTCTCCTCAACTGTCTTCTTCTTGTGATTTCTTCCTGTAGTGGGTTTTTTACCCGAAAATGATCCCACAATATTTTCTTATTGTGTTTCGGGTACGCTTTCCGGTTGTGTTAAAGGAATTGGCGGTTGTGAAGGAACGAGGGAATCGTAAAATGGAAAATTAGGATAAATTTGTCCCCTAATGTAACTCGCGAAAGCCGCATATTCGGGACAAGGTGATGGAATGGGTGCACGGTTTGGTGTCGGACGAACCTGTGGCGTATTCGGGTTTGGGACATAGTTGTATGGGTTGTTCGGGTCAAAGCCTCGATTATATGGGTTCATTTTTTTAAAAAACTAGGATGAGTAGTATAGAAATATATGAACAAGTGTATAAAAAAATGAAGAAATGTAAGGTAAAGTGGGTGTTTTGTAGTGAAGTAGGGTTAATATATAATTTTTTTTAACCGTTATATGCCAACGGTTGTTTTTTAATTTATTTTTAATAAAGCAAACGATCATCCCACCTACCACTTAGAGCCTGCCACGTGTCCCCCCAAAATGCCCCCACACCGGTGGGATTCTTCCCTCCCCCCACCCCCAAGGAACTCCCCACTCCCCCCCCCCCCTCCACGCCAACATGGGACGGTGTCCCCCCTTCCCCCCGCTTTGAACGATTTAGTACAATAACATTGTTAAACATAACACATAAAGTTGTTTAAGTGGATTGACGCATTAAGTTGTATATGTGTGAAATAACGAAACACACTTGTCATATAAAAAACAACATAATTTTATACTATAACTTTCGAATGGGTGACTGTATGTTTTCACGCCAAGTGAGTGGCAGTGGTTAATTTTAACAAGCCGTGGTGTTGAATCATAAGCAGATGAAAAATGATGAAGAACGTTATTTTTAAGTGATAATATAGGCAACCAAATCACAATAAAGAAATTATTAAGTTTGTTAATAAAATAAAATACAAATGATAAGCTACACTTTTCTGAGAGTTAGAGACAAACAACACAAAGAAAGTCAAGTAAATAACCATTGTTTCAATAAATAAGCAAAAACAAAATGAAAAAAAAAAAGCCATATTAATTCGCACGTTTTTTTTTGCCAACATTTATAGCAGTAATGGCCTACGACGTTACATCTTGAAAAGTAAATACATGGCTATTTGCCAAGAAAATTCAAATTTAGTACATCGTAAGTAATAACCACCTACCACCTACCACATAATGATTTCATACATATATAACCATATCTAATCCACCACATCGTTTGCTTATGAGTTATGCACTGAACACTTACTGAAACAATGTATTGGCTTTTGATCATCATCGTCTTCATCTGTTCTCATGCTTCAACCTCTACAACAGCGGGAAGGAGAGTAGAGTATCTTCCTGGCTTCCAAGGACCCTTACCTTTTTATCTTGAAACTGGGTACTTTTATATATAAGTTTACATTTGTGTGATCATGTTACATATGTAACTAACTATGAATGCATGATGTAATGTAGATATGTGGGTGTGGATGAAAATGAAGATGTGCAGCTATTTTACTACTTCATTCATTCAGAGTCGAATCCGGAGCATGATCCTCTCATGCTTTGGCTTACCGGCGGCCCCGGTTGTTCTTCCATTACTGGCCTGTTATACGAGATTGGTATCTATTTTTTTTCACATGTGAAATTGTATGGTTGCTTGGAGTTAATGTGAACAATATATTGGGTTTAATCTTGATTTAATTATCTTGTTTAATGTGATGTTTAAGTCTAGATAAATTTAGTTGGTATATTTATCTAGTTAGGAGTCATTATTTTATAAGGATGTGTATTTTGGTGATCAAGTAATGTTTAGTATCAATAGGGATTAATAGTTTTCCAATTGTGTGGTGATTTGATTTATAATATAAGAAAGGGGAATTGGATTTTAATAACTTGAACTATTTGAAATTGGCCACTGACACCCCCAACTAAAAAATTGGCAATATATAACCTGAACTATTGACTTATTGAAATCTAACACCCACTAACGGTTAAATCACTAACACCGTTAGTGGGTTCGCTGACGTGGTAGATTTGCTGACGTGGCATGCTGACGTGTCAATCCACGTGTGCACACATCAGCGTGCCACGTCAGCAACTTGTGCCACATCAGCGTGCCACGTCAGCAACCCAACTAACGGCGTCAATTAGTTGGGTGCTAGATTCCAATAGTTCAGGTTATATACGGCCAATTTTTTAGTTGAGGGTGCCAGTGGCCAATTTCGAATAGTTTGGGTTATTAAAATCCAATTCCCCTATAAGAAACGAGTCCTGAATATGTTTCTCACAATATCCGGCTGTTTGTTTGTGTTGATGATAATTGCTCGAACACAATACAGGTCCAATTCAATTTGAGGGTATGCGTTATAATGGAAGCTTGCCCACCTTGACATTGAGACCTACTTCATGGACTAAGGTTATATATCTTTCTCCTATATATATTGAATTGCAAACAAGCTGGACTGAGATCAAGCTTGAAAAAACGACATAGGAGTCAAGTTTGAGTACTCGTAAGTTAAACAAGCCAAGCTCGAGCTTTGATAAACTCAAGTTGGGCTTGGCTCGGCTCGTTTACACCTCAATTCATATACAGAGGGCTTTTGTTTTCCAGAACAAAGAATATATTGACACCCACATCCTAGACCAAGGTTATTATCTTTCCTTCTCTATATATACATTGAGGTGCAAACGAGACGACTGTTCATATACATACAAATAATTAAAAACTAGCAAGTTCCCGTGCACGTTGCGGCGCGTTGGATGTTATTTCGGTTTACTGTGGTACCAATGTGACAATGTTAGCATAAGCGACCACAAAAAAGCTGAAAAACAGTTAACAACCAGGTCTTGAACCCGAGACCTCCCGTTATTGAAACAAACGTCGAACCACTACACCACCATCCCAATTTGTGTTTTTTTTCCTAACCCAATTATGTTTAACATGCAATACTGCTGCGGAGAAAAAAATATATAAAATGCCCCCACCTAGTCTCAAACTTGTGACACTTATTACAAAAGTGCACCTCAAAATCACTATACCACCGACCTCACTTGTGATTTTATATGAAAACAATTACATTTAACATTCACTAACGTGTTGGGAATAGAAAAAAATAAATCACCAGAAGCAGGTCTCGAACCTATCACCTCTCAATTAGGAACGTGCACCTCAAACCACTACCTCACCAAGCAATTTTGTGATTTTATATAAAACCAATTGTATTTAATATGAAACTAGTATGAATGCCCGCGCGTTGCTGCGAGTAGTTAGTTATTAGCTCTTTTGGACAACACAATCTAACCAAGTAGTTTGTTTACCAATTATAAAAATGTGTTGGAATTTGTATACAGGTATTTAAAATCATTTTGTAAACCTCCCCCAAGGATCCTTGTGATAAAATTAACGCAAAACAACCATCCTTTATAGCGGGCTTTAGATAATTTGATGAAACAAAACATTTGATGAATCAATGGTGGTAGCTTCACAACCTTAGTTGCCAACACAGCCTATTAACTTCAAGAACTATTATGATTTATAACTAATCTATATTTTCTTTTTTCATTCAAATTGACCATAATTTGTTTTTGAAAATCCCAACAAAACTCTTCTTTAAAAACACACAAGCAGGTCAACATTGTGTTAACCCAATCCAACAGGTTTCAAACCACAACCAAAAAGAGAAAAATACGTTAATTAATGCTTGGGCTCTAGATCGGCTCCTTAGTCATAAAAACCCCAAATTCTTTATTTTTTCTATTAGACTACCCAAGCTCGGATTATTCTAGTTGAAAGCTATATTGTTCTGACATCACCATAAGCATCAAATTGCATCTTTACCACCGTGTACACCCCTTTCTTCCACTTTCTCGACCCCCCGGGTGTGGTAATGAAAATTCACTAAATCTCTCCATATCAAACTAATAGCACATGTGTATATATGTAAAAGATTATTATTGATTTGATTATGATCTCCACCAAAATAGGAGATTATGTTTTGTATCTATATAATGTATTGTACATGATCAATGAAAGGTATCTTGAATATCAATTCCTTTATGGTATCAAGTCGGTCGCTTCCTCAACCCTAATCTTCGCCGCCGCCGGTTCTTCTTCTTCTCCGGTTGCCTTCCTCCTTTCCTCTCTTCCGATTCCTATTCTCCTCAATGGAATCCTCACTTCACCCGCCCCTCACGGTCACCAATATCAAAACCTATATCCCCCTCATCCTTGAAAAAGACTCCACCCACTACTCTACTTGGGCGACTCTTTTTCAGGTTCATTGCAGGGCTTATGAGGTCATCGACCACCTGTCTCCTCGCCCTGCAACTGCTGCCTCCTCGTCTGCTGATCCAGAAAAGGCAGCCGCTCAGTCCAAGGCCGAAGCATTATGGTCTCGTCTTGACGCTAAAGTTCTTCAGTGGCTATATGAAACCATCTCTCAACCTCTTCTCCATATCATACTTGAACCCGGTCAGTCTGCTCTTGAAGCCTGGACAGCGGTTCAACATGAGTTCAACGATAACAAGACTACTCGGGCCATCATCCTTGGTCGGGAGTTTGCAAACCTGAGCCTTGACAACTTTCAGTCCATGTCCGAATATTGCCAGCATGCTAAGCATATCGCCGACCAATTAGACAGTGTTGGTGCTCCCGTCGACGATCACATGCTTGTAATCAAACTTCTCACCGGGCTAATCGAGCAATACGACGGAATCTCCACGGTGCTGCAAAACAAGGAGCCGTTACCACCCTTTAATGAGGTCCGTTCCACTCTCTGCAGGGAAGAAGACAAGAAGAAACGACAAACTGCTCGTTCCTCCCGTACCGCCGCCACAGCCCTTGCCACATCGGTCACATACAACCCGTCACCATCATCACCATCCTATCCTTCCTATCCCACCACCACTGATAAACCCCGTCCTCGTGGCCGACGTGGACGCGGCAAAGGCCGGAACACCGGCAGCCGTGGCGCTGCCTCCTACGGTCAGCCGTCTCCTGCCAATCACCCGTATATCGTCTTTCCCTCCAACTAGACGGCTACTCAATGGGCTGGGCTCCTCAACAACACTCCATCACAGACTTGGAATTCCTCACAGGCCCAACCCCCTGCCCATATCCTTATCGGCCCAATAACAATGGGAAGGGAGTTTTGGGCCCAAGGCCTGATGAAGCTCATCATACAGTTTATACACCCACAGATATCGAGCAGGCTCTTTACACGCTGTCGTTGAACCCACCAGATCACGGACTCATGGACTCAGGGGCATCATCTCATTCGGCAAACCAGCAAGGTATATATTCCCTGTCTAATTTTAATTCGTGCACTAATAAAAATATAATTGTTGGAAATGGCATGACTATCCCCGTTTTGGCTCAAGGCAATCAAACCCTACCACCCCCTTTCCCACCTCTAAAATTAAACAATGTCCTATTTGCACCTAATATTATTAAAAACCTTATATCAGTTCGTCACCTTACAACTGATAATTTGGTTACTGTCGAATTTGACCCATTTGGTTTTCTTGTGAAGGATCTCAAAACACGGGCTCCTATCCTCCGATGCAATAGCACAGGCGATCTCTACCCACTCACTGAACCACTTCCGCTCAACCTCAACCAACCACAAGCTTTCACCACCATCTCTCAAGATCGCTGGCATCAAAGACTGGGTCATCCTGGCAACAATTTATTGCAATCTTTAAAATTGTCGTCTTTTATTGATTATGGCAAACTTAATAAAACATTGTGTCAATCTTGCATTTTTGGTAAAAGTGTTAAATTACCTTTTTATGATTCTGTTAATTGCACTCGTTTACCTTTTGACATTGTGCACACTGACCTTTGGACTTCACCCATACTTAGTACGGGTGGTCACAAATACTACATTCTCTTTCTAGACGACTTTACCAATTTCTTATGGACTTTTCCCCTAGCCAACAAATCTCAAGCCTTTACTATGTTCACCCAATTTACCAACCTTGTTCACACACAATTTGAAAGAAAAATTAAACAATTCCAGTGTGACAATGGTAAAGAATATGCAAACAATAACTTTCATAACTTTTGTCATCACCATGGCATGCAATTTCGTTTTTCGTGCCCCTACACGTCGTCCCAAAACGGCAAGGCGGAACGAAAAATTCGTACTATAAATAACATGCTACGTACCCTGCTTGCCCAAGCCTCCCTACCACCCAATTTCTGGCACCATGCCCTTGAAACAGCCACCTACCTACTTAACATATTACCAGCAAGCTTCAAAAGTTTCGCTCCCCCACCTCTCTCCTATACAATGTCACTCCTGAATATGAACACCTACGTGTATTCGGGTGTCTTTGCTATCCCCTTACCCCCTCCACTACAATTCACAAACTTAACTACCGGTCCAACCCATGTGTCTTCCTTGGTTACCCGCCTAATCATCGAGGGTACAAATGTCTCGACCTCACCACACATCAACTTATCATCTCTCGACACGTCCACTTCGAAGAGACAATCTTTCCATTCACCATTCAATCTCCCACAAAACCACCCTCTTACGATTTTTTAAACCCTACCATCCATCCTCTAGTTTGGGATCACCTTGCCAAACAACACTCCCACCCACCTGTTTCCGCTCCCAGCCACGGCCCATAGTCCGGCCCAAATCCCAGCCCACCTCCACAAACAACTTCGACCACCCCACCCTCACCCTCTATAACCACCAGCTCTCCCTCTCGTCCTGGCCCATTTCCCACCTGTTCTGGCCCAACTCCCTCACCCGACCAGGCCGGCCCATCTACTACCCACCATTCTACTCCAGCCCATATACCCACCGGCCCCACTGCCCAACCGGACCCGCCTCACCTATCACCCGTCAACCAGCCACCCCCACCTCCTCCGCCACCAGCCCGCACCATTCATACCCGTTCTATGAGTGGCATCGCCAAACCAAAACAGCCATTTAACCTTCACACTACCACAGTCGTCCCTGTACCCAAAAATCCCCAGGTTGCTTTAGCCACTCCGGAGTGGTACAATGCCATGTCCAATGAGTTTAGTGCCCTTATTAAAAATAAGACCTGGGAACTTGTACCTCGCACTCCTGATATGAATATTATTCGTTGCATGTGGCTATTTAAACATAAGTACAGGTCTGACGGTAGTCTCGAGCGCTATAAAGCTCGTTTGGTTTGTGATGGTCGTAAACAGGAACAGGGGGTCGATTGTGGGGAAACATTTAGTCCGGTTGTTAAGCCGTCCACCATTCGTCTGGTACTTTCTTTGGCTTTGGCGAAATCATGGAAAATCAATCAACTGGATGTCACGAACGCCTTTCTTCATGGGAATCTGGAAGAAACTGTCTACATGCACCAGCCCACAGGTTTTCGACATCAGGATTTTCCTAATCATGTCTGTCGCCATAAGAAGTCTCTATATGGCCTCAAACAGGCACCACGTGCCTGGTACCAGCGTTTCACAGACTTTGTGACTTCTCAGGGGTTTCGTCAGAGCAAATCTGATAATTCGTTGTTTGTTTACAAACATGGCGACGATATTGCTTATCTTCTCATTTATGTCGACGACATCATTCTCACTACTTCTAGTGATGCTCTGCGACGACATCTATTACACACTCTTGCAGGTGAATTTGCTATGAAGGATTTGGGACCCCTATCTTACTTTCTTGGCATCCAGGTTACGCGCTCTGGGAACTCGTTGTTCCTGTCCCAGCAGTCTTATGCGCGCGATATCATTCACCGGGCAGCTATGGATTCTTGCAAACCTGCCGCAACCCCTGTGGACACTCAGTCCAAACTTTATGCGGATACTGGACCCCTGCATGATGATCCGTCCACTTATCGCAGTCTTGCAGGTGCACTCCAGTATTTGATGACTTTCACCAGACCTGACATATCCTATGCCGTTCAGCAGATTTGCATGTACATGCATGCGCCTCGGGTTACTCATTGGAATGCGTTGAAGCGGATCATTCGATACATTTAGGGCACCTCAGAGTTTGGTCTTCATCTTGCTCCTAGTCAGTCTATGTCTCTGGTTGCCTATAATGACGCAGATTGGGCAGGCTGCCCAGACACCCCTCGCTCCACGTCTGGTTATTGTGTCTATCTTGGGGATGATCTTATTTCCTGGTCTTCTAAACGCCAGTCCACCATTTCTCGCTCTAGTGCAGAAGCTGAGTACAGAGGGGTCGCTAATGTAGTCGCTGAACTTTGCTGGATTCGCAACCTTCTCCTCGAGCTGCATCATCCAGTCACACGAGCTTCCTTAGTCTATTGTGATAATATCAGTGCTATCTACTTATCTGGCAACCCGGTTCAACATCAGCGCACGAAACATATCGAGCTTGACATTCATTTTGTTCGTGAACAAGTTCAGAAGGGTCGTGTGCGTGTTTTGCATGTTCCTTCTCATCATCAGATAGCAGATATTTTCACTAAAGGCCTCCCGCGTGTTCTCTTTGATGATTTCAGGACCAGTCTCAGCATTCGTCCACCGGATGCTTCAACTGCGGGGGTGTAATAGCACATGTGTATATATGTAAAAGATTATTATTGATTTGATTATGATCTCCACCAAAATAGGAGATTATGTTTTGTATCTATATAATGTATTGTACATGATCAATGAAAGGTATCTTGAATATCAATTCCTTTACAAACAGGAAAAAAATGGGAGAGCTTGTGCCACCGGCACCTAGCCACGTAATCTCAAACGTCTCATATGAGATGACATGAGATAAACGATCACTCATCCGTTTCTTGTTCTACCACATAAAAGAGACATTGCGTGCAAGGCACTTGGATATTACGTTTAGAAAAGGCTACGGGGATTGGGAGCGGCCCAACAACACTCACCAAGATAGAAAATTTACCTTTAAAGGGTCCGACTATTCCACATGAAATCATTACCCAAGTTCGATCCATTTTTAAGCTGCATATGCGAGCAAAGGCTATGGCTTGGAAAAACGCTTGAAGGATCGAGTGTCCATGTCCATTGATCATCTCCTATTTCCAACTCCCAACATAACTATATTTAGAAAATCCACCAAACTATCAGATTCCTTGAAGCAATCATTCCAAAACGATATGTCAACACCATAATCAAGAATGCCTCTAAACAACCCAGTAATGTTTATATTCATAGATTCGAGATCTTGCGCCATCTTACCAACTTGCTTCCATGGACCTGCTTGGGACATTTTTACAGGTATAAAGCTCCACAATCTACAATTATTATGAAAACACCATATAACCTTTCTCAAAGACCATAAAATTTAAATGCCAATATGAAAAGATAGAAAAAGCAATTCACTTCAACATATTAGCTAAATGTACACGCATTGTTGACATTAACACATACTAAAAAAATAAATATAGTGACGTTCTGGTTTAACTTTATATCACTATCACTCAACAAAATAAAAACCAAGAAAAATGGTAAAACTTAAAGGAAACTTGCCCGTGCTTTGTAGATTCTTTACTATATGTATTGAAATCTCGGCTGAGTGTTACGGAAAATACATAGGAGAACATGATATATTAGAAGATTGAAATAACTGTAAACTGAAATCATCAAATTAAATGTCTATACAACAATTCTGCTATCAAACAATAAAGTGGAGGCCAATTAAAACAAATGATTCAAACACGTACGTGATCATGGTGGATGGTACTCAAGGTAATGGATGCTCACCATTATAAATAAACCTCAGATTTGTAATGGATTGGGGCATTAATTACTTGGAGGTCTACCGTTGCAATCCATATAAAACCCAAATTTCTTACTAATTGAACCCTATCAACTACTTCCTTCAGTTACCGTTTTCAATTGATGATGATGAAGACCATTTAATTAAGATTAAAGAAAAATTAACAACATTCGGTAGCCATAAATTGGTTTTATGAAAGTGGGTTATATCTTGATATGGATATAAAGTGTGTTGAAGAGTTACAAAAACATTGACATGTATTAGGTAGTTGTAAAATAGTCATAAAAAGTTGTATCATAAGGGCATAAAAGGAAGAAATGTGGTAAAATATGGAGATGGTAGTTGTGTCCCTTCACATGCCATCTTAAAAGGGAGAGGAAATTACTTTTCTAGACATGTCTCCTCCTTAATAAGATAACATAGATAATGTCTGGTCTCGAACTCACAACCTCCTTATTAAGGATGTGAACCTCAAACCACTACACCATCTAAGAATCTTGTGTTTTAACATGAAACCAACTTTATTTATTTTTAAATGATGTTGTGAAAAACAGAAAAAATATAAATTGTCACCACCCCTCTCAACCAATGAGAGGAGACTTGAACTATTCACTCATCTCTTAATTAATACATATATATATATAATGTGTATAAATTAATTAATATATATTATAGAGCCGAGTCCGAACTAAGCTCGAGCTTAAAAAAATAACATACAATCGAGCTTGAGCACTTGTATATTAAACAAGCCAAGCTCGACTCTACTCGTTTACACTTCAATTCATATATAAAGGACGTTCATTTTCAGAACGAAGAATATATTGAAAATTACAAGACTAGTACTACCTTTATTACTGATGGTAGGGTTGAGCAGAAAACTGAAAAAACTAAACCGAAACAAAAAAAAAACGATTTAACTTAACCGAAAATAACCAAACCACACAAAAAACCAGAAAAACCGAACCGAAAAAACCAAACCGAATAGCGGTTCGGTTTCAGTTGGGCATTTAGAAAAACCGAAAAAAAACCAAACCAAATCGAATAACCCAAAAACTCATTTTTTTTTTAAATTAAAAGGTTAAATATATTAACATAAATATAAACATATAAGAAAGATTCTTAAATCTTGGATTATAAGTTCTATTTTTTAATTTATTGAAATTATGTTCCAAAAACCGAAAAGATCGAAAAACCAAACCGAACCGTTTCTTAAACTGAAAAAACCAAAACCGAACGATTTTCAAAAACCAAAAACCGAACACTTCGGTTATGGTTATGGTTTTACCAAAAAACCGAACCGAACAACACTGTGCACACCCCTAACTCATGGACCAGTAGTATCTTTATGACCTATGACATGGGAATATTATTGATATGCAGATGGCAAGTATAATTTTCCTAGATATTCCAGTTGGTACCGGTTTTTCGTATGCAAGAACAACACGTGCCTCGCATTCCACCGACGTCCAATATGGCGACCATGCCTATGAATTTTTGCAAAGGGTACATTAAATTCTTTGGCATTTCCTAGTATGAGATGATTTGGTTCTTGGAATAACTTTTTATGATTATAATTTAAAATTCTTAATGCAGTGGTTTGAAATTCACCCGGAGTTCGTTTCTAATCCATTCTATGTCGCAGGGGATTCCTATTCCGGAAACCTTGTCCCAGTAATCACACAATTAATATCAGATGGTAACAATAGTTTTCTTATAAATTATTATGACTGGTTTCATCACAACTTATTGGTTGCAAATATGCAGGAAATGAAGCTGGCAATGTGCCTTACATTAATCTAAAGGTGGTCTTAAGTATTATCCTATGAATATATATATATATATATATATATATATATATATATATATATATAGGGTAGGGTTCAAATAGGAACCACACCTTAAAGAGGAACCGTAGGAACCACTTTATAGCCATTGATCTCTAATGGCATGATTGTAAATAATATCAACTTTAATTAATTAGTTAGTTTAAATAAAGGGCAATTTAGTACTTCTTTAATCCCATAATTTTCTCTCTATTTAAATACTCCATTCGTCCTAATTTAAATGTCTCATGTCTAAAAACACACATTTTAAGAAATGCTTTGTTTTTATGTGGTAAAATGACAATAATATCCTCAAAAGTGGTAATTGTGTTTTGTCTTTTATAGGCAAAACTGGAAATTTCATTTCTATTTTTGGAAAGGGACATTTAATTTGGGACAAACAAAAAAGGAAAGGACATTTAAATTGGGACGGATGGAGTAACTAACTACTTTCTCTTTCTTCTTTTCTCTCTCCAATTTAATTTTCAATCTAAAGATAGATAAAACTATTATAAAAAAATACATGTCGTTCGAAAAATATATGAAACATTTGATTACTGTACAAATAATTTAACTACTATAATACACCTGTGTATATTCATTACTACAATTGAAACATTTGACTACTGTACAATCATTTAACTATTATAATACACCTATGTAAATTCATTACCACAATTGAAACATTTGATTACTGTACAATCATTTAACTACTATAATACACCTGTGTATATTCATTACCACAATTGAAACATTTGACTACTTTACAATCATTTAACTATTATAATACACCTGTGTATATTTTTACCACAACTGAACATTTTGACTACTGTACAATTATTTAAAACTAACGTAACAACGACCATATTAAAGGTAATATACCTATATACATTGGTGTGTAATATAAGAGTATAATATCAGTGTAACATAATATCATATACATTAGTGTTCAATTCACATTATCTCTAATTTGCCACTGGTGTCCGAAAAACATTAGCATCGCGTCTTAACAACCACCTGCAATTATGTTTAACTAAATACGGTTAGAAATTAACCAAAATCATAATCTCATTATACTTTATATTTATACACTATTGTACAATAACAACACAATATTATTTACATTATACACTAATGTATATAACTGGCACTAGGTTTAATAACATACTCTAAACAATGAACAAGTCCAAAAAATTAAAATAAACAAATAGGTTAAGAATAAAAACCGATATCAATCTCATTATACAGACATGCAACTTCGGTTAATCGTTTACGACATCAGATTATACACTAATGTACAAAACTATTATACAATACACCAGTAACAAATATTGCCTTCGCGTCGAAATATTATACATCACAACCTTTAAATAATACACCTAGAAAAATTAACAAATCCAACATACTTAAAGCCCCAAATCGAATCAAGTAAAAAAATGACTAATAAATCAGCATATTCATACACACAATTTGATAGATTATTATTAGATTATACACTAATGTAAATCGAATCCAAACCTGTTTTATAAGAACATCGAAATACTATACACTACAATCGTTTAATTCCTTCTCCATACCACCCACTAAATCTTTGTTTCCCATTCACTTGCTTCACAATTTAACAAAAACAAAAAAAAATTCACAAAATAATTAAAAAAAACACTATAAACCCAAAATCAATGGTCAAGTAATTGACTTTATGGAAAAAGATAAAAACCCCTTTGATTTAAAGATTTTTTATGGGTTTTGGAAACTGGGAATATATATAAAAAAAAAAGAGAGATAACATACGTGAATTGAAGGAGTTGTAGGACGGATGAATATTGAAGGAGATGGGTAGAAGAGGGTTTTGGTTTGTGGGAGGAATTGGGTTGAAAATTTGTTGCTTGGAAGCCTTGCAGAGAAGGGTTTAGAGTGCCTGAATCTGTGTTTGAATCTGTGAATTGATTTGGAGATTGAATTGGGTGAGCTTTTTAAGGAAACAAAAAATAACTAATTTGATTATGAAATATAATTAAAGAAAATGATAATTATTTAAATGTTTAATTACACTCTTACCCTTATGATCAAGATTGAAGATGGATGGTCCAGATTGGTTCCTAAGGTTCCTAACTAGGGTAGTGGTTCCTATTTGATCTCAATCCTATATATATATATATATATATATATATATATATATATATATATATAACGAACTAGAAAATCGATTTTCTAAACATGCTACTTTTGGGGATTAGGGGTATGTTCTTGGCAACCCTGTGACATTTGCAGAAGAAAGTAATTACAAAATTCGGTTTGCTAATGGTATGGGACTTATATCAGATGAACTCTACAAGGTTTGTTTTGTCATATGATCTTATTAATTTCCTACTTGTTTTTGCAACTAATGTTCTTCATGTTCAACATCCATAGTCGTTATTCCACACGTGTCGTGGAGAGTATCGATCAGAGTATATAAGCACGAGCAACATAGAATGTCGTCAAAATCTTGAGTTGTATGAACAGGTTCTTTTTTTAATCAACTTTACATTGGCTCTTTACTACATCTTGATACAACACAAAAGCAACTAACCTGAATGAACCTTTTGTAGTGCATAGATGGGATTCAAGAACCCCATGTTTTGGAACCATATTGTGGTGATGTTATGCAGCTAATTAAACTACCCACTCAGAAATTGCTTAACGGGCGCCATACTCTTTCTACATCTAACTGTCGTGTAAGTATAATCTATCACTTTGTTTTCCATCATATATCTTCATTCTATAAATCAAATTCAAAATCAAACCAAGTCATACGAAAACTATAGTAGATTTTAAGGATGTTTCAGGATCATGCAGGTTTATAGAACTCAGCTGGTTTACTACTGGATGCTTGAAGCCAGTGTTAGAGAAGCGTTGCATACTCGCGAGGTATTCTTAATTCTTATTTATATATTTTTAATCCATAGAACAATATGATTTCTCTCACATGCTAGAACAACATAGGGCACAAAAAGCGAGTGGATAAGATGCGACGATTCGAACTTCACAAGAACATTTTATGATGTTAGACCAAACCATCAATACCTCAGCAAAAAAGGTTACCGCTCTCTCATCTACAGGTGCTCTTAGGCGTACAACTTAACTCATAATTGATTTTTTTTTTTTGTGAAAGAATATGTTACTAGTGAACATTTATAATTTAACGCAGTGGTGATCATGATATGGTCAATCCTCACCAAGCAACTCAAGCATGGATAAGAGATTTAAACTACTCTATCATTGACCAATGGCGATCATGGAAGCTTAATGGTCAAATTGCTGGGTAATTTACATATTAATGTTGTTTACAACACAATGTAATATTTTAAATGTACTTATGTTTGGTTATTTATTTATACTGACAGGTACACAGAGAGTTATTCGAATATGATGATGTATGCCACTGTGAAGGCAAGGAATCCAAGTGTTCTTATTTTGAGTGTTGATAGTGATTGTTAACTGAAACAATTTGTTTATGTTGCAGGGCGGTGGGCACACAGCTCCTGAGTACAAGCCTGAAGAATGTTTTGCAATGTTTAAGAGGTGGATATCTAAACAACCATTGTGACCACCACTGCATTTTTAATGTCAAAATGATTCTATAGTACGCAACCTATGCAGCTCCTGTGTTGTTATATGACGTGAACAAATCAATTTGTGATTTGTTAGTGTTGGAAGAATAAACTTAGCACTGAATAATCTATATTATTTCTAAATTTTATGTATTATTTGTAACTTAATAAATTTTCTAAAGTCTGTCACTAAACTATGTCATTAGGGGTAGCCATAACGGTTAGAAGTTAGGGACAGTTTGCGCCAAAACTTAACGGGCCGACGTGACAGTTTGTAGCAACCGATCACTACCTATAAATAGCTAGCATGCAAAGTGTGGAATTCCCTATAAACTCTCTGCAAAAACTTGAAACATATGTTAGTAATCAAAACCTTATAATTGAATTCAGAGCAGTTCGATCCTGATCCGAGACCTATGTAGTTATTCCGAAATAATGCATGGAAGATACCTCATGTTGCTACATCTAACGAGTGTGATATGCGATCAAATTGTCATTGAAAGTTTAATTAATGATCGATCCTGTGAACTGGAACTATCATGTTCGCCAATATTAGTGCAAACAACCTTGTCATCTAATAAGAGTATGTGATCGAGCAAGGAATATTAGAACTGTAGAAGTCATATGGGATAGAAACAAAACCGTTTGGACTGAAGGGAAGGGTTTGTTTATGTAGGTTATGTGTCAGGTAGAAGTGTGTTGTAATGGTGTATGTAGAACCGGTGAATGACCGAAATAACATTAACCGGTTGGGAATTATTTTTCACCAACAGTTTGTAACCGGTTAAAGATTTTTAAAAATAACCGATTTTTAATAGATATACCGATTAATTGGGATATTGACTTATCGTTAATTCTGTCGCTCCTGGTGAAAAAGTGCATGTTTCTCGTTGTCCAACCGGTTCTATTGCATTGTACTGTCGTCATTTTGAATTTTCAAACCTTCGCCATCTGTTTTCCATTTTCTTGTTAAACGTTCTTGAATATTATAGGGTTTCTTTGGGTCAGATCCATCCACATGGGGTTGGTCGTGTGTTGCATTTTGAAATCCTATGTAGAGCCTTGGGATATGATCCTACCCTTCTTATGTTCAGGCGATTCTTTCGTCTTGC
Source organism: Ambrosia artemisiifolia (assembly GCA_032199755.1). NCBI lineage: Eukaryota > Viridiplantae > Streptophyta > Magnoliopsida > Asterales > Asteraceae > Ambrosia > Ambrosia artemisiifolia. The sequence goes on along the minus strand of CM063526.1, from coordinate 34,013,816 downwards.
AAAGAATGGTGACTGGTTCACATTCGAAGGGTCTCAAGTAGAAACAAACTTGCTTTCTTCTCATGTGACTACCGCGCGTTGGACAATGGAAGACAAAGTTCTTTTGGGTTTCGGAATCTATTTTTCCTTTTAAGCCTGTGTGGAGACATCCCGAGGCCGTTCTTAATGAAAAGGAACCATCAGAATCTGAATTAGATGAAAACTTTCTCAAAGCCATTCGAGCGTGTCCTTCAAGGCTTCGTCCCTTTGGCGAACCTTTTCTGGTTTTGTCCGGTATTAGCACTCGATGGGATAAACAGGGTAGAGACCCTGTGTTGATGAAGGGTGATCAGGGTATGCACCTTTTTTTATTTCGTTTGTTGTTGGTTTCTTCCTTTTTGCCTTTTGTTTATATGTTTGTTTTCTTTATTTGTAGTGATGTCGGCTCTAGATTTCATTAAGGGGGATGATGCTTCAGAGGTTGTTTTTAAGGATGCTGAAGCGGTTGAGGGTGAGGATGCTCTGACAAAGTATGAGAAGGGAAGGTATGATGGGACTAACTATGTTGTTGTCCCTAATGTGAAAAGCTTTTCTAAAGCCAGTTCTTCAAAGGCTTTGACCAGGAGGTCTAGCCGACGTTTGCTGAAGGCTGCAAAGTCTGTTGATGTGTCTGAGACAGTGACTGTTAGTGACGAGATTGAGGAATCAGAGGAGGAGAAGGATCAGGATGTGGAGAATGTTGTTACTGAGGTTGTTGGAAAGAAAAGTAAGGGTAAGAAGGTTTCTTCTAAGGTTGTTATGTTGAAGGGTAATGATGGTTCAACAACCTTTGATGGGGAAGGGGTGTATACCCCTGGTTGGAATGTGAAACCCAACGATACCTTCAAGTCTTCATCGGTTTGTGAGGAGGTATTGGCACATCTTGCTACCCCTGGTGCCAAGGCTTGTTTGGAGGGGTTGGATGATGATGCCTTGTTAACGAAGATGATGGTTGGTACTTGCAACTTGGCTGCCATGTTGCCAGAAGGTGTGAGCAGGTTTAGGAAGATGATGGGGGAATATGGTGACGTTGCGAAGAAGAAAAGGGAGATGAAGCAGTCCCTTGCAACGTTGAAAAAGGATGCTGAGGAATATGCTGAAAAGGAAAAGACCTTGATTGCTTTGATCGATGAGTTGAAGAGGGGTCATGAGGCTGAGACTGCAAAGCACAAGGCTGCCAGAGTGCAGGTTGAGGCTGACAGGTTGTCATTGGAAGCAGAGAAGAAAGCGCTTGAAAATGAGAAGAAAGGGTTAGAGGCTTCCCTTGCTGGTGCTTTGAATGACAACAAATGGTTGATCGAGGAAGGCTTTCAGCAAGTTGTCACATACTTGCTTCACTCTGCTGAATTCAACTCTGCTCTTGGGGAGGTATACACTAAGCTTCTGGTTCATGGCAAACATGCAGGTTTTATGGAAGGATTTAAAGCTCACGAGTTGGGTCAAGTCATGGAAGAGTCTCCCTTTTACCAGCCTGATTCCCTGGACGTCTTCAAAGAGACAGTTCTAAAGATGGAGCATTCAACCTATCCCTATGTTTCCCAAGTGTCTTCTTTCTATAAGAAACCTCTAGAGGAGTTGAAAAGGTTGAAGCACAAGGGTTTGAATGAAGCTGTCTGCGCTAAAGTGCTTGAATCTGTTTCCAGGAAGAGGGCTTATTCCGGGGATACTGACGAGACTCTGGATGCTGGTGAAGCGCCTTCCAAGGACGCAAGTGTTGAAGCCTCTGAGGCTGGTGGTCTCATGGAGAAGCTGCCAAAGAAAGGGAAGAAATCCAAGAAGGCAAAGGTGGCGAAGGTTGTTGGTGATGATGAAGCCTCCAAGCCTTCAGGATCTGGTGGTGATGCTTAACTTTATCTTCCCTTATTCGTAGCTATCTTAGCAGTTGGTTTGTAAACAATTAACTCTGTGGTGGTGTTTAGACAATTTATCTTTTGATGGAACCTTATGGGTTCCTTTGTGGTTGTGGGCTTTAAACAACCCTTTGAACAATGTTTTAGTACTTGGCTAGTTAAAGCCTGTAGTGTTGAATGTTTAAGCCCTTAAGGCTATTATTAGGTATCTTTGTTCGTTCAGCTTTCGTTATTTGTTTTTGAGTTGTGTTTTTTATACTTGTGTTTGTCTTTGTTAGTGTTTGGGAATGTTTAACCTGTAGCACCTTCTAAGGTTGAATGCTGCAGTCATTCATCCTTAAGGTAGTCTAGGCAAACAAGTCACCGTCTATCCTATATACACTTACACAAGTGTTTTAATATGTTTTTGTAAGTTTGTTTCTTACCCCTTATATAGATTCGTTTAACCCTCGAACCTATTGAGCAAAATGGCCTGGGAGCTCATCCCCTTACATGGCCCATGCCATGGAGTTTTTTGCAAGGTTCTCAACCTGAACGTAGGATAGAAAGACAAAGTTTCAAAAAAGGATCTAGTGATCCTTTCATTCATTTAATATGTCATCATTACATCGTTTTAACATGAAGAGAACAACATTTCATGAAAGCTTAAACAAAGAACCTTTTAAGGTTCTTGCCTTCCATGTTGGCAAGCTTGTAGGATCCTCCTTTGTGGGATTCAAGGATGGTGTAAGGACCTTCCCATTTAGGCCCGAGCTTTCCTTGGTTTTCCCTCTTGCTTGCTTCATTATTTCTTAAGACTAGATCTCTTGGCTTGAAGCGTTCATGCTTAACTCTGGCGTTGTAATAGGACTCCATCTTTTGTTTGTATTGAGCTTCTCGAATTGCTGCTGAGTCCCTGGCCTCTTCTAAGAGATCTAGATTGAGCAAAGCTTCTTGTTCGTTGGCCTTGATATCAACATGAAGCGTTCAAGGTGTGGTGACTCCAATCTCAGCAGGTATAACTGCTTCAGATCCAAAAGTAAGGCTGTAAGGCGTTTTCTTGTTGCTTGTTTTTTCTGTGGTTCGGATGGCCCATAGAACACTTGGGAGTTCATCCAACCACTTTCCTCCTTGTCTGCCTAGTCTAGCCTTGATCCCTTCAACCACACTTCGGTTCATTCTTTTGACTTGGCCATTTAATTGAGGGAATGCTACAGAGCTGAAAACTTGTGTTATTCGGTATTCTTTGCACCAAGCACTGAACGGTTTTTCTGCGAATTGCTTCCCATTATCAGTAACAAGTACCCCAGGCAAGCCATATCGACAAATGATGTTTTCCCAGACAAAATCGATTATCTTTTTTCCAGATATCTTCCCAGAGGCTTCACTTTTGGCCATTTTGTGAAGTAATCAACAGCCACTAATAAGAATTTGACCCCTCCCTTTGCTGGTGGGAAGGGTCCAATGATATCCATCCCCCACATGTGGAACGGCCAAGCTGAACTAATGGGCACCAAGTCATGCTTGGGGCTTTTTGGGACAGGAGCATGGTGTGACGCCCACACCCAGATAAGGATGCACCATACACAATTGATACCAACTTACAAAGAAAATACTTATTTTATTAATATAAACTGTAGGGTACAAAGGTTGGAAACTTAAAAAGTACCAAGCTTGATCAACTATTCTTAGCCGGAGATATACTTTTCCATTGAATCACACGAATTAGCACATCCTATTCCACCGGTCATATAACTTTGAGCTAAACAACATGCCCAAGAACTAGTCATCACTACCTGTGACACATGCTTAAAAGGACGTCAGACAATGCTGGTGAGTTCATGAATATACACAATTTACAAAACATATTCATTTATCATTCATGACTTGTATCTGCCCATGTCCTATAATCTTTCCGCCACGCCCGGCACCCACGCATGGGCCCTCGTGACGGTGTCAACAAGACTTCAAACATCATACAATCAATGCCCACTATACCCTAGGTATAGTACCGACAAATCCTGCCGTAGCAGCACGTATAAGGGACCACAGATATCGTGTGTATGTGTGATTAGATTATAAACATGCGTACTAACAGTCATGAGTGCAATATTAGCAATTACCAGTTTGGACAAGCATGCTCACATTTGAAAACATTCATAGAACTCACCTGTTTAATAGCTGCTTAACACTTGCTATTCCAATCATGTAATACCTTAGGGTCCTGATATAATCACATCATCCTAGGTTAGGTAATGGTACACCTAACTTGTTATTACCACGGTTGGATATTGGTTAACGCTACCTTGTTTAAGCATGGGTGATCAGTCCATGCCTAACTAAGGCTAGGCTACCCAATACCCACCCCTAATAATAATCCTAATAAGGCCTAGAAAAATAATAATACTAAACTACTACTAATAACACTAATAAAAATAATTATTGACAAAGCATAAACTTAAATGAGAACATACCTCAAAACTATCTACGGCACGGTGATGTAGAGTCTCCCTACTCATGCTCCTACTCGCGCTCTAAAATTGACCCAACGGGGTATCGTAGGCTAGGGATTCTCTTATACCAGAGAGTTCCCAAAATTTTGTGTAACTTAAAAGAGGTAGTGAGCGTGCCTATATATAAGAAGAAGTGGACGGTGCTTTCTTTCCTTTGATCGATGTGGGACAGATAAACAAGCTACCAGACATGCACCTCTAATTACTTTACATTGTTTGCATTTATATTTGAACCGATGTGGGACTCCAGCATACAGCACAAACACACATCTCCATTTTCATTTTCTTCCTGACCGATGAGAAATGAAAGTTTCCTTTCCATAATTACTTGGATATGGAACATGTATATGAACATATAACTTCATCACACACGTATACCACATATTGAACAATTTCAATATATTATATTATTGTTATAATTATTATTAATTCAGCTGCTTTACTTGTTTTTCTTGTATAACTTCTAAACTATAAAGTTTTACTAACTTTCAAATATACTCTTAAGACGAGCTAATTTTTATCTACGCGTCAACCCAAGTTTCATTAAAAACGGAGTAGGGTTCAAATATATAATATATTTTGTTAATATAACTAAACGGACTCTTCTAATATTAACAGCTCGACTAGATTCTTATATCTCAAATAATTATACTATTAACGCCTAGATCATATAATATTCATGGCATAAATTTCATAAACATTTCTATTTTATTTTATTACAAAATGGGGTGTTACAACTCTCCCCACCTTATAGAAATTTCGTCCGCGAAATTCAGGTGAAGAGGTATGGGTACTTCTGTTTCATCTCATCTTCTTTTTCCCATGTCTCTTCGGGTCCTCTCTTGGCATCCCACTTGACTCGTACCAAAGGGAATTCTCTATTTCTTAATTTCTTTCATCGTCGATCTACGATTTGAATGGGACGTTCTATGAAGTTCAACTTGTCATTGATCTGGACTTCTTGCCAAGGCATATTAAGTGACTCGTCTAACAAACATTTTCTTAGGTTGGACACGTGAAATGTGTCATGTATTCCTTGTAACTCCTCTGGTAGTTTTAACTTATATGCTACGGGACCAATTCTTTCAGTTATCTCAAATGATCCAATATAACGTGGGCTTAGTTTTCCTTTCTTGTTAAACCGAATGATGCCCTTCCAAAGCGGGACCTTATATAGTACCATGTTACTTATATGGAATTCTAATGGTATCTTCTTTTGTCGCCATAATACTTTCCTCTATATCTCGCAACTTTCTATCTATTCTCATATTTGTAGGATCTTAATTGTAGTTGCCTTAATAATCTCGGGACCATCTAAGGGATGTCTATCAATCTTTTGCCTAACAAACAGATGGTCGAAATAATCTAACATATAATGCTATATAGATGCTAGGTCATACTTAAATTTACTCCTTTCGGAAGTCTTGCTAGAATACAGATGTAAACGGCTATCTCTATCTACAATGACGGATATAGGTACTTCATGACAGGTGACAATTTCCTTGAGGTATTCCCTGTATATTTTCCATCTTATAATCTCCCCGTATGGAGAAGAAGTGAGCGGTCTTAGTTAGCCCATCTAATATAACCCAAATGGTATCAATATATCTATGTTTCCTCTCTTGGAATAGATGAGAATTATGAAGGTGATTACTAAGTGAATAGGGTATGGTTCACAAGCTTGGTTTATAAGGTTCATAAAGATGTCTAGTGCATTAGTGAGGCCAAAAAGCATCACTGGAAACTTGTAATGACCATGCCTTGTCATAAAGGCAGTCTTCCTATCTCTCCTTCAACTAAGGGTATCCAGACCCTAAGTCTATCTTCGATTTTGAGAGGTAACTTGCATCATGTGCCTGATTAAACATATTATCCATCCTTGGTAGTGGGTATCGATTCTTTATTGTGATCTTGTTTAGATCCCTATAATTAATCCACATTCTCACTGAACCATCTTTCTTTTAATAGAGAATAGGTGCTTCCCATGGCGACGTGCTAGGACGTACAAATCGTTTGTCCAAAAATTCCTAGAGTTGGTTTCTCAACTCTTTCATCTCAGTCAGGGTGAGGCGATACGGGGCTTTAGCAATAGGGGTTGCTCCTGGAGTCAAGTCAACTCTAAATTCAATTTGCCTATCATGTGGTAGTTGAGGAGATCCTTAGGGAATACTTCAGGAATTTCGGATACTACTGGTATCTCTTTGAGTTTCATTTCTTCCTTAGTTTCCAAGGCATACACTAGATAGGCCATATGGCCCTTCTAAATACACTCAAATGCTTTTAGACTAGTGACAAAACTTATGGGTTTACTATGATTTTCCCCATGAATTAGCAAAGATTTCCCCTGAGGGTCTTCAATTAGCATATGCTTCTTATCACGCAACATTTGAGCTTGGAACTTAGCTAACTAATCCATTCCTATTACTACATCGAATTCTCCATGTTTCATTGTTAACAAGTCTATGGGTACCGATGTATTACTAACCAGGATAATACAACCCTTAATAACCTTTCCAATTTCTTCTTCCATTCTATCTGCTAGTTCTACTATAAGAGTTTATCTAATTTGACATAGAATCTGATTAATCAAAATTCTAAATTGTCCAGATGTAAAACTTCTATCTGCACTAATATCAGCATATAGGATCTTAGGAGGAATGTACAGTTATCATGCCAGGGTTCCTATGACCTCCTCAGTTGGTATGGAAACAAAAAGGTTTCCTTCTTGCTCTATTAAGTCATTCCTTCTAGTGTTTCTTGGGGTAGTCATTCTTAAAAGTCATGTCTCTCTCTACATTCAAAACACATATGGGGCTTTCTCTATTCACAATGGGTGTATCCAGGGTCTTATGATTTCTACTTACTAACTCGTGACATGGATCGAAGTGTTTTTTTTTTTTTTTCTACATATCATACACTAAGGTGGGGTCCACATTACCTCTTAACATCTCAAAAATGAATTTCCTATTCTTTTTATGATTGTTCCAATTTATCTGAGAGGCATGATCTAGGGTTTTTCTATTGCTATGTCGTGGCGATGGTTGCTCGACGTCTACTGTCTCAGAATATGTAGTCGGTTTGGTTGCCTTAATGAATATGAGGTACTTTATAGGCATCCTCCAAATGAATATGATAACATGATTTAGTTGCAAGGAACTAGTCGAGACCTCTTGGGGATAAATTCATGGAATGTCATATTCCCAAGCTCAAGATACATAAACTTATTTCCAGTTCTGTCTATTTCCTTGGAGGACATAAGTATTAAGTAAACGATCCTAATAATACCTTCCAGGTTAAACTATCCGCCAAATCGTTGCCTCTGGTTTGTTTCTATATCCTCCACCAAAATAATGCCCCAACTGTAAATGCAGGAACAACAAACATAACTCTGTCCATTTCGAGGCAATTGCTTATTTCCAAAATGGTTCCATTAGATACAATTGGTCATCTTGTACTATGAAGTTTTTGTCTCTGTATGTTAAGAAGGATTTCGCGAATCGGATGGCTATTTGATCGATCGAGCTATGGACTAATTTTACTAGTTTGGTACGACAAGCGGGGTCAACATGTGGGCAAGGATAACAATTAATATTAATGGATGGTTCAATCGACATTTTCTAAGAAGGGTAGGGATTTTTCAGCTAATTTGGACATGAAGCGCTTCAAACAGCAAGCTTGCCATTTAGGCTTTCCACCTCCTTCTTGGTTTGAGGTGACTTCATATTAAGGATGGCTCGAACCTTATTAGGGTTAGCCTTTATGCTTTGCTTCCCTACAATATGTCCCAAGAATTTTCCTTCTTCGAAGCCGAATGAACACTTGATAGGGTTCAGTTTCATATTGATTTCCCTGAGGTTGTTGAACGTTTCTTGTATATCTTCAAGCATTTGTTCCTCTGTCTTGCTCTTGATGACTAAGTCGTCTACATAGGCTTCAATGTTCTTGCCAATTTGCTTAGCAAAAGCCTTGTCAACCAATCTTTGGTAAGTGGCACCTGCATTTTTTAAACCAAAAGGCATCTTTTTGTAACAAAAGATACCTTTGTCAGTATGAAAGGCAGTTTTTTCTTCATCTTCCTCCTTCATTTGTATCTGGGGATAACCTTTATAGGCATCCAAAAAACACTTGAAGGGGAAACCTATAAGCGAGTCAACCTTTAAATCAACTTCAGGCAAAGGATAACAATCATTGGGGCAAGCTTTGTTGAGGTCTTTGATGTCTATGCACATCCTCCATGAATCATCAGGCTTTCGAACCATTACAGGGTTTCCAACCCATGATTGATATTTTACCTCACGAAGGAATCCTGCTTCGACCAGCTTATCGACCTCTTGGCAGGCAGCTTTGCTTCGTTCAGGAGCAAGACTTCTTTTCTTTTGAACTATCGGCTTGACATTTGGGGGAATCCTGAGTTCATGTGCGGAAACCTCTCGAGGAATCCCTGTCATGTCACTTGGGCACCAGGCAAAAATATCAGCACTATTTTTTAACAATACCTCAAGCTTCGAAAGCGTTTCTGCAGGGAGGGCTGTGTTGACCCGTATCCTCTGCTTAGGGTATTGAGGGTTGATACTGAGACCAAGCTTGCTTTGCTCGCTGGGACCCTCATTAACCGTTTACACTGAGGTTGAGGGTTGAAGGGTTGCAATCCCATCCTTGGTAGGGAAATTGGCACTCTTTCGGCTAATGGAGATGGTCATGTCAAAGACCATAACACCTGGTCTGCCGATGATAACATCATAACTGGACGGTAAATCCAGGACAATGAAAGTTAATGGTTCAGTCCTTTGCATTTGTCCGTCGGAGAAAGTTACATCAAGCGTTATTTCTCCCAAGGGCTTGATGGGTACATCTGCAATGCCTTTGATGGAGGCTTCGGTTGGTTGGAGCTTGGAACGTTCTTCTAAGCTTAGAAGATTGAAGCATTTTGCGAACATAATTTCGGTAGCAGCTCTAGTGTCTATGTAGGCCTTTTGTGTTCTGAGCGAACCCACAAGGGCTTCAAGGACAAGAGGGTCACAATGCTTTTCTTCTTTGGTACGAGGGAAGCAGATGCCTTGATGCTCCCAAGCTTCCAACCTCTGTTGCTTGTTGGGGGTTTCTTGTTCAACAAAAACCATGGTAACGCCCTTCTTTTTGTTATCAGCTATGTTTTCCTTGACACCTTTGACTAGGTGAGCTAATTCTCCAGATTTGACAGCTTCTTTGATCCTCTTTTTAAGTTGGAAGCAGTCGTTGGTATGGTGTCCCTTCTCTTCATGAAACTCACAATATTGGTTGGAGTTTTCGATTCTTTTGATTTTCGGCAAGGGACGAGGAGGTCGAAAGGTAGGCTTGACTTCTTCTGTTGCCAGGATTTCTTGAGGAGTTTTGGTGAGGGCTGTGAAGTTCACACTTCTGTCTTTGCTTGAAGGGTTCCTGCTTTCGGTCCTTCGAGACTCAGACCCCCTGGGTCTTTTTGTCATAGGTTCCGTAGTTTCCCCTCTTTCGGGTGGGGCTTTTACTTCTCCGGCTAGATGCCATTTTTCTTTGTTCTTTGATATCTACAGCCTCTTCTGCTCGGATATGAGCTTCAGCCCTTTCTAAGGCCTCTTCAAGGGTTCTAGAAAGGCTTTTGTTAAAGTCCCTAGTGAGGTATTTTGAGTTGATGGCGTTCATGAACCCTGCAACCTTCATTTTCTCATCTGCACCGACATAGGTAAGGCCTTCTTTCTTGTATCTTTATATAAAGCTTCTTAGGCTCTCGTCATCTTTCTGTTTGATCTGAAAGATAACGGTTGCATCCTTGACGCAACGCCTTTGTTGTGAGAAGTTGGCTAGAAATCCCTTGCCAAGTTCGTTGAAGGTTCGGATGCTTCCTGCTGGTAAGTCATTGAACCAGATTCGAGCGGATCCGACAAGGGTCTGCATGAACATGAGGCAACACTCGGGATCACCCCATTTCTCGATTCGAGCAGCCCCAGAGAAGATCTGAAGGTGATCTTCTGGATCATCAGTGCCATCGTATATTCTTATATGAGCTGGCATCTTCAGCTTGTTAGGGAACTCATAGTCTGCTATCTCTTGAGAGAAGCAAGACAAGCTGCTTGGCTTATAAGGTTGGTTGACAGTGTGTTCCACCCTGGTGTTGGTGATCCCATTAGGATTTCCTTGTTGAGCAGCGATGGCTTGACTAATGAGCTGCTGCCAAGGAAAGTGAGCCATCATCTGTGATATCATGTAGGGCATAAGGTTAAAACCTTGGAGGCTTTCTGTCGTTGCTGCATTGTTGGTTGCCATAGGAATGCTCATGGAAGCACTACGAGCCATAGGTAGCGAGGCCATGGCTTGTTCCCATGAAGTGGCAACTGGAGGTGGAACACTAGCTATTGGTGACTACAAGAGTTGATCCAAGGTGAGTTCATGCCCAAGTGGTGCACCGGTGGTGACAGCTTGGGTGGTGAACAGTGGGAAGGCAGTAGGACTGGGCCTTGTTTCCTGGTGGGAGGCAGTGAACATGTTGCTAGGATCAATTTCATAGTTCCTGGGAGATGGTCTACGACCAGAGGTGGCAGTAAATGGACGAGGTGGCCCAGGAGAAAGTGATACTTCTTCTTCGTTGTAATCTAGCCGAATACGGACTCCTTTGTCCTTTTCCCTCATGACGTGCTGGTTCAAGAGGACCTGAGTTGCAGGAAGTTACTTGCAACTCCCTCAGGGGTAAGATCTATGCGTTGTGGCATTTGTGCAGGGTCAGGGAGAGGAGACAACACCCCTGAGCGAGTGGGAGGTGGAGTCTGCAAGTTTACCGACTCGGGAGGAGTGGGTGGGGTCTGAGTACTGGCAGGAATGCCTCCCGGAGTGGAGAATGACACAGATCTGTTGGGAGAGGCTTGATTTGTGTCGGAAGAGATATGGTTGACCTCTTCTTGAGACTCAGGATCAGACATGAAGGGGAGTTGGAGCTACACAACTGATTTTTGAAGAGAAAATGGCGCAGCCCCACGGTGGGCGCCAACTTGTTGCTACAACACATAACTGTCTAACGTTGGTTCTGAGTCACGGGAAGGGTTAAAAGGTTCAAGGGTTCCGATCTGCCTAACGCAGGTCGTGGTGTCCTCCTACGTTGCAAACGTAGAAGGAGGTTCAAGATAATATTATTTTCGAGTGTTGGATTTCTGGTTTGAGTGAGACTCAAAGCCAGAAATGAGTGTCTTAACTCGAGTTGTAAGTGAGAGAGATATTCTCCTCACATGTGTATAGAATAAGAGAATAAAAGATTTAGTGTAAGAAAATAGTTTAGAGTGTGTCCAGATCTGTTTGTGATTGATCTGATTAAATAGACAAGGTATCTTCTCATTTAGGAAAGCATATTATCTTGAAGTATGTTGCAACAAAAGGACAATCCACTTTAAGCCAATGGTGGCTATGGACCTACAGTCCGAGTAGTGTAGTTACTCCGTCGACAGTTGCTTGTGCTGTTCGATGAAAAGGTGACAAGACAGGTCATCTTTTGACCTGGGATACTCCGTCCTTCGAACCTTCGTAGCTTTCAACCCTTTAAGCATTGTCGTGTGATACTTATTATTCTTTTTGCTTTAGGCTACCCACGTCATCAGCCTATAAGTACCATTGTACCACCGATGGCAGAATGGGATGCTTGGATGCCGGAGATAAAGGTTGAAGGTAAGCTCCGGCAAAGAATCAACGCTGCCAGGCGCGAGGTCGTGATATGAGAACAGTTTGCGGTTGGACTTGGTGATGGAACTGCCACAAGCGGCAGTCAAGCGGTGGCAGGAGATCACATTCCCTTTGCTGGCTCTCAGTAAACAAGTTGGGCCAAAAAGAAATTTGCATTTATACATAGTGTTAAATGAGAGGGTCTTCGACAATGTCTTTAGGTTCTTGGGTGCAGGAGATATCACCTGCCTTGTATATCAATGTCAAAATACCAAAATCTAAAACAAAATATCGTGAAAATCATTTTGACTTGCACATGAGCAATTAGTAGAAATTTATGGGAAAACTGAAACTTAACGGGAAGAAGCAAAAAAAAAACTAAAGGGTAGCATTTCTTTAATATGAACTTAAGAATAGTGGGAGTGATGTACATGGGGTAAAGTCGCGGCTTCGCGCAACGTAGGCGTCACGAGGTTTTGCCTTCTAAAGCACAAAAATGAAGGGGTGACGAAAGGCAACGGGCTAAAAAAGACAAAGTGGAAGGTGGAGACGTAGGCTTCATGAGGTTTTACCTTCTAAAGTACAAAAATGAAGAGGTGATGAAAGATGAGGGGCTAAAAAAGACAAAGTGAGTAAGAAGAAAAGGCAGAAGCAACCCGTGTGAAGAATTTCATGGGAAAAGGGATAACACCCACCAAAATGAAAAGGGCCAAAATGAAAAGGGGTGGTGTCACAGCATGGAAAGTGACGGATCCAAGATTTTTTTCCAGTGGGTTCACATTTTTTCACCAAAATGAAAAGGGGTGATGAACACCCCTAATAGGAATTTGTTCAAATGAGAATCTTTAGCCAAATTAAGAAATGAGAGAACCATTCTGGACCAAGCAAAAAAATATGTTTTTTGTTTGCTTAATCGCAAGTCTTTTACAAGAATATATTTTTTTATTTTTCACTTATGCATATGTGTATATATGTGTCTAAAACTACAAAAACTAGTGTTCTATATATATGTACATACATGTGTAAATATGTAGAAATGATTTCACCTAAATGTGTAGAAAAAAAAAAGATTGTGGGTAAAAGGCATGTTATTTTAATATACATACGTGTCTATACGTGTTAGAGTTTAAAAAATAAGTATCATACATATATGTTTGACACTATACACATATGTATAACTGAAAATGTAATATACACATATGTATAAATGCAGTATACACACATGTATAAATGAAAAAAAATAAAAAAAAAAAATATTCTTGCAAATAAAACTGCGATTTAGTAAAAAATAAAAATACACATATGTATAAATGCAGTATACACATATGTATAAATGATTCATACTCGTGTAAGTTGGAGGCGACTATGAACCATAGTCGCTTGTTTTGATGCGTAGTCGTGTGTTTTGATACCTAGTCGTGTGTTTTGATGCCGGAAGTGCGTTTTGGAGCCTCGTAACATGTTTTAACACCTAGAAACATATTGTAAACCCCGTGACATGTCTAGGAACCTCGTAACACGCGTTATGACTCGTACGTACATTATGTGAACTATATGTTAGACATAGTGAACTGCTACTCGTATATGGTGTGTATCTACTCATGATTACTTGTTTACTTGTGGTTGACTAACACAGGAGTATCAGGTCACCAACGGGATGTCGGGTCTTGTCTCGTGGGGTCGTGTCAAACGTTAAACGCTTTTACAAACATTCAAAGTCAATGTCTTGGACGCTAGGGGTTATTGTACAAACATATCATCGGTCGAGCGCTTATAGACTATTCATGGTAGGTTTCCAGTAGTCGGGGCTACCATAACAAGTCCAGTAGTTTTATTGATTTGAAGAGAGCAACCTAAGGTCAGTGTCATAGCCCCACATTTATTGTTTTCATATTTGGGGGAGAAACATACGGTACGAACTTTACGAACTTTTAGACCAAGATATTACATTATATCACATGGGTACTAAGTGACATTACATCATTTAAAGTCCTTCTAACGTGTGAACCATTAATATGTGGATACATAACGGGGAAAGTGTGAATTAATAGATCTATTAGGCCCGGAAAACCCCACTCGGGTAATGTCTGGTGGCGGGTAGTGAGGGATTTCAAACGTTCAGCAGGTATAGATGTAAGAATTCTTGTGTGTGGTTTTACGAACTTTACTTACTTTTGCAAACATTAAACTCTGTGACTCACCGACACTATATGTGTTGACTAACATTGCATGTTTTCTGAGGTCGCTAAGGTAGCTGCACATAGTTAGGATGCACAGAGTCACACAACATTCTGTTTACATTTCCATTGTATAAACTTTATCTTTGAACTACTTTTCAACATTGGTGCATGAGAGTTACTATGCAACTATTGAACATGTTTTGGATTGTAGCTTTTAAAACTGATTGTGGTATTTTGGTTGTCTAAACTTTTGAACGGTTTGGTTTATCTTTGTTATGTCGTTTTCCCTATCATTTAGTTGTCGTTTATTGTGACCGTTGACTTGGATCCTGGTATGTCACGCGCCTCACAATAAAACCCCGCAAGTAGAAATTGAGGGTGTGACAAAACACATGTTCTTCGGACGGTGTTTTAAGTATTAAGCCTAAAATAAAGTGCTTTGTGTTTTTAATTGTTATGTTTGATGTTATTTTAGCCTAAACAATCCAAAATGTTATTACTAAGTATAAAAAATGTTGCCTACATATCAATTCTTAATCTTTCTTACACTTTTCACAAAATATGGCCTTTGTACGTTATATATATATATGTGTGTGTGTGTGTGTGTGTGTGTGTGTAAATATATATTAGGAGGGCAGTACGGTCATTCACGCTCCAAAGTAGGAGATGACTCTGGAGCTGACAAAGGTTTGGAAAGGATCTGGCTCGAAGCTAACAATGATTATATAAGTCGGTGACACCTGCCATATCGCGTGAGCTAACCAATGTATATATGTTTTTACATGTATTTGTTTTGAAAAATGAGAAGTAAACAAGTTTTTTTTTTTAAAATGTTGAAATCATCTTAAAATTAAACACATCATACTTCAAAGGTTGAAACCCTAGACACACAATCATAATTACCGTGGCTATCACTCTCTTCCCGTTCCTCCCCCTCTTTGTGTGTGTGCACGCACAGAAGCGGTAGATCCGTTATCACCTCCCTTATTATAGGCGGTTCTCAATAGTAGGAGATGAACTCTGAAGCTAACAAAGGTTCAGAAAGGATCCGCGTCGAAGCTAACAAACGGTAGGAAAGGATCTAGCTTGAATCATCATACTTCTCCAATATATTCTCTTTCAATCGCCAGATACTTATTCTCAAATCGGATGTGGTTACAGAGAACACCCCCCTTTCTCCGTGGCTAGTCTAACTATTGTCTATTTTGTAGCTCTTATAGGTTTCACAACATTTATAGCGATCCAATCCCTGTTCCTGAACCTTTTCACTTCGGAGATTCACTAATAGTCACCCAGGTGCTAGTTTTTTACCCTCCGTAAGCAAAACATTAATGTTCATTACGAAAACGCAATCTTATAAAACGTCAAATCTGATAATTCGCTTTACATCTTGAAAAAGATTATCATACATAAAACGATTATGTAACCGTATAATGTATATCCGATTTATTTTCTTTCAACAAACGTAATCCCATACATAACATCATTACTCTAACATAACGCCCCCGCCCCTTTTCCTGCTTTTACTACCACCTTTTGCCATTTGTTTTTCCGAACACATGGGTTGTCCTATTCAATCGGTTTACGTACCAAATTTCATATTTATAGTTTAGATAAAATAAGATATTAACTAGATTTAAAAACTAGAATGATTTCTCATTTTATTATATATTTCTAAACATGTTAAAAACATATATACTTGGGAAATCTATTTAAAACACCTGTTTACTTTTCATTTTTCAAACAAATATACATATTTGTAAAGAAAATTTTAATATAACTTGTTACTTCTTGAACAAAATTAGGTAAAATGATGCTCAAGTGTACAAAATTGTTAAAAGTGTTTGTGCTTGTGTGTGTATATATATAATTATATAAGGTATTACATTAAATTAAATGATATTTAAAACTTAAAAAATTAATAAGCTAGTGTTTCAGATAACTAAGCAATATCTATATCATATCAATAATAATAAAAATTCAATTATAGTTTTGATATTACCTGTATACCATCTATTTTTATGTAACTTGGCAAGTCACTTAAAAAAAATGTACAGTAAACTCCTACAACTTTAGACAATTTGTAAAAACAAAAAGTTCATATACTTGTTTAAAATGCGCACATGTACAAACCACTAACGGTTAAATCACTAACACCATTAGTGGGTTCGCTGACGTGGCAAGAAAATATTTAATGATGTATGAATCAAATATAAATTTGTATAGATTATATAAAATGATATAGTAGAGATATAGATTATAAAATGATATAAAAAATAAATTAGTATATAAAACAGTTAAAAATAATATAAATTGGTATTCCATGTAAACAAGAGAGTCCAAATACGTGTAATTTGAAAGATTTGTTGTAGGATAGATGGAAAGTTAGTATAAAATTTATGTGTTATGTTTAACAATGCTATTGTACTAAGACCGCCCGGAGGGGGGGGGGGGGGGAGGGGGGACACCGCCCCATGTTGGCGTGGAGGGGGGGGGGGGATCTCACCGGTGTGGGGGCATTTTTGGGGACACGTGGCAGGCTCTAAGTGGTGGGTGGAGATGACCGTTTGCTTTATTAAAAAAAAAAGTAAAAATACAACCGTTGGCATATAACGGTTAAAAAAATTATATATTAACCCCACTTCACAACAAAACACCCACTTTACCTTACATTTCTTCATCTTTTTTATACACTTCATATATTTCTTGCCACGTCAGCGAACCCACTAATGGTGTTAGTGATTTAACCGTTAGTGGTTTGTACATGTGTGCATTTTAAACAAGTATATGAACTTTTTGTTTTTACAAATTGTCTAAAGTTGTAGGAGTTTACTGTACATTTTTTTTAAGTGACTTGCCAAGTTACATAAAAATAGATGGTATACAGGTAATATCAAAACTATAATTGACTTTTTATTATTATTGTCATGATATAGATATTGTTTAGTTATGTGAAACACTAGCTTATTAATTTTGTAAGTTTTAAATATCATTTAATTTAATGTAATACCTTATATAATTATATATATACACACGAACTCAAACACATTAACAATTTTGTACACTTGAGCATCATTTTACCTAATTTTGTTCAAGAAGTAACAAGTTATATTAAAATTTTCTTTACAAATATGTATATTTGTTTGAAAAATGAAAAGTAAACAGGTGTTTTAAATAGATTTCCCAAGTATATATGTTTTTAACATGTTTAGAAATATATAATAAAATGAGAAATCATTCTAGTTTTTAAATCTAGTTAATATCTTATTTCATCTAAACTATAAATATGAAATTTGGTACGTAAACCGATTGAATAGGACAACCCATGTGTTCGGAAAAACAAATGGCAAAAGGTGGTAGTAAAAGCAGGAAAAGGGGCGGGGGCGTTATGTTAGAGTAATGATGTTATGTATGGGATTACGTTTGTTGAAAGAAAATAAATCGGATATACATTATACGGTTACATAATCGTTTTATGTATGATAATCTTTTTCAAGATGTAAAGCGAATTATCAGATTTGACGTTTTATAAGATTGCGTTTTCGTAATGAACATTAATGTTTTGCTTACGGAGGGTAAAAAACTAGCACCTGGGTGACTATTAGTGAATCTCCGAAGTGAAAAGGTTCAGGAACAGGGATTGGATCGCTATAAATGTTGTGAAACCTATAAGACCTACAAAATAGACAATAGTTAGACTAGCCACGGAGAAAGGGGGGTGTTCTCTGTAACCACATCCGATTTGAGAATAAGTATCTGGCGATTGAAAGAGAATATATTGGAGAAGTATGATGATTCAAGCTAGATCCTTTCCTACCGTTTGTTAGCTTCGAGCCGGATCCTTTCTGAACCTTTGTTAGCTTCAGAGTTCATCTCCTACTATTGAGAACCGCCTATAATAAGGGAGGTGATAACGGATCTACCGCTTCTGTGCGTGCACACACACAAAGAGGGGGAGGAACGGGAAGAGAGTGATAGCCACGGTAATTATGATTGTGTGTCTAGGGTTTCAACCTTTGAAGTATGATGTGTTTAATTTTAAGATGATTTCAACATTTTAAAAAAAAACTTGTTTACTTCTCATTTTTCAAAACAAATACATGTAAAAACATATATACATTGGTTAGCTCACGCGATATGGCAGGTGTCACCGACTTATATAATCATTGTTAGCTTCGAGCCAGATCCTTTCCAAACCTTTGTCAGCTCCAGAGTCATCTCCTACTTTGGAGCGTGAATGACCGTACTGCCCTCCTAATATATATTTACACACACACACACACACACACACACACATATATATATATATAACGTACAAAGGCCATATTTTGTGAAAAGTGTAAGAAAGATTAAGAATTGATATGTAGGCAACATTTTTTATACTTAGTAATAACATTTTGGATTGTTTAGGCTAAAATAACATCAAACATAACAATTAAAAACACAAAGCACTTTATTTTAGGCTTAATACTTAAAACACCGTCCGAAGAACATGTGTTTTGTCACACCCTCAATTTCTACTTGCGGGGTTTTATTGTGAGGCGCGTGCGTGACTGTATGTTTTCACGCCAAGTGAGTATCAGTGGTTAATTTTAACCTGCTGTGGTGTTGAATCATGAGCAGATGAAAAGGATGAAGAACGTCATCTTTTAAGTGATAATATAGGCAACCAAATCACAATAAAGAAATTAAGTTTGTTAATAAAACAAAATGCAAATGATAAGCTACACTTTTCTAAGAGTAAGAGACAAACAACACAAAGAAAGTCAAGTAAATAACCATTGTTTCAATAAATAAGCAAAAACAAAATGAAAAAAAAGCCATATTAATTCGCACGTTTTTTTTTGCCAACATTTATGGTAGTAATGGCCTACAACGTACATCTTGAAAAGTATATACATGGCTATAATTTGGCAAGAAAATTCGACTTCAGTACAACGTAAGTAATAACCACCTACCACATAATGATTTCATACTAATATATTCAGTACGTAATAAGTAAGAACCACCTACCACATAATGATTTCATACATATATAACCATATCTCATCCACCACATCGTTTGCTTATAAGTTATGCACTGATCACTTACTGAAACAATGTATTGGCTTTTGATCATCATCGTCTTCATCTGTTCTCATGCTTCAACCTCTGCAACATCAGGAAGGAGAGTAGAGTATCTTCCTGGCTTCCAAGGACCCTTACCTTTTTATCTTGAAACTGGGTACTTAGTTTTATATATAAGTTTACATTTGTATGATCAGGTTACATATGTAACTAACTATGAATGCATGATGTAATGTAGATATGTGGGTGTGGATGAAAATGAAGATGTGCAACTATTTTACTACTTCATTCATTCAGAGTCGAATCCGGAGCATGATCCTCTCATGCTTTGGCTTACCGGCGGCCCCGGTTGTTCTTCCATTAGTGGCCTGTTATACGAGATTGGTATCTTTTACTTCTATCTTAAATTTTTTTTTCACGTGTGAAATTGTATGGTTGCTTGGAGTTAATTTGAACAATATATTGGGTTTAATCTTGATTTAATTATCTTGTTTAATGTGATATTTAAGTCTAGATAAATTTAGTTGGTATATTTATCTAGTTAGGAGTCATTATTTTATTAGGATGTGTATTTTGGTGATCAATAATGTTTAGTATAAATAGGGATTAATAGTTTTCCAATTGTGTGGTGTTTGATTTATAATAAAAAAAGGGGAAATTGGATTTAAGTAACCTGAACTATTTGAAATTAGCCACTGGCACCCCCAACTAAAAAATTGGCAATATATAACCTGAACTATTGACTTATCGGAATCTAACATTCACTAACGGTTAAATCACTAACACCGTTAGTGGGTTCGCTGACATGGCAAGATTTGCTGACGTGTCAATCCACGTGTGCACACATCAGCGTGCCACGTCAGCAACTTGTGCCACGTTAGCAACTCAACTAACGACGTTAGTTAGTTGGGTGCTAGATTCCAATAAGTCAATAGTTCAGGTTATATGGCCATTTTTTTTAGTTGTGGGTGCCAGTGGCCAATTTCGAATAGTTTGAGTTATTAAAATCCAATTCCCCTATAAGAAACGAGTCCTGAATATGTTTCTCACAATATCCGGTTGTTTGTTTGTGTTGATGACAATTGCTCGAACACAATACAGGTCCAATACAATTTGAGGGTATGCGTTATAATGGAAGCTTACCCACTTTGACTTTGAGACCTACTTCATGGACTAAGGTTATAAATCTTTCTCCTATATATATTGAATTGCAAACAAGCTGGACTGAGATCGAGCTTGAAAAAAGGACATAGGAGTCAAGTTCGAGTACTCGTAAGTTAAACAAGCCAAGCTCAAGCTTTGATAAACTCAAGTTGGGCTTGGCTCGGCTTGTTTACATCTCAATTCATATACAGAGGGCTTTTTTTCCGAAACAAAGAATATATTGACACCCACTTCCTAGACCAAGGTTATTATCTTTCCTTCTCTATATATACATTGAGGTGCAAACGAGACAACTGTTCATATACATACAAATAATTAAAAACTAGCAGGGTTCCAGCGTGTGTTGCGGCGTGTTCGCTGTCATTTTGGTTTACTGGGGGTACCAATGTGACAATGTTAGCGTAAGTGACTACAAAAAAAGCTGAAAAGCAGTTAACAACCAGGTCTTGAACCTGAGACCTCCCGTTATTGAAACACACGTCAAACCACTACACACCGCCATCCCAATTTGTGTTTTTTTTTCTAACCCAATTATGTTTAATATGCAATACTGCCGCGGAGAAAAAAAATATATAAAATGCCCCCACCTAGTCTCAAACTTGTGACACTTATTACAAAAGTGCACCTCAAAACCACTATACCACCGACCTCACTTGTGATTTTATATGAAAACAATTATATTTAACATTCACTAACGTGTTGGGAATAGAAAAAAATAAATCAACCGAAGCAGGTCTCGAACCTATCACCTCTCAATTAGGAACGTGCACCTCAAACCACTACTCCACCAAGCAATTTTGTGATTTTATATAGGGAAATTGGATTTTAACACCCTAAACTATTGACAATTGGCCCCTGACGCACTGAACTACAAAATTGAACACCACAGCACTGTACTTTCAACTTATTGGCTTGTATCCCCCTCAGACTAACCATGGTTATTTTTTGCTGACGTGGCATGGTGACGTGTCCATTTTTGGTGACGTGGCATGGGGAATAAGCTGACATGGCATGGACACATCACATGCCACGTCAGCAAAAATGGACACGTCAGCAAAAATTAACCATGGTTAGTCTGAGTGTGATACAGGCCAATAAGTTAAAAGTATAGAGCGGTGTTGGTCAATTTTGTAGTTCAGTTCGTCAGCGGGCAATTGTCAATAGTTCAGGGTGTTAAAATCCAATTTCCCTTTTATATAAAACCAATTGTATTTAATATGAAATAATGCCTGGTCTCAAACTCACAACCTCCTTATTAAGGATGTGAACCTCAAACCAATACACGATTTAACAATCTTGTGTTTTAACATGAAACCAACTTTATTTATTATTAAATGATGTTGTGAAAAAACAGAAAAAATATAAAATTGTCACCACCCCTCTCAACCAATGAGAGGGGACATGAACTATTCACTCATCTCTTAATTAATACATGTGTGTGTGTGTGTATATATATATATATATATTTATATATAATGTGTATAAATTAATTAATATATATTATAGAGCTGAGTCCGAACTGAGCTAAAGCTTAAAAAAATAACATACAATCGAGCTTGACCACTTGTATATTAAACAAGCCAAACCCGACTCTACTCGTTTACACTTAAATTCATATATAAAGGACGTTCATTTTCAGAACAAATAATATATTGAAAATTACAAGACTAGTACTACCTTTATCACTGATGGTAGGATTGAGCAGAAAACTGAAAAAACTAAACCGAAACAAAAAAAAAACTGATTTAACTTAACTGAAAATAACCAAACCGCACAAAAAACCAGAAAAACCTAACCGAAAAAACCAAACCGAATAGCGGTTCGGTTTGAGTTGGGCATTTTAGAAAAACTGAAAAAAAACAAACCCGAACCGAATAACCCAAAAACTCATTTTTTTTAAATATATCTTATACATTGATTTGGGAATTATTAGTTTTATTCTTGAAAATAATTAGTTTTCAATGTATTACAAAAGAAATATTTTAATAAAAACTTTGCATAAACATGAAAATCGTTTAGAATGTTTGGTTTATGTGAACAATATTAATTAAAAGGGTAAATATATTATCATAAATATAAACATATAAGAAAGATTCTTAAATCTTGGATTATAAGTTCTATTTTTAAATTTATTGAAATTCTGTTCCAAAAACCGAAAAGATCGAAAAACCAAACCAAACCGTTTCTAAAACTGAAAAAACCAAAATCGAACGGTTTTCAAAAACTAAAAACCGAACCACACTGTGCACACCCCTAACTGATGGACTAGTACTATCTTTATGACCGATGACATGGGAATATTATTGATATGCAGATGGCAAGTATAATTTTCCTAGATATTCCGGTTGGTACCGGTTTTTCGTATGCAAGAACAACACGTGCCACGCATTCCACCGACGTCCAATATGGCGACCATGCCTATGAATTTTTGCAAAGGGTACATGAAATTATTTGGCATTCCTAGTATGAGATGATTTGGTTCTTGGAATAACTTTTTATGATTATAATTTGAAATTCTTAATGCAGTGGTTTGAAATTCACCCGGAGTTCGTTTCTAATCCATTCTATGTCACAGGGGATTCCTATTCGGGAAATCCTATCCCAGTAATCACACAATTAATATCAGATGGTAACAATAGTTTTCTTATAAATTATCATGACTGATTTCATCATAACTTATTGGTTGAAAATATGCAGGAAATGAAGCTGGCAATGTGCCTTACATTAATTTAAAGGTGGTCTTAAGTATTATCCTATGAATTATATATATATATATATATATATAGGGTTGGGTTATTTTGAGAACCATGTTGAGTTGAGAGAACCATGAGAACCATTATAGGCCATTGATCTTGTGCATTGAAGGGTTGAGATCAAAAGTTTTGGTGTTTTGTCTTTTATCAACCCACTTGTCTTAACATGTAATTTTTTATTATAATTAAGTACAATTAGGGGTGTTTATGTAAAAACACCATGGAGAGAGAAAGTATCATTATAATACTATATTAATTTCTTATTCATTATTTAAATATAATATTTTTTACTAAATTTAATTTTTAAATTCCTTTACTTTATTTAAAAAATAACCGTAACATAAATCTGATAGAGATAATTTACACTGGTGTAATTATTTTTACACCAGTGTAAATCTACCCCTACACAAACCTATTACAAAAACACTAGTGTAAAACCCAAAAAAAACATCTATAGATTCGTTATTACACCAGTGTAATCTACCATACACAAAACCTACTACACAAAAACACTAGTGTAAAACCCCCCAAAAACATGTATACATAAACATCTACAGAAAAAACACTATGTAAACCAAACTACAAAGATCTAAGCAACAAAACATCTATACATTTATATTTACACTGGTGTAACTGGTGTCTTAAACCAGTGTTTTTTACATAAAAACATCTACACATTTCGTATTTTTACGCTGGTGTTTTAACATCATCATCTTCACAGCATCTCCCCTGCCAAAAAACCCAAAATTTCAACAAAAAATGCTACCTTTTGCACACAAAAAAACAAAAAAAATAAATAATAATAATAATATTAATAATAATAACATTTATTATACTAATAATAATAACAGAAAATAATAAAAATATTAATAATAATAACATAAATAATAATATTAATAATATCAGAAATAATAATAATAAATAATAACAAAAATAATAATAATAATAATAATAATAGATAATAACATAAATAAGAATAATAATAATAACAAAAACAATAATAATAATAATAATAATAATAATAACAGAAAAATAATAATAATATTAATAAATAATAACATAAATAATAATAATAATAATAATAATAATTTAAAAAAAATAACATACCTCCACCGCCGTCCTTCGCCGTCTCCGTCACCATTCACGACCCCTACCCCCACCAACAACCACCCCTTCGCCTCCTCCTCCAGATCTGTGAGAGAAGGTAAATAATAATAATAATAATAATAATAATAATAATAATAATAATAATAATAATAATAATAATAATAATAATAATAATAATAACGAAATACCTGTCACGCCCACCCACCATTCGATCCACACCCAACCCCCCAATCCACCCCCAACCCCCCGCAACAAACCACCATTCGAACCATCCAAAACCCTCTGTCTAACCACCCCCAAAACCCTCTGCAAAATACCCCTCAACCACCTCTGAAAAACCCACCTTCGTCAACACCACCATCAGATCCACCCCCGTCGTCCCATTACCGAGCCGTCGTCCCATCACCGAGTCGTCGTCAAAAACAAAGCCACCCCCACCATCCGCCACGTTTCAGCAAACCACCACCATCGGATCCAGCCCTCATCGCCACACAGATCGTTTCTTTTGTTTTTTTAGAGAGAGATAGAGAGAGTTTGTGTGTGTGTGAGAGAAAGAGAGAGAGAGGCAGACGAGAGGGTAAGAAGAGGAGGAGAGAGAGGGAGAATAATCAGATTTAAAGTGTGAGAGAGAGAGAGTTTCTATTAATATTATTATTCTTATTATTATTTATTATTTATTTATATGGGTAATCATTACATGTCCAAATTTACCAAAAACCCCATACTTAGTTGTGTTCAAAAGACTTTATTACCCCTAATTAAATAAATACAAAAAATTACAAAGGTGATGGTGTGTCACTTGATGATTGGTCCAAAGGAGTTCTTAAGTTCTCATAACTCAAGGGGGTTCTCAAATGAACCCAATCCTATATATATATATATATATATATATATATATATATATATATATATAGGTCAATTATAAATTGAAAACCCGCTTGAGTTGAGAAAACCTTCGAAAACCCATGTAGAAAAACAATTTTTTTCTTTGAAAAAAATAACAAATTTAAAATACATGTTTTTAAGCGTTTTGGGCCAAAAAATAAAAAAAAGGGCCAATGGGATTTTTTTTTAAAAAATAAGCAAAGTTGCTAAAAACATAGGTAAATAGCTGAAAACATATTTTTTTTAGCAACTTTGTTTATTTTTTTCAAAAAAAATCCCATCGGCGCTTTTGTTATTTTTTTTGCCCAAAATGCTTAAAAACATCTATTTTACATTGGTTATTTTTTTCAAAAAAAAATAATGGTTTTTTACATGGCTTTTCAAAGGTTTTCTCATCTCAAGTGGGTTTCCAAAATATCCTTTCCCTATATATATATATATATATATATATAGGTTTAGGTTCTTGTACAAAACTCATTTTATGTGAGAAGTGTGAGAACCTATCTAAGAGTGACATGTGGCAACCAATTATATTAACTAAAAGGGCATCTTTGTAATTTGTATTCATAATCTTATTTTTAGTAGATATTTTTCTAATTAATTACCTTCTTAATTACGAGTAATAATAGGGATTTTTGTTGTGATTAAAACGATTTTTACCGAATGCTTTTATAAAGAATCAGCATTCACGAATTGAAATTCATATTCATTTACATCGATCATTCAACGTGTGGTGTTTTACGTTTAAGGTATGGTGTTTTACCCAATTATTGTGTTTTATCTTCATCTTACACAATGTGTTTAATACTCTTAAATCCCAAAACAAATTTTAACAGCCAATTTTTTCTTATTACAAACAGTGTTTTATATTCAACAAGCAGTGTGTTTTATATTCAACATAAACCCATTAACCCATAAAACCATAACATTGTGTTTTATCATCATATTCTCAACTTTGTGTTTTAACAGACCCGTGTGTTTTATCACCATCTTCTCCATAATCCAGTGTGTTTTATCTTCATCATACACAATAAGTAACACATTAAAAAAACACACTAGAATGTACTTTTAAACACAACTATACATACATTTAAAATGTGTTTTAAAATTCAAAAAATACTAAACCACAAAAAAAAATCCTTTGAAGATAAAACACAACAATATGGGAAATTTATTTAAAATGCAATGGATTTGCAAAACATACTGAACCACATTTTCATGACCACTTAAGGCTTGTAATATTTTAACATCTAGCTTCACATCCTTAACAGCAACCGACTAAAAAATACATAACAAAGAAAATATGTACAATTAAAATTAAATTTTATTGGTTTATTCTCAAAATCTATCCCTGAACTGAATTTGTTTCTAGATTTGTTTTTAAGCCTTGGTAGGACTGAACACTGGCACCGTCTGTTTTTTTATGGTGATGATAGAGAGAGAAAGAAAGAGAGGGGGAGAAAGAGAGAGAGATTATTGAGAGTGAATGATAGTGCGAGATTTTAGGGATAGATTCGGTTTTAATAAGATGGTTAGTGTGGGTGTTTAAATTACCATAATAGCCCTCAGACATGTATTTTATTATAAATAATATAACACTAATTACCAAAATGCCACTCACTTAATCCACACCATAGCTTAAGATGATCCAATGGTCAAAACACCTTCTCACACTTCTCACAAAAAAAAACACTTTGTATAGGGAATGGTTCTAGAGAAAACCCTCCTTATTTGGTAAACTCTGGAAACTCTGACTTCCCAATATTTTTTTTTTTTTTGAAAAAAATAAGGCAAGTAATATACATGATTTTAAGCATTTTGGGCCAAAAAAATTAAAAAAGCGCCGAGTAGTTTTTTTTTTTAAATAAAATAAAATTTTGACTAACACATGTTAAGCGCTAATAACAGGTGTTAACCATGTGTTAACTATATGTAAACAGTAGACGTTTTTTATTTTTTTAAAAAAAAAACCGTTTTCGATTTTTTTGGCTCAGAATGCTTAAAAAAATGTATATTACATACCCTATTTTTTTCAAAAAAAAAATGTTGGGAAGTCAGAGTTTCCAGAGTTTATCAAATAAGGAGGGTTTCCTCCATATACTTTACCTATATATATATATATATATATATATATATATATATATATATATATATATATATATAGGATTGAGATCAACTAGGAACCACCACTCTAGTTAGGAACCTTAGGAACCAATCTTAGCCATCCATCTAGATCTTGATCAAAATGGGTAGTTTGGTAAAATTATCTAATGTATTTTAATTAATATGAAATTTCATTAATTAAACATTTGAATTTATATTTAGTTTCCTTTTTTGTAGGCATTAATCCCATAAAATCCGCAAATGATTAGGAGTTATCTTTTAAAATAGTTAACAATCAAGAATAAAAATTTTGATTTTGCAACCTTTTAAAAAAAATAACTTCCGAATTATTAATAATCTCGGTATTAGATTGTTAGTATACGTAGTATACACCAGTGTATTTAGACCTAAATAGTATGATATTGTTTAGATTGATATACAGATGTATACACCAGTACATCAATGTATACTATTCAAAGCATCTTGCAAAACCTTTTATTAAGTTGAAAACATATTACTCTAGACATACACCGGTGTATATTGTTCAAAACATATTACTCTAGACAATATTGGATACACAGATGTATACATTAGTGTATTTATAACTAAATAGTACGTGTCATACACCAGATGTATACACCAGTGTATTATAACTAAATATTACACTAGACATACACGGGTGTATATTGTTTAAAAAAATCTTCCATTAAACGTCACAGCCATGTACACCCACCAGTATATACACCATTGTACATAACCTTGTTGATACACGTAGGAAATTATTAATGAATGAGTTGGTGCAATATATAATTAATAATCTTATCATGGAAGTTATATGTTTTGTTATTGTATAAATAGAAACATGAGAATTTAGTGGGATTACAAATATACCATATTACCCCTAGATTAATATAATTAATTAATTAAAATCCTAATTAATTACAATCATACCATTTAGGATCAATGGCTAAGATTGGTTCCTGTGGTTCCTACTTAAGGTATGGTTCCTATTTGAACCCTACCCTATATATATATATATATATATATTTATAACGAACTAGAAAATCGATTTTCTAAACATGCTACTTTTGGGCATTAGGGGTATGTTCTTGGCAACCCTGTGACATTTGCAGAAGAAACTAATTACCAAATTCGGTTTGCTAATGGTATGGGACTTATATCAGATGAACTCTACAAGGTTTGTTTGGTCATATGATCTTATTAATTTCCTACCTGTTTTTGCAACTAATGTTCTTCATGTTCAACATCCATAGTCATTGGTCCACACGTGTCGTGGAGAGTATCGATCAGAGTATATAAGCACGAGCAACATAGAATGTCGTCAAAATCTTGAGTTGTATGAACAGGTTCTTTTTTTTTTAATCAACTTTACATTGGCTCTTTACTCCATCTTGATGCAACACAAAAGCAACTAACCTGAATGAACCTTTTGTAGTGCATAGATGGGATTCAAATACACCATGTTTTGGATCCATATTGTGGTGATTTTAACCAGTTAATTAAACTACCCACTCAGAAGTTGCTTAACGGGCGCCATACTCTTTCTACATCTAACTGTCGCGTAAGTATAATCTATCACTTTGTTTTCCATCATATATCTTCATTCTATAAATCAAATTCAAAATCAAACCAAGTCATACGAAAACTATAGTAGATTTTAAGGATGTTTCAGGATCATGCAGGTTTATAGAACTCAGCTAGTTTACTACTGGATTCTTGAAGCCAGTGTTAGAGAAGCGTTGCATACTCGCGAGGTATTCTTATTTATATATTTTTAGTCCATAGAACAATATGATTTTTCTCACAAGCTAGAACAACATAGGGCACAAAAAGAGAGTGGATAAGATGCGCAGATTTGAACTACACAAAAACATTTGATGATGTTAGACCAAACCATCAATACCTCAGCAAAAAAGGTTACCGCTCTCTCATCTACAGGTGCTCTTAGGCGTACAACTTACCTCACAATTGATTTTTTTTGTGAAAGAATATGTCATTAAAGTTACTAGTGAACATTTATAATTTAACACAGTGGTGATCATGATATGCTCAATCCTCACCAAGCAACTCAAGCATGGATAAGAGATCTAAACTACTCTATCATTGACCAATGGCGATCATGGAAGGTTAATGGTCAAATTGCTGGGTAATGTGCATATTAATGTTGTTTACAACACAATGTAATATTTTAAATGTACTTGTGTTTGATAATTTATTTATACTGACAGGTACACAGAGAGTTATTCGAATATGATGACGTTTGCCACTGTGAAGGCAAGGAATCCAAGTGTTCTTATTTTGAGTGTTGATAATGATTGTTAACTGAAAAAATTTGTTTATGTTGCAGGGCGGTGGGCACACAGCTCCTGAGTACAAGCCTGAAGAATGTTTTGCAATGTTTAAGAGGTGGTTATCTAACCAACCATTGTGACCACCACTGCATTTTTAATGTCGAAATGATTCGATAGTAAGCAACCTATGCAGCTCCTGTGTTGTTATATGACGTGAACAAATCAATTTGTGATTTGTTAGTGTTGGAAGAATAAACTTAGCACTGAATAATCTGTATCATTTCTAAATTTTATGTATTATTTGTAACTTAATAAATTGTCTAAAGTCTGTAACTAAACTATGTCATTAGGGGTAGTTATAACGGTTAGAAGTTAGGGACCGTTTGTAGCAACCGATCACTACCTATAAATAGCTACCATGCAAAGTGTGGAATTCCCTATAAACTCTCTGACACAAACTGGAAACATCTATACAACTAATAAATGAAAAGCTATGTGTACACTTGGCATTCCCTGGTTGCTCCTCAATAGTGTAGCCTATCATATTGTGCCAAGTGGCTTAATGTGAGAATTAATAAAATTTTCGTTTTTTTTAAATCAAAAATCATTAATTAAATGAGGAATGTTATTTTTAGTAATTATTAAATTTGTTATTTTGAATCATTTTATTCCTCTTCTCTACATTATTCCCCCTTTAAATCACAATTAATATTTTTATTTAACATTAATAACTTTCCATTTTGTTAATCATAACCAATATTTCACAAATCAAATCAAATGCACGAACTCATTTTCTCTCCACCACTCTTCTCCAACATTCATCTCCTTCATTCTTCTTCGTCGATTATCAGGTAACAATTGTATAACTTCATCTTCTTCCTATGTTTACATATG
The DNA here is from genome assembly GCA_032199755.1 of Ambrosia artemisiifolia. Classification (NCBI taxonomy): domain Eukaryota; kingdom Viridiplantae; phylum Streptophyta; class Magnoliopsida; order Asterales; family Asteraceae; genus Ambrosia; species Ambrosia artemisiifolia. The sequence continues at coordinate 33,983,332 of CM063526.1, read as the reverse complement.
TTTGTTGCTATGTTGTCATATTTTTTTTATTTTGATTATTATCTGATCTCCCAATCGCTGGTAGTTACCTGGATGATCTGATTATCATCCTAATATCTTCTCCATGGTATGATTTTTTTTCATACTCTCTTCTCGCTATTCCTCTTCTTCCGTAATCTCTAGATCTTCTTATTCGACTTTAACAGGTACAAGCGGTTCATCAATTCTTTCAGGTTCGACATTCCCAAGGGTGGCGATGGTTAGGGTTTTTTTCACGAAGGGTGGCATAGAATCAATATTAGGTAAATCTTCTATATAAATCTTCTTATAAACAACTTATTCCTGCCCTAATTTATTGTTTTTTTTGGTGTTATATCAAATAATTAAGAGACTCAATCATTTAGTTTCTGATTTTGCATCTTGACTATTTACATGATTATTTGCTAATTTTCAGGTTTTGTTACCAAAGAGTATGAATTTTAATTAAGGTTTTTTTATAAGAAATGGTTATTAAATTGATTACATAACCTCTCACTTGTGCTCTTCTTCATGCCTTCTATTTGCATAGAACCGATGATTTAAAGGATGCAAAGGAAATGCTAGAAGAAATGGCTTCAAGATTTACATGTGCAATGTTTGAAAAACCTGAAGTTGTCCTCAAAGGAGCTACGCATATGGTATTTTATAAATATGCCCCATTTTATGTCTTATATTTTTGTTTTTTCTTGAAAATTATAACATGAGATTACTTCTGTTGCAAAGAAATCAAATGGTTAAGACAAAATTGCAGAAAACGTCCTTTATGTTTACCCAAAATTGCAGGTTTAGACCTTTAACTTTAAAAGTTGCAGGATACCTCCTTTATCCAACTTTTGGTTGCAGGATACCTCCTTTAATGAACTTTTGGTTACATAAAACATCCTTTACCACTAACGCCGTTCAAATCTGCTGTTAAGTTACCCTCACGTGCCAAGCATGTGAGGGTATTTTCGTCAATCATCATCTTAAAGGACCTTTTCTGTAATATTAACAACATCAAAAATTTAACAATTAAAAACATTCCCGCCCCCCAATTCCCCAATTCGTTTCATCAAAAAAACCCTAATTATATTCATCGATCAAAGATGGCTTCACAGACATCATCAAACACATCAAACCCTAATTCGTCGGTCTACTGTGTTTGTGGTAGGGCTGCGGTAATCAGGACCTCTGGAACATCAAAAAACCCTGGTCGAAGATTCTACTCATGTCCTGTTAACGTAAGTTTTCCCTAAATCTGATATGTATTATGCACAAGGTAGTTAACTTGTTTTAATTTAATGTTCATAGGCATCTGAATGTGGTAAAGGTTTCATTGGATGGGCTGAAGCTAAGGTTTTTCATCAATCAAACAGCTACGATCTGCAAACTGAGTTAATAGCTTCAAACAATGAACTAAGATCTTCAAACACTGAGTTAATAGCTTCAAACAATGACCTACGATCTGCAAACAAGAACCTTCAGGATTCGAACAAGAAGCTTGAAACTGAAGTTGCAAAGTTGAAGAAATACTTGTTTTTTTCTTGGATGATTGTTATGGTTTTTGTTTGTAAGTTATTATTGTAATGAAAATTAGGAAATTAGGTAGGGAAGTTGTTAATGTAATGACTGTTTTGGGTTGAGATCAATGCAATATGGAAGTTGTTAATGTAATGACTGTTTTGGTTATTGTAATGCAATATGGAAGTTGTTAATGTAATGACCATGTTTGGGACCCATTTGGATGATCACTCTGTTACAAACCAGTTACAAAAGGCTGCATTTTGACCCATTTTGTATACTAACTATAACCACAAACCTGTTACATAAACAAACCCTCATGACCCATTTTGACCCATATAGATTGCATTGAATAACCTTTTGACCCATCACCCATGTTGACCCATTAACAACATTAACAAAGCTGCTAACATAACCTGCTACCATAACAAACATGTTAAAACAACCTTACCCATTTTGACCCATTGACAAACACTAACAAACCATAATCATACACCATACTAACACAAAGTTTACAATAATCATAACAACCATTACATTAATCATAACAACCATTACATTAATCATAAAACAAAGTTTACATAAAACAAACCATTACATTAATTCACCAAGACCCAAAATATGATTACATACATAAACCCTAAACCCTAAACCCTAAACCCTACTAAGACCATCCAGGTTCATCTGTAGTGCTTGATGAACCTTATCTTCAAACACATATTTGCAAAATTTGAACCTGATCCGGAGTTCTTGTTAGTGTTGGTTTAACTAACAAGAGCACCCCATCCAGGTTCATCTCCAACAGACAAGGGATCCCCGGCCTGCACCCCGACGACCGTCATCATCTGCAACAGTGTTAATGACGTCCATCTGTTGGTACAGCCCAACGGACAAAGGATCCCCTGCCTGCACTCCGTTTTCCGCTAAAAATAGAAAGTCAAGTCTTCGGTTGCTGGATCCGGTGGATCATCATCATCTTCAACTTCAATCGCCATTCCTAACAACAATAACAATAAATTATTATTATTCGGATAATAATAATAACAACAATAATCAACAACAACAACAATTTATCCCACTGAAAACCCTAAATCGTTCACAATCCAACAATTTATCCTACTGAAAACCCTAAATCGTTCACAATTTATCCTACTGAAAACCCTAAATCGTTCACAATCCAACAATTTATCCTACTGAAAAACCCTAAATCGTTCAAATCAACTGAAAAACCCTCCATGATGCATATTAATACTGAATACTTCTACATTCAAAAATTTTAGAAAAAATTAGGGTTTTAACATTCAAAAATTTTAGAAAAAAATAGGGTTTTAACTTACCATATACAGTGCGACGAAGAAGAAGACGGTTGGGAAGACGGTTGGGTTTCATATACTCCCTGATTTCATCTGCATTCATCGTGTTTGTTCACTGCGTGTGTGTACAGGGGATGAGTGTGTGTAGGGATGAGAGAAGGAAGAAGACGGTTGGGTATTTATTAGCATTTATTTTTAAAATTTATTTAGCATCTGAAATGACAAAAATACCCTCACATGCAATGCATGTGAGGGGCATCTAACGACACAGACAAACGGCGTTAGCCTAAAGGAGGTATCCTGCAACCAAAAGTTGGATAAAGGAGGTATCCTGCAACTTTTAAAGTTAAAGGTCTAAACCTGCAATTTTGGGTAAACATAAAGGACGTTTTCTGCAATTTTGTCAATGGTTAAAGTTGTTTAGTTTCCATGTTTGCTACTATATTTCATATGTGTACATGTAATTTCCATGTATCTATTTGCCTTTAAATAGATTTATAATTTAGATTATTAATTATATGTTTTTGTTTTGGGAGTGATTGAAAAATCAATGAATGTTATGCAGTAATGGGTAATTCTCTTTGTTATTTGGATTTTGACTTTCATTTCATATTTGGATTTTGATTTTGATATTGATTTTGATTTCTGATGGAACTTTATTTTTTTATTTTTTTGAATTTTGATTATTGCTAAACGTGGATTTGGATTCATGTTCGAAGATGTTGGATTTGATTTCTTAGAGAATTTGATCTTCATTCGGATACAATAAAAGGTAATCATCTTTAGGTCAATGTTTTGATGCTGGTATATGATGAGGGTGTTTATAATCTTTCAACATTCACTAAAATGCAAATAATAAGTTAATATTGTTCTTGCAGCTATAACCCACAAATATCATAGAAGTATGGGTTATCAATTTTGAAAGTGGGTGGTTAAAAAAAAATAATTTCTTGGAAGTGGGTGGTTAAAAAAATAATTTCTTGGAAGTCGGTGGCAATTGAGGCGTACATTATATTATATTATTACACTAGCGTTTATTCCGGGAGCGTCCCGGGGTTGAAAAATATAACAATTCTAATAATACTAATACTAATAGTAATAATTATTACTCTTGTAATTAAATAAATAAATAAATAACCTTGCTATAAGGTGAAACAATGTGTGTTGCAGTGTTGTGCAATTATTTCTCCTAGCTTCTCTTGATGAAGTATACCTATGCATCTTTAGAAGAGTAAAATTCCAATGAAAGCATGGAGATTGGGCTGAATTTCAACATCATAGATAAGAACCTGGTTTAAAAGAAAAAACATGATTAATGAATAACCTGAACACTTTGTGTTTGTTGTTTCCTGTATGAACGAAACCCCACAAAAAATAGTCATTTTTTCTCCGTTTTTTATATAGCACTATGGTACTCGTTGGAAAGATAATAAAACGCTCGTTAATTTGGTGTGATTTTTTTCTTTAAAAAATCTCGCATATAAAAGATATTAACGTTTAAAAATTATGGGAGGAAATTTAAGAGAGAAAAATTTAAATTTGTTTTTAAATTCTTTTTTCCTAAAATAAATCAATTTAATTTTAATAGATTAGGTTTTATATTATTATTTGTTTTTTTTTAATTTGCTACATGGCATGACACATGGCACACTCAAAGGAGAGAATGCCTCCTTAAATGCCATGTCATTAAAATTGCTTTCTTTTATTATATATATAGATATAGATATGCAAGTTAATTGAATCAAAAACACTTTAAAAACAATAAATGAGAATGAGAAAGGAAACCGACCAAAATTAGGAACTCATTAAATTTCCTTATTACATTCAAATTACTCACTTCCTAAATTTAGTGTAATTTATATTGGTAATATCAAAAGGCTCGATTTGGGCTTTTTGTGGTACCAGATGTTTGAGCCAATCACATTGGAGAAGGGGCATGGAGTTCCACCCCTACCACACATGGTCTAATAGCCATTTGAATTCTACGAGGTTCAATTATTTAGACACAGCGTGTTGGAGCCGTGTCCAAAATAAAACTGAACTGCGTCTTTTGTTCTATTTTGTACTAATTTAACTTGGAACATTGCAGGTCCAATTCGATTTGAGGGTAAGCACTATAATGGAAGCTTGCCCGCCTTGACTTTGACACCCTTTTCCTGGACCAATGTGTGTATTACACGGGTTGAAGAAGAATTCGATCAAGAAATAATCTTTAATTAATAATTTACGAATGCATGAATTTAGAAACCACTCTCACGTTAGTTAATTACACCACTTTGTTTACATTTCTTTTGCCCATGATCATCCATTGCCCACATAGAGGATAATTGCTGAGGGCCTAGGATCGATAATAATATAGGATCATTGAATGTGTTTTAGATTAACATATATGATTGAGAGTATGCACAATAAATGTGCAGGGACTCGTGAAGAACAACAGGGAGAGAACAAACACACACTAATATTCACACACTATATATTATATCAACAAATGTCATACATACAAGCCTATTTATATGTTGTATTGTGGCGGTTGTATACCAACCGACACAACTGTTTAATTTTGGTGGGATTAACTTTTTTTTTGATCGGCAAACTTCAACTTTATTCCACACCCCAAAATATATACAAGGTTGTCCCAAGCGAGACACTAGTTCCAATCACATACAACACCCGTTTACATCACCTATTCAAGTATACAAACGCACACTTAAGTTGTAGGAACGTTAAAAGCTACCCAATTCTCCCACGTCCAACCCATTTGTTTGTTTTTATGTTTCACCCATGAGAACGCCGTCGCTTGAGCTTCTAGGAATATTCCAATCGGGGTGCATCGTTTGCCGGAAAAATAAGCTCGTTTCTTGCTCGCCAAATCGCCCAACACCTTGCCAAGATTATGCTTCTGATAGCTTCCTTTTTTGCCTTTGTTGCGTTTAAATTCCCATGAAGTTCTAAGAGGTCTTTGACATTGAAAGCGAAAATCGGAGGAATGTTGACCCATGTGCTTACCTTATTCCAGATTGTGGACGCCACATAGCAGGCCGTAAGTAGGTGATCCGCGTTTTCATCGCCTTCCCCACATAATCTACAAACCGTCGAGTTGTGAACAATCTTTTGCTTCTTCAAACCAATTAATGTAGGAAGTCGATCCTGTACCGCTCTCCACCCGAAAATGCATACCTTTCTAGGTACTCCTTTCACCCATTCAAATGTATAAAAAGGAGTCGCAAATCGATCCAGCAGCTTCCTGCAATTGGTCAACCGAAAAAACCCTAGACCTGCACTCGTTCCACAGCCACGTATCCTTCTGTTGAGACAATCGCACATCCCTGACCATCTCAATCAGCGTCTGCAGCTCCTGGGCTTCTACAGCAGTAGCCACGGCTCTATTCCATTCCCACCCATTCAATCTACCATCAACAGTAACACTTTTATTGGCTTCAAGGGCAAACAGGTTTGCAAATCTATAGCTTAAGGGACAATCGCCTAGCCACCAATCTAACCAGAAGCGAACATCCACCCCGTTCCCGACCTTCCCTTTTATGAAACATTTAACGTCCAGGTTCTGTTCCAGCAGGCTCTTTTCGGTTTGATTGATCATATTCCACACGCCCGCCATACCGGCTTTTTTCGAATTTATGTTTAATAAGATTTAATCATTTTTAATGTACTTTTAGTATGTTACAATTAATGTTATTTATTGACATTAATAATAATTGACCGAACAAAATGTTATTTATTACATATTTTAATCTCATTTATTTATATTAATATTACTACGAAATTATGTTTAATCTATCTTTATAAAATTATGTTTAATATTATTTATATTACTATTTGTTCGAATTATTATTGGTCTTGCCTGCAATTAATAGGATTTATTCATTTTTTAATGATATTTATTATGAGTTCAATGACATTAATAATATTTGACCGAATTTAATGTTATATATTATGATTTTTAAGCTTATTTATTTATTATTGACCGAATTGACCGAATTAATTTAAGAATATATTATTAATACTAATACTAATATTATGAATTTTAATTTTTATTTTAATCTCATTTATTTCGTATTGACCGAATTAAATTACGAATGTATTACTAATACTAAAACTAATATTACGATTTTTAATTTTAATCCATTTATATCTTATTAACCGAATTAAAATTTTCTATTACTATTTTTTCAAATATATTACTAATTACTAATAATTACTAATACTAACTAATACTATTACTAATATTACGTGCAGAAATTGTTTCTCAAGTCGCTAGGTTTGTTATTTGCATATTCAACATTTTTGTTTACAATATTCTTATTTTATAATTAGTTACAGATTCAAAATTTTCTATATATAATGCTTTTATAAAGGTTTATTGTGATTGGATGACTTGTTTTGCTTCAATCAGAAGATACTTCCATTGGCGAATATTGTGTCTTCAAATAGTGTTCAATCCATAGCACAAAATGTTTGTTACTAAGGTTGAACCACAAGATGTCATTGAATTTGAAATTTAAATTATGATTTTGATGTTATTTATAGAGAGTTTTAATGTTATTTATGATGATTTTAATGTCATTGATTTGAATGATTGATTATGATTTGGTTGTTATTTATTAAAATTTTTAATCTTATTTATTGATATTACTAATATTTCGAAAAACATTTTAATATTGTTGACCACTTTAATTTTCATATTACAACTTTCCTTTAATCAATTGTCATGAAACGATATTCTTTTAAACATGTACGACTTTCTTTTAAACATTTATTTAAATCTATTTAACAATGTTAAATCTATTTAACAGTTTATAATTTAAATATAATCCAAAGATAACAATGTACATTTATTTTCCTACACTTTTATTATTCTGTTAATAATAAATATAATTTAAATATATTTAACATTTTCCTAAATTATATAATGTATTTAAAATGATTTTCAATGCTATTACTAATATTACGACCTTTATTTTAATATTGTTGACCGAATCTGAGTAAAATTTTCTACGTTTTTGTTAAATTGATGGACGTCAATTCTTTGACTATTTGTCTTTGAGTTTGATTGTGCTAATTTTATGTATTGTTGACCAATTCACGTCAATTACCAATCCTTCCATTTTTTATAATTCAAAGACTTTCCTTTAATCAATTGTCATGAAACGATATTCTTTTAAACATATACAACTTTCCTTTAAACATTTATTTAAATCTATTTAACAGTTTATAATTTAAATATAATCCGAAGATAGGAGTGTACATTTATTTTCATACACTTTTATTATTCTTTTAATAATAAATATAATTTAAATCTATTTAACAATTTCCTAAAATATATAATGTATTGAAGATAATTTTCAATGTTATTACTAATATTACAACCTTAATTTTAATATTGTTGACCCAACCTGAGTAAAAACTTTTTTATGTTTTTTTAATTTGATGGAGGTTAATTCTTTGACTTTACGTCTTTGAGTTTGATTGTACTAATTTTAAGCGTTGTTGACCAATTCACGTCAGTTACCAATCCTTCCATTTTTTTATAATTCAAATATATAAATAAATATCGCTACTCAATCACGTCAATCGAGGCATAGTATTTCCGATTTTGCAAAATTATTTGAGACACAACAATACTATACAAACCTTGACAAATAATAAAATCATTTAATCGTCATACCAATTTTAACAACTAAATTAAATGATAATATAAATTTTCAAAATTTTTCTTTATGTTAAAGAATTACATTACTTCAATCACAACTAATAATGATTATTAAAGATGTCAATAATAATTTGTATATAATGGGTAATGCAATTTGAGACGCGGATGATTTTAATGTCATTTATTTGAATGATTGATTATGATTTTGATGTTATTTATTAAGATTTTTAATCTTTTTTATTGATGTTACTAATATTGCGAATTTCATTTTAACAGTGTTGACCGACTTTCATTTTGATATTACTACTTTCTGTTAATCAATTGTCACTAAACGATAATCATCATCTTGATTTAAATAAGTGTGCTAATTTTAAGATGTCAATAATAATTTGTATATAATGGGTAAGGCAATTTCAGACGCAGATTATTTTAATGTCATTGATTTGAATGATTGATTATGATTTTGATGTTATTTATTAAGATTTTTAATTGTTAATGTCACACCCTCAAATTTCCACCTGCGGGGTTCTACCGCGAGGCGTGTGACACACCAGGATCCAAGTCAACGGTCACAATAAACAACACTATATGATAGGATACGTAAAATAAAAACACGAATCCAAACCATTTGAAATAACAGCGGAAGCATTGTTTTACAAAACCAAATCCCAAAAGTTTCCAAACTTGTTTAACAACAAAATCATGAACCTAAACTAGACGCCGTGCAGACGCGTGCGCCTAAGCCCCGAGATGCTGCTACCTTAGCGACCTGAGAAATCATGCCAAAAAGGGGTCAACATATAATGCTGGTGAGTTCACAGGTTTTAAGCTTACAATAAGTTTCCGTGTGTTGAGCGTTGATCACAAAATACCATGTCATAAGATACGTTAAACAAACAAACGAACAAACAAGCGTTTCCTACTACTACTACCACGACTGTGATGCTGAAACCATTACTGACAGCGTTGCTTGAGTTGCTGCCCGTGTTTGAGTTGCTTGTGTTGCTAAACTAGAGACAATATGCACCCGCCCGGCTCCTAGCCGACGGGTGGGGTTTGTCAGACCCAATAGATCTATCCACATTTCCCCGTTGTGCTACCCCGCACATTCATGGTTTCCCCCGGGACTCCTTGTTTCGTCGTGTAGTAAACAAAAGTGTTGCAAATCAAGAGTTGTGTTTCAAAAGCGTTGCATTCAAAAGTGTTGATTTCCAAAAGTGTTACTTCCCAAAAGTGTTTCAAAAGCGTAGCGTGCTTACAACAAGTTACTTCCCAAAAACAGTTACGTATTCAAAATGAGTAAAGCATTTCCAAAAGGAGTTGCATGTTTATACGAAAGCATTGAGTTTGTTAAATTGCGTGGCATGTTTCTCCCCCGAAAGAAAACATATAAAAGAGGGGCCGTGAACTCACCTTGGGTTGCGTTACTTCGAAAGTGATTTAAACCAACAAGCTATGCTAGCCCCGTAAAGCGGCGACCTAACATATGACAGTTACAAGTACTTAGACTAATAACCCGTAGGTTAGTTAGTCCCTAGATGCCCAGACCATAACCAGGTTCGTTTGAAAATGCGTTGACTGTTAAACTGACCAAATGTACAAGACTCGACATCCCATTGGTGACCCGAGACTCCACGTGTTCATCTCATACTCAAACATACACAAATCATGCAACTTAGTCCTTAACATGCGTTAAAGTTCAATGATTCTAACACATAGGTCAAATAACGTACGAACCAGTCCGAAAACGTGTTATTATGTTACTAGGCATGTCACGGGTTCCTATCATGTTCCTAGGTGTCGAATCGGGTTTCGGGATGTTAAAATACACTTATAACAGCATTACACGCGATTAGGAACTTAGCATGCAATTAGGAAAGTCAACACGTGATTAGGGATGGTCAACAGGCAATTACCAGGCTAATCGCCCCTTATGTTAGGTGATTAGGGCTAATCACATGCATATTAGGCGATTATGGTCATGTGGTATGCAATTCAGGGCTTAACTAGTGATTAGGGTCACAATTGCATGACATGAAGGCAATTAGGATCACAATTGCATGGACTGCTAGCAATTAGGATGCTACTCGCCATACCTAGCACACGAGTAGCCTCTTGTCTTAGGCGATTATGCCCCTAATCGCCTATAACATAGGCGATTAGGATTGCTAATCGCCTATAGTGCAGCAAATGTGGTTTTTCGCGCGTTTAACGCTCCAATTCAGATCCGAAACGTGCGAAAACACCCAATAATCATCCTAACATATTAACAAACATATTTCAAGCAAAAACCCCTAAGTTTTCATCATTCTAACAGTCCCGAATGCGAGCATTTTCCCAAAATAGCAACTTAACATGAAAACATCACATCAACATGCAAGAACTTGCCCTAAATAGCAAATATCCAGATCTAATCACATAACCACGTTGTCCGAAAGCATCCTACTGTTCTAGCATCATCCTAGAGCAAACCCTAACATCAAACAATCAACAACACACCTCATATCATCCTAAATCATCCAAAATCCTTCAAACGGGTCAAAACATCAAGTATCCATAATACACGACCAAAACCAATCAAACTCCTAGGACATTATCATACCAACTTGTAACAGCTATAAACATCATAATAACACAAAAATAATCATGATTAAATCCCAAAAACTCTATCTTTAATCACATATAACACATGTAAAGGTGTGGGTTTGTTTAGAAACGGTTTTAAATGGATTTTCAGAGACAAAAACCTTTATAAGTCAGGTCTGGACATTTAGGGAGTAAAATATAACCATTTAAAGGTTTGGGTTTGAAGAACACACCTTGTATATAAGAGTAGATGATGGAATAAGCTTGGAAATGGTTGTTTGTGTGTAAAAATGGGTTCCAGAGGGTGTTTGTGGGTTGAGATATGTTATGGGACGGCTAGGGTTGTGTAATTGATGTTTTGGAGGTCAAGGGTGGTATTTATAGGTGTTTTTAGTCGTCAGACACGTTGCAGGCGATTATGAAGTTCTATCAGGCGATTAGGGTGCTAATCGCCTAAGGAAACATGCTAATCGCCTAAGAAAACAAGCTAAACGCCTATCAGGACATGCTAATCGCCTATCAGAGCTTGCTAATCGCCTAACAGGCACAAGCTAATCGCCTGACTGATCAGGCTAATCGCCTATCAGGTCAGGTGTGGTGTATTTGGCGCGTTAAACTCCGTTTTAACATATGTTTAACACATTTTCACGTACCGGTAAGTCACATAATGATTATAAACACATAATACATGAAAGTAAACACGTTCACACTCGTTCACCAATCCTCGGGACTCGAGACTTGCGTATGTTAAAACTCTAATGACGTGCGACTCGACTCGACCGACCTTGTTTTGTGTAACGTATGCGTGACTCGCTAAGGTAGACTTACTAAGTTTTCAAAAGTTAGTTACCGGAAGTTGCCGGGTGTCACATCATCCCCCTGTTAAAAGAATTTTCGTCCCGAAAATTTCCCGAAGTCGAAAAGAGAAGACAAAACAAGAAGAAAAATTTTCCGGGTCGTCACATCATCCCCCTGTTAAAAGGAATCTCGCCCCGAGATTCTTTTGGCCCCAACGGTGATGTGTGTCGACCTCTGTGTGTGCCCAAGTAGCGTTTCCCCAAAATACAACGAGCGAAGGTTGTGAATCAGAACGTGACAGTGACAACCGGGAACCCGCCTCCCCAAATGTGAATATGAGCCAAAGGACTCCCCTGACCGAAAGCCTACTGGAGGCTACTATGATCGGTATAACTAACCCACCGGTACCGTCCAAGTAGCATCCCCCAAAAGACCCTCGTCGACCCAAAGAATGAGAAGTAACGACCAACGCACAAAGGAAACACCCGAAAACACGAACACACAATAATGCGGATAAAAGTAGAACCAAAGCGTAATAAGAGATAAGAAGGAATACGTACGGGTAACAGTGTCTGGGTCCTCCTGGTTCTCCCTAGCCCCAATAACATAAGCACGAGCAGCTACACCATCGCCCTGGTTGTTCCCTCCATTTCTTGCTGTGCATGCCTCTCCCTGATTCAGCTTTGGGCAATTTCGCTTGAAATGCCCTGTTTCACCACAATTGAAGGACCCTTGATTTCCCCGAGGAGTAGGAGTGGGGGCAACTGCTTGAACTTGTCCTGCCTGAGTGCTGACCCTACAATCCTTGGCCAGATGGCCATAGCGAAGACAACGGTTGCAACGAAACGTATCACAACTCCCCACATGATGGTACCCGCACTGGTTGCACTTAGGGTTCTTTCCCGTGTATCCACCCTGATTCTGAGTCGACGGTGACCCCACCGCCCCTAGCTTCCTGGTCTGCTGCTGTGGCTGTTCTTGAGCCGAACTCTTCCCCGGGCCTTCCCACTTGCGCTTGCTGCCCTCTGGAGCCTTGACAGTCAAACCACGAGCAGGTAAAACACCTTCATTCACCTTTAGATTAGTCATCCGATGCGCCGATCGAACCACCTCTGCATAAGTAGGAAGATTTCCCGCAGCCACTAACCCCGCTATCTCTGGTACTAACCCTGAAATGTAGTGCTCGATCCTCCTATATTCTGGCACATGTAAGTCTGGACACAGCACCGCCAACTCATTACGCCTCACAGTGTACTGTTCAATCTCCGACCCAACCATCTTGAGGTTCCAAACCTCCTGTTCCAACTTCTGAATTTCCTCCCTGGGGCAGTATTCTCTCTTCAGCAGCTGGACAAAATCCTCCCATGGCATGGCATACGCCTCCCCCAAACCCATATTCTGAGTAATATTGTTCCACCAGGTCAACGCAACATCCAGGAAAAGTGCAGCAGCATACTTGACTCGATCCTTAGGAAGACAGTTACACATCAAGAACACTGACTCCACTTTCTCTAGCCACTTGAGCATGCCTACAGCCCCTTCAGTGCCAGAGAACTCATGGGGCTTACAATCCCGAAACATCTTGTACGTACACATGGCTGGGGGTGGATTAACAACACCGCCTGAAACGAAACACGTAAGAAAACCACAAAAGAAGGATACCATGCTCACAACGAGGCAAAACTGATAGGATCAACTCACCGCCATGAGCATTGTGTCCTGTCTGAAAGGCAGCCTGCAGCAAGGTGTTCAGATACTCCTAGGTTAGGTTCACCCCTCCACGACCACCGCCACCATTGCGTCCGCCAGTACGACCACCGCCTCTACGTCCACCGCGAATTCCAGACATCTTCTGAGAAAGACAAGAAACAAACACTCAGACCCATCACCAACGCTAAACCAAGAGAATACGAAAAATCCAGGATTGGGTCCAATGTGACCATTAATCCCAACCCGAGATCCACCAAGTCTTTCATGCATTTCAACTTATCATTTCGTGTGCACCCGAAATGATAAATTGCTCTACATGGTCCTCAAGGCGTGCCCCGAGCTCGAACCTCAAGTCACCCGACACCCACATCCTAGGAAGATATAACCAACTCAAAAGATCATCAAACAAGTTCCCACGACTGTAAACCCGAAGGAGAAGATAAAGTGAAGCTAGGAATAACCAAGAATGAGATAAGCAATGTGACACCGTGTGGTAAGGATACCGACACCCCGACAAGGTTAGTATGTTTACCAAAAGACACGACTCAAATGTATGTGACCGTCTAGTGTGTGAGACTCGGCTATAGTCTAGACTCTACATGCAGTCCTAGTTCACTATAACCATTGGCTCTGATACCATCTATAACACCCTGCCCCTCTCACCACCAATATTGTCCGCTTTGCCCATCCAGAGCTCACGGATTTGTTTTTGGGTGCCCAAGTGGAGACTTCCTAGGAGGTCACCCATCCTGGAATTTCTCCCACCTGAGCACGCTTAACTGTGGAGTTCTCCTCTCATCCACTAACATTAAGCCCCAAAACGCGTTGGTGATTTAAGAGGCAAGACATTACTTATGAACCAAGGATCTCTCCTGGCCACGGCCGATGTGGGATTTTCCTGGGGTGTCACATTCACCCCTCGTTAGAGTCTCATCGTCCCTGATGAGGTATGCACCCACCATCCCGAACGGCACAGGAGTGGCTCTGATACCAATCTGTCACACCCTCAAATTTCCACCTGCGGGGTTCTACCGCGAGGCGTGTGACACACCAGGATCCAAGTCAACGGTCACAATAAACAACACTATATGATAGGATACGTAAAATAAAAACACGAATCCAAACCATTTGAAATAACAGCGGAAGCATTGTTTTACAAAACCAAATCCCAAAAGTTTCCAAACTTGTTTAACAACAAAATCATGAACCTAAACTAGACGCCGTGCAGACGCGTGCGCCTAAGCCCTGAGATGCTGCTACCTTAGCGACCTGAGAAATCATGCCAAAAACGGGTCAACATATAATGCTGGTGAGTTCACAGGTTTTAAGTTTACAATAAGTTTCCGTGTGTTGAGCGTTGATCACAAAATACCATGTCATAAGATACGTTAAACAAACAAACGAACAAACAAGCGTTTCCTACTACTACCACGACTGTGATGCTGAAACCATTACTGACAGCGTTGCTTGAGTTGCTGCCCGTGTTTGAGTTGCTTGTGTTGCTAAACTAGAGACAATATGCACCCGCCCGGCTCCTAGCCGACGGGTGGGGTTTGTCAGGCCCAATAGATCTATCCACATTTCCCCGTTGTGCTACCCCGCACATTCATGGTTTCCCCCGGGACTCCTTGTTTCGTCGTGTAGTAAACAAAAGTGTTGCAAATCAAGAGTTGTGTTTCAAAAGCGTTGCATTCAAAAGTGTTGATTTCCAAAAGTGTTACTTCCCAAAAGTGTTTCAAAAGCGTAGCATGCTTACAACAAGTTACTTCCCAAAAACAGTTACGTATTCAAAATGAGTAAAGCATTTCCAAAAGGAGTTGCATGTTTATACGAAAGCATTGAGTTTGTTAAATTGCGTGGCATGTTTCTCCCCCGAAAGAAAACATATAAAAGAGGGGCCGTGAACTCACCTTGGGTTGCGTTACTTCGAAAGTGATTTAAACCAACAAGCTATGCTAGCCCCGTAAAGCGGCGACCTAACATATGACAGTTACAAGTACTTAGACTAATAACCCGTAGGTTAGTTAGTCCCTAAATGCCCAGACCATAACCAGGTTCGTTTGAAAATGCGTTGACTGTTAAACTGACCAAATGTACAAGACTCGACATCCCATTGGTGACCCGAGACTCCACGTGTTCATCTCATACTCAAACATACACAAATCATGCAACTTAGTCCTTAACATGCGTTAAAGTTCAATGATTCTAACACATAGGTCAAATAACGTACGAACCAGTCCGAACACGTGTTATTATGTTACTAGGCATGTCACGGGGTTCCTATCATGTTCCTAGGTGTCGAATCGGGTTTCGGGATGTTAAAATACACTTATAACAGCATTACACGCGATTAGGAACTTAGCATGCAATTAGGAAAGTCAACACGTGATTAGGGATGGTCAACAGGCAATTACCAGGGCTAATCGCCCCTTATGTTAGGTGATTAGGGCTAATCACATGCATATTAGGCGATTATGGTCATGTGGTATGCAATTCAGGGCTTAACTAGTGATTAGGGTCACAATTGCATGACATGAAGGCAATTAGGATCACAATTGCATGGACTGCTAGCAATTAGGATGCTACTCGCCATACCTAGCACACGAGTAGCCTCTTGTCTTAGGCGATTATGCCCCTAATCGCCAGGATTGCTAATCGCCTATAGTGCAGCAAATGTTGTTTTTCGCGCGTTTAACCCTCCAATTCAGATCCGAAACGTGCGAAAACACCCAATAATCATCCTAACATATTAACAAACATATTTCAAGCAAAAACCCCTAAGTTTTCATCATTCTAACAGTCCCGAATGCGAGCATTTTCCCAAAATAGCAACTTAACATGAAAACATCACATCAACATGCAAGAACTTGCCCTAAATAGCAAATATCCAGATCTAATCACATAACCACGTTGTCCGAAAGCATCCTACTGTTCTAGCATCATCCTAGAGCAAACCCTAACATCAAACAATCAACAACACACCTCATATCATCCTAAATCATCCAAAATCCTTCAAACGGGTCAAAACATCAAGTATCCATAATACACGACCAAAACCAATCAAACTCCTAGGACATTATCATACCAACTTGTAACAGCTATAAACATCATAATAACACAAAAATAATCATGATTAAATCCCAAAAACTCTATCTTTAATCACATATAACACATATAACACATGTAAAGGTGTGGGTTTGTTTAGAAACGGTTTTAAATGGATTTTCAGAGACAAAAACCTTTATAAGTCAGGTCTGGACATTTAGGGAGTAAAATATAACCATTTAAAGGTTTGGGTTTGAAGAACACACCTTGTATATAAGAGTAGATGATGGAATAAGCTTGGAAATGGTTGTTTGTGTGTAAAAATGGGTTCCAGAGGGTGTTTGTGGGTTGAGATATGTTATGGGACGGCTAGGGTTGTGTAATTGATGTTTTGGAGGTCAAGGGTGGTATTTATAGGTGTTTTTAGTCGTCAGACACGTTGCAGGCGATTATGAAGTTCTATCAGGCGATTAGGGTGCTAATCGCCTAAGGAAACATGCTAATCGCCTAAGAAAACAAGCTAATCGCCTATCAGGACATGCTAATCGCCTATCAGAGCTTGCTAATCGCCTAACAGGCACAAGCTAATCGCCTGACTGATCAGGCTAATCGCCTATCAGGTCAGGTGTGGTGTATTTGGCGCGTTAAACTCCGTTTTAACATATGTTAACACATTTTCACGTACCGGTAAGTCACATAATGATTATAAACACATAATACATGAAAGTAAACACGTTCACACTCGTTCACCAATCCCCGGGACTCGAGACTTGCGTATGTTAAAACTCTAATGACGTGCGACTCGACTCGACCGACCTTGTTTTGTGTAACGTATGCGTGACTCGCTAAGGTAGACTTACTAAGTTTTCAAAAGTTAGTTACCGGAAGTTGCCGGGTGTCACAGTTAAGTACTATATTTACACAGTTTAAATAATGACGTTTTTTTGGCGGCATTTTGTAACATGTCAAAAGCTTCCTAAAGTGTGTGTACAATGGGTCCTTTTGGCTACATGTTCAAATGGGTCTAGGGTTGATCCTTTTGGTGTTTATTTTTTAATAAAATATAGGAAATTTATATTACAGTTAGACCCATTTTCTTATTAGTTGTTTTTTAGCTATGTAATCGGTTTGAACCATTGGAGAGATAACATGTAAAATTTAAGCTACCCATTCAAGTAAGTGGGTTAAGGATTGTTTCTTGATTTACTTATCACCGTATCCATATATTTACAACAACTATATTTTATGTAGAACACAAATATGGAATACAATGGTGGAGGTTTTCATAAATTATTGAAAATGAGTTGCACTTCGAGGATCGTGATTACAATGATAACAACTTCGAAGGTGGAAAATCATTTATCAATGAGCAAGACTTGGAAGATTTTGAATGAAGTAATGAAAATAGACCATTGGTTGAAGTTTGTTAAGCCCCGGCTAAATGATAAGTGTTCTATGCTTAAGCTTAGTTATGTTATATGCTTAAGCTTAGTTATGATTAGAATGTAGATATTACCCAAATGATGTAATATGTGATATTGGTTGAAGTTCGTTAAGCCCCAACTAAATGATAAGTGTTCTATGCTTAAGCTTAGTTATGATTAGAATATAGATATTACCCAAATAATGTAATGTGTGATACTGTGATAGTATGCTATGTAGTTTACAGTCGTCAAATTAAACTTTACTTACTCGATATATCCATTATTTCGTTACATTAAACTGTTAGATGACATTTTGCATTTAACATCAAAATTCATACATATTGCATTATCAAACATTTAGTAACCAAAACAAATTGCATAATACAATTCTTTTTTTCCTACTTTTTTTTTCATTTTACTTTGGGGTGAACCGTAGATCTCCACGGGACTCTAACCTAGTAACTAATATATAGCGATGATGGTGCTTCTATCACAGGACCCGTTATAATTAATGAGTATGATGGAGCTTTAAGATAGTAGGATGCTTTATTAAGCTAATTATTCGTTTTAAGTTTATTAGTTGAAAGGTTGTAATCTTGTTTAATACTAAGAAAACTATTGACCTATAATTTGTCTTACTTAGCTAGCAAGATTTTGGTTGCAGTTATTGCTTATTTTTATCTAAAACTGGTTTTAATGCAGTGTTGTAGTTTACAAATATCCAGAAACAATACATGATAATGGTGTCTTGGCTTAGACTATCCGTTGTGGTTAGAGGTGAGCAATGGCTCTATCATCATCTCATATTTAGCCACGTAAGCGCCCAGTAGGCAGGGTGATAAAGCTCTATTTCACTAGCCTGATGGTGTTGTGGCAAGAGGTGAGCATCAACTTTATCCAGTTTTTATTTATTTTTTATTTTTTTTAAACTTTGTTATTTTAAATTTATAATAATTAAATTTGTAACACAAATTAAATAATAAACGTAAATTTTTCATTATTAATAAAAATTAAAAACACATACAATAATAAAAAATAAATAAACTACTTCAAACAAATAAATTACTCTTCCTTGTCGATGTGGTGTTCTTATTCCATCTTGTATTCCTTCACGAGACGCGCTTGTTCTAGTTCAAGTATCTTTCGACGAGACATTGGTATGTTGCTAAAGTCCCTCGCTAAAAAGTCTGTGTCCCTCATTCGAACTTTATGAACTTTAGCTTTGGCCGTCATCTCCAATGTCGACCTTATTTTGGTTATTTCCCCCGAGAACTCCACATCGGCTTCGTTAACAATGGGTTGTTTAGCCTTTGTTTTGTCCCTTCCAACGGGTCGACCAAGGGGAGACGGGGGAAGACCCTCATCATTGTTTAGGTCAACCCTACGTGAGCATCCGAGCTCGTAGAGGAGATGTACCCACCCAATGAAGACGTCTTGGCTCACTTTGATGATGAGCCGCCGCCGCCTTCGCTCATGTCTTCAATTGAAATTAGCTCTACCCATTTGGAGCAATTACGTAAGATTTGCCACAAATAGTCCTTATCCCACGTCTTGTACTTGCGCAAGACCTCCTCTTTCCATTCGTTACAAGTAAATTGATACACGTCAAGATCACTTGACCCGCTTGCTCGCACTCGAGCGGCGTTCCTATTATGAAGGTTCGTAAACAAACCAACATATTTCCTAATCTCCGCCCACCGGCCGGAAATCATATCGGCCGAACGCATAGTGCTCCCGACTTGCTTATGAAAAAGGTCTCGGATTCGTCGCCAAAAAATCTTAACCTTTTGATAATCGGCTACATAAGGAAATAAATTTATGTTAAAAAATAAAATATGTATATTTAAAAAATATATATATTTAACAAATAATACATACCCGCTTTTTGGTCCTCCGATACTTCAACCCAAGCCCGACAAAGGGCTATATTCTCGTCTTTGGTCCAAGGAGTCACTTGGCGCCTTGGTCGAATATCTTGGTCGGGCTATTCACCGACCCTACCACCACCCCTTGCAACACTTCGGCCGGCCGTCCGCCCACGGCCACCACTTCTACCACCTCGCTTTTGAGTTTTTTGTGGTTGTGTATCCGGGACTAACTCCGGTGAAAGTGAAAGCGGTGGAATTTGGCTTAGGTTAACTTCGATTTCGTTCGTTGGACTATCATCATACTCTTGTCCATAAAAAAATCCATTGTGGGTTGGTAGCAATTTTGCCATTGTGAGTCCATTTTCTTGTTTGCTTGATTTTTGAAGTGTAGCTTGATAGAATATTGTATTTGATTTGTTTTGGTGAGTTAAAATTACATTTTTTTTGTATTTAAATAGGACAACTAGCCGTTAGCCAACGGCTAGTTGACTGCCAACGGCTAGTTTGACCTCGCTAACACACGCGAGCCCATTAACGGCCAGTAGCTCGCGCCAGCTCTCACTCAACCATGTTATGGATCCAGCTAGCCAGGTGGATTGTTTTGTGGCTCGCGACTAATCGCTCGCGGGCGACAACGGATAGTCTTATAAGAACCATAGTTATATATTCTCCAAGC
The DNA here is from genome assembly GCA_032199755.1 of Ambrosia artemisiifolia. Classification (NCBI taxonomy): domain Eukaryota; kingdom Viridiplantae; phylum Streptophyta; class Magnoliopsida; order Asterales; family Asteraceae; genus Ambrosia; species Ambrosia artemisiifolia. Next base: position 33,962,723 of record CM063526.1, on the reverse strand, counting down.
CTCCATTAAATCCATTACATCTTTGTTTCAAAGTTTGGCAACCTAACTTATTAAAATTTAACATGCCACTGTTTGTAAAAAATAAAAATTTACATTCAGCCAATGCTGACATCAACAATGGCATATGGTGATGCTTCAAGGTTTGGGGACATACAGATACAAGTTCAAGACATGATTGTGGTTTCGTTTATTTTTTCCTATGTAATTGTTGTTTATTGCTTTGTTTTGGGTGTAGGCTTTGAATTTATTTAGTTCAACAACACATATTCAACTTAGGAGTTCTCAAAAGTTATCTCTACTACATTATAAAGGAGGAGTGATGGCTAAATGTGTCCATATTGGCAAACTTAAGATGGCATTTGAAAAGTCATATGCTTTAACCCTCAAATGTCATATAAATCTTCCCCAAATTACCCTTAAATGCATTAAGATACTTGTACCATAATGTATTAAGATCCTTGTACCAACCATTTTCCATTATCCTAAGTTAGTCTTATGGACCATAGAAATATACAAAGTTATATTTTTGTAACATATTTACATATTATAATAATTCAACTAACAAAAAGATTAGATAGTGTATGAAAATAAAAAAATATCTACGACTTGGAAAAAACAATTTATTGTTTTCGGCTTGAGGAACGGAGACTAAAGGGTCCTTCGACCAGCCCTAGCCAGGAGCTTTGGTTAAAATGTTAGAACCAATATGCAACTTTCAGGCTCAACCGGTCTAAAGGAACAATGTTTTTTCATGCCGGGCCCAGGACTCGTCTCGCACCTAGGTTTGTTTGTGCATTTCTAAAATGAAGTGTAACTGACTGGGAGATGTATACATTGGAATTTTGACATGCATTGAAGTTTTGAAGCAATATGTAAATAGATTTTGATTAACTTCATATTGGCTTTGAAGGATTTAACAAATTCTAAATCGATCCCCACACTCACATAATCACCAATGTCGACACCAAAGTGATTCGGTACAAAATACATCATAATTAAATCTCATATCAGTCGGGACACCCGCAGCAACGCGCGGGCATTCACACTAGTGTTCACAAAGGATCAAATAGAACTCTATTCATCATATACAAGGTACTTCTTCAGCATCTCCTACAAATTATTATTAATTGTTATTATCTTAATTGAACTTTACGGATTGCTATTTTCTTCTTCCCCAAAAAAGCGTTTACAAAATGTAATGATTTATGATAACTAGTGTTATTCCCCCGCGCTACGCGGCGGGAATTTGGTCAGCATCGCCTAGGTTCGTTACGTAATTCGTAATGACCAAATGAAGATAAAGAATTCAAAGAGCACACAATAAAAGGAGATGATAAAGCAAAAAATGAATCATGAAAAAATCATAAGCAAAAAACAACCTTGACTATCATATTAAAGCAAGAATATGTTACGATGGAGCTAGCTTTTTATGAATCCTTATGTTTTGCAACAATGTTTTAATCATCATTTTATAAGACCGTCTCGACAAGTCGACTGCTCAAGCTACGAACAATATTCATAGAAAACGGAAAAACAAACAATGAATTCTTTTATTAATTTGTAGTACTGTGTCTACCAAATCAGCTCTTAGTGCAAAAATTTGAGCTTTGATTTACCAGACTGATATGTGTTTGAGTATATCATAGAAATCAGCTACTATAAACTTTTAACCTTAATACAAATTACCTATAATTTCCATCCAAGATAAGATTGTTGGTTACACGCAAGTCAGTAACAAACTATGCATCAAAGGCTTCATATACATAGCATCTAACCATGTGTTCATCTCATGGATTTTGTTTGTTATACTTGTTTCTTAAGCTAATCAACCCTACTGGAACCAAAATTCGAATTCCATTCTTCATTGATGATAGGTTTGAGTAAACAAAAATCCCGCTTCGCAAATCGCTAACGAACATAAAGAAAATACCACATACAAAAAATCTACCTAATCTTGACACCATTTCTCTCTTTTTTGAGCTTTTGCAACTTAATTGGAATGTTCGAAATACATTTTCCATGTAACATATGAAGGAAATGAATGCTCATAAAAAGAAAAAGAAAACGAAAGCACAATGTCATCTGATGATGTTGTTATTTTTCTAAGCCACCTTAAATCCATTATGCATCGAATCTGAATTCCATCAAAAGCTAACATATACAAAAAGGAACCAGACTAAAAAACAATTTTGATTATAGAGGACAATAAAGCTTCATATGTAGCCACGAAGTGTGCCCCAAAAGCAATCAAGAAACTATACGTCAATAACATAGCTTAAAGCATAAAAAAGGCAAAGAATATGTATAACAAACCTGCAAATCAAGCTACCATTGTTGGACCCAGAAGGTACCACTCGCGGGAACCTTGGACCGTCACTTCATACCGTTGTCGGAGCTATGGAAAAGAAGATTCTTCACCGGAAGTTCCTTTTCCCTTCCTTTTCCCCCTTTTTAGACAGTGAAGTTGCAGCAGCCATAATTATATCTTTTAGCCAGTGAAGCGGCGGTTCTTCGCCGTGTGTGCGCCGCGCCTATTAAAACAAAGAAACAATCAACGCCTAATCATGTATTCATATCTTAAGTTAAGTAAAATCACCCAAAATATATTTTAAGACCAAATCATGACTACAGCTAAATGAACACATAATCAGAATTTAATTTAATTTAACGAAGCTATCTAATTGAGTGTAGGAAAACAACATTCAAATAACATAACATAACCCACTATCCAATACAACTAAATAAACCAAACTCATTGTAAAAAAAAGTTATTGCAAGTACCCTGTTTTGATCAATGACGTCAACGATGACAACCAACTTTCCTTAATCTTTGCCGTGGTTGAGAAGAGCAATTCTTCCGATCTCGACGTACCTGTTGAACGGCTACAAAAATAACGAAATCAAAGATTAAAACCCCTACAAAACCCCAAAATTCAAAATCTTTAACCAGATCCTTACAAAGCCTTATAAAACAAAATCAGCGAATTTCAAACAAAGCCAAGAAATTAACCTATTCGGGAATGGGTTTGACCAAGACGCCGCTATTTAAACCTCTGCTAAGTTATCAGCCAACGAAAAAGGTGATCTAAGCGACCGGAAATCTAACTGAAATGAACCTTACCGGGGGTTGCAGATCAGTGAATTTCAAATCCGTCACCGTTGACGGTGGCAGTTCGGTGATTATCGGCGGCGACGGCCCTGAGCTTCTCTTTCTCTCCGTATTCCTTCGGCTTCCCTTCCTTCCTTCCTTCATGTTCAGATCAAGTTCCGATACTTTAGGCACACGATTAACCCTCAATAGTACTGTAACCCTAGCTCCAACATTCCTCTGAATTTCATCCTCTCAATAACGGTGCTTTGATGCATGAAATCTGATTCGATCTAGTCGGAGTAACGGCGTGGATGGTCGATGTGGTGGTGACTGGCAAAGAAAATCAAGAAGAGAGAGAAAGAAGAAGAAGGTATTGAGGGCCGAAAAAGAGTTAGTGTGCTTAGATGTGTTGTACCTTAAGCTTTGGACGTTTTTCAAAAAAGTTTCACTTGGTGGCACTGTAGCAGAACAGTAGCTTTACACTCACAATCAAATGTTGCTAAATATAGCATGATAAATTTGTTGGCACTAAATGTCATTTTTATCACGGGGGTCTGTTGTATTTCACATTTAACAGTTTTGTTTATACCAGTTTTATTTAAGACAAAAGAAGCGTATCTCTTCCTAACAATTTTACGATCCGTTGCAACGCACCGGTTAGAATACCACTAGTTATTATTGTTATTATTATTATTATTACTGTTGTTGTTATTATTATTACGGTTATTATTATTGTTATTATTATTATTATTACTCTTATTATTATTATTATTATTTTTATTATTACTACTATTATTAATCATTATTATTAATTACAAATTAGTGCTTACATAGATATGGACCCAACTTTTTTGAGGGGGCATTTGCCGGTGGGATGACGCTAGGTCGTCTGCGCCAGTGGTTGCGCCGCCGCAGAGGGGTCGACGGCCTCGGGTGGACTGGGCCACCCTTACCTGGAGTTTGAGGAGTGGTATACGGACCTCACATGTACATCAGCTGGGATCTTCTAGAGAAGGTTGGAAAAACCGGGAGGGCGAACGACTTTGTGGGGTATGACACCCCATGCAATCGTCTCTTTGATATAGCCCAGGAGGATTCTTACCGGGAGCTGACGATCGAGTTTATCTCGTCGTTCGAGGTACTAGAGCAGCCCCGGAGGGAGGACCTAGCTCGGCTTTTTCGCCCCATCCAATTTCGGTTGGCGAGGCAGTGGCAGGAGATGACCTATGAGGTAACTTATTTCAATTATCTGTCATTTGATTATTATGTTACAAAAACTTGTTAATATTTACAATTATGTTTTGCTGGAGTTTGCTGTTGCTTCGGGGTTGTACCTACCCGCCAAGATTCATACTCCTTTGTACCGAAACGCTGCCACGAGGGTGGATAGGCCGACCCTGGTAAGTTTTTGGAGGTAGATCGTAACTTCCCACTTTGGGAAGAATATGGGGAAGGCGACGAAGATTAGGGACCATCTGTTCGCTTACTTGCATCGTGCGATTGCCACATCTATCGCAGCACGGGGAACAGTCCGGAGAAGATCAACCAAAGTGACATTTACTTTTTATACTGTTTACTTATGCGATAGTCGTGCGACCTAGCCGCGGGCCTGGTGGAGTACTTTCAGTGTGCGCACAAGCGTCAGGCTCGCGCACATCTCTATGGCGGGGCATTCGTCACCGTCATCGCGCATCGTCTGCGCCTCCGGCCAGAGACTGGCCCTCTGCTGTCGGCTAAGATCCCATTGCTGTAGACCTGGGAGGCCAACGTCCGGAGCATAGGGATTCTGCTCTAGGTCTAGCCAGGAGTACATCGGTTTCGATCTCTTGGCAGGAGGACTGCGTTTGAGCCGACCCCCCTTCCTACGCCCGATGCTATACCGGTCTACCATAAGCGGGCTCCGGGAGTACCTCTTTTGCCGGACCAGGCGGGTGACGGCGACGATGACGGCCCCCCACCTCCGTCGCCACCATAGCAGCAGTAATCCCGACATATATATGATGACCTCACTCCTGCTGCACGTTTCGTGGCTGATGAAATTGATCGCCGCATCGATCAGATACAGGATGTTCAGCCGTGGACGGTCGAGGCGATACAGGCGATGGCACAGCAAATGGGGGTACAGCTACGCCATCCACCAGGGGGTGGAGTGGATCAGCACTGGGGGCCTCACCCCCGCCATAGTGATTATCTATATATCTTACTTTGTAGTAGAATTTTTTTAGTTGTTTTTTTGTTATGTACAAACTAATTATTATATATGCAGTTGATCTTTTGTTTATATGTTGTCTGTTTTGATTGTTTATAATGCTTGTTTCGAATGTGTATCACCCGTTTGAATGTTTAATTGTCTAATAAATATTAAACCCATAAATAATAAATGAACTAATACCAAATTATAAATGGCAATATAGTAAAACCAATGAGATCCAAACAGTAAATATCCGATTATAAACGTTAAAAAATCACTCAACCCTTTCAATCCCAAACCAAATAAAACATGCATGTTCTGAACCAAAATGACGTCACCTTGACCATCAACCACCATATTCGTATCAAGTTTCGCGACTTCGTTCAATCTTTCTCAACGAGGTCGTCTCCGTGAATAATTTATCCACTCACAGTGACAATCGAACACTTTATTAATAGGTTAAAGTTAGGATTACTTGATTAATTATAGTTTGATTAGGGTTATTACGTTGTTTTTTAAATTAAAAAAATACAATAATTAAATAAAAAAGATAAAAAAACCAATTCAAAACAAACACAAAAAAACCAAACCAAACCCTCCCAACGCCAAGATGTCCAGGTTCATCCCCCCTATCGCCAAACACCTCGTTATGGCCATAGCGAGTCGCTTGGCACCTTATTTTTCAAACTCCCATGCAACCTCGTACTGGCCCAAACCATGATGTGAACAAAGCGTATCGCTTTGGCCAAAGCGAGGCACTTCATGAGGAGTTGAAATAGACCCCAAGAGGGTGCCAATAGACAGACCCTTTGACAACATGGTAAAAATATATATGATATTTAATTATTTTGAATTTAGTTCGTATACTATACTCATAGGGGTATATATGATAGAATTTACACAGATGGTCCATAAGATATAACTTTAGTGTTGTTTTGGTCCGTCACTACTCCTTTAGTTTCATCAACGGCAATAGACTATAAGGAGTGGAGGGGGGAAAGAGGGGGATGAAGCACTATGTGGCACTTGTGGAAAAATTGTGGGGAGTGGAAGGGGAGAGAGGGGGAAGTGCCACGCGATTTTTTTTTAATTTTCTTTATAAACTAAATAAAAAATACATTTTTAATAAACATAATTTAAAATCCTAATAATTCATATTAAAATAAAAAAACCTACAAAATAAACACCATAAAAACTACGCCTAAAAAAACAAAAAAACACTACATATTATATTTTGCCATAATCTCGTGCTACATTTGTAGGGTCATCTCTAACTCTGCACTGCTTAGATGATCGTTGTTCATGGCGAGAAATTTCATATCCTCGCGTTTTTCGCGCTGTTCTTTCATACTCAATTTCTTTTCAAAGGCTTCGCGAATGGTTCTTTTCTCCTCGAGCCTTTGTTGTTGAATCGTATTGAATTGAGCGATGTTGGCATTTAAATCGGCCAAGTCACCGCTGTAATCACCTTTGCCCGATCCAGAACCCGAAACAAAAGCAGAGGATTTTTGCGCCCTCGTTTTTGACTTATCTCGACCGGGTGGGTGACTCAATTCCTCGTCGAACTCGTCATCATCCAAGTTAATGTCCTCCAAGTTTTCACTACCAATCGAACGGTTATAAGATGAATTTGTTGTCGTCCTTTTTGACGAATTGCTTGCAGTGGGGACGTTCGCCCATTTGTATGGTTTTTCGCGAATTCCCAACAATGCAAAAACTTGAACTCGACCCCCTTTTCGTCACGAAAAGCTTTTAGCGCGTTGGCGAGGTAGTCGCCATCTGTTTCACCGCTTCTTGGATTGTTTCTTGCATAAGAATAATGCGGTTGGAACGAATTCAATCCCCTGTTTATCTCGGTCCACTTGGATGAGAGACTATCGTTTGCTCGATAGAACTCTCTGTGACACCCCAGGAAAATCCCACATCGGCCATGGCCAGGAGAGATCCTTGGTTCATAAGTAATGTCTTGCCTCTTAAATCACCAACGCGTTTTGGGGCTTAATGTTAGTGGATGAGAGGAGAACTCCACAGTTAAGCGTGCTCAGGTGGGAGAAATTTCAGGATGGGTGACCTCCTGGGAAGTCTCCACTTGGGCACCCAAAAACAAATCCGTGAGCTCTGGATGAGCAAAGCGGACAGTATTGGTGGTGAGAGGGGCGGGGTGTTACACTCTCGTTCCATCAACATATGGAACGAATTGTTAATGTCAATCCAAAAGTCGTTTTTGTGGTGACTAGTTCCTAAAAAAATGGTTGTTAGTCACACGTAAAAATATATATTTTTAACAACATTTATTATGTTTGAAAAAGTATTACAAATACCTTGCTCTTTTTCCAACTTGCTTATCCAAGCTTTCACTAACGCAACCTCTTCGGCGGTTGTCCACGTAATCGGTAGGCGACTAGCGGCGGCCAACGCTTTCTCCTCAGCCGTCTTCTTCTTGTGATTTCTTCTTGTAGTGGGTTTTTTACCCGACAATGATCTCACAATATTTTCTTATTGTGTTTCGGGTACGCTTTCCGGTTGTGTTAAAGGAACCGACAATAGTGAAGGAACGGGGGAATCGTAAAATGGAAAATTAGGATAAATTTGTCCACTAATGTAACTCGCGAAAGCCGCATATTCAGGACAAAGTGATGGAATGGGTGCACGGTTTGATGTCGGATGAACGGGTGGTGTATTCGGGTTTGGGACATAGTTCTATGGGTTGTTCAGGTCAAAGCCTCGGTTGTATGGGTTCATTTTAAAACAAAAACTAGGATGCGTAGTATAGAAATATATGAATAAGTGTATAAAAAAGATGAAGAAATGTAAGGTAAAGTAGGTGTTTTGTAGTGAAGTGGGGTTAATATATAATTTTTTTTAACCGTTATATGCCAACGGTTGTATTTTTAATTATTTCTTAATAAAGCAAAAGGTCATTCCACCTACCACTTAGAGCCTGCCATGTGTCCCCAAATTGCCCCCACACTGGTGGGATTCTCCCCCCCCCCCCCCCCACCCACCCACTCTGGATGGTCTTAGTACAATAACATTGTTAAACATAACACATAAAGTTGTTCAAGTGGATTGACGCATTAAGTTGTATATGTGTGAAATAACGAAACACCCTTGCCATATAAAAAACAACATAATTTTATACTATAACTTTCGAATGGTGGTAACTGTATGTTTTCACGCCAAGTGAGTGACAGTGGTTAATTTTAACAAGTCATGGTGTTGAATCATGAGCAGATGAAAAATGATGAAGAACGTCATATTTTAAGTGATAATATAGGCAAACAAATCATAATAAAGAAATTATTAAGTTTGTTAATAAAACAAAATACAAATGATAAGCTACACTTTTCTGAGAGTTAGAGACAAACAACACAAAGAAAGTCAAGTAAATAACCATTGTTTCAATAAATAAGCAAACACAAAATGAAAAAAAAAAAAAAAGCCATATTAATTCGCACGTTTTTTTTTGCCAACATTTATAGCAGTAATGGCCTACGACGTACATCTTGAAAAGTAAATACATGGCTATAATTTGCCAAGAAAATTCAAATTCAGTACATCATAAGTAATAACCACCTACCACCTAATGATTTCATACATATATAACCATATCTCATCCACCACATCGTTTGCTTATGAGTTATGCACTGAACACTTACTGAAACAATGTATTGGCTTTTGATCATCATCGCCTTCATTTGTTCTAATGCTTCAACCTCTGCAACATCGGGAAGGAGAGTAGAGTATCTTCCTGGCTTCCAAGGACCCTTACCTTTTTATCTTGAAACTGGGTACTTAATTTTATATATAAGTTTACATTTGTGTGATCATGTTACATATGTAACTAACTATGAATGCATGATGTAATGTAGATATGTGGGTGTGGATGAAAATGAAGATGTGCAGCTATTTTACTACTTCATTCATTCAGAGTCGAATCCAGAGCATGATCCTCTCATGCTTTGGCTTACTGGCGGCCCCGGTTGTTCTTCCATTACTGGCCTGTTATACGAGAATGGTATCTTTTACTTCTATCTTAAATTATTTTTTTTTCACGTGTGAAATTGTATGATTGCTTGGAGTTAATTTGAACAATATATTGGGTTTAATCTTGATTTAATTATCTTGTTTAATGTGATGTTTAAGTCTAGATAAATTTAGTTGGTATATTTATCTAGTTAGGAGTCATTGTTTTATTAGGATGTGTATTTTGGTGATCAGTAATGTTTAGTATAAATAGGGATTAATAGTTTTCCAATTGTGTGGTGGTTTGATTTATAATAAAAGAAAGGGGAATTTGATTTAAATAACCTGAACTATTTGGAATTGGCCACTGGTACACCGTTAGTGGATTCGCTGACGTGGCAAGATTTGCTGACGTGTCAATCCACATGTGCACACGTCAGTGTGCCACGTCAGCAACTTGTGCCACGTTAGCAACCCAACTAACGACGTTAGTTAGTTGGGTGCTAGATTCCAATAAGTCAATAGTTCAGGTTATATGGCCATTTTTTTAGTTGAGGGTGCCAGTGGCCAACTTCGAATAGTTTGGGTTATTAAAATCCAATTCCCCTATAAGAAACGAGTCCTGAATATGTTTCTCACAATATTCGGTTGTTTGTTTGTGTTGATGATAATTGCTCGAACACAATACAGGTCCAATACAATTTGAGGATATGCGTTATAATGGAAGCTTACCCACCTTGACTTTGAGACCTACTTCATGGACTAAGGTTATATATCTTTCTCCTATATATATTGAATTGCAAACAAGCTGGACTGAGATCGAGCTTGAAAAAAGGACATAAGAGTCAAGTTCGAGTACTCGTAAGTTAAACAAGCCAAGCTCGAGCTTTGATAAACTCAAGTTGGGCTTGGCTCGGCTCGTTTACACCTCAATTCATATACAGAGGGCTTTTTTTTCCGAAACAAAGAATATATTGACACCCACTTCCTAGACCAAGGTTATTATCTTTCCTTCTCTATATATACATTGAGGTGCAAACGAGACAACTGTTCATATACATACAAATAATTAAAAACTAGCAGGGTTCCGCGTGTGTTGCGGCGCGTTCGCTGTCATTTTGGTTTACAGGGGTACCAATGTGACAATGTTAGCGTAAGTGACCACAAAATAAGCTAAAAACAGTTAACAACCAGGTCTTGAACCCAAGACCTCCTGTTATTGAAACACACGTCGAACCACTATACCGCCATCCCAATTTGTGTTTTTTTCCTAACCCAATTATGTTTAACATGCAATACTGCTGCGGAGAAAAAATATATATAAAATGCCCCCACCTAGTCTCAAACTTGTGACACTTATTACAAAAGTGCACCTCAAAACCACTATACCACCGACCTCACTTGTGATTTTATATGAAAACAATTATATTTAACATTCACTAACGTGTTGGGAATAGAAAAAAATAAATCAACCAAAGCAGGTCTCGAACCTATCACCTCTCAATTAGGAACGTGCACCTCAAACCACTACTCCACCAAGCAATTTTGTGATTTTATATAGGGAAATTGGATTTTAACACCCTAAACTATTGACAATTGGCCGCTGACGTACTGAACTACAAAATTGAACACCACAGCACTGTACTTTCAACTTATTGGCTTGTATCACCCTCAGACTAACCATGGTTATTTTTTGCTGATGTGGCATGGTGACGTGTTCACTTTTGCTGACGTGGCATGGGGAATAAGCTAACATGGCATGGACACATCACCTGCCACGTCAGCAAAAATGGACACGTCACCATGCCACGTCAGCAAAAATTAACCATGGTTAGTCTGAGGGTGATGCAGGCCAATAAGTTAAAAGTATAGTGCGGTGTTGGTCAATTTTGTAGTTCAGTGCGTCAGCGGCCAATTGTCAATAGTTCAGGGTGTTAAAATTCAATTTCCCTTTTATATAAAACCAATTGTATTTAATATGAAATAATGCCTGGTCTCGAACTCACAACCTCCTTATTAAGGATGTGAACCTCAAACCACTACACGATTTAACAATCTTGTGTTTTAAAATGAAACCAACTTTATTTAATATTAAATGATGTTGTGAAAAACAGAAAAAATATAAAATTGTCACCACCCGTCTCAACCAATGAGAGGGGACTTGAACTATTCACTCATCTCTTAATTAATACATTTGTGTATATATATATATAATGTGTATAAATTAATTAATATATATTATAGAGCTGAGTCCGAACTGAGCTCAAGCTTAAAAAATAACATACAATCGAGCTTGACCACTAGTATATTAAACAAGCCAAACTCGACTCTACTCGTTTACACTTAAATTCATATATAAAGGACGTTCATTTTCAGAACGAAGAATATATTGAAAATTACAAGACTAGTACTACCTTAATCACTGATGGTAGGATTGAGCAGAAAACTGAAAAAACTAAACCGAAACAAAAAAAAATACCGATTTAACTTAACCGAAAATAACCAAACCGCACAAAAAACCAGAAAAACCTAACCGAAAAAACCAAACCGAATAGCGGTTCGGTTTCAGTTGGGCATTTTAGAAAAACCGAAAAAAACCAACCCGAACCGAATAACCCAAAAACTCATTTTTTTAAATATATCTTATACATTGATTTGGGAATTATTAGTTTTATTCTTGAAAATAATTAGTTTTCAAGGTATTACAAAAGAAATATTTTAATAAAAACTTTGCATAAACATGGAAATCGTTTAGAATGTTTGGTTTATGTGAACAATATTAATTAGAAGGGTAAATATATTATCATAAATATAAACATATAAGAAAGATTCTTAAATCTTGGATTATAAGTTCTATTTTTAAATTTAAATATAGATCTTGAAAAGGCATATGATAGTGTGCCACGTAAACTAATTTGGGACAGTCTTGAGAGTATAGGGGTCCCTGAGAGGTATATAGACTTAATTAAGGATATGTATAGTGGGACCAAAACTAGTGTTGAGTCAGTTCCTTTTTGCATTTGTCTTGGATGAGTTATCCAAGTCCATTCAGGAGTCAGTGCCGTGGTGCATGCTTTTTGCAGATGATATTGTGTTAGTAGCAGAGTCCAAGCATAGTCTGAATGAGAAACTAGAGGGTTGGCGTGCAGCTTTAGAGAGCAACAGTTTAAGGATTAGCCATTCTAAGACTGAGTACATGTATTGTGGTTTTAGTGGTGTAAACAACGATGAAAATACTCAACTTTCGATTGAAGGTCAAGTTATCCCCCAGGCAACTAAGTTCAAGTACTTAGGATCATTTATTCAGAGGGATGGGGAGCTAGATAGTGATGTCACTCATCGCATACAAGCTGGTTGGTGTAGGTGGAGGGCCGCCAGTGGAGTTTTATGTGACAAAAGGTTCCCAACTAAATTAAAAGGAAAATTCTATAGGGTTGCAGTGAGACTTGTTATGTTATATGGGACAGATTGTTGGGCCATCAAAAAGACACAAGCTCGCAAGATGGAGGTAGCAGAAATGAGGATGCTAAGGTAGATGTGCGGGTACACTAGGGTAGACCGAATAAGAAATGAGGTTATTAGGGATAGGTTAGGGGTAGCTAGTATATCAGACAAGATAAAAGAGGGGAGATTAAGATGGTATGGGCATGTGAAGAGGAAGCAAATGACGTCCCAGTTAGAGTAGTGGAAGCCCTTATTGTAGAGGGAAAGAGGTGTAGAGGTAGACCCAAATTGACTTGGGATGAGCAGATTAGGCATGATTTAGCAGAGATGCACCTATCTGTTGATGCACTTTCTGTGGACGTCACTGTCGAATAGACTAGGGTTGAGTCTAGGTATAGTGTTACATGAGATTGTGGTGATCCATAAGGGCATTTTATGGATCTGACGCATTTGTAAAATATAGGACAATACACTGAGCCAAGTTCGACCTATCTAACTGGGCGAATGTGGAAGTTTTCCACATTCGACCAACACAAATGGGCGAATGTGGAAATACTCCACATTCGACCATCATAAAGGGGCGAACCTGGAAATCGTGTATTGGACTATAAATAGCAATCTCATGTGTTTGTTATCATTTGGTGATTTGAGTTGATACTTTGAATGCTCTCAAGGGGGAGGTTATGCCCAACCTCCCCCGGCCACGAGATAGACGTTTATCCTACTGATGACAGTGTCTGTAACCGTTTCTGTAGTAATACGAATCTGTGATGACGTTGTTATCGTTATATTTCTGTCTCGTCTCGAATTCCCCGTCTGAAACGAGTTGTTTACGCGTAATCGATCCGCGAGTTCGGTCCGTAACCGGATTCACAACTGGTATCAGAGCCGTGGTACCGATTTGAACGATCTAACAGTCGTTTGAATCAATCACAGCTCGTTTTTACTGTTTTCAGACGTAAAATTCAGATTTTGATTGAAAGGTTGAAACCCTAGAAACCCTAGATTCTTAATTGAACCCGAAATCATGTGATTTTTCCATGTTTTTGTGAATTCGAGGGTTAGGTTTTCATTTCCGCACCTTTCTGAACAAGTTTCATCATCAAATTCAAAGAATTGGAGTGATTATGGACTGATTCGAAGAAAATTTTGATCAAGAACACATGCAGTCTGCACATTCGCCCCTTTTAGGAAGACGGGTGGGCGAATGTGGAATGTTACTGGGCGAATGTAACATTTTGTGGACGAACGTGGAGTGATTTTGGGCGAACCTGGAATTGTGTTATGACAATTTTCACATTCGGGTGACAGATTCCACATTCGGTTCGTCGGGCGGGCGAACGTGGAATCATAGTGGACGAAAGTGGAATTTTTGGGCGAAAGTGGGAAGCTTTAGTTGATATTCTACATTCTGGTTACTATTCTACCTTCGGGTCAACAAAAGTGGGCGAACGTAGAAGTACCAGGGGCGAATGTAGAATTTAGGGCCTAAAAAATTTCGAATATGGTATTTTTGAAGATTTTCGGAAGAATGGTGATGAGGTTTACCCAAATTTGCTGAAGAATTGATGATGATGAAACAGTTTTAATGTGGGGTAGTCATGAGAATCAACATTATGATAATCAGATTCAAATGACTATTTTGGGCCAAAAACAGAACAGATTTTATTCCGCATGAAGAGAACAGTCAACCCAGTTCCTGTGTGTTTGAAGGAACTTGTTCTGAAGAGTTGTTAAGAAGAAGGAAATCAAGTCTGAGATTTCAATGTTCTGAAAGTAATGAGGTATCCTAGTAGGAGTCATGTGGCACGTAGGTTCAACGAAAGTTTCAAGTGCTGAAAATTTTTGATGGCTTGTTTCACTCGTCTACGGCTTGTATTCTGTCAGAACAGATGAAGTTACTCAAGAACATGATTGATTGATTATACGGGATCTCAGAGAAACTTGGTGAAGCATCAGTCAAGGGGGAGATTGTTGATGTAATGATGTGTCTGATACTTCAACAATCATTGACTGAAGATGCTAGGAAAAGAGATGAATGTGAAGAGAAGAATGTGTTAATGCAATCTCAGTCAGCACAGATGAAGAATTTCATAGAAATAATAATGTTCGAGTGGATTGTTTTGCACATAGTCACATTTGAGATGTTTAATTGGGTACTGACAGTTAGACTTCTCCAGTTGGTGTGAAGGGTGATGCAAAGGTTAAGTGCAGATATGAGACGTAAATTAGTGGTGGTATCTACGTGTTATGTTGAATATCTGATCGGTCAGTATGGAATCCTTCTAGTAGGGGTCTTATCAGGCTAGTTGGATTGCACGTGATGTACTTGGTCAAGATGACATCCCTGGGTACTGATGCTACGAGACTGCAGTGCATTACATTGTCGACTTCACATTGGCGTAACTAGGTGATCTGGAGCAAATGATATACGTGGTCTAGCTGACTTCCTGCGTATTGATGCTAAGGGTCCGTAGTGCATTACTTGGTCGGTTCACGAAGGATATTGTATTTCTAACTCAATGCAAAGGTGCATGTATTGAGGGGGAGACCTGTGATTCTGATGTGTTGATGTGCAAGAGTTATTGTGGATTCGCCAGCAACGTCCAAGGGGGAGATTGTTGATGCACTTTCTGTGGACGTCACTGTCGAATAGACTAGGGTTGAGTCTAGGTATAGTGTTACATGAGATTGTGGTGATCCATAAGGGCATTTTATGGATCTGACGCATTTGTAAAATATAGGACAATACACTGAGCCAAGTTCGACCTATCTAACTGGGCGAATGTGGAAGTTTTCCACATTCGACCAACACAAATGGGCGAATGTGGAAATACTCCACATTCGACCATCATAAAGGGGCGAACCTGGAAATCGTGTATTGGACTATAAATAGCAATCTCATGTGTTTGTTATCATTTGGTGATTTGAGTTGATACTTTGAATGCTCTCAAGGGGGAGGTTATGCCCAACCTCCCCCGGCCACGAGATAGACGTTTATCCTACTGATGACAGTGTCTGTAACCGTTTCTGTAGTAATACGAATCTGTGATGACGTTGTTATCGTTATATTTCTGTCTCGTCTCGAATTCCCCGTCTGAAACGAGTTGTTTACGCGTAATCGATCCGCGAGTTCGGTCCGTAACCGGATTCACACTATCTGAGGACATGGTCGAGGATAGAAGTTCGTGGAGGCACAAGATTAAGGTTAAGGATTATTAGGAAGGGTTTGGTTGTATCGTAGTGGGGTTCTAGGAGCTTAAGCCTTTTCTTACACCGGTAGGATGCTTGTAAAGGTGTCTTGTTTTTGGGTGTTTGGGGGTGGGTTTTTTTTTGGGCATATATACCTCTATTTTACTACATGGCGCTTTTAATGTTTCTCTAAATTCAGTAGCCTTTTATTATTTTTTTAGTGTTCTTTGATTGTCGTTGTTAAGGATTTGGAGCCGGGAGTCTCTTTGGAAGCAGCCTCTCTATCCGCAAGGATAGGGGTAAGGTTTGCCTACGTCTCACACTCCCCAGACCCTACTCCTAGCATTGCTAATTGTGGGACTTACTGGGTAAGGTTGTTGTTGTTGTATGTTCCAAAAACCGAAAAGATCGAAAAACCAAACCAAACCGTTTCTAAAACTGAAAAAACCAAAACCGAACGGTTTTCAAATACCAAAAACTGAACCGAACCACACTGTGCACACCCCTAACTGATGGACCAGTGCTATCTTTATGACCGATGACATGGGAATATTATTGATATGCAGATGGCAAGTATAATTTTCCTAGATATTCCGGTTGGTACCGGTTTTTCGTATGCAAGAACAACACGTGCCTCGCATTCCACCGACGTCCAATATGGCGACCATGCCTATGAATTTTTGCAAAGGGTACATGAAATTATTTGGCATTCATAGTATGAGATGATTTGGTTCTTGGAATAACTTTTATGATTATAATTTGAAATTCTTAATGCAGTGGTTTGAAATTCACCCGGAGTTCATTTCTAATCCATTCTATGTCACAGGGGATTCCTATTCCGGAAATCCTGTCCCAGTAATCACACAATTAATAGCAGATGGTAACAATAGTTTTCTTATAAATTATCATGACTGATTTCATCATAACTTATTGGTTGCAAATATGCAGGAAATGAAGCTGGCAATGTGCCTTACATTAATTTAAAGGTGGTCTTAAGTATTATCCTATGAATATATATATATATATATATATTTATAACGAACTAGAAAATCGATTTTCTAAACATGCTACTTTTGGGCATTAGGGGTATGTTCTTGGCAACCCTGTGACATTTGCAGAAGAAAGTAATTACCAAATTCGGTTTGCTAATGGTATGGGACTTATATCAGATGAACTCTACAAGGTTTGTTTGGTCATATGATCTTATTAATTTCCTACCTGTGTTTGCAACTAATGTTCTTCATGTTCAACATCCATAGTCATTGGTCCACACGTGTCGTGGAGAGTATCGATCAGAGTATATAAGCACGAGCAACATAGAATGTCGTCAAAATCTTGAGTTGTATGAACAGGTTCTTTTTTTAATCAACTTTACATTGGCTCTTTACTCCATCTTGATGCAACACAAAAGCAACTAACCTGAATGAACCTTTTGTAGTGCATAGATGGGATTCAAGAACACTATGTTTTGGATCCATATTGTGGTGATTTTAAGCAACTAATTAAACAACCCACTCAGAAGTTGCTTAACGGGCGCCATACTCTTTCTACATCTAACTGTCGTGTAAGTATAATCTATCCCTTTGTTTTCCATCATATATCTTCATTCTACAAATCAAATTCAAAATCAAACCAAGTCATACGAAAACTATAGTAGATTTTAAGGATGTTTCAGGATCATGCAGGTTTATAAAACTCAGCTGGTTTACTACTGGATTCTTGAAGCCAGTGTTAGAGAAGCGTTGCATACTCGCGAGGTATTCTTATTTATATATTTTTAGTCCATAGAACAATATGATTTTTCTCACAAGCTAGAACAACATAGGGCACAATAAGAGAGTGGATAAGATGCGCAGATTTGAACTACACAAGAACATTTTATGATGTTAGACCAAACCATCAATACCTCAGCAAAAAGGGTTACCGCTCTCTCATCTACAGGTGCTCTTAGGCATACAACTTACCTCACAATTGATTTTTTTGTGAAAGAATATGTCATTAAAGTTACTAGTGAACATTTATAATTTAACACAGTGGTGATCATGATATGCTCAATCCTCACCAAGCAACTCAAGCATGGATAAGAGATCTAAACTACTCTATCATTGACCAATGGCGATCATGGAAGGTTAATGGTCAAATTGCTGGGTAATGTGCATGTTAATGTTGTTTACAACACAATGTAATATTTTAAATGTACTTGTGTTTGATAATTTATTTATACTGATAGGTACACAGAGAGTTATTCGAATATGATGACGTATGCCACTGTGAAGGCAAGGAATCCAATTGTTCTTATTTTGAGTGTTGATAATGATTGTTAACTCAAACAATTTGTTTATGTTGCAGGGCGGTGGGCACACAGCTCCTGAGTACAAGCCTGAAGAATGTTTTGCAATGTTTAAGAGGTGGTTATCTAACCAACCATTGTGACCACCACTGCATTTTTAATGTCGAAATGATTCGATAGTAAGCAACCTATGCAGCTCCTGTGTTGTTCTATAACGTGATCAAGTCAACTTGTGATTTGTTAGTGTTGGAAGAATAAACTTAGCACTGAATAATATGTATCATTTCTAAATTCTATGTATTATTTGTAACTTAATAAATTGTCTAAAGTATGTAATTATACTATGTCATTAGGGGTAGTTATAACGGTTAGAAGTTATGGACAGTTTGCACCAAAACTTAACGGGCCGTGACAGTTTGTAGCAACCGATCACTACCTATAAATAGCTAGCATGCAAAGTGTGGAATTCCCTATAAACTCTCTGCGAAAACTTGAAACATATGTTAGTAATCAAAACCTTATAATTGAACTAGCTTTTATCCCGGGAGCGTCCCGGAGTTGAAATATCGAATATGACGTAACAAAATATCTAATATGACAACATAATTAATGATTTGCCAATACATGATTAATGAATAATAATAATAATAATATTGTTATTATTATTATTATTATTTATTTTGAAGTGCCATAAGTTATCATATTCAAATATATAAAAAAAAAAGAATCTATGCCTATAAAGTTATGTTTATCGTTTGTGATTTATTCGTAAAGTAAAATATATTTGAAAACAAAACCCCACAAAAATAATCGTTTTTTTCTCCGTTTTTTATATAGGACTATGGTACTCGTTAGAAAGATAATAAGACGCTCGTTAATTTGGTGTAATTTTTTTTAAATCTCGTATATAAAAGATATTAACGTTTAAAAGTTATGGGATGAAACATTAGAGAGAAAATTTAATTTTGTTTTTAAATTGTTATCTTTTCCTAAAATAATTATAATATATATATAGATTTATTTAAAAAAACTCAAAAATTAAAAAATCCCACATGATGCCACGTGGCACATTCAAGGAAGGGTTGATGTCTCCATTGAATGCCACATCATCATAAGTCAATTCTTTTATTAATAGTTATAGATTATAGATTATAGATTATAGATTCAGAGCGGTTCGATCCTGATCCGAGACCTATGTAGTTATTCTGAAATAATGCATGGAAGATACCTCATGTTTAATAGCACATGTGTAAAATAGGAAAGGATTGTAAAAGTCAATGTATATCTTTCCATTATTTTAGATAATTCTATTTGTACTCTATATATTTCGAAGATGTGAATGAGAATATCAAGGATTATAATTCCTATCATGGTATTAACCTTCTTCTACGATCCTGCCCTACCCTAACCTTCTGCAACTTTTCTTCTACCGCCGCAGAACAACCCCAACCACCTCTTTCTTCCTGCCACGTCTGTCTTCCTCTTCCCTTCTTCCCCATGGATCCAAAGCTGCACCCTGCCCTAACAGTTTCAAACATTAAGACTCACATCCCTATCACCCTAGAAAAAGACTCAACATACTACTCCACATGGTCGACCCTCTTCAAGGTCCACTGTCAGGCCTTCGAAGTTCTTGATCACCTCTCACCCAGACCCTCTGCTTCCGCCTCTTCCTCTTCTGATGCTGCCAAGGCTGATGCTACATCTGCTGCCGCTGAGGCTCTATGGAATCGTCTCGATGCCATAGTTCTTCAGTGGATTTATGCTACCATCAGCCCAGCCCTCCTAAACATCATCATTGAACCTAACCAGTCCGCACATCACACCTGGTCGGCTGTTCTCCAGGAATTTAACGATAACAAAACGACCCGTGCGATATTCCTTGGGCAGGAATTTGCATATCTCAGCCTTCATAACTTTGCCTCTATGGCCGAGTATTGTCAACACGCCAAAAATCTAGCCGACCAACTTGAAAGCGTCGGTTCCCCTGTAACCAACCATCTCCTTGTTACCAAACTTCTCACCGGCCTTACCGAACTATACGAAAAAATTTCTCCGGTTCTCTAGAATCGGGATCCGTTACCGGACTTCAAAGAAGTCCGTTCCCGTCTGACCATGGAAGAGGACAAGAAAAAGCGCCAAGCGGCCCGGGCAGCCCACTCGTCTGCCACCGCTCTGGCGGCCACGGCCTCTACCCAACAGCCCGCTAACTCTCCATTGTCCTCCTTCCTCTCTCAAACTGACAGCTCACGTGGTCGCACCAAGGGACGGACTCGTGGAAAGGGACGTGGCTCTTCATCTCGCGGCCGAGGATACTCAAACCAGACCAACAGCCCATCGCATCCTTACATTGTATTCCCGAACAGCTGGGTGGCCTCCTAGTGGGCCGGCCTACTAAACAATCCTTCCACAGCCCAAACCCAAAACCAACAACAAAACCCGGCCCAACCCCCTGCCCATATCCATCCAAACCGAATAACAATTCCCCTGGTATCCTCGGTTCGCGTCCAGATCAGGCACACTATACGGGTTACAATCCCACATATATTGAGCAAGCTCTTTACACGATGGCACTGAACCCTCCGGACCATGGCTATATGGACACAGGCGCATCCTCACACTCGGACAACGCGCAAGGTATATATTCCCCGTCTACTTTTAATAAATGCACTAATAAGTATATTATTGTTGGTAATGGCATGACTATCCATGTGGTAGCACAAGGCAACCAAACTTTACCCCCACCCTTTCCCCCCTTAAAACTAAACAATGTCCTTTTTGCACCTAATATTATCAAAACCCTTATTTCGGTCCGTCGCCTTACCACCGATAACTTAGTCTCTATTGAATTTGACCCATTTGGTTTTCTTGTGAAGGATCTCAAAACCAAGGCTCCTATCCTACAATGCAATAGTACTGGCGATCTTTACCCGCTCACTCAGCCACTTCCACTCAAAAGCAATCAACCTTCTGCCCTCATTGTTGTTTCTCAAGATCGCTAGCACCAACGCTTGGGACATCACGGCAACACTTTATTGCATTCATTAAAACTTTCTTCTTTTATTGATTGTGGGAAAATTAATAAAACTCATTGTGAACATTGCATTTTTGGTAAAAGTATTAAATTGCCATTTTATGATTCACCTAATAGTACTCAATTACCATTTGACATCATTCACAGTGACCTATGGACTTCTCCAGTCCTTAGCACCGCGGGCCACCGTTACTACATCCTCTTTTTGGATGACTTTACCAATTTTTTATGGACTTTTCCCCTATCCCACAAATCCCACGTATTTGATGTGTTTAGAAAGTTCCATAATCTTATTCACACGCAGTTTGAAGGCAAAATTAAACAATTTCAGTGTGATAATGGTAAAGAATACGCCAACCAACATTTCTTTAATTTTGCCATCACAATGGCATGCAGTTTCGGTTTTCGTGCCCCTACACCTCCTCACAAAATGGTAAAGCCGAAAGAAAAATTCGAACCATAAACAACATGATCCGAACCCTCTTGGCCCAAGCATCTCTCCCTCCTAATTTTTGGCATCATGCCCTTGAAACCATCACCTACCTCCTAAATATCCTACCTAGCAAAAACCACAAGTTTAAAACTCCCACTTCCATGCTTTACAACTGTATACCCGAGTATGCTCACCTTCGCGTACTCGGTTGTCTTTGTTACCCACTTACACCACCAAACACCATCAACCGCCTCACTTTCCGATCTAAACCTTGTGTGTTTCTTGGCTACCCTCCCAACCACCGTGGCTACAAATGTCTCGACCTCTCTACACACCAAATACTTATCTCTCGCCATGGTCATTTTGAGGAATCAATTTTTCCCTACAAAATCCAAACACCCACTCAATCTCCCTCTTATGACTTTCTAACCAACTCTCTACACCCATTACTTTGGGACCACACTACCACCCCTTCACATCGCCTATAGCTGAAGTTGGATAGGCCTCTAATCGCTTATACTGAAGGTGGATAGGGGCCTAATTGCCTTCAGCATATTCCTAATCGCCTTCAGCCTTCAATCATACCCAAAACGGGTCTAAAGAACATATATATATTAGCCTATGGACATCTTGCACTAACAAACTCCCCCTTGGACCAGGATAGTATACGTACGAGCCATGAATCACTCGATTAACCTAGCCAACGACCTATAGAGACCTATCACTAGCTAGGGACATACAAACAATGTACTTACATATACTAAACATAAAAGAGATAAACATGGAAACACGATAAACATAAATAACTTCTAAAATTCGAATCATGAGATAATCTTGCATCACAACAAAACAACAAGAGCAACACATCGACCTAACAACCTACAGTCTGTATTTCAGCAACGTTAGTTTTTGCAATCGAAAGATAAGCTTTTGATAATGTAACAAGCATGTAATGGCTCAATTTCAAGGTTTAAAATGCCGAAGAGAAGATATTTATTAGATATGTGTTTAACTTTTTTTTATTATCATGTTTTTTTTTGTTTATATTATATGAATGAATGATAGAAAAATAAATTTGAACATTATTTTCGAAATTTTGTTTTAAATCCGGTACTGGTTGATATATTATGAGCATTTGGAAAATGGCGAAGAAGAACATCATTTAAGTGATAATATAGGGAAACAAACCATAAAGTAATGAAATTGGGTTTTTAAATAAAACAAAATACATGGCGTTAAGAAAAAAAAATAGCGCCCCCACACCGTTACGGGAGGGCGCTATTTTGCAAAAATGGGAGGAGGCGTTTTATAAATAACGCTCTGCAACAATTCCATCAACCAATCAACTAATGCCACGTGGAGGGATGAACCTGTTCTTGGTTATTTTTTTATAATTTTTTTATAATATCGCCCCTTTATTTTTCCTCCTAGTATACCCCATTTTGAATTAACACCCGATGCTGACTCAGCTGCCACATGAACCAATCAGAATCAGTGGCGTTATAAATAACCCCCTTCACTTAACATGGTTTAAAAGTTGAGACAAACAACAACAAAAGAAAATCAAATAAATAACATTTATTTAAAAAAATATATAATGAAAAAACCATATTCACATATTTCTAATGAAAATATCTAAAAAGATCTCTCTTATATTATTCACCTACATTATTTGTTCATCACTATTTACTAAAATGATGCACTGGCTTCTCATCCTCATCGTCTTCATCTTTTCTCATGTTTCAACATGTGCAATATCAGGAAGGAGAATAGAGTATCTTCCTGGCTTCCAAGGACCACTCCCTTTTTATCTTGAAACTGGGTACTTTTTTTTATTTATAAAGTTAATATTGTTTGATCAGTTTAGATATATAAGCAATGCAACTGTATAGATATGAATAGTTGAATGCATGATATTATTATTATGTAGATATGTGGGTGTGGATGAAAATGAAGATGTGCAACTATTTTACTACTTCATTAAGTCGGAGTCGAATCCTGAGCATGATCCTCTCATGCTTTGGCTTACTGGTGGCCAGGGTTGTTCTTCCATCACCGGCTTGTTATATGAGATTGGTATCTTTTATTTCTATCTTTAATTTAATTTAGTTTCTTTTAGGTGTGCACTTGCTTTGTTGCTTATTTTTCACTAGTGCAAAATCAAGCATAAAAAGATGAATCCTTATAGAAATCGTATTAGTCAATTAATCCTAACCTAAACATCCAACTCGTTTGAAATGCCCTCAAATTTGAGGTGTATTTGTTGCATATGAAGTCTGTTGAGTTGGATCTGACATTTATCCACATCTGTATAATCCAATATAAGAACACCTGTAGTGGTGGGGTGAAATGGGCGTGGATTGCCCCAAAAATGCCGAGAACATTGCCCCATGGGCGTTGTGGGCCATTTTTTTTGTCTTGGGCGTGATATTTAAAAGGCTCGATTTGGGCTTTTTTTTGTGGTACCAGATGTTGAGCCAATCACATTGGAGAAGGGGCGTGGAATTCCACCCCTACTACACATGGTCTAATAGCCATTTGAATTCTACGAGGTTCAATTATTTAGACACGGCGTGTTGGAGCCGTGTCCAAAATAAAACTAAACTGCGTCTTTTGCTCTATTTTGTACTCCCTCCGTCCCAATTTAAATGTCATAGTTCAAAAAACACACATTTTAAGAAATATTTTGTTTGTATGTGGTAAAATGACAATAATATCCTTAAAAGTGGTGATTGTGTTTTGTCTTATATGGGTAAAACTGGAAATTATATTTCTATTTGAGAGATGTTGAAGGGGGCTGGTTGCTCCGTTATATGCATGCTAATTCGTGAGTGTGAGCTTAGTTTCTGTCTGGGTATGCGACTTGGAAAGAGACATTTAATTTGAGACAAACAAAAAAGGAAAGTATGACATTTAAATTGGGACGGAGGGAGTACTAATTTAACTTGGAACATTGCAGGTCCAATTCGATTCGAGGGTAAGCACTATAATGGAAGCTTGCCCACCTTGACTTTGACACCCTTTTCCTGGACCAAGGTGTGTATTACACAGGTTGAAGAAGAATTCGATCAAGAAATAATTTTTAATTAATTGGTTACGAATGCATGAATTTAGAAACCACTCTCATGTTAGTTAATTACACCACTTTGTTTACATTTCTTCTACCCATGATCATCCATTGCCCACATAGAGGATAATTGCTGATGGCTTAGGATGGATATATAGGATCATTAAATGTGTTTTAGATGAACATATATGATTGAGAGTATGCATATAAATATGCATATTGGATTGTGGCGGTTGTATACCAACCGACACAACTGTTTACTTTTGGTGGGATTAACTACCTAATAACCACCTTTGACCCACCGTTCTAAGTTGATCCCATACATAATAATATTAATACTAATAATATTTAGGGTATATCTTGATTAAAACTCCAACAATTACTGGTGTTTTTTATTTATTTTATTTTGCATTATTTTGTTTACTTTAAGTACTTTACTTTGCATTCAAGATGAATAGAAGAGAAAATTGGCTCAAAAGTTATCTCTAATCTCATCTAATTCATTGCCCATCTTGAATTAATCTCGTAATTGTGTTCATTTTAGAACCAATAATATGTTGAAAACCGAAAGAACTTGTCTTGTACCATCTTTATGACTCATGGTCTTGGAATATTATTGATACAATATGCAGATGGCAAGCATAATTTTCCTAGATCTTCCTGTTGGTACTGGTTTTTCGTATGCAAGAACCACGCGTGACCCGCATTCCACTGACATCCAACTTTGTGATCATGCCTATGAATTTATGAGAAAGGTGCAAGAAATCATTTGACATTTTCTAAAATGGGATAATTAGCTTCTTGGAATAACATTTTATGATTGTAATTTGAATATTTTTTTTTGTGTGTGTGCGTGTATAGTGGTTTGAAAGTCACCTGGAGTTCGTTTCCAATCCATTCTATGTCGCAGGAGATTCCTATTCTGGAAACCCTGTCCCAGTAATCACACAACTAATATCAGATGGTAACACTGGTTTTCGTCATAAATTATCATGACTGACTTGATCATAACTTATTGGCTGCAAATTTCCAGGAAATGAAGCAGGAAATCTGCCTTGCATTAACCTAAAGGTGGTCTTAAGTATTATCATATGAAAACATATAGCGTAATAAAAAATCGATTTTCTAAAGAGAATACTTTTGGGCGTTAGGGATATGTTCTTGGCAACCCTGTGACGTTTCCAGAAGAAAGTAATTACAAAATTCGGTTTGCTAATGGTATGGGACTTATATCCGATGAACTCTACAAGGTTTGTTTTGTCCTATGATCTTATACATTTTCCACTTGTTTTAGCAACTAATGTTCTTCATGTTCAATGTCACAGTCATTGTTCCACATGTGTCGTGGAGAGTACCGATCAGAATATATAAGCACCAGCAACACAGAATGTCATCAAAATCTTGAGTTGTATGAAGAGGTTTTTTTTTTACCATCTTTACTTTGGCTCTTTACACCATCTTGATGCAAAACAAAAGGAATTAACCTGAATGAACTTTTTGTAGTGCATAGATGGGATTCAAGAACTCCATGTTTTGGAACCATATTGTGGTAATCCTAGGCAGCTAATTAAACTTCCTACTCAGAAGCTGCTTAACGGGCACCCTACTCTTTCTTCATCTGAATGTCGTGCAAGTCTAATCTATCGCTTTGTTTTCCAACATATATCTTGATTCTATAAATAAAAAATGAACCAACTCATGTAACAACTATAGCAGATTTTAAGGATGGTTCATAATCTTTCAGGTTGATAGTATCCTGCTAGTTTACTACTGGATGCTTGAAGCTAGAGAAGCGTTGCATACTCGCAAGGTATTATTATTCATATAGTTTAGTCCATAGAACAATATGATTTATCTCACAGGCTAGAACAACTTAGGGGACCACAGGAGAGTGGATAAGATGCGCAGATTTGAACTTCACAACAACATTTTCTGATGTTAGACCAAACCATCAATACCTCAGCAAGAAAGGTTACCGCTCTCTCATCTACAGGTGCCCTTCTGCGTACAGCTTACATCGCAATTGTGTTTTTTTTTTTTTTTTGTGAAAGAATATATGATTAAAGTTACTAGTGAACATTTATAATTTAATGCAGTGGTGATCATGATATGATCATTCCTCACCAGTCAACTGAAGCATGGACAAGAGATCTAAACTACTCTGTTATCGATCAATGGCGATCATGGAAGCTTAATGGACAAATTGCAGGGTAATTTACATATTAATGTTGTTCAAGGCACAAAGAAATATTTTAAATGTACTTATGTTTGGTTATTTGTTTATGTTGACAGGTACACAGAGAGGTATTCGAACATGATGACGTATGCCACTGTAAAGGCAAGATGAATCCAAATGTTGTTATTTTGAGCGTTGATAAAGATTGTTAGCTGAAACGGTTTGTTTACGTTGCAGGGTGCTGGGCACACAGCTCCTGAGTACAAGCCTGAAGAATGTTTTGCAATGTTCAAGAGGTGGTTATCTTACCAACCATTATGAGTTATGACCATCATTGCATTTTTAATGTGGAAATGATTTGATGGTAGGCAACCTATGCAGCTCTTGTGTTATTCTAATTGTCAGTTTGTTGGTTAATGTGAAATTTATCAAGTGTTAGAAGAATAAACTTAGCACTGAATAATTTATGTGACTTCTAATTTTTATGTATTATTTTGAACTTAATTAATCGTCTAAGGTATGTAATTAAACGATGTCATTCCCTTTGCTGGATGTCGGAGATAAAGGTTGAAGGTAAGCTCTGGCGAAGAATCAACGCTGCCAGGCGGGAGGTCGTGATATGAGAACAGTTTGTGGTTGGACTCGGTGATGGAACTGCCACAAGCGGCAGTCTAACGGTGGCCGGATATCACATTCCCTTTGCTGGCTCTCAGTAAATAAGTTGGGCCAAAAAGAAATTTGCATTTATACATAGGGTTAAATGAGGGGTCTTCGACAATGTCTTTAGGTTCTTGGGTGCAGGAGATATCACCTGCCTTGTACGTATATCAATGTCAAAATACCGAAATCTAAAACAAAATATTGTGAAAATCATTTTGACTTGCACATGAGCAATTAGCAATTAGTAAAAATTTATGGAAAAACTAAAACTTACCGGGAAGAAGCAAAAAAAAAAAACCTAAAGGGAAGCATTTCTTTAATATGAACTTAAGAATAGTGAGAGTGATGTACATGGGGTAAAGTAGCGGCTTCGCGCAACGTAGGCGTCACGAGGTTTTGCCTTCTAAAGCACAAAAATGAAGGGGTGATGAAAGACAAGGGGCTAAAAAAGACAAAGTGGAAGGTGGAGACGTAGGCTTCACGAGGTTTACCTTCTAAAGCACAAAACTGAAGGGGTGATGAAAGACGAGAGGCTAAAAAAGACAAAGTGAGTAAGAAGAAAAGGCGGAGACAACACCTATGAAGAATTTCATGGGAAAGGGGATAACGCCCACCAAAATGTAAAGGGGTGGTGTCACAGCATGGACAGTGGCGGATCCAAGATTTTTTTCCAGTGGGTTCACATTTTTTCACCAAAATGAAAAGGAGTGATGAACACCCCTAATAGGAATTGGTTCAAATGAGAATCTTTAGCCAAATTGAGAACTGAGAGAACTATTCTGGACCAAGAAAAAAAATATGTTTTTTGTTTGCTTAATCGCACGTCTTTTACAAGAATAATTTTTTTTATTTTTCATTTATGCATATGTGTATATATGTGTCTAAAACTACAAAAACTAGTGTTCTATATATGTACATACATATGCAAATATGTAGAAATGATTTCACATAAATGTATAGAAAAAAAAAAGATTGTGGGTAAAAGGCATGTTATTTTAATGTACATACGTGTCTATACGTCTTAGAGTTTAAAAAATAAGTATCATACATATATGTTTGACACTATACACATATGTCTAACTGAAAATGTAATATACACATATGTATAAATGAAAAAAAAACAAAAAAAAATATTCTTGCAAATAAAACTGCAATTTAGTAAAAAATAAAAATATACACATATGCATAAATGTGGTATACACATATGTATAAATGATTCATAGTCGTGTACGTTGGAGTCGACTATGAACATAGTCGCTTGTTTTGATGCGTAGTCGTGTGTTTTGATACCTAGCCGTGTGTTTTGATGCCGGGAGTGCGTTTTGGAGCCCCGTAACATGTTTTAACACCTAGAAACATATTGTAAACCTCGTGACATGTCTAGGAACCTCGTAACACGCATCATGACTCGTACGTACATTATGTGAACTATATGTAGACATAGTGAACTGCTACTCGTATATGGTGCGTATCTACTCATGATTACTTGTTTACTTGTGACACGGGAGTATCGGGTCACCAACGGGATATCGGGTCTTGTCTCATGGGGTCATGTCAAACGTTAAACGCTTTTACAAACATTCAAAGTCAATGTCTTGGACACTAAGGGTTATTGTATAAACATATCATCGGTCAAGCGCTTATAGACTATTCATGATAGGTTTCCAGTAGTCGGGGCTACCATAACAAGTCTGGTATTTTTATTGATTTGAAGAGAGCAACATAAGGTGAGTGTCATAGCCCCACATTTTATTGTTTTCACATTTGGGGGAGAAACATACGGTACGAACTTTTAGACCAACGTATTACATTATATCACATGGGTACTAAGTGAAATTACATCATTAAAAGTCCTTCTAACGTGTGAACCATTAATATGTGGATACATAGCGGGGAAAGTGTGAATAGATCTATTGGGACCGGCAAGCCCCACTCGGGTCGATTGGAGGTCGAACGGGTGCATATTTGTCCTATCTAACTTACGACACCGGGTGATGTCCAGTGGCGGGTATTGAGGCAATTCTAACGTTCAGCAATGGTTCACGACACTTTAGTATCATGTAACGATGTCTAGCTAGCATAAGGTATAGATGTAAGAATTCTTGTGTCAGGTTTTACGAACTTTACTTACTTTTGCAAACTTTAAACTCTGTGACTCACCGGCGCTAATGTGTTGACTAACATTGCATGAGGTAGCTGCACATGGTTAGGATGCACGGAGTCGCACAACATCATGTTTACATTTCCGCTGCATAAACTTTATCTTTGAACTACTTTTGAACATGTTTTGGATTGTAACTTTTAAAACTGATTGTGGTAGCTTGAATCATCATACTTCTCCAATATATTCTCTTTCAATCGCCAGATACTTATTCTCACATCGGATGGTGGTTACAGAGAACACCCCTCCTCTCCGTGGCTAGTCTAACTAGTGTCTGTTTTGTAGGTCTTATAGGTTTCACAACATTTATGGCGATCCAATCCTTGTTCCTGATCCTTTTCACTTCAGAGATTCACTAATAGTCACCTTGGTGCTAGTTTTTTACTCTTCGTAAGTAAAACATTAATGTTCATTAAGAAAACGCAATCTTATAAAACGTCGAATCTTATAATTCGCTTTACATCTTGAAAAAGATTATCATACATAAAACGATTATGTAACCGTATATCCGATTTATTTTCTTTCAACAAACGTAATCCTATACATAACATCATTACTCTAACATAACGGCCCCCCACTTTTCCTTCT
Source organism: Ambrosia artemisiifolia (assembly GCA_032199755.1). Lineage (NCBI taxonomy): Eukaryota > Viridiplantae > Streptophyta > Magnoliopsida > Asterales > Asteraceae > Ambrosia > Ambrosia artemisiifolia. Next base: position 33,932,430 of record CM063526.1, on the reverse strand, counting down.
TTTACTACCACCTTTTGCCATTTGTTTTTCCGAACACATGAGCTGTCCTATTCAATCCGTTTACGTACCAAATTTCATATTTATATTTTAGATAAAATAAGATATTAACTAGATTTAAAAACTAGATTAATTTCTCATTTTATTATATATTTCTAAATGTTAAAACATATATACTTGTGAAATTTATTTAAAACACCTGTTTACTTCTCGTTTTTCAAACAAATATACATAATTGTAAAATTTTATTTAATATAACTTGTTACTTTTTGAACAAAAGTAGGTAAAATGATGCTCAAGTGTAAAAAATTGTTAACGTGTTTGTGTTTGTGTGTATATATATATATATATTAAATGATATTTAAAACTTACAAAATTAAAAAGCTAGTGTTTCACATAACTAAGCAATATCTATATAATATCAATAATGATAAAAATTCTTGATGTTGCATGTTTACACTCTCTTTTGATGTAACTTGGCAAGTCATTTTAAAAAAATGTACACTGAACTCCTACAACTTTAGACAATTTGTAAAGACAATAAGTTCGTATACTTGTTTAAAATGCGCACATGTACAAACCGGTTTGTTACTACTTAAATATCAAACGAGTCAAGGATTTAATACTTGTTTTATGGCTTAAAAAAATACGTAAACACGTAAGTCTTTAGTAGTGGGTTAGTTCGTGAGATACGTCATGTGTCACCGAGTTTCTTATAGAGACCGCAGTCTAACCCAAATTGTTTTAAACATTGTACTGCTATGACTACTACTATTATTATAACTATGTAAACATTTAGAAGTATATACTAACTATTTAAATAAGTTAATATTAAGTTTAAATAGTATTTAGTTATAAAATATATATAGTAAATTAAAATTTGAATCTTAATTTAAATTTAAAGTGTTATTAATACGAAAATATATTTTTTTTTGAACGGCTAACTTCTTACCCCCCTTTATTTTCACCTTTTACACTTTTTTTTCACACCCTTGGAGTTGAACTTCCAACCTCACCCAAGAGATTAAATACGAAAATATTTAATGATGTTTGAATCAAATATAAATTTGTATAGATTATATAAAATTTATATATATATAAAATATAAATTTGTATATAAAACAGTTAAAACAATATAAATTGGTATTCCATGTAAACAAGAGAGTCCAAATACGTGTAATTTGAAAGATTTGTTGTAGGATAGATGGAAATTTAGTATAAAATTTATGTAACCGAATGAAGCAATGCATGAGTATTACCATCTGTACAAACACGTACCCACCTCACACCTCCAAGTGTCACACTCTCCTTTCTCCTTTTATTTATGTTGCCTTAATCCTATTGGCCTACCCTTCCCCTTAAACTACACATCCCACACCCATCACCATTTCACACACCTCACTCATTACCACCCACCTCAAACATGCTCCAAACTTTGAATCCTTACACTCCCACCGCTAAAACCGCCGAGATCATGGCCCGGTACCGGCCCATCGCCCCGAAGCCCCAGGCTTCGAATGCGGTTGTGGCCGGTACTGGTTCTAACGGCGGTGGTGGTGGTGATGAAGGGTCAGGATCCGGAGCCACCTCTGGCTCCGGATCTTGCTCATCACCATCTTCCATGTCCCCGACGATCCGCCAGTCTCCTTACCTGAGAAACGTGTGGCCTCATTTGCAATCGAGGCCAACGCGTACCAGGAAGAGAGGGCGGACGTCTCTAGGACCACCACCACCATCACCATCGTCTTTTAAAAGACCCCGGACGCTTCTCCAGGGTCTTTCGCCGCCCTTTCACATTACTACTACACCGGGTTCGGGTTCTCGAACCCGAACCGTTTCGGTTCAGGGTTTTGCACCGACCACCACCTTAGTAACCCTCCCTCTCCTCCCAACACACCCCATGCAGTTACAAGCTGACGTCATCGACCTTAACAAAACAGCTGATCAAATCCCTGAAGAAAAAGACTTTCTTGCACAGTTAACAAAACCCTCAACAAATGTCATCTCACCAACACCAAACCGTCTTATTCCATCAACCGTAAGCATCCGAGGAATTAAACCCGACGACACCTTCTCACTTAACCACATAACATTAAAAAAACCCGAAGAAATCGAGAACGAGCTCGAGTCGCAGCCGCTACCTGCGTTCGTGTCGGACTCGAACAACCAGGTGCGGCTGGTGAACTCGAGCTACCAAGAGATGGTGGGTCAGCCAGATTGTGGTTGGGTTCAGTCCATGGTGGCAGGTGAGGTTGCATGCAGGAGCATTTGTGGGAAAGTGGTGCTGAATTTCGGCGAATCGGACGATGAGGAAGTTCGGGTTTGTTCGGGCGGGTTTTCGTGCTGGGCGAAGATTGAATGGGGGATGGAGGGGAAGAAGAAGAATCTGGTGAATGCTTTTGGTGAAGGGATGAGGTTAGCATGTGAATCAAAGGATTATAAGTTTGCATGGAGGTTTCATAGAAGACAAGGTGGTGCTGATCATCAAGTTTTGCAGAATTAGTTAAGACTACTGTATCTATGTAGACGTATATTATATTATAATATAAATATAATTATATGAAATAGATATATAAATATAAAAGTATATTATGTTATATATAATGTTATGAATATGTTTTTGTTTTATTATTTTATTTTATAAACATGATGGTTTAGGATTATACTAAAAGCTTTGAAGAAACCAAGATGAAGAAGCTAGGTTTGGTCGGTTGGTGGTGGTCCTTTCCATTTGAAGCTGTCTGCATATGATTTAGCCTGCAAGTGGAGGATTGAACACACAAGTCAGTCAGCCAGCCATTAATCAATTCCTAGATATATGAACCAAAACAAAAACAATCATCATGATAAAGACGTCATCTTAAGTAACAAAATGGCCCAGCCAATTGTAACCGCCCACCTGGGCGCAGTGCCGGATCTTGAACCAAAAACTTGGTAGGGCCGGGCTCAATTTGGTAGGGCCGGACCCAATACATATAAAAATTTTAAAAGATTTTTGGTAAAATTTACACTACGAAACGAAAAAACTAGGTGGGCCGAGGCCCGGTCTTGCCCTAGTGAAGAACCGCCCATGCCTGGGTGGGGGTGGGTTGGCAAGTTGAAATTGACACCTTTTGCCCTTATGGGCAGGTAAACGAGTTGGTGGGTTGTAAATTGTAATAAAGTTGTAACTGAGTTAACTAGATTGGTCGGTTTATCTAAAAGGAACGATTCAAAACGAGTTCGCGGGTTGTAAAGTTGTAAGCGGCCGGTTAACTAGATTGGTGGAAATTGATAGCTTTTGCCATAGTCCGGACTCATTTCACCGGTTTATCTAAAAGTTAAAACGAGTTGATGGGTTGCAACAATTTACCGGTTTATCTAAAAGTTAAAACGAGTTGATGGGTTGTAATAAATTTGAAAGTGGGCCATAGTGCGGACTCGACTCACTGGTTTATCTAGAAGTCAAAACGAGTTGATGGGTTATAATTGCTCACTGGTTTATCTAGAAGTCAAAACAATAAAAGTTGAAACGAGTTGATGGGTTGTAATAAAGTTGAAAGCGGGCCATAGTGCGGACTCGACTCACTGGTTTATCTAAAAGTCAAAACGAGTTGATGGGTTATAATTCCTCACTGGTTTATCTAAGTCAAAACGAGTTGATGGGTTATAATTCCTCACTGGTTTATCTAGAAGTCAAAACGAGTTGATGAGTTATAATAAAGTTGTAAACGGGTCGACTGACGACTAGATTGGTTACTTTAACCCAAATAATATATTTCATCAAACCCAAATAAGATGCTTCATTAAAACGGTTGACCCATTTAATTTCTGTAAAACAGGACCATTATTATTAACTGGGTCAAGCCATAAATAAATGATTTATTGAATGTGTCAAGCTAAACATAAATGATTTATTGAATGGGTTTATTAAAACCTAGATACGAATGTCGTGTCAGAATTTGTCACCCCTAGTTCTTTCGAACTCCTAGCCCGGCTATTATACAACTTTAAAAAATTGCATGAACAAATATGCACCTTGATTATAGGAGTGTGATGCTTCTTGACCTGTTTGAAGAACACAAGATATGTCAGCAACCAAAAGAAAACAGAACACATTTATTGTTAAATTTATGTAGAGCACATTGTATAGATTTTCAAAGAAGCAAAATTGCATGTTACAAAGCAAGTATTAAAAGCTTGTTTTGAAAAAGTGTGCCTCATGCGTGATGCGCTAAGGGCGGTGGGCGTAGCGTTTACAGGAAGAAGCAAGTCACAATGTTAATGTAGTGTCGATTATGAAGAAACATCTTTGGACAAAAAGAAGAATGCTAGTAGTGGGATCATACCTCATATTCCCAGCCATGTTTTTCGGCAAACGCCTTTGCTGCCTCCACGCTGTCAAAACTGAGTCCTGCTTCACCAACATTGGCATACGGGTCACCTGTCGATGTCCATCCCATTAACGGATTCTCCCACCTGAAATACCATGTAAAGGTGTATTATGAACATCTATGTTGTAGTGAGGAATTTAGATCTAATGGTAAGAAAATTCATCAACTTCCCATCACCCATGTAGAGGTGCGGCAATTTCATGAGTCAGTTTAGTTGTGTATCAAAGAAGTCAATTACATTTTAGCTTAAAGGGGAATGGGTCAAACTAGTTGTAATCTATGACCAAGTTTTTCGATACTTAAAAAAGGCTAAATGGTATCTAAACTTCAAATGGTTTAGTCGGTAAGGTTTTTGGGTGGGTGTCTAGGTAGTTGAAGGCATAAGGCACAGTCGAGGAGCAAAGGGTGAGCCTCTCGCCTAGGTCACGCCCGATAGTCGAGACTCGAGACAAGCAAGGTACACGTCCAGTTCAGTCAGGTTTTTCACCTGTTCAGGCCTGGTTTTTCCAGTTCAGGCACTTTTTGTGCCTTGCTGCACACAAGGCGGTTTTCTGCACCTCAGCCCGCCTAGGTTCCTTTGACTACATATATAGGGGTCATCATATTTTTTTTTATTTTTTAGATACAGAACATAGCAGAAAACACAAGCGCTACAAGTCTAATCTAGGTATAGCAACGCGCCAGCAACCTAGGATTGATGGTTCCATAGGCAGTTATATCATCTAACGTTTGAAATGATGCAAGCATTATTATCATTACCATGCTTTGCGATCATATTGGTCAAGTCACATTTTAATAGTTACTCTGTTTTGTACTACTTGAGCTATCATGAGTTCCTTCGACCGTCTTCTCCAATGATGATACAACTAACCTCTTGAAATGTTCTCTAATCACTAGCCTTGTGTGTGTGTGCGCCCGTGCATATAGTGTAGCCTAAAAATCCAAGATTTCAATCTCCCTCTGTAACTAACACTCATTGAAGTACCCGACCCATTATTTGTCTTCTTAAAAATCCAAGATTTCATAGTATTAACTTATTAGCTTACGAGAGGTAGGCGTATTTTAAAATACATACTTCTGTGTGGACAAAAAGTTGATTTTCCACTTCCCGACTTTTCCAGAGCCTTGTTGAGTTGCAGTGCGTGCTGGTGAATAAATCAAGACCTAAAATGCACAATCAAAAAGTTCAAGTATAAACAAAAAAAAAATAAAATTTATGTTTTCCTATGATAGAGAAAGATGCTAATTAAGAATGAAACTTAATAAGCCATACACAGCGGGAATCTATGAGGTTGAACAAGAGACTTATATCGGATTCAATAAGTTCCATAATCGCACTATGCTAGTATGCTTCACTTTTTTTTTTTTTGGCATGAAAACTCATGGCCAATGCATACTTATCAGTTATCACTTGATATACATGCATCTATATTATGACATTTAAATCAGCAAAACTGTCATAAAAAAGAGAAGCCATTATATGCAAACAGACCAAAAATCCTAAGCATTATGTTTATTATTACAGGCAAACAATATTAACTTGGAACTTCAACTCTGTCATTGGCCAACATAAGCCTCAAAGCACCATTGCTAAAGGAAAGCTTCTATCAGTGAGTCAAAGAAGTCCAGAGACCTAACAAAGTATATATCCTTTAGATGTGCTCTGTTACTTCCTTCTTAAACAAACAAAACTCTATTACCTATTATAATAGTTATTTTATTGAAATTACTTATTATCAAATAATTAACTACAACTATAAACTACCACATACAAATTGTTAACAAAGCAAGAACTTAAAAATGAAGTGAGACTCAAACATTACCTTAGGATGGTGTACCAGCATTTGGGACACATGATCCTAACTATTAACCAACTAGACAACTTCCAATTTAGGCCAAAAAATTGCAATTTTCCTTAAGGTTAAGGCACATTAATTCATTAAAGGACATTTAGTTATGAATCCATGACCACAACAAGCCAACTATTACTATCTCCCCGCATGTTTTGTTCCGAAATTAGCATAACCAAATCCAAATTCATACTTCACTAGCCTAGAATGTTGTTTACGCGTGTGACCGTGATCGAAAATTTCAATGCAAATCCTAACATTAAGAGCTAAATCTTCACCAAACTGAGATTCCTACCTTAATACAATTCACAACTTATCATACAAAAACTGTTGATCTAACTAACTGAATCCTAACCTCTGTGTCAAGGCTCACTCAGGCGCGCGCCTAGGCCCACTTTTCAGGCCTAACGCAGCCTTCTCGCTTCGCTTCAAAAGTCCCACTTTCAGGCCCTCGGGCGCATTTTTCAAGTCAAGTTCCGGCGGAATTCCAGCCAAGAATCGTCTAAACAAGTCCGAAACATTTATACAAACCCTTAAAAAGTCTAGAATCAACCTAAAACAACTTAAACCGACCCTAAAGACATCTAAAGCATGTTTAAACTCCTAAAAATGTGATTTTATACTGTGTGTCTTGTTTAAAAAAGCTCTTGCATTTTAAACGCCTTACATTGAGGCCAAGACTCACCTTTTGTGCCTTCCGCTTTAACAACTATGATCCTAACATAAACAAATAGTAACGTACACGAATAGTTTTTGCGGTTTTACAAAATTTTGAAAATAGTCTCTAAGTATGAGAAATTACACGGATAGTCCAAATATTTACAATTTGTAACACCTTTAGTCTAAACTTTTACAATCTGTAACATATTAGTCCTCATATACCAATTTCAGAGACTAACTAAAGACGTTACAAATTACAATTTTTTTTATAATTATAAGCATGAAAAATGCGTACATATAAAGTAAAACATACATATTATATTAAGTTATAATAAATAAAATAGATGAAAGGACAAACATACCCTTCGTCGGAGTTGTTCCCGAGGGATGCCGGAGATAATTCCAACCTCACCGGGATTGACTTCAACCAAAGCAGCATCAGATGTGAATAATCTCGTTTTCGCCGGTGATATAAGGTCTTGCCGGAGCAAACCAACACTGAAACCACGTTTTAATAATTTAGCCATTCTGTCATGCGTCAGATGAAATGTTGGTTTAGTTAGTTGGGACTGTTATGTTATAAAAGTTGATGTAAAGGTTGATGTTTGTTCGGTATTCTGGTAGAAGGTTCCAGCTTCTCTTTGTTTTTCTGATGGGCCGAGTAACTAGCCCAATCTAGAGTCTAATGGTGTGAAAAATAATACGGTTTGGGCTTTTTACAAATTGGTTTTTCGATCCGAAATAGATCAACCAAAAAAATCGTTTGGACCCAATTGATAGGTTTGCCACCCGTTTGCGGTTTATAACCCGAACCTGTTTGAAAACAAGTAACAAAACCACTGGTTAAAACCAGTTTTTTTTTTTTGTCCCACACCGATTTGTAACCTGATTCCAATCAATTTGATAAATTCATACACTTTCCCTATCAAATCAATTTATAAAAAAACAAAAAATGTATATATAAACCGAACCGACTTGGGCCAAACAAGTGGACTCCATGAGAAACCTTAATGCTAGTGGATCGTTTGATACACTGTGAAATATTTACATATAAAATACCAACTTAACGTCCATTCTTGACTGTAACATCGTTATCTATTCCACCCAATGTCACTTAACATGTTATAACGCATAAATTCAGTTTCCCCCCTTTTCCGTTTTGTTTTTCACCTTCCGTCATCCCTATTCCTTCTCCTACAAACGCCTTTTTTCTTCAGATGTTATACGTCGTTTCCTTCTCCACATCTCCGTCCCATTCGATTCTTTTGCTAATTCTCCGATTCTCACAACTGTGATTCAGGATTCCTGCACCATCAGGGTTTAATTTCAATATCAACGCCTATGTCTACGCAATTATCCCGTATTGCTATGTCATTTTGTATTCTTGCCTTCATTTGAATTTGTATATATTACGCTTATCACACTTTGTTAATTCAACTTTAGGTTTTAAATTTCTGGTCCCTGCTCTGGTTCTAGATGTTGAACTGTAGGTAAATCTTCTGTTGAAAGTTTGTTCAATGTATTAACTAATTGATAATAAACAAGCCAAGCCCGATCCGAGCTTGAGCTTGGCAAATTGTCAACGAACCGAGCTCGAGCTTGATCAAGCTCGGTCTCGGCTCGGCTCGTTTGCACCCCTATGTATATGTATACAAATGATCAATATAAACGAACTCAAATGAACATAAACGAACATTAAACGAACATAAATGAACAAAGCAATAGAGAAAAAACCCAACAAAGATATAGAGAAAAAACGATAAGAGAAGGTGGGTCATAATTGCAACGCTGTGGAGACTAGAGGTTGGAGAGTGGAGACAGGGCTGGGGAGGCTGGAGGCGGGGCTGTGGAGATGGTCGGCTGGGAGTGGAATGATGTAGGCTGTGGAGTGTGGAGAAAAAGGGGGGGTTGGGTTATGACGTGTGGAGAGCGGCTGATATGTTTAGAATGTTAGGGTTAGGGTTAACCTTTTAGAACATATCAAATATATTGTATATATTATAATATGAATTAAGGTTACTTAACAAAAGAGAAATAAATAATAAAAATGAAGTAAAGATTAATTAAACGAACAAAAATAAACGAACGAACATAAATGAATGAACATAAACGAACGTTCATGAACATATATGAACGAACAAAATGTGTGTTCAAAAATTGTGTTCGTTTTCGTTCATTTATTTAAATAAACGAACATAAAGAACTTCCTGCCGAACAGTTCACAAACAGTCCATGAACGTTCGGTTCATTTACAGACGTAGACATAGTATTCAATGAGATCATCCTCCTCCTTGAGTATGACATGTGGCTTATGATTATTAAAAAAAAAACATTGAGTGAGACATGACACATTCCCCTTTTCCCCTCCAAAAGTCTTTTCTTTTCTCATATTTTTTCCTAATTTTAAACGTTAATAACTTTTATATATGAGATTGTTTTAAAAAACAAAGTACACTAAATTAACGAACATTTATTATCTTTCTAACGAGTACCATAGTGCTATATACAAATATCAAAAAAAGAAAATGATTTGTTAATGGGTTTTATTCATACAAAAAAAACATAATGTGTTCAGGTAATTCATTAATCATGTCTAAGCACAGAGATTTCACTCGAGCAAGAGGTGTACACATAGGATTATAAATAAGTTTTATAAGTTATCGAGTGTTGATTCTTTACGACAACAAAAAAAAAGTTTAAAAAACGGCCTATTTCTTTTATGGTACACATAATTATTACTTCATATTAGATTTGTCTATTTAGAGACGCTATTAGGGAATAATTATTTCTTTTATGGTACACATAATTATTACTTCATATGTATAAATGTTTTTACAAGGTTCTCTATCCCAAACATATATATTAGTCGAGCACAATTTATTTATATTTTTTACATGTATAATGTGGAGTAGCGTCAAAACAGGATAATTTGTCAATACACACAAATGTAGTCCGTATAATGTGGACAACCCCAACCCCTTTGTACTTTGACCACATTTCCAACCACATTTTATTTAATCAGATTTTGCTTAGAGGTACGATCGAGATGAAGATTTGGTAAGAGTCAAATTGTTCAATCTCCATATCTTCATCACAAACAATTGCATGTTTCATATCAAAAGAAGATCATATATAATTTACAATCTAATTCATTTCACAACATAATGTTATATCAATATTGATCTCAAACGCATGCATGCATGCAGAATTATAATATGAATAATCATATTCATAATGATAGCAATGAAAGCTCATCATCAACAAATGTTGCACCGGTGTCAAGACCTCATACAGGAGGCGATGTCCGATGGGAAGCAATCAATTCGGTGATTTCAAGAGATGGAGAACTCGGTCTCAGCCATTTTAGATTGTTGAAAAGACTTGGGTATGGAGATATTGGGAGCGTATATTTAGTCGAGCTTAGAGGGACGAACACATACTTTGCCATGAAAGTGATGGACAAAGCTTCGTTAGCCAGTCGAAACAAGCTCCTTCGAGCTCAGACTGAAAGGGAGATTCTTGGTCTTCTTGATCACCCGTTTTTGCCTACGCTTTATTCTTACTTTGAAACCGACAAGTTTTATTGCTTGGTTATGGAGTTTTGTAGCGGAGGTAACCTCCACACGCTTCGACAAAAGCAACCCAACAAGCATTTTACTGAGGAAGCAACAAGGTATCTAACGGTAAATATTGTAAATTAGGGTTAAGTCCATTTGTGTGACCCCCCCCCCTTCCGCCGTTCTCTCCATGGACAATTGGAAGCAAGTCACGGGGCCCTTCCATCTCTCTCCATGACTAAATGGTCCGTGGTGATCCTTGCAAACTTTTTCCTCGAAAATGAAAAACTTTGTGGAGGTCTTTGTCCAACTCAGCACCACATCAAATCCGAGGTGTCCATTTGTATATGCTCTTAGGGTTTTTATTGTAAGAATTAAGGTTATGTCTATATAGCTAGAAATATAAAATCCTTTATATAGACATAACCTAAAAGCATACCTACACAGATGTCAATGTAGAGGATAGAAGCAAAAGAGGGGGAGAGAGAAAGTGCGAGGTTCGTGGGAGATGAGGGATGGTCCATACTCCATAAGGTAATGCGGGAAGTAATGATAGGGTCATTTTGTGAGGAAGGAGTGGAGAGAGAAAGACTGAGGTCCATAGGCAAGGGCAGATCTAGGAGGGGTTGAGGGGTAGTCGACGCTACCCCTCAAATTTCTTGGTGAAGTACACTTTTAGTGTAACATCTTTTTCCTTCTTTGCTTTATGTATCGGTTATCTCTGAACAAAACTTTTTTAGCCTGGGCTACACTTCAACTTTTCTTCTAGATCCGTCACTGTTTGTAGGAGATGGGTGTGGTCCATGGGGGTAATGCAAGGAAGTATTGAATTAATGATGTAGTGTTAGGCAATGTTATGTATGCTTTTAACCATAATGCTAAATCCCTAATAGACTTGACCCTAATTTACAAAATTTATCATCTATAACGCATTTATAGTATATTTCTTTCGATTATCAATAACATGATTCGATCCCACATTGTGATTTCTATTCGATTTCAGGTTCTTTACATCACAAGTATTGTTGGCACTTGAATACCTACACATGTTAGGGATTGTATATAGGGATCTAAAGCCCGAAAATGTACTAGTTAGAGATGAAGGCCACATCATGCTCTCGGATTTCGACCTATCTCTTCGTTGTTCGGTCAACCCGACTCTAGTTAAGTCAACACCTGGACACGGAGGCAACAGTACGGGTCCAAACGGTAGCAGCAGTGGTGGTGGTGGTAGCGGCGGTGGCTGCCATGGTTGTAGTGGTATGGTAGAGGATGACAGTGTGGTGCATACTAGTAGTAGTCAAACTTCATCCAACTTTTTTCCAAAAATCTTACCTTCAAAAAAGAACAGGAAAACAAAATCAGATTTCGGGTTCCTAGTAGGAGGTCAACTCCCCGAGTTCATGGCCGAGCCCACGAACGTTCGATCAATGTCGTTCGTGGGCACCCATGAGTACCTAGCACCCGAAATCATACGGGGCGAAGGTCATGGAAGCGCAGTAGATTGGTGGACATTTGGTGTCTTTTTATACGAGTTACTTCATGGCACAACACCATTTAAAGGGCAAGGGAACCGCGATACGTTGTTTAACGTAGTCGGGCAACCTTTACGGTTCCCTGAAAGTCCACAAGTGAGCAACACCGTTCGTGATCTAATGAAGGGGCTGCTAGTCAAGGAACCACAAAAGCGAATCGCGTATAGAAGAGGCGCGACTGAGATTAAACAACATCCGTTTTTCGAAGGCGTGAATTGGGCACTTGTTCGAAGTGCTCATCCTCCTCATGTACCGGAGCCTGTTGATTTTAGCCAATTTGCTAGCAAAGATGGTGGTGCAGGAGTATCTCATACGTCTGAAAAGAAGGTGTCCGAAAATAATAAGAGTAGCTCTATTGATCCTTGTTATGCTAACTTTGAATACTTTTAGTCTTCAAAAGAAAAAAAAAAGATGTACAAATTATATTGCTAACTTTTATCATTGATTGGTGGAGATGAATGTATACGCAATAGTTTTTCTTCTTTTTTGTTTGAGTTCTCCACCAACTAAAATTAAATAGTCGAATCATAATTGAACTACAGATATTAATAAAAGAATTTTTCCAAAACTGATGGTTCAATTATGATTTTTGCTATAAATGTGGTTACTAGTAGAAAACCTGCGCATTGCTGCGGGAGCGATGATTATAGTGTAATACTTTATATTTAGTTTATCGATTATCTCTTGCAGTAGTGTCATTGTGGATTTACATACCTCATCCGAGCCTTAAAAAATAAGCCACTTAGGTCTTCTAAATTGGTATACATGAGTATTGATCTTATATATATTATGAAGCCGTATGGATTAACAATTTTTAAGTTTTAAATGGATTATTATTGAGCTCTCAACTTTTAAGTATTAAATGGGTTTTCTATTTAAAAAAGAAACACACACACAATTTTTAGGAAGTTTACAATAACAACAAAATTATGCCCCAGATTAAAATGGGCCCAAAATGCTTATCTTGGCATTTTCTTTTAGAAAAAAAGTGCTACACTTTTCAAGGGTTAAAATTAGTCGCTTTCATCACCAAATGCCCTAAAAGCATTGAAGTGCCTACTGAATATGATTTGTCTATACAATATTACAACCAATAGTGTTTAATGAATCATATTTTTCCATATAAAATATACTCAGCACTTTTGAGATGTATGTTTTTTATTTACATGTACTTAATCAATAATATTTTATGAGTTTACAGGAAAAGACGGCTATATATCTTATATGCATCTCGTTTTTTAATTAATTAATCTACAGACATAGAAAGTTTCCATAAGTTCCAATATTCACTATGCACACAAATTATAAAGAATTTAATCCCAAATTGCACAATGTTTAGGAACACAAAGTTATTTTTTTTCTCCTTTCAATAAATAAGTTTAATATCATTGGATGTATAAGTGGGTTTGCTATGAGGGGTAGTATTAAAAAGTTTTATATAAAATTTGGGTGTGAAGCAAGAAAGGCTTCACATCCCATCTTTAAAATTAGATGATTTTACAATTTTAGTCGTCTTTAGCTCTTAGTAAAGTAATAATATACAATAAATTACTACCATAAATTACACTTGGGAGGATAAGCAAGAAAATAAATTTACTTATAAACCTAAGTCTATATGTGAAATTGATGGTTTCAATATTGTTAATATTCTAAATATACAAGAAATGATTCAATTAACACATAAAAACTTACCACGTTATTCAGACATGTGTTGCTTGATGTATTTATATGGCAGGCAATTGCCCAGAAAGCTGATCCAGCAAGGATGAGAAAGAAAATGAGAGTGAACACAAACGTGCATAATATGCAATGGAATAGATAAAGAAAGGATGATATGTATACTATACACACCTAGGAAGGTAACCCAAGCATTTAGGTATGCCTCCAACAAGAAAGTTGTAGTTGAAATCTGCAAGTTTTAAGGAAGTCGAGCGACAAAAACTGAATCTAGATATATTTGAAGGAAACCTAAGATAATACATTCTTCATATCAGATGTATATATTGGAATGGTTAAGGAAATTCGCTCAAGAAACTTGTGGTTAATGACAATAAATACGATGGCATCACCAGTGTAAGGAATAATTTCTTACATTCCTTGCGTGTTGGAAACAACTGAAGCATTGCCACCGGGAACATTGCCACGTAACTTATTTCTGCCTAACCGGAGTTCTTGAAGGTATGTAAGATTGCCAAGCTCTAAAGGCAGTTGACCGATCAACCCATTCGACTGCATGTTTCTGAACATATACAAACAAGCTTCACACATAAGAGAAATTATCATAAAATGGGAAAGGAACATACTTTTTTACAAAACAATGAAGAAAACTTACAATATAACAATGTTAACTAAATTCCCGATTTCATGAGGAATAGGTCAAGATATCTGGTTCATCCCCAAATCTAAAATTTTCATGTTCTTTGGTGTTCCTAGTTCTTTTGGTATTGAACCAATGAGTTTTTTTTGCCATGTAAAATCCTACAAGTAAAACCATTTGTAATTAAATATTCAATTTTCATTAGGTTCTTTAAGGTAAGATAAGATGTTTAAAGGAAACATACAATTCTTGTAATGAAGCAAGCTGAAATAGTTCACCAGCAATAAATCCTGTTATAGATGAATGAGAAATGTTCCTGTAGAAACAAAAACACACACAATAAAAGAAAAACATATTAGATTCATTGCTTAATTAATACTGAACCATATAATTTGATGTACCAACTCTCATCTTAGCGAGACGGGTTTCCACATAATCATTCCAAATAGTGATATCTCACGTATTAATAGGAACCGGCTCTTCCATGGAAGATGATAGGTGAAGTTTAGGAGACTACGATGTATTAGTATAGGAAAATAATGGAGTCTGGAAGGTTAAGAGTAATATGAGTAAATTGCATTGAAGTTTCTATAATAAATAAAAATGGTTTCATGTGTTAGGAATTTTTTGTGATCCATCTTCAATTCACTTAAAAATCTATTTACTTTGGTTTATTAATCACTAATTAAAATTGATGTGAGCTTTAATGTAGGTTTTAGCAGGTGGGTATTAATAATATAAATTACATGGTGGAAAAGATCTTTGATATGTATTACACACATGTACAATGTGCATAATATGTTATAAATAAGGGCAAAAAGGGAAGGAAATGACAAAAGTATAGAGATTTGTAAAGAGGCTTTTCATATGCTATCTTAAAATTGATGTGAAATTACCTTTAAGGACATCTAGAATGTATTATATAGTAGTATAGATATAGATATAGATATTTGTATAACTACCTAAACCAAAACCATACCATTACAATTGAAATTTGAAATTGTAAAAAAGTTGTATATTGTACGTTAGGAGGACTTTTGTTATGTTATAGAATTTTTTTAATCGTGAACTTCATTCAAACGTCAAGCGAGGATCGTCAAGGAAAACCAATTACATCGTATACAAGAGGTACAAATATCAATCCTTCCAAACAAGGTTTTTGAACCTAGACCGATTTTCTAACCACATAAAAGACATAGACTTCATGCTATAGCTAGTCCCTATCTTGTTCATCTTGGAGTCTTTTCCATTAAAACTTGTATCGTTCCTAGCTTTCTAAAGAGCCCAATAAGTAACCATCATAATGTCATGAATCACTTGTTTCCCTGTCTTCCCCCACTAGCCTTCTTATAAACTTTTAATAGTTAGGTCACGGAACTCAAAAGCAAAAATTGGGTTATAACTTACACCACCTCCCAACTAGAATCCACACACCCATCGCAAAACCACAAGCAGTGAAAACATGATTCGCATTCCTTTTCACAAGCACAAGACAAGTAGGAAGTCGCTCTATCTCTGCTCTCCAAGCAAGGATGTTGCATTTCAAGGGAACCCACGAAACCCATCTCCAAGCAAGGATGCTGTATTTCAAGGGAACCCTCGAAACCCATTTCATACAAAAGATTCCAAAAAAAATCTTCATCCTTTCTAATCAATTCCTTAATCGCTCCCACTGAAATATCAACCCGGCCCATATATTGTTATGTTATAAATAATATATATTACTTGCACGGTTCTTCATCTTAATTTATAAATGTAGGCAATCGAATATCGGGCTATCGAAACATGCATTTTTACAAACCGGTCAGGGCTCATCAACATGGAACATGGGGATCGTAAGTCGGTATTTAAGCATAGCCTGATATTCGACTGCCGACATTGTAAGGAGTTGTCAGGGTTTAAATGCAAGCATGATTTGGTCAGAGGTGTCTTACAAAGGACTAAGATCTCAGCTAAGAAAGAATCCTCGGTTAACTTTTTGACGAACCCGCTAGACGAACGGTCCACCCTAAGGCTGTCCTCATGTTCGGATGGGCGCTAGCAAGGCAAGGTCTTGAAAGCAGAATCCAAGAAAGTTGCTAGGGTGTTTCCTCTGGTGGGACTTTGGGATTATGGGTTCGTGGCAGCGCAAGTAGTCTTGAAAGCAGAATCCAAGAAAGTTGCTAATTAAACATGAAACTGCTTGTCTGGAGAACTAACACGTCTTTGTGCCTTTTGCATTTGATACATTTTGGGCCTTTGTCCCCGAAGCAATCCGGTTTTTAGATTGGGTGCAAAAAGTGGTGCATAGTAACTCATCGTAAGCCAAGGACCAAAGCTTTATTTTTAAGGGGAAATGAAATTAAATAATCCCAACTTGAAAGTTGTAAACTAGCAGTCCCAACTTGTCTTGTATTTTATTCCATTAGACAGAAACTAACTAGGTTAACTCAGTTAGTTAGTTGCTAACGTGGCAGTCCACGTGGTGTCTGACGTGGCAAATCTGTCCCACTTGGCAAAAATAAAGGCTGGCCCACTATTTCTATATACAAACATATTTTATATACACACATATTATTATGTATACACACATATCTGTCTTCTTCTCCACTTGCCACCCACAACCAACAACCCACCATAACCACCACCTGTCACCACACCACCATACACTGCCGCCACACCAAGTTTTTGTCCCTCCACCTTCATTCACCAACACAACAACCTGCAACCACCACCATACATCCCCACTCTGTTTGGCGTGTTTCAGAATGTTTATAGATCGTTGGTGGTTTTCAGAGGAACCCTTGTTTGATTATACTCGTGTTCAGCCTTTTGACTTCGTTTGTGTTTTTTTTGGTAGAAAGGAACTAGGTTGCAAATATAATAATAATGTAAATAATAATAGTAATGTATGGATATGGAGAACATGCAGTGAGATAATTGAAACAAGGTATGGATATGGAGAACATGCAATGAGATGATTTCGTACAAGATTCCACTAGACCACTGTTCAATTCCAAAACAACTGTTCATGCAAGCAAGTAAAATTCAGTTGTTGGACATTGTGATCAGTTTCATCTTGTTTCTTGAGTTGAACATTCCATGATCTACCTTTATCATCTCGGAGAGATATCAGTCAACAATGACGGCAACCTGAAACAACATATAAAACCTGTCGGATTCCTTCATGGAGAATTCCTATGGAAGTTGCTATAATAGTTAAACAACTGTTCATGCAAGTAAGTAAAATTCAGTTGTTGGATAAACTGAGGCCTTAGTTGAATCCGTTTAGTGATGCTAAACCTAGAAAGGTTTTGCTCACCTGAAGTTCCTTATGAATGATGAGGATAAACCATTCGGAGCAATAACGATTGCTTTACAATGCCGAAAACGATTATCATCAATCTGGTTTACGAGGAATGGGTTGAGGTGTGTGTTGAAACAAGGTATATATGGATATGGAGAACATTGAATGAGATGATTTCGTACAAAGATTCCATAACTGAAAAGTTATTTTGCAAAAAGGTAGACCACACCACTAGACCACTGTTCAGTTATGGATTTTTCGATCAGAAAATATATTCCCAAACGGATAAAACCTGAAACAACATATAAAACCTGTCTGGATAAACAATTCGAAACAGTAACTTTCGCTTTACAATGCCGAAAACGACTATCATCAACCTGTACAAAGTTTGACCAATTTGCCTTTTTCACTTATTTAATGAAATACTTGAAACAAGGTATGGATATGGAGAACATGGAATGAGATGATTTCTGACAACGATTAAAGCAACCTGAAATAATTTTTGCATGTCGAATCGACATGCTGGACTTCCGGGCTCTAATTGACGCGTTTCAGAATGTTTAATTGATCGTGGGTGGTTTTCAGAAGTCACATCCGATCAATTAAACGTACCGAAACATGGAAAACAGAGTCTGGACGTTCATAATATCAATGCCGAAAATGACTATCATGAAGAAAGCTTGGAGTCAAGCTTCCTCCAATTCCAGTTAATAGATAAACAAGTTTTGTATCACTTAATATTAAAGGTTAACTTTAATTTTTTGTTTGTTTAGATGCTCATTATTTAAAACTTTGTCGATGCCACAAAATAGAACAAGACAGAACAAGACAGAAAATACATTGTCGAGCAGTTGATCTATATGTATATTTCTAGAACCTTTCTTAAGCATATTTAGGTGAAGTTTTTATATTACGAATAATTAATGGTATATAAATATATTACTTTAAAAGTTATATTATTATTTATGAAAGTTGTTCATTCTCGGTGTTTTGTTCTGAAACCACAAACGAGCAATTAAACGAACCAAACCGCGTCAAACAAGGTCCGGAAGTCCAGTATATCAATTAGAGATGTAAAATTTGAAATTTGATAAGACATGGTATTGATTGCACTATTCATGTGCTACGTACATTGATTTATGAAATTTGTTCATACTCGGTTGTTTGCTCTTAAACGAGCAATTAAACGAACCAAAACGCGTTAAACAATGTCCAGAAGTCTAGTATATCGATTAGAGATGTAAAATTTGAAATTTGGTAAAACATGGTATTGATTGCACACTTCATGTGTTACGTACATATATTTATGAAAGTTGTTCATTCTCGGTTGTTTGTTCTGAAAACCACAAACGAGCAATAAACGAACCAAAACACGTCAAACTAATTTTTCTTTGATTGGAAACAAGTTAAAACACTTACAAATGAATTAAAATATTTTTGTAATTAAGTAAAACGATTTAAATCTAATTAAAACAATAATTTTTTTTAAAAGGGCCAAAGCACCTGGCTTTGGCCAAAGCAAGGTGCTTTGGGGGGAAATCTAGAAAACATGTCCAGATTCGTCCCCCCAAGAAAAAAAGGGCCAAAGCGCCTTGCTTTATGTCTAGATTCATGCCCCAAGAAAAAAAGGGCCAAAGCGCTAAACGAGGCGCTTTGAAGTTGTTTTTTGCTTTTCCTGATAAAGCAGTCAACCTGATACCACGATGTGACCCAAAGCGTCTCGCTTTACCCAAAGCGAGACGTTTTGGTGGGGGGTTAAAATAGAACCGAGAGGGGTGTGAATAGGATGATCCTTCAAAATTATATATAAAAAACACCTAGCCTTTAATTTAGGCTAATGCTCAAGTGACAGTCTACCAGGGTCACATCCAATTCTTGAGTCTCAGCAAAACACTAGCCCTCCAACATCTAGTACATCTAGAATCGGCCAATTCACATTCAAACAACGTTTTAAATTAGATCAAAATTTCTAAAAGATTGAGTTGATTTTCAACTAACATGTTAAATACCAATAAAACATGGTCAAGCTTGTCACCTAATTTTAAAACAGTAGTTAGATTGTTGTGGGAATCTTGAAATGATGAGTAAACAACATGAACCAACCAAGTAATTAAATCTATTGAAATAAAAGATGGACTCCTTGTTTTTATCTTTTTATTTCTGTTTTTTTAAGAATTAAGGCGAAATAAGCATTTTACAAGAACTTAACCGTATCGTTTATCCATGTCAGAGACCACCAATGTTACAAAATGCATAATAATTTAAAGATCAAACATGTAATCTTTGCAAACTACCACGTTATCTCTCCTATTTAATTAAAGCTACTTTTTATTTTAAGACTATATGGTATGCTCCCCTTTTCTCCTAACTCCTCCAAGTGTCACATCAGCGCCACATCATTTCCCCCATTTTCTCCCTCAAAGTTTGTAAATGGTATTTCCCTAATTCTCCCATTCCCCCTTCTTTTTTTATTATATAAACTTTGATTAAAAAAAGGGCCAATGAGAAGACACGAGGAGAAGGGGAAAAACCCCGATCTCACCGAAATTTCATAGGGAGGGACGGTGTTCCCCTTGGGGGAATTGTACACCTCATCTTCACCGAATCACTCCCCGAAGGCACTCCATTTAGTCTAATTATAGATAGTTATGTTATATCATTAATCAAATAAATATAATATGAGATTATTTATTAATTTTTTAAATAGACATATATTGTTAACTTAAAGCTTCACCAAATTCAAAGTTATGTTGGTTAAAATATTAAAATATACAGAATAACAATAATAATTCATCTTTTTTGAGAGATTATAAAATTTTCAAACGTTTAATGTGGTTGGATTGTAAAAATACAATATGTTAAATAAAGAAAAAATAAGTGGTATTAAAAATGCAAAGTTAATACTCAGTTCAAAGAAATCTATACTACTATATAATAGGTTCTTACACGCCATTGTTTATTTTTTATGATCTCATTTAGAATATCTAGCTACTTTTTTACCAGATACTGAAATCTTGTCTTCTGCTTCATGTTTTCAGTATTCTATAGCTTCACTTTATATTTTCATACGTGCTTTCAATATCAAAAGATTTCCACCAAAATAATTGTCAAACAAGAATACATGATGACTTTTAGTTTAAAAGTTATTGTATATGCAATAAAAGTTTATGGTTAAAAATTACAATCAGACAAATATTGTGTTAATCAAAACCTCATGGTTTCTTTGATCAAACGTCATGGTTTATTTGATCCACGCATACAACACAAACTTCTCCTTCACACCTATGGGTGTCTCATTAGACGAAACAATCACCAGCATGAGAAATGGCATATATACGTTCGGAGCATATTAGGGAATATATCACAAAATTGACCAGTTAGTATCACGGAATGACAAACTGGTCCCACACGTCATTCTTTATTTTTTTATAGCTTCATTTAGAGTATTTAGCTACTTTTTTTCAGAGACTGAAATTTTGTCTTTTTCTTCAAGTTTTTAGTATTCTCCTACAACGCTATATATTTTCATACGTGATTTCAATATCAAAGTGCTTCTCGTACACATATTGTGTTCAGGGGTATTTCTTTTAATCATTATTTTTCACTTATGTTTTTTGTATTTAGAAAACTTTATGGTGTCATCTATTGTTTCAAACTGTGGGTTAATTTTACACCACGTGTTATTCTATTACAACATCTACACCTACTTTCTACTAAAATTGTATGCCCTCCGATCATATATTACACATTATCAGTATATTTGTGTAATGTACAACACCAACAACCTGATTGTGTAACGCCCCAAAACCATTTGCTCGTCTACTTTCGCCATTAGGCGTGATTAGCAAAATATTAAAACGAGACTTAGACAATAAGAATATGGATTATGTTCTAACACGGAAATAACCTAGTTAATAATATTATTTTTTTTATAAATGAATACAAGGTATTTGAAACTAGCTTAAGCAATTAGTTTTAATACGAAAATAACAATAGGATAACTTGAGGGGCTATAGTCGCCATCTAGCCAAACATGAAATGTTAAAATGGTAACATAAGTGTGAACACACACACACACACATACACTTGTTTGTGTGGCCCGATTCTTTCATTAGGAGAGTCATCTCCTTCATGAACCAAACCCTAAACTACAAGAACAAATCCAAATTCAAGCTAAGTCAAAGGGGGGGTTTTTAGTGCATTAGCTAAAATCCGGATCATCAATGCCTAACACACAACAAGGTATCTTCATTTGGTACAATTTGATGTTAAAATTTGTTTTTGATTCAGATGATAAACTAAGGTTTTGATGAAAACGTGGAATTTATTGTTAGTATAGGTTGCCCTAGTCTCTGGGAGCCTTAAACATGTATAAATTGGTTACAAATTACACTTGGCATGTGTGTTTGATTATGTTTATATGAGTATGTTAATGTATAAAATTTGGGGTTTTACCTCTACGTTGAAACCCTCTATTTTTAGTGATCTAGTTGACTTTTATAAGTTGTGATTATAAGAAGTTTAGGCATAATGGTCTAACTAACGTGTTATGATGATGATTAGACAAATGGTGATGCTTTGGCTAAATCTTGAACTTTTGAAACTAAACAAATTGGTGGGTGCATACAAGTGTTTGATTAAATGCCAAATTGGTGAACACTAATGAAACTATGAAGTTAGAATCATGTAAGAGCCATCAATTGTATGTAATGTTGGTTTGTAATAAGCCAAGTTGATTACACATTCTATTTAAGGAAATATCTATGGATTTAGCTATAATTGGTAATGAATACATGATGTATGGATAGTCAAGTAATTCCATGTTATGTATTCTAATAAACAAGTTTGACATGTCCCTAAGTTAGGTACAAGAACTAGGGATGCAAACGGGTCAAAACGGATGCAAGGCGAATACTTATGGAAACAACAATGGAAGCGAGGTAAGTTTACTTACACTACTATACTATGAACATGGGTTAAGTGTTGTATACCTTGGTTTTAAATTTTGATGTGGGATGAAGGTATGACCCCCCAAGGGGTGAAACCTATTAAATGGGCGATTTATGCGTATACATGTTCAAACAATATTTATGGTAATAAACGAATCAAAGTGTGTTGATCAAATGATAGAAATCCACAATTTGATTTTTTTTATGCGTATACTAGTTCAAACCGTTTTACCGGCTTTGTTAATCCACAAATTTGATTTTTAGATTTTAGATTTTTAATAAAATCCTGAGGTTACTAAATTTACCTTCCATATTTCAGTAAAAATGTGGAAAAAAGTACATAGTGATCATTGATCGCTTGCCACAAACAATTACAAGCTTCTCATCGAGGCCACGTTTCCATTCCATTGATGCATTTCAAGTTTAAATCGAGTACATTTGGATTTATTTTTTATTATGGTTGTGGAATCATATAGTTTTATATTATACTATTTTAGTTGAAGTTATAATATTATGAAACTATAGGGTTAACTAGTCAATTCGCTATTACCGTTCAGTATAACCCAAACCACCGGTTAAACCATTCTGAACTCTATCCAGTAGAGTTTAAATGTTGGTTTTTAGTTTCCTTGTAATAATAAAAAGGGAAATTGGATTTTAACACCCTAAACTATTGACAATTGGCCGCTGACGCACTGAACTACAAAATTGAACAACACCGCACTGTACTTTTAACTTATTGGCGTATATCACCATCAGACTAACAATGGTTAATTTTTGCTGACGTGGCATGGTGACGTGTCCATTTTTGCTGACGTGGCATGGGGAATAAGCTGACATGGCATGGACACATCACCTGTCACGTCAGCAAAAATGGACACGTCACCATGCCACGTCAGCAAAAATTAACCATGGTTAGTCTGAGGGTGATACAGGCCAATAAGTTAAAAGTACAGTGCGGTGTTGGTCAATTTTGTAGTTCAGTGCGTCAGCGGCCAATTGTCAATAGTTCAGGGTGTTAAAATCCAATTTCCCTAATAATAAAAATAATAATAATACTACTACGTAGTCATAAAAACAAATGTTTTTCTTGTTTTTTAACAATCAAACGGAGCATTTCATTCTAACTTCAAAACAACGACGGTACAAATACAAAACAAAATATTTTTTTCAATAAAAAAAGAGTAATTAATATTAATTAATAAATAAATAAATGTGAGTAATTAATAAATATAAATAAATAAATGTGACTGGGGTGGGCAATCTATCGTGTAGCTTGTCTGGACGGATAGCATCCCAACCGCCATTTTGTCTTTGGGGGTTACCACTCATTCATTCATTCATTCTTCCTCATCATCTTCCCCAACAATAATAAACCATAATAATAATATTATTATTTCTAGGGTTTCAACAACAACCATGGATATCGAGCTACACGATTGGGAAGTCCTAGACGACTCTACCACCACCACCACACCCCTCAACCCCACCACAGGCTACCTTGACGGCATCGAACACGACTCCGAAGGTATGATTAAATCTAATCACTTCTCCCTTGATGTAATACCCACCTATTCCGTTACTCCTGTTGTTGTTGATGACATCAGTGATCATGTTTCTGTTGAGTCTGATAACCCTAGCTGGATTGATCCTGTTTGTGATACTAATTACACCATTACGAAACCTATCGGTGAGGTTTCGAGCACCGATAGTGAAGATGACGGTAGATATGTTGGTAATAACGAGTTAGGTGTTGTGGAAATTGAAGAAAGGGGTAGGGATAGGCATGATGAATCGTTGTTGTCGGATTCGTCGGTCGAGATCGAGTCGAAGACGAGTGTTTGTAAGGGAATTGATGAGAAAATTGGTGAGGAGGTTGTGGAAGGAAGAGAGGGAGGGAATGAGAGGGGTAAGGTTGGAGTGTGGTGGAAGATTCCTTTGGATTTGGTGAAGTATTGCTTGTTTAAGGCGAGTCCGGTTTGGAGTTTGTCGGTGGCGGCTGCGATGATGGGGGTTGTGATTTTGGGGAGGAGGTTGTATAAGATGAAGCAGAAGACTAGGACCTTGCAGCTTAAGGTTGCCGTTGATGATAAGGTTAGTTTGCGACTTTGTTTGTTGTTTTGTGTGTTAATGTTTGTGTATGTGTTGTTTCAGTTGCTGATGATCCTAAATAGTTTGGTTGTGGGCTGTGAATGTTTGTGTTTATGTGGTCTGTTATGTGTTTTCGATTGATCAACTCATCTATAAGTTTATAAACCTAGGCGAACTTAGCAGAATTGTATAACAGTTATAGTGAGAAATTTGGCGGAAAAGGGAACTTGTCGGGTGGGTCAAATGAGCTGAAAAAAATGCATCTAAATGATTATAAACAATAGATTGGTTTTTGTAGTCATTTAAAAAAAGTAGCAAAAAAGTGTTGGTAGATATGGTTGTAAAAAGTTGCTTGGCGGTGTCAACTTGGTTGACCGGGGAGTTGCGAGTACTCCGCCATAGTTGGGGAGTACTCGGCTTAGGCGGGGACTTGGCAGTATTCAGGGATTACTCGTTGAATAAACAGCGCCTAGGCGGGATTTTTACAACCATGGCAAAGACACACCTATGTAGCATATATGTATGGTGTTTATACGCATATCACTTATCACCCACCATATGCACACTATATATGCATACATGTGTGTTCACACATATTTTATAACTGAGTAAAAAGGTTTCCGCAAACACAAAGTTCTAATGGATAGTTAGTAACACTATCAGACAGCAAGAAAACAATGCAACTTTCTTGGATTTGATCGGTTGGTGGTTTCCACTTCCTATTTCCAAAAAAAACGAACACTTTTTTTTTGTCTCAAAAACTGAAAGACGGGCAGGATGCAAATCACATTCAACTTCTAGATACAATGCATGAAAGATATATTTCTCCTTAATTCCTTATTATTAAACTACTTGTGTTTCGCCCATACCGTCTTTTCTCAGGAAAACCTCTTGTATTTTGATGCAGTCACAATTTTTTTACATTAAACCGATAAATATCTTAAGTGTTGGTTGGATTCTGGTGGGAACATTCGTCTTGATGCACAATTTTCTTAAGTGAGAAATACCTTAAGTGTTAGTTGGATTCTGGTGGGAACATTTGTGTTGAGCACAATTTTTAGCATGTTTGATGCATGACTTTTTTATATTGTGATCTAGTCACTGACTTTTTTACACATGTCAGCACCAAAATCCTTTCCACAGTTTTTATTTTAAGAATCCATTTTAATTTGAACCAGATTTTTATATCATATATTATTATTATATACACCACTGTTGTATACATCTGTTACATGTAGTTGTTATATGTGTCAACATCTGTTCTGTTGTATGTATTCTTGTACAGAAGGTATCTCAGGTTATGAGCCGGGCTGCAAGACTTAATGAGGCATTCTCGGTAGTGAAGCGAGGTCCCATCATTAGGCCATCACTGCCTGCTGCTGGGATTGCACCGTGGCCGGTGATGGCTTTAAGATGAACGTAAATAATGGGAAATACGCAAAAGATATGTGATTCACTACTACTGTAAGTCGTTTGTATGGCGGTGTGTAATATATAGTTCACTTAAAGTGGCCTGGTGACTATTGTAAGTTGTAACATTCCTATACTGCGTGTGATCTCGACTTGGTATGTGGTTCTGTAATAGTTTCATGAGCTGTTGTTAATAATAAGTTAATTAAAAAGACCCTGGTTTTGAGGTATGAACAAAAATTTCATAGGTAACGTTTACAAAGTCTTTTACGGTTTTACCGTACTTTCATACAATGTCAAGCTCGTCAAACCTTAGTGTAATATAAGTTTTAGAGTAAACTACCATTTTCATCCTTGTGGTTTCACCATCTTTGTGACTTTCATCAAGTGCATCCCAATCCTTGTGGTTTAAAAATATTGCGGTTTTCAGCCAAAAAATAAACCCCATCCAAAATTTATGTTAGGTTTTTTTTAAACGACCAAAATAGTTATAAGAATACATTTTGCAAAGTCGGCTGTGAGAGGTTTTTACTGTAGCTATCTCACAGCCGACGTCCTTCCAGGTGTCTGTATCCCCCCATTTAGCGGTCAAGATCAAACGGCCAAAACGCCCAAAAAATACACCTCAAATTAAACTTAAAACCTAGTGTCGGTGATTGTTTCTCTGTTAACCCACCCTTTTCTTCAATGTACAATTTTGGTTCCTGGTGATTGTTCACATTATCACATTATGCCTTTTCCCCTCTTTTGTGCTTTGGAGGTTTGGTGGTACCAACGCTACCCAATTATATACGGCGAGTTTTCAAATGTTAATTTTATTGCGTATTTATAACATTTACTTAACAATTTCATCATTTTAGTTCCCTACTTTGTTTCGTCGGCTCTGATTTTCGTAATTCCTACCCATCGACTGAATGCATATCCAGATAATTTACTTCACATTTTCGTCGTTTTAGTTTATTTCTATGTTTCATTGGCACCAATTTATATGATTTCTGCTTGATGCATTATGCTTCTATGTTCTTACGATGTACATTTGGTATACTTTTTCGTATAATTTTGAGTTATTCTATGTTTCAACGTAAATTTTTTATTTGTTTTCATGCTTTATTTTGTACGTTTAGTACGTATGACTCAGGTCATATATTATACGTTTTAATTTGATGGTGTAAATTCAAGTTAGTCTACGTTTTGATCTCGTCGACTGGATGTATATCCTAAGAATTTACTTTACATTTTCATCGTGTTTGTTTATTTCTATGTTTCATTGGCATCAATTTATGTGATTTATGTTTGATGTGTTATGCTTCTTTGTTCTTACTATGTAAATTTGGTATACATTTTCATATATAGTTAAGTGCTTCTATGTTTCGAAATAAATTTGTTATTTGTTTTCGTGCTTTATTTTGTACGTTTAATACGTATGACTCGAGTCACATATTATACGTTCTAATTTGATGGTATAAATTCAAGTTAGTCTACGTTTTGATTGACTATTTTACCTCCATTTTGAATGAAAGTGTTAAAAGTGACCAAACCAGACGGACGAAAGTGGCAATTTACTCTAAGTTTTATTAATATTTAATAATATTTACCCTTCATTTAAAGTTGTGTATTAACAAGCCGAGTCGAGTTATTTGAACTTGTTTACGAGTTGTACCCAAACCTAAAAATAAGCTTACTTAGTAAATGAGGTCGAGCTTCACTAATCGAGCTTGCGAGCCTAAACAAACATATTATTTATATTGTTTTTATTTAGGATATTAACTAATAGATAATAAAGAAGCCGAGTTCAAGCTTTAGAAACTACTAACGAGTCGTGCTCGAGCTTTAAAAACAAAGTTCAAACGAGCGGAGCTCAATCCTTGGCTTTGAGTTATCAAGCGTAGTGGGACATGGCTTTTAAATAGTGATTAGTGTTGTGCTTTAAAGCTATCATGTAGACATTTAAGTGGTGATATATTGATTTAATAAAATATTTTCAGGGTAACCTAATATAATAAAAAACTTAAAAGAAGAAAAAAAGCGCTTCACCAGAAAAGTTAAAGGGTAATGAATTTAAGTCGTGATGTACTGTTGATTTAAAATATTTTCATACTAAGATATTGGATGCCTTTACGTGGTACAACAAACATGTGTCTCACCAAATACGATTTTCATGCTTAATTCATGTGTTTTAATAGTCTCATTTTCACGTGTATTGCATCCTATCATAAGGAACATGTTTTAACAATACCCTACTTGGGTTTTACAACTGTGTTCCACTGAATTCGCCTTTCGGTATCTTGATATAAGAGCATACGTGGTGGGGCGTTATTTGCCCATATTTTTAAAAAATAGTGCCCCAAACACCAAAACATAGGGGCGCTGTTTTACTAAAAACACTCGGGGCTTTATGTGTATAGCGCCGGATTAATTATTTGTTATCAAATAAAAAATTGACACGTGGAGGGAGGGAGCAAGTAACGGTCATAAGACCGTTTTCTTTGAACGGCTATTTTAATTTTTTTTGTTTATATATATACTACACACAAATACAATATACACACACAAAACACATATATTCAAACACAAAACACAAAATAC
Source organism: Ambrosia artemisiifolia (assembly GCA_032199755.1). Classification (NCBI taxonomy): domain Eukaryota; kingdom Viridiplantae; phylum Streptophyta; class Magnoliopsida; order Asterales; family Asteraceae; genus Ambrosia; species Ambrosia artemisiifolia. Next base: position 33,903,819 of record CM063526.1, on the reverse strand, counting down.
AACAATAGTTAAAAAAAATGGGTTCCCCCGCGTTATCATCTGTTGCCAGAGAATATTACAAAGAATTTCTAGCCGACGAGGGTGATTCGACAGACGAAGAGTTGGAGCAAGATGCGGTTACGAGTGCGCTTGCGCTTGCGTCGAGATATATGGAACAAACTAGTGCGCCTACATGTCCAAAACAAACTAGACAGTATTACGAACGAGATCGTGTATCGGCAAATGCTCGATTGATGAAGGACTACTTTGATGAAAACCCGACTTACCCCGACCCAAAGATGTTTAGGCGTCGTTTTCGGATGAGCAAACGTTTATTTCTACGTATATCCGGAGATTTGGAGAACGTGTTTCCTTACTTTAAACAAAAAGCGGATGCTAGGGGGTTGATGGGATTCACGTCTATTCAAAAGTGTACCTCGGCACTGCGTATACTCGCTTACGGCAACTCGACGGATATCAACGACGAGTATTTAAAAATGGCCGAGAAAACAACACGCGATTCTTTGGAGTATTTTTTCCAAGGTACATTACTTTTTTTAAAGCAAATTCATTTACCTTTTTATATATTTTTGTATATAGTTAGATCAATTTTTTTATATATTTTTGTATTTAACTTTTTATGAATAATAAAGTTGTACGAAGCCCGGTATCTTAGAAGGCCCACTTGGTACGACTTACAGAAAATTTACGAGGTGCATACGAATGAACATGGGTTACCAGGAATGATAGATAGCATTGATTGTCATCACTGGCGGTGGTATAATTGTCCAACCGCTTGGCGAGGTCAACACACACGTGGTGACCAAAAAGGACCATCGATTATTCTTCAAGCGGTGGCTTCAGTCGATCTTTGGATTTGGTCGGCCTATTTTGGTGTTGCGGGTTCATGCAACGACTTAAACGTTTTTGAGCAGTCGCCTATTATTGAGGATTTCATTTCTGGCAGGGTAGCAAAGACGTGTTTTTATGCTAACGGAACTACTACCCACACGGATACTATTTGACTGACGGAATATATCCGAAGTATAGCATTATCGTTAAGACGTTCAGTAACCCTTACGATGAAAAAAGGTCACACTTTAAAAAGGTTCAAGAGGCGGCGCGAAAGGACATAAAGAGATGCTTTGGGGTTCTTCAACAGCGTTGGCATTACGTAAGAAATCCTGCTCGTGCATGGACCACAGACAAGCTGCGAGATGCTATGTATGCATGTATAATCATGCATAATATGATATTAGAAGATGAAGGTAAAGCGATATGTCAAAATTATGTACCGGAAGCCGTTCAGGATCTACCGCAAGCTAATATGGAAGAAAGAATATTCAACGCACATGAACTTCGTGACCATGAAGCACATGACGCGTTAACGGCGGATTTGGTCCAACATGCGTGGTCGGTTCGGTATATTCCAAACGCAGGTGAAAACGAAGAGGGCTAAGATGAAGAAGAAGATGAAGAAGAAGGAGAAGAAGAAGGTGATGATGAAGAAGAAGATGAAGAAGAAGAAGAAGAAGAGTATGAAGAAAGCGAAGATGAAAATTAATATTATTTGTGGTTTTATATATTGTTTGTGTGTTTTTTAATATTATTTGTATTTTTTTTAATTTAATTAATATTAGTTGTGTGTTTTTAATATTATTTGTAATTTTTTTATATTTATTTGTCTTTTATTTTAATTATTTTGAGTTAAAATATTAAAAAAATAATAAAATAAACAACCAATCAGAAACAAGGGCTTTATAAATAAAGCCCCACCACTACACCCCCTTTTCACTTTATCTCTCTATGCTGACTCAGCTGCCACGTGGACCAATTAGAAAGGGGAGCTTTATAAATAAAGCCCCCCACTACACATGGTTTAATGTATAGCTCTTAATTTTGATTTAAATATATTGAGCCCACCTGACTGATAGGGTACATGGAGCTGAGGTGACTGATGAATGAAAACATAAGATGTATGTGACCCCTTAAATTGAGAAAACTTAGAAAACCTTTGTAAAAACCATCTAAACTTTGTTTAAATTTTTTTTTTGAAAAAAATACACAAGGTAACACACATGTTTTTAAGCGTTTTGGGCCAAAAAAAAGCGACGATTGGAAATTTAAAAAAATAAACAAAATTTGCGCTGTTACATATGTAACAACTAAACTTTGTTTATTTTTATGTAACAACACGTACAAACTTTGTTTATTTTTTTTAAATATCCTATCGGCGTTTTTTTTTATTTTTTGGCCCAAACGCTTTAATATATTTATGTTACCTTGTGTATTTTGTTTTTCAAAAAAAAAATTTTTAGATGGTTTTTACATTGGTTTTCTAAGTTTTCTTAAATCAAGTGGATTTTCAATTTATATTTTCCATATATGTGTGTGTGTATATATATATATATCGGAGAAAGTTAATTTGAGAACACCAATATTTCGTGCGAACCCCGAGAACGCCATCTAAAACCATTCAAATCAACTTTCCCCTATATAGGGGAGGGTTATCTTGAGAACGCTAAATATCGCGAGAACCGTGAGAACAAATGAGAAAACCAATCAAAATCATTTTTTTTCAATACAAACCTAATTATAATCAAAATACAACATTAAAAATGAATTTTCTTTCCAAATAATTGAAAACACCTATATTTCGTGTGAACCGCGAGAACGCCATCTAAAACCATTCAAATCAAAAATTTCTTTTTACGCTTATCTTTATTACTAAAATACAATCCCAAAAACACAATTTACGCGTAAAAATTTAAACGTATACGGAAATAAATTGTTTTTACACATGTGTAAATTTACTGTTTGTACATGTGTAAATTGTTTTATTTACACATGTGTAAAAAGTTAATTTGAAAGTGTTTTGCAAGAAAAGATGAATTATTTGGAAAGAAAATTCGTTTTTTAATGTTGTATTTTGATTATAATTATGTTTGTATTGAAAAAAATGATATTGATTGGTTTTCTCATTTGTTCTCACGGTTCTCCCGATATTTAGCGTTCTCAAGATAACCCTCCTATCTCTCTCTCTCTCTCTATATATATATATATATATATATACACACAGGGAAAGGATATTTTGGAAACCCACTTGAGTTGAGAAAACCTTTGAAAACCCATGTAAAAAACCATTATTTTTTTTTGAAAAAAATAACCAATGTAAAATACATGTTTTTAAGCATTTTGGGCAAAAAAAATAACAAAAGCGCCGATGGGATTTTTTTTAGAAAAATAAACAAAGTTGCTAAAAAAACATATGTTTTCAGCTATTTACCTATGTTTTTAGCAACTTTGTTTATTTTTTTAAAAAAAATCCCATCGGTGCTTTTTTTTTGTTTTTTTGGCCCAAAACGCTTACAAACATGTATTTTACATTTGTTATTTTTTTCAAAGAAAAAAAATTGTTTTTTTACGTCGATTTTCGAAGGTTTTCTCAACTCAAACGGGTTTTCATTTTATAATTAACCTATATATATAGGGTAGGGTTCCTGTAGGAATATTGTTTTGTGTGAGAAGTGTAGGAAGGATTTAGAATTGACATGTAGGCATCATGTTTTTTATTTTGGAATGTGTATTGGGTTGTTTTGGCTTGAAAAACACTTAACACAACAATATACAAAAATTTAAAACACAATCCAATGTATTATAGTCATTAAATTTAAATTACAGATAAAACACCCTAGTAAGTACTTAAAACACTCTACTTAAAACACCCTAGTAACTACTTAAAATACATTGTTTTTTGTTATTAATTTGTTATGTTTGGTGTTTTTCTAAGTAAAACAATCCAAAACATCATGAATACGTCAAAAAAAATATGCATACATATCAATTTTTAATCCTTCCTACACTTCTCACACAAACAATTATTCCTACAGGATCGTCTACCTCTATATATATAAAATAGAATAAATTGCCAAAACCGTCCATGTGGTTTGGGCTAATTTGCCACTCCAGTCCAAACTTTTAAAAATTTCTTGAACAGTCCCTGACTTTTGAGAAAATATGCCAAAACAGTCCAAGGACTTAACCTAGTTAACTTTTTGACGTTAAGTTAGGGGCAATTTGGTCAAATTAGGGGTAAAGATATGTTCTTCCCCCTCTAACTTCTGTCCACTCTCTCTCTCTCTCTCTCTCTCTCTCATGGAGTCTCTCTCCATCATCTCTCTTCTTCCACATTTCCTCTAAACCCCTAACTAATAACACCTCACCACCTATTATTCTGCAGCACAACCACCACTCTCGTGCCCTAAACCCCTGACCAATGTTGTAAAACAAGGTCTCGAAGGCCGAGTACTCCCTGAGTAATCGATACAAGGTAGGTTGCCGAGGCCCGAGTACTCTCCGACTAGGCCGAGAACTCCCCGAGTACTCCCGAATCCGACTAGGGAGCGCCTAGCGACTTTTGCAACATTGCCACTAACTAATAAAACCTCACCACCACCACCAATGAAGGAACCACCACGTACGCCGTCGTACGCTTCAGTCTACGTGCCACCTCATCACCGCCTTCGCTCCGTCGTCGTCTCCTCATCTGCCTCTGCTTCCAATATCTCCTCTTCCCCTACTGTTATTGCCAACAACAACAACAACAATAATTCCAATAATAATAATAATAGCAATAATAATAATAGCGGTTATTTTGTTAATGCATCGTATAGTTGTAATAATAATAGTAATAATAATGTTAGGTTTCCGAGTCCTTACCCCTACTACGTGCCTCCTCATCAGCAACAACACCAACAGATGAAGCCACAACTCGCTGCTTCGTATAGCCAGTTCGAGCCTCCGGTTCAGCCTATGAGTTTTATTTAACTACATTTGTTGTTTTGTGACTTTAATTTAGAAATGTAGTTACTTTTGCTAAGAATATGATTGAGTTTAGTACTATTGTATAAATTGGCAATGGTTTCAAAAGAAGAAATAAAGTGTGAAGATGTTAAACAGAGTACAAACAGTAATTTAAGGGAAATGGGGAAGAAGAGAGATGATGGAGAGAGACTCCATGAGAGAGAGAGTGTGTGGACAGAAGTTAGATGGGGAAGATGATAATTGGGGAAGAAGATAACTTTGCCCCTCATTTGACCAAATTGCCCCTGAATTAACGTCAAAAGGTTAACTGGGTTAAGTCCTTGGACTGTTTTGGCCTATTTTCTCAAAAGCTAGGGACTGTTCAAGCAATTTTTAAAGACTGGAGTGGCAAATTGGCCTAAACCACAGGGGCAGTTTTGGTAATTTACTCTATATAATACCTTTTTTTTTAATTTATGATATGTTTATATATAGGGATGTTAAAAAAATCCGAATCCAAAAAATCCAAATCCGTATTATCCGACATTTTGGATTATCTAATTTTTGGATATCCGAAATCGGATAATCCGAAATTTCGGATTCGGATCCTAGTTTCAAAATTTTTTGGATAATCGGATTATCCGAATCCAAATATTAAAAAATATCTATATAACCATTGATATTTGATGATCTAATGGTTATTGTTGTGTCACATGGGTTTTTTGTCTTTTTCCACCAACTTGTTATTTTATATTATAAAGATAATATTAAAATAATCCATAAGGGTATTATGGTAATCTACTAGACATTCTCTCTCCTCCTTTTTCTCACCATCAACTCACCAACACCATGTATTTTTTTAACTTTATTTTATTTTTAATTCATTTTTTTAAACAAAAAAAAATAGAGATCTGTACAAAACATTGAAAAAAAATCAGATTACCATCGTTTTATGCCAGTGTAAAACCGCCATCGACATGTATAAAAATCAGCAAAAACATCGTATTACACCAATGTAAAAGCATCAAAGTTGCGTTGAAAATTTTTTCATGTAAACAACAACTAGTCGTTCTACGTTTTTCTTGATCTCCATAGTAAAACATCAAACTTGCACCGAAAAAATCTTCTTGGTCACCTATCAACCACAAATGAAAAAAGCACAACTTTTACATCTTATAATATATATATATATATATATATATATATATATATATATATGGGAGAGTTCAAATAGGAACCCTACCTTAAGTAGGAAATATAGGAACCACTTTATAGCCATTGATCTTCAATGACATGATTGTAAATAAGTAAAACTTTAATTAATTGTTATTTTAATAAAGGGGTATTAATGTGTTTTGTTCAATATGATTGTTATTAGGTAATTAATAAGAAACTGATGTATATTTGTAACTGAATAAGATCTTCGTTTTCAAATTAATCGATCCATCTAAAACATAACAAAGCAAAATATCGATAAACACAAATGATATTTGATTTTTTTTAATTATTGTTGATCGATTATCTATTGCAAATGGTAGTTGTTCTTCATGAATATGTATATTAGATTGTTTGGATGGTATAAAAGTACGTCAGTACATGATCTTATTTAGTTTTGGAAAATATACATTGTTGTATATTATAGGAAAAAACGTAACCGATCAAACATTAAATAAGATAATGAGGTCAAAACTGGTTATACACTAGTGTATAATATACGTTGTTGTATAAAGGAGAATGATAATATACTGGTTATACACTAGTCTATAAACTGTATCAATAATACTTTGGTGTATATAAAAGAGAATGATAATGCATGGTTTAATTTATGTAGATTTCGGATACACGGTGATGTTGACGTCAAGTGAAGACACTGTTGCTGATTGTTATATTGTGTTCACGTACATGACTAGGAAACCACGTTATTGTAGAAAATGTGGTCGTTTGGGTTATCATGATGCTCGAAACTGCCCATATAAATAATTTGCTTTTTTTTTCCGATGATTATCAAGTACGTTGGTTATTACTTAAATTATTCATTAACTCTAATTTATACGGAGTATTATTCATTTTTTTACGAGTACATGGTTGATAACATATATTGTTGAAATTGTTGACACTGTACACTGGTGCAATATTGCATGGTTGATAATGTACATTGAGTACATGATTGATAACATATAGTCACACCATCTAATGTTTTTCGTGTAGACAAACGAGTTCCAAATCCTGCTGCCTCTCCATAATTTCCATACATTATAATAGCTTCGTCCAACGATCTAAACCTGGCACCTACATATGGTTTAACATCATCTGGTACAAATGGCGTCCAATACCTCTTCCCACCGGGAGATTCATATACGTTGCTCGATGAGGAACCTACAATATAGAAATGTACATTAAAATACAATTAGACATGCTACAACTCATATATGGTACACCTGTGTATATTCAGTAACACATTGAGTGTATTATACTGCACAGTTCATTTTTCCTAATGAATATACACCTGTGTATATTTACTATCACATTTAGAACGTCACTTACCTACTATAATACACATGTGTATAATAATTACTACAAGAGAGCATTTGATCACTGTACAACCCAATAACTACATATAATACACTAGTGTATATTATACAAGACAATACATCGTTCTTCAATACTGTACTTAATATGAATAACAAACGATAAAAAAAACTTATTTACAATTTTCGGTTATTTTTTGAACATGACAACCAAATCAACACATATTTTACTTAAGCGAAATTATAATTGCTGTAATGTTCTTACTTTCCGAGATTATGAGATTTTTGGCCTCTTCGTCTTGTACATAAATCCAGAAAGCAGATGATTTGCAAACCATTTGTGATGGGAAAATGGTATTTACGTTGAGAATGAGAAAGCTAGATTTATTGAATTTTGAAATCCAATTATATATTCATCTTCAAGGCACTGGAATCTTCTTTATTGAAATTTGAAAATCATGTTTTTAGATTGGATATGAAACGTGGCTTGGGAGTGAAAAGGATAGAATTATGCGATTAAATAAAAAAAATTATAACTGCCTAAATTAAATTGATAATTATTTAAATGTCTAATTACACTTATACCCTTTAGATCAAAATCAAGGATGGATGGCTAGGATTGGTTCCTAAGGTTCTCAACTAGGGTGGTGGTTCCTAATTGATCTAAATCCTATATATATATATATATATATATATATATATAGTGTTAGGTTATTTTCAGAAGAGTGTTTTATTGCGAGAAGTGCGAGAAGAAACCTAAATCTTACTTTTTATTAGTAATGGTTCATATATTTTTGAAGTTTTTACTTTTTATATATCATTGTTTATGTTAAATACACATAATGTAATCAAATGTTTTTTTTAATGTGTAAACTCTTTCCTACACTTGTATTATATTATGCGTAGGTAATGTTCCTACACAAAATTTTTACACGTGTAGGTTATATAAATTAATGAAATTTTTTCATATATTTGTTTTTTTTTCAAGATAGATGAATAAACAACACATTTCAACAATGTACTTACATTCTTATTTTTTTAAAAACGAAAAAAAATGAATTATTAATTTTCTTCTCGCACTTCTCGCATTAAAACCTCTTCTGAAATGAACCATCCCCTATATATATATATATATATATATATATATATATATATATATATATATATATATATATATATATATATATATATATATATATAGGATTGAGATCAATTATGTCTAATGCGCGCTAATGCGCTTAGAATTGATCAAATCGGGAACAATCATAAGAAACTGTGAAAATCTAAGTCCGTAAGGACTTAGAAGTTTTTAAACAAGTCATTGAGTCAAAAACAATGGATTTGCATCAAGAAGTGTCGCCATGGATGGTCAAATTGAAAGACTTGGCTATAAGGGGCATTTTTGGAATTTTAAATGATTCACTAAAGGTTAAACCTAAGAAATGGGATTATAATGAACAAATCGGACAAACGCTTTGGTTGGTCAAGTGTCTAATAACTTTACAACATTAACTATATGCATTTTGTGTGGGTAAATAGCATCTTGTTAAGTTCAAGGCCTTAATAGGTCGATTTGAGTAAAAATCGCTATAACTTTAAAAACTAAGAGTCGGGTCATGGTTAGGTAAACCGGGCAAGGATTTTAGTCAAACAAATGTTAATCTAGTTGGAAATGTGATTTTCATGCTTTGTGAGTCGTCCAGTGCGTTTACGACATAAATACTAGGCTTTAGAATCAGCAAATATGGTCCAGTAGTAGTGAACGGCCGTTCACATGGACCGAACGGCCGTTCGGGCTTTACAGAAGACTCAGAAACGTCAGTGTCAATGTGAACGGGCGTTCGGATAGACCGAACGGTCGTTCGGATTGACAGCCTGATTTTCCAAAATTCATATAAAATTGTAGAAAAATCGTTAGGAGGTGTTCTTTATACGCTTGGAAAGCCATCTGAACGTAGAACAATTCTTATTTGAAAGTCGAAGTCAGATTTTGGGTTTTAGAAGGGGTAAAAGCGACCCAAACAGCTGATGCGCAAAAGTTGCAACAGTTTGTTCTCCTGATATTGGGCTGATTGGTCTGGTTCGTTCCGTTTCAATGTGTAACGACTCTTATACTATTTTAAACATATTATTTACAACCCACTAACCATTCTTTGTGTGATGGTGCTAGGTAAACATGTGATGAAAATCCCGGAGCAAGGATCGAGTCGTAAGAAGAACCGAACACACCCGAACACTCATCAAGCTTCCGCAATAGATTCAAGATACTCCCGTTAAGAATTGTGAAACCTATTTTATGTTTTAATAGCTAAAAATGTAAAACCTATAGAAATAATAAATGTATTGATCACAACGGTTTAAGTTTCTCATAATTTTAAAAGTTTTAATCGGGAGTGGTTTTACGTAAGGTCAAAACCCTTAAGATTAGTCGTTAACCGCATGATTTTGGGTTGGGGTCTTACACTAAAATGTCCATTTTTATGATGTAGTTTTTTTTAACAAAAATGTTAGTATGAAAAAATTATGATCGTTTACAATTTGTGGGAGTAGTCGACTTAAAATAAGAGAAAAAAAATGTAACTATTATTTAAATAAAAAAAAGGTTGAGTAAACTAGAGGGAATTAAAGTGAAATTAAGATGAAAAGATTAAAGTGTAATTAGTGTTTGAAAGACTAATTTACCCTCAATTTAGGGTTGTACGTTATGCATTACTTTCTAAAAAAACCCTCAACTTTTGAGTATCTAAAAATGCCCATATCAAATATATTTTGTATGGTACATACATATAGGGGTGATCAATACTTGAACTGGTCGTCGAACCCGAACTAAAACAGACGAAACCGAATCAAAATTAATAAAATAACTAAATAAACCAAAAACTAAGTTAACTTAAAATTAGTTGTCGTTTTTTATACCCTTAGTTCACCGAAATCAACCAAACAGAAACTGAACCATTCATATATTCATATATTTTAGCTTTTATGCTTTCATTTCATGTATTTATTGTACCTCAATTTCATTTACTTTAAGAAAAAATTCTAGCAAAAGTCTGGTTTTTGTTATTAACCAAAATTAACTAAACTGAACTGAAAACCGACAATCTAACCATATAAACAAAACCATATAACTGATTGGTTAATAAGATTGATTAACCATTGACTTTGGTTTCAGTTTCGATTATGGCTAATAACCGAACCGAACGAACAATGCACACTCTTAGAAATGTGTATGTTCCCCGCTGTATCGTGCGAAACCCTGCTAGTATATATATAGTAATGGAATGGGGGCGAGACATTTGACACTTGGTGAGGCTATCTCACCCTTGAATTCCCTCAAAGCTATTAAAGTTGTATTTTTCTCAGATGTGCATCTCACGTGTATTTTCTCCAACGATTTCTAAACGTCAATAACTTTTTACTCGACATTTATTTTTTAAAAAAATTTACACCAAATTAACTAGCATTTTATTATCTTTCCAACGATGTAACAGCCCACTCCCGTACCGCGATATTGTCTGGGCATATCCCAATTTTGCATTGGTCGTAGGCAATTCCCACGCCAAAACGCGTCACGATAGGGAAGGTATCCCACCTCTTATAAAGAAGTGTTAGTTCTCCTTCCCAACCGATGTGGGATCGTTACAATCCACCCCCCTTAAGGAGCCCAGCGTCCTCGCTGGCACAACGGCCCGGCCCTGGCTCTGATACCATTTGTAACAGCCCATTCCCGTACCGCGATATTGTCCGGGCATATCCCGATTTTGCATTGGTCGTAGGCAATTCCCACGCCAAAACACGTCACGATAGGGAAGGTATACCACCTCTTATAAAGAAGTGTTAGTTCTCCTTCCCAACCGATGTGGGATCGTTACAAACGAGTACCATAATGATATAAAAAAATAAAAAAAACGACTTTTTTAGTGAGTTTTTGTTCATGCAGAAAAAAACACAATGCACAGTACATTAAAAAAAACACAAATCTGCAACTGAAAAAGGATAATGTGTTATTTTATTTGTCCAATGTGTTATTTTTATCCGTTCATTGTGTTTTTTATCCCGTTCATTCTGTTTTTCAGTTCTGATCATTGTGTTTTTTTGCTGTAGATTGTGTTTTTTCTCTGAATACACTGTTATTTTTTACTGTGCATTGTATTTTATTCTGTCCATTGTGCTTTTCTGAGCTGTCATTTGTTTGTTTTTATATTTAATGATTGAACAAATACGTCATTCTTTCAGTATGCTCACTTTACACATCAGAAATCGCCTATCATCACGATGACATATCATTTGATACCAATTTAGTTGTTTTTCAGGTTCACATCACAACTTTAGAGTGTCTTGAGTAAGTGACAAAGTTGTACAACGACTTCACTCTAGCAAGAGGTGAACACATAGAATTATAAGTAGGTTTTATAAGTTATCGAGTGTTGATCCTTTACAATTTTTTTTTGTTTCTGAAAAAATGCCAAATTCCTTTTATGGTACACATATTTTGTCACTTCATATTAGATTTGTCTATCTCGATAAGCTCCCGGGAGATAAACTAGTATAACAATATAATTATGTTTAGGTTGTATAGATTTATTAATCCAATTTTATCATCATCATCATCATCAAGATATCATCATCAAGAGAATAAAAAATTATTCGGAGACGTATTCAAAATGTGTAGGGCTGTTCAAATTGCTCGTCACTCGTGGCTCGCTAGCCGCTCGTTTGGAAAATGCTCGCTCGATCCTCTGCTCGGATCTAAATGAGCCGATCGGCTCGGTTCGGTTTGTAAATGAGCCAATTACGTGCAAAGGTCCGCTCCGCTCGATTCGGCTCGAATAAATTATTATTTATTCATTATGTATATAATTACACACACACAAATCACAATACTAATTATATCTTTATATATAACATTTGGCCCACAATATACAAGTAAAATATAACTAAACCGCTTAATCCAATAAAAAATTTACACCAAGTTTAATAGTAACCCTAAGTCGTGAAGTAACAGTCTTGATTATATTATTACTCGTACGTTGCTAAACGTCGCTTAATTATCATGAGTTCTTCAAATTTATTTTTGATTTGTCTAACCCAACCGTAGTTTTTTCATACTTGTTAGTTTTAAGGCTTAACAAGGGTAACTGTTGGAAGATATCCATTTCTTCCAAATCAACATAATCAATGTGATGTAAATCATCTGACAAAGGATAGATTATCATACATTAGATGATTCATCACACCCGTTGAAGGCTTGGTGAGATATATAATAATATGAAAGATATGGTTTTTACATCTAACTGCAGTCTTAAACACTGTTAAGGAAGACTACTCAATAACAACTTCTAACAATTTTTATTGTTGTCCAACATATAGTTCAAAACCACAATTACCACAAATAGAGTATTATTACAACAAAAGACGTACACTAGTGAAAGTTCAAGACCCCAACTTTTCGAAGTAAAAGCAGACCACTAACATATTGTGGTTATACATTAGGATGCATACCACAACTATTATTAAAAGTAAAAACAAACCATTACACAAGTTGGCCATCATTGGGATGCGCCATCAATAGTGGGTCGCCTGACTTCAAATCTCTACAAAGTTTAAAAGATATCAAGAAAAAGTTGGAATGTTAATTTTAAATCTTAGCAAAATAGGAGAAAAAAATAATAACTATGTAATTTGAATCCAACCTCAATAATGAATATTACGTGCATATATAATAATCTATATCTACATCTATCTATACTAGCTTACAATCTTGTGCATTACATGGGTTGATAAATGTAGTATTGTATAATTAATAAAAGAATTATGTTTAAAAGACATATGCGTTTCACGGTTGAAAAAATCGGTGTATCATACTAATAAAAATAAAATATGACGTAATATATTAACATATACATTTGTCAAGATATTTATTTAAATAACGAATATTGATGTGATAGTTAAAAATTATGGTAAGTTAGCTTTCATAACACTATTCTTTTCAAATGGAATTCACTTTGATTTCTATTAGGAGAACACTAGTAATTGGAGAAACCTACTAAAAAGAACCAACGATGGCTGATGCTCATTTAATGGAGGAATCAAGCAGGGCCGGCCCTGAGGGGGTGCAGAGAGGACCCCGGCCCGGGCACAATTTCTAAAGGGGCACTTTGAGCGGCTACGAGTGTTTTTTTTCTACAAGTATTTTTTTCTGTTTTCGAACCAAAAAAAGATCTAATTTTGAACATCACTGGTTATAAACGCAAGAAGGTGAAGAGTAGATAAGGAAGAAGATGAGTCATACATGAAAAACTAGATTGGAAGGATACGACAGAATTAAAAAAAGTTGATGTGTGTTACTTGAGATTTGTATTGTGGTACAGTAATTGTGCAGCCTTTGAAATAAATTTTAATATATAGTAGTACTACAAAACAGTAATTGTCTCACGCTTTTGCACATAATGCAAGTCAAATTCATTTTATTAAAAAAACTTTTGAAGTCTAGACATAAATAATGACCCTCCAAATTATTATGGAATTTTAAGAAATGATGGGTTTTTTTATAAGCCAATTAGCCAAACATATTAAGTTTTATAATTATAACACTTTCAATTCTATATCCGGTTCAACCAGTCCGACTAGGGAACTGGTAAGAACACCGGTTCAACGTCCGCTTCGGTTATGAAAACATTACTTAAAAGACCTAAGACTAAGGGATACATATTTCGCGGCTCGGCCCGGACACCTGAATTTTCAGGGCCGGCCCTGCCATCAAGAACTCAATAATGGAAACTATAACACTTGGTCTACATGTATGATGTCCTATCTACGGGCAAAGATCTATGGGAGGTGACAAATAGAGTGGATATTGCGAACCGAGAATAGACAAAAACGGTGTGATCCAAAAGAGGAAGTCGTAGTATGGAAGGCAATGTTCCTACTTAAAAAGACAAGTGAAGATCGAGGAACTTCTTAGTCATATTCGTGACCTAGAGACCTTAAAGCAAGCCTGGGATACTGTTTTCAAATAACAAGAATGTCACTAAGTTACAATTTCTTGAAAATGAACTTATGTTAATGAGCCAAAAGGAGTCTTCCATACCAAAATTCGTTTGCAAAGTCAATGCTCTATGCAGGGAAATCGAAGATCTTAATTAACAAGCCAGGATACAAGAAGATCCTATGAAAATGGATCCATGGATTACGTCTAGAATTCCAAAGTTTTATTAAACAGTTGAGTCGGGTTTTTATGCAAACGAAGGAAGAAAAAGCAATGTATGCCGAGTAGAGAAAGGGAGGTCGTTATGATTCAAACCGAAGCAACCTGAAGAAGTCATAATTGTAACATCTGGCCTCTCGTATCACCAATATTGTGTGTTTTGCCCTCAATGAATTGCTCATCTTGATACTATTCCCACCCGAGCATGCTTAACTATTAAGTTTTTATGTACTCCACAACCAACTAAGCCCAAAATGCGTTGGTGATTTAAAAGGCAGCGCCTTCCATATGAAACAAGAATCTCTCTTTTCCACGACCAATGTGGGATTTGCCTAATATGTTATAATTGTCTATGTTAATCTTCTCAGTAATTAGTATTGTTACAATCACCCCCGGGACTTGTCGTCCTTGATTTTCTTTCCCCCACTATCCCGAACGACTCATGAGTGACTTTAATGCCATTTATAACATGCGGCTCCTCATATCATCAATATTGTCTGCTTTGCTGCCGGCGGGTTGGCCATCGAAGAACACACATATTTGTCTTTGCTTATCTTGGTGAAGGCATCCTTGTAGGTCACCGTCCTGATACTACTCCTGCCGGAACATGCTTAACCGTGGAGTTTTTCATGTGCTCCACATCCAACCAAGCCCAAAATGCGTTGGTAATTTAAGAGGCATGACATTCCTTATGAACCATGAATCTCTCTTGTCCAAGGTTGATGTGGGATTTGCGTAGGGTGTTACAAAGTTCCATGTCAACTTCTCGGTACTCAGTATCGTTACAATAATACAACATGAATAATGATTGAGAAAAACTAGGGTAGATGGTCCAGTGACCAGAATGGAAAAAAAATTAAAACTGATGATTACCCTTTAATGTGATAATTGTGGGGTATGTGGACATATGGCGATTGCAAACAACCAGAAGATGAAGGTAACATGGTTGATGTGAAAGAAGAACAATGGAATGTTGAAGCTATGGTGACCGAAACTCAAAAAGAATATTTACTATGAAGCTAGACCACAAGTAGGGAGTTGAGTGGATCGTAGACTCCGGGTGTTCAAACCATATGACAGGTGATCGAGAGCAACTAATAGTACTATCTAAGTACACTGAAATATACTAAATAACCATTGACTCACGACGCTACATTGAGCATATGAGCGATATGAAGAGAGTCATGAGTTGGTTAGTCTCCAACTCAGTTTTGTTTTTTCTTTGGCAGCGAGCTTGTGCCTTTAGTAACTTTACAAAAAAATAAAATAAATAACTAATTCAAAAAAAAAAAAAAAAGTTCTGGCTAATTAAGTTTATTTGCTCAGCATGTACCTATGAACCTTATATGTATATATATGTCAAATCACTGAAAATTATTTGGGTTCATTAATACTTGCCTGTTCTTATTGTTGAATATTATCAGGAAAGCAGGTTGCTGAGGTGAGAGTTCGGACAGTTGTCGCAGCACGTATGCACATATAGTAATACTGCAATAGAGTTGCAGGAAAAATAACTCATTTTGTAGATTTATTGTAATGTGTTTGAAATAAAGACCGATGGTGACTTTTGCCGCTTACCCGGTAAAGCATACAAGTAAAACAATCCAAAGGAAAGCACTCCTCCAAGTTGATTCCTTGTATACTATCCATAACTGAAACAAACCAATGGTTCAAGATTGTTAAGGATTTACAAAATGAAATGTTGCCTATTTTTTGTACAACTAATAGGTTCTAATTCATCAGATTTTCTTTTTTTAAATCTTAATATTTTTTTACCAACCGACCAACCTCTATTACAGAACTTGGTAGTTGGTACCCAAATAAATTATGTTGTCTAGTTTTGAGAACAAACTTATCACACTGCTATACGCTTGGTAAGTCTTTAATTTTACTAACACACATGTACGTTACCATAAAAGAAAAAGAAAAAAAAAAACAAATCTTTAAACATTGGTATATTATGATTCCTTATCCTTATACGTATATCATCATTTTTTGTTAATATATTCTTATGTGGAATAATGCTTGTTTAACGTACATGTTTATGTTTAACCAAAAGAATTATCTCAAATACTGGTGTATTAGTGGGTGCGCATACATTGTCTTATGTAAAAATTATGTTTGCTTTTTATGGTACGTTTGTTATAATTAACATTATATCCTCAAAGTTCTTTTGAACTGTTTAGCTATTTATTTATTTTATAAGTATTATTAGGGTGGGAGGGGTGGTCTGTGATGGCCACACCGTGATGGCCTTGACGTACGTACCATCACGACCACCAAACCATCACGGGCACGAATGCTCAAAATCATGACAACCATCACGGAGAAAAAGTGAGCGTCTTCTGTCCTATCATCCTTCTCTCCCATCTCTCTCTCTCTCTCTCTCTCAAAATCGTGATGGCCACCCCATAAGTTTAGTGATGAAATGTGATGGAATGATGTGGCACACTGAGATTGGGTGTGATGACCACCCCACCCGCCCTTAACTATTTACAAAAAAGAAAAAAAAAAGTTGAGTTAGACCCATGTTGATAATAAAAAAAGTTGAACGACCACATACCGAAATGATCACAATGTGAATATACATGTCAACTTCGGTTGTTATGAAACACCTGCCAATTGCCAACAATTCTATCTGTTAGTGCCAACTTTATATTAAAATATACTATATTTTACTTTCTAAAAAGGAAGAGTATTTACGATGTGAAATATTTGGGATACGATGGAGATAACTCAACAATAACCGTATAAATCATAGCTCCCAACTCCAAGCAACCTAATAGTGAAAAGATCACTCTTGCAGCTACAACAGAAGGTCCTCCACATACAATATCCCTAAACCAAATATCAAATATTTTAATTCAATGAAAGCATTGCCTCAATTGAGAGGTTGCATGAGAAATCTTACACATAGCTAGGTACAAGAAGAAAAGATAAATTACAATTTTTTTTTAAGTTTGTCTAAAAAAACGTATAATTTTTATACTTTGAAACATAAACATGCTTTAAGAGGGTAAATCCGGTATCTATGGTTATTTCTTACCGTTTTTGACGTTTGGCTAACACAAAATATAAGGGATCTTTCAGAGATTCTTCATGTGACAACTTGTAGAATTGTGTAAGGATGTATGGAATGCTGACGATGCTATATATGATCAGGAAAGTTGAAAAATTATTAGTAGGAATGAAATGAAAACATGCATTCTAAATAACATTCAATTAATGCTGTTAAACAGATTGAAGATTACCTTCCTATAAAATACATTGTGACCATTAAAACGGTTGCAAGGACCCAACCTGATTCCTTATAGGCAACCCATGGCTACAGAATAACGATACAAAATGAAATATATGAGTCAATAATTATTCACCCTTTAAATTTAGCACTAAGGGATAGCTAACAGCTTCTAAAACTAAAAGGTTTAGCTAGGGACCAAGTTTGTTAAGTTAGGCATATAGGTAAATGACTTCCAGTCATCCTAACATGTTCAACTCCTTGTAGTAAGACTACCCGGAGTGGAGGGGGGGGGGGGGGGGGGGGGGGGGGAAGAGGGGCGTGATGCGCCATGTGGCACTTGTGGGACCAGGGGCGGATCCAGGGGGTTTTAGGGGGTTCCCAGGAACCCCCTCGGTTTGGAAAAAATTGAAAATTTTAGTGGAAAATTTTGAAAAATTAGTGAAAATCAGTGAAAATCTACAAAAGGAACCCCCAGAAATCCATCCTGAATTCGCCACTGTGTGGGACCCGTGTGTGAAGGGTGAAAATTGTGGGGAGTGGAAGGGGGGGGAAGGAAATAATATTATATTGTGTTAAAGTTAAAAAAAAAATTCTGACAAACCAAACCCTCCGACTCTTTTCAAGCCACCCCCCCCCCCCCCGCCGGTGAATTCTTCCCCGCCCAAAGGGGCCACGCCCTCTTCCTCCCCCTTGGCGGTGGTGTTCCCGCCCAAAAATGTGACCCACGCCACTTTCCCCGCCCCCACTCCTGATACTCTAAAAGAATCAAGCTAGTATCATGATCATGAGGTACACAACTATGAGAAGTTGAGCATGTTGGGATGAGTCATGTGTATAGTCATGTATTATCCAATATGACATTTCAGTTCAAATTCATTACGTCTATTGCCAACTACAAGACTAAGTACATGATTTCACAATACAAGGTTCAAATAATACCTACTTACCTATCCTATTTAGGATTCAAAAATCGAGATTTCATTATGACTTTCATGTGTTTCTAATTATATATTCGTTCCCATTAATCTTCAACTGCTTTTTGGCGTAAAATCCTTAACTTTTAATCATGACCCTTCAAATTTCATATTTTATTCTAGAAGCACCAGCTAGCGGCTGTTTGGTAGACTCTATATGGTCGGTTATTAAGAGCTACATCTCAATGGTTTATAGTCTCTAAATGGTTAAGATGTAATCTTATGCATAAATGGTTAAGAGGTAACATCTTAATGGTTGCCTCTTAACCATTCAGACTTAAGGCTATCTCTTAACCATTCAAAGATTATGGATCATTAAGGGGGGACGGGGCGTCACCCCAATTGGTCACGGGTACCCACTACCAGCACGGTAACACAACCGCCACCCATGCTGGTAGTGGTCCCGTGAACGGTTTTGTGATTCTTTTTACCGTGTTGGTACAAAGAAAACAATCATATTTTAATTAATTTCAAAAGTTTTTTTTCTTTGACCGTTAATTTTTGACCCTTTTTTTATATATGACCGTTTATATTTTGACCATATATTTTACACCATATCTACATATACAATGTTTTTTACAACTATATCTTTGAATATGGGTGGTAGCAATATGTTTCCGAATACGTATCGTCGACGAAGATCATCCCGCCCCGCAACACATCAACCGACTACACACCCACCAACAACACACCAACCAACTACACACACACCAATAACTCATCAACCAACTACACACCCACCGACTACACAACCTCCCCCAACATTTGCATATTACGAGCCACAAGATCCTGACGATTTGTCCACGAAAGAATTGATTTACGTATATGAGTACACAATGGCTCTACTACAACTAGGAGCAATACGAGTTAGAGATGTTGCAAGAGTGCCATTGATCATACGGCTTGTATGACCTTGTATCGTGTTTATATGAGGGTGCATAAAAGGGTGTTTGTGTAAACCATATAGGTGGTATGGTTATTTAGGAACTGACATAGAATATGTAAGTTTTTAAAGTATCTTTTTTTTTATTCTGCTTTAAGAACTCTGATTTGAGGTTGTTATACTATTAGAATATGTATGTTCTTAGGCATTTTTTAATGACATTGGATTTATAGGAATTGAATAGTGTATCAATATTTTCATGTATCATATCCAATTGAAGAGGATGATGATTTGGATGAAAATTTGCTAGAAGATCACGTCTCATTAGGTTATTCAGCTGAAAATAAGGTTAATGTTTTATGTCTATGTAGTTTTTTTCCATCAATCACCCCTAAGAGTTATACATTTAACTAAGTTTAAACACATTTGTTGTGATTTTGGAGGGTATAAGATTTGTTAGTGTTATGATTAAATCTTTTTAAGATATGTTGTTTTCATGTATGTTATTTGAAGAGAAGGCAAGGAATGCATTATTTTTTGGAACACTTCATAAGCATATGATATTAAAGCATACAATTCTTAATTAGCATTCAAAAAAGATACAAGAACTGTAGATGCTACTCATTAGGTTATTTTTCATATTATATACCTAGTTAGTTTTTTTAATACTCCCTTCGTCCCATTTTAAATGTCCATTTTTCTACTTTTTGTTGTCCCAAATTAAATATCAATTTCTAAACAATTTCTAGTTTCGCCCATAAAAAAAAAAAAGACAATCAAAGATTTGAAATAATAACTTGAGGATATTATTGTCATTTTACAACATACAATCAAAGATTTCTTAATATCTGTGTTTGTGAGCCCATAACATCTAAAATCGGGCGGAGGGAGTATATATTTTCATTCTTATTCATAATAAATTTGTCTATCTCGGAAACTAGGGATGAGCTTTTTTTCCAGAATACCTATACTCGTACCCATACCGGTACTCATACCCGTACCAATTTTGGGTACTCGGTATAGGTATCGGTACCCACTTTTATTGATTTTGGTATTCGGTATTTCCGGTATCGGTACGAGTACCGAATTCTATATTCTAATGAATTTGATAGTATGTTTTACTTCGTATTATGGTATTCGTATCAATTTTACCTACTTGATACATGTACCATATTGGTACTCGTACCCGTACGAGTGCTCAAAAAGGAAAAATTACAAAGTGGTACCAAAACGGGTACCGTACCGATACCCGTACTCGTACTCGCAGCGTACCTATATATTCGGTACCCACTTTTGTTCAAATTCGATACCGGTATTTTTGGTACCTGTATTTTTGATACATATACGGATACGGTACTGATCTCATTTCTATTGAGAACCTCCAGAAAATAAACTATGTATTATATCTGTTTTACCTCCACAAAATCATTGATTTGATTTTTCCTATATGATACCCCAATACTAATAAAGTGTATGTGGAAATAAACATAACTAAAGAAGCTTTTAAACTTGAGGTTTTTACAAGTAGAAATAAACATAATTACTAAAATAGATTGTTGTACAATAACGTACTCCTAGATTTATGTATACATGCACCCTGCGGAACATAAATTATCCACCATAGGTTAGAGTATATTTACCTAATTCGTGGTTCGCTCTGGTACGGCTACAAGGTTCGGATACGTGACTCACTAGAGGTAACGTATTCGGTACGAAATGGGGTAGTTTCATTTTCGGTACAAATGGTATTGTGTGCCATATAATCTGGTACGGTGTAGCGATGAGGTACTAATAGAAAATTTGTATTATATATAGTAATATAATACCATTCTGTTAGGGTACAGCGCAATCCAATACGGAACTCGGGCATGTTTGAGCGCATTTTGTAAATATGGGTTAGAGGGGAGGCACAATACTACTAGATCACAAAGTCGCAGATAGAAATAAACATAATTAATAAAAACAGATTATTGTACAATAAACTCTTATGTCAATGGCAAACGAGTAAGAACAGTCGTACCCCTATAAGAGCAACATATGCTGTAAAGTCTGCAACAATTAGTATGAACCACCTACAACAAATTTAAGAATGTATATTAGTATAGTTGATCAAAGTTGTCTATTCCGGATAAAAAGATACAATCAATGATAATTAAGTTAACTAGTATTCAAGTTCTTTGTATATATAGGTATATAACCCAATTAAAATACATCCTTACATCCTAAAACAAATTATCAACTAATTAATTGATTAAGTTATGGGAAAATTACTTAAACAGACCAAAAATTTTCAAAAATGAATAAAACATTTTAGCCTTCACTAAAGTAATCAGCCTTCATTTTCTCGGATCAGAAGCTATCACATCAGCTCCGCCAACTGAAAGTGTCAAGATTTAGCCTACACATTTTGCTAAAAAGGGCCGACTAAGCCTACAAGTTTGATGAAAAGTTCCGACTAAATTGGTTGAACCCTGAGCCCATTATTCTGGTGAATTTTCTGACTCAGCTTACGATTTTTGTGATTACTTTAGTACCGGGGTAGCCATGGGCAGTGTCGTGGAGTCCACTCATGGGGCCATTTTTATTAGTTGGCACAATTTTTTTTTTGTTTATAAAATTCCAATATATGTGTGTGTATATTGGAATATAAGATAAAAATTCCAATATAAGGGTGAGTTCAACAGGGAAACTTAAAAAGGTGAAAAACTATGCATTTAACATATTAAATATAAGATAAAAATTCAATGTAACATGTAAAAAATTGTTTTTTTTCAAAAAAAAATTTTGGAGCTTTTGCATATAAGCGTATGTAGAAGCCTTTTAAATAAAAAATCAAAAAATTAATAAAAAAAGTGCTTAAAATGAGTTAAAAAGGTAAAAAAAATTAGTTTTATAAAAAATGATTTTTTTTTAATTGGAATGACTTATATATCTATAATCTATAACTTATAATAAAAGAATTGAATATTAATGAGGTGGCATTCAATGGAGGCCTCAACCCTCTTTTGAATGTGTCACGTGGCACATTGAGGTGAGAGTTTTTAATTTGTTATTTTATTTTGTTTTCATTCATTCTTCTACACTTATCTAACCCTAATCAGTTTAAGAATTTAAAAACAAATTTAGATTTTTCTCTCTAATGTTTCCTCCCATCATTTTTAAACGTTAATATTTTTTATATACGAGATTTTTTAAAGAAAAAAATTACACCAAATTAACGAGCGTTTTATTATCTTTCCAACGAGTACCATAGTGCTATATAAAAAACGGAGAAAAAACGACTATTTTTTATGGGGTTTCATTCATACAGGAAAAAAACACAAAGTGTTCAGGTTATTCATTAATCATGTTTTTTCTTTTAAACCATGTTCTTATATACAATGTTGAAATTTAGCCCAATCGCCATGCTATCATTGGAATTTTACTCTTCTAAAGATGGATAGGTATACTTCATCAAGAGAAGCTAGGAGAAAGAATTGTGCAACACTGCAACACATGGTGTCACCCTATAGCAAGGTTATTTTTTTATTTATTTAATTACAAGAGTAATAATTATTACTATTAGTATTAGTATTATTAGAATGGTTATATTTTTCAACCCCTAGACACTTCCGGGATAAAAGCTAGTATCTTTTGCAAAGCTCTGAAAAGAATTTAAAAAAAGTAATGTTAAATTGATTTTTTATGATTTATTTACGTGTAAAATGCATGGTTCCCTGGTTTCATATTATTTTTTAGGTTTCCCATTAAACCTCACACACTATATTATATATATATAGAGAGAGAGAGAGAGTTTTATGATTAAACAAAGAGTTGATTTTGCTTAAATAAGATGAGAACTCATCTCCATCTTTTGTATTTTGAATCAGTGGCTATGATAAAAGTGTAGAAAAAAAAAAAGAGGGGTTGACTTTCTCTCTATACACCCCCTACCTACCCACCCACCCCAATTTTTTAAGCCACCACAACTTTTTCATACAACCTTACTTAAAAAGAAAATTGCATCATTAAATCGAGCGTCTTTTCCTCTACCATTTGAGTACCGTATTGCTATATAAAAGACGTCAACTAAGAAACCCAAAAAATGGGTTGTATCTTTTTGTTGTATAACATTTTTTACTCTAGTTTTTTGTGCTAAATTTTTTGTATAAAATTTTTTGTATTTAATTTTTTTTTTTTGTGCTGAATATTTTGTACGAAAATTTTATATACCACTTTTTTTTATGCTAGATTTTTTGTACCGCAATTTTTTTTTGTGCTAGATTTTTTCATCTTTTAGTGTTTTAACAACGGCCACCACACTTCTCATTTTTATACTTTTCATCTTCAAAAGTCGAAAGAAATATTATTAGCACCATCTTCCCCTTCCAGTCATCGTCTCCCGCAGCCTGTATTAAGCTTATTGCGTAAACACCAATCGATCCATGGTAACAAAAGGCCACTTCATCAAAAATGCAGGTCGTCAACAGATCTGTCTAAATGAGGCGTTAAATGGAATGTGCAAAAATTTAAGCATCAGATCTGAAACATTTTCCATGATGAAAAGTCATTTGTTCGCGAGATGGGGAGGTGACGATGGTTCCTTTGGCTCGGTGTGGTGGGTGGAAACGATTCATTGGGTAAAGTCACTGGAGAAGGAGGTGGGGTGTGATTTTTTAATTTATTATTTTTTAGAAAAAACGACATAGGGGGCAGCCGGAGGGACAAATCCACACCCATCGACCATCTATATTTTGCGTTTATATGAGATAAAATCCAAACAATGTGAGGGTAGCAGAGAGAGTTGCATGTGAAAAGAAGAGAAAATGAGGAAGATGAGTGCATGAGATAAGAGAGAGAGGAGGATAGGTGATAAAAAAAAAAAAACCATTTTCTAACCGCATGATATTTTACCACAAATAGCTATAAAAGAAGCATAATACATATCATCCCATTTTAATTCTTTATGTTACAAACATACATAATCTTTTTATTATCTTTATTTTATGACTATTAATCTATCCTGTATTTTAGTGTAAATATATATTCTTTGATATATGCAATAAACACAAACAAGATCAATAGAAAAAATAATTAGATTAACATATTTAACATAAATAAAACTGATCGAGTAAAAGATTATTTTTGTTTCCTATTTTTATGCAAAGTTAGTCATGTCATTGTAGAACCATGGTAGCATTTCAAATGTACAAGTGAGGGTAAAGTTTTTGGCATATTGGTAAAACTTTTTGCATTTAATGAGATAATATCGTAATTACGTTTTGCAATTTAAGGTTGACTTGCATCGTTATTTTATAGATTTTGCTTTAGATGTAAACGTGTTATATTTAGTTTTTAGTAGTGTCATGTAGATACTGTATTTCCACCGCAACGCGCGGATATGTAAACTCTAGTTAATACAATTTAACAAAGTTTTGTAGAAGAGTTGAGAGCATATTGCAAATACTTTATATAGTTCAAGAGAGTCTGTATTCAAATGTGTTCACTAATTTTAGTTCGTCCAAATTCAATCATTAAACTGCAAATCGACGTATTAGTTTCTTCTGTTATTCAATATATTAAATTATACATTGTAAACGCTAGCTAGTCTCTCTTTCAACTTTCTTGATTGATTGTTCTTGAACAGTCGTCCATTATATGTTGGAGTTTAATTATTGGAATAAGATCACCATTTGTAAGCACCTTTAATTAAAATTACAAGAATAAAAGATCTGGCATGTAAGTTACCTCGAATGTAGGACAAAACAAGCACGGTAGTGGCCGAAAATGAACAAGTAAACAAACGCAGCTATCATCACACAATACAATATCATAAACAACGTCTTTAGACTGACTACAATAGATGCTGGCGCCACCATTATTGCACGATCAAATGGCTAAGTGTATGTGAAGAAGTGTTTCTTAACCTTACAGTTTTTGTGATTTAGACGGTGAATATATAATAGGATCAGCGGGCTTGCTTTGACTTTTCAGGTGCAAAACTTGACATCATGGTGCTTATGTTATGATAATAAGTCAAGTGAGACACACGACAAAAGAAGACAATGAACATTATTAAAAGTACGTAGAAGTATCAGTTTCGTAAAGTTACACGATAGTTTATATCTTACACTTCTGCTTACACCTTTATAATAGACGCCACTGATTGTGGCACCGATTACATTTCATGTATTATGTTTATTGCATTGTATTTTGATTGTATCAATCATCATCTTCAAATATAGGAGATCTCATTGTATCTTTATATAGTGTTGATTGTGAATAGAGAAATCAAGGAATTACATAATTTTACAATGAATATTATGTGATGGTCGTAGTAACAATCCGAACCGTGCGACCATCACAGACGAGCCGTGCTTTGTAGCGTTCTAGAGTACCATCCGAACGAAATTTATGTTTGAATAGCCACATGATGTCATGGATGATGAATCACTTCGTGTCGACCTGTTGCCAATAAACTTTCCGACCTCATATGAGAATGGAAAACTGGAGCATTTTCTGCATCGATATCGATGGATGAAGAATCGCAAACATAAGAATTTCTGGTTGACCATGTTCTTGGAGAAAACGATGCTTTCAAGAAACGACAAACACGACTGAAGTGACTATTGTTGGTCCATTGGTGAACACGGTTGCTACCAAATGTTGACTTTCGTTAGTTCCTTCCGGTAACTCTTAGATTTCGACATAATTCAGGATACGAGTTTTGAATATGAATTCATCATAGGATCTTCATTCTTTTGTCGAGGATAATAAATTGCTCACAAATTTTCGGTTGGTAATTCATTGCAAATTTTTGCAAATCATGTACGATAATGTGTTGAAAAATAACTCAAACTATTTGATCATGCACGTGCATGAGTTTGGGCGGTTTAATGATCATGCACGTGGGAATAATTTTGAAGGCAGATTCACTCGCAACGTCTAGTTTGTTTAAGTTTGAATTATGTTGATTTAGTCTCCTGCTAATCAGCAAGTAGTTGGCAAAGTTTGTTAGGTTTCTTTCCTATTTAAAGTCATGTATTTTCTTGTTTCTGTACGCAACTTTCAATTCAATAATCAAGTGATAAGTTTGCCTTCATATTCATTCTAATATTTTGTATTTGCTTAGTCTGATTCCAACATTGTGGTATCAGAGCTAGCTCTGATTGATTCGTAGAAAAGAAGGCTCATTCGTCACTATTCTCTATGGCTGACAAACCACGAGCATCACTCTCTAATCAAGTGATTCCAGTGTTCAAAGGAGAGGGTTATGAACACTGGAGTATTCGTATGAAGACTATTCTGAGATCTCAAGATCTGTGGGAGTTGGTGGATGCTGGGATAACAGGTGTTGGGAATGATCCTAACAAAGTTGCTGAGTCCAGAAAGAAAGATGCTAAGGCTATGGCTATCATTCAACAAGGGGTCCATGATCTCTTGTTCTCAAGGATAGCTTGTGCCAGTAGTGCTAAAGAGACCTGGGATACTCTCAGATTGGAATATCAAGGTGATTCTCAGGTACAAGGTGTGAAACTTCAAGGCCTGAGAAGGGACTTTGAGAATCTGTTAATGAATGATGAAGAAAGTGTTGGTGACTACTTCTCTCGTGTTATGGGGATAGTCAGCCAACAACGAGCATATGGTGAAGAAGTCACAGATCAGAAGGTGGTGGAAAAGATCCTGAGAAGCTTGACACCTAAGTACGATTACATTGTGCCTTCAATAGAAGTGACTTATGATTTGACAAGCTTGACACCTGTCAAGCTTATGGGGTCACTACAATCACAGGAGGCAAGGATCAATGGTAGGAGTGTTGGTTTGAAGACACCCGAGAAGATTGATGAACAAGCTCTTCAGGTCATGCAGCCACAGGCTAGAAGGTCCCTTGCTGATCAGTTCAGTGGTAGGGGACGTGGAAGAGGAGCCACCAGAGGAAGAGGAAGAGGATGTGGATCAGGCAGAGGTCCTCAATGTTTTCAATGTCAAAGGTATGGTCACTTAAAATGTGATTGTTGGTATAATGAAGATGTTCAGGCTAATGTTGCAGAACAGGAGGAAGAAGATCAAGGTGAAGAACAACATTTGTTCTTTGCCTGTGTAACTAATGATGAATGCAGAAAAGAAGAGAATCAGGCATATGCTCTAATGGCTAATAGTAATGATGAATGTTCTAATGCTTTATGGTTTATCGACTCTGGTTGTTCTAACCACATGACAGGCTGCAAAGACAGTTTCACTTCTCTTGATGAAACATTCAAGTTGAATGTGAAATTGGGTGACAAGAAGGATATCTCAGTTGCAGGAAGAGGTGAAGTAAAAATTCCTATTGGCAATGGTCAGTTCAAACTTCTTGCAGATGTGTATTATGCCCCTAGGCTTGAATACAATCTGTTAAGTGTTGGCCAGCTAATGAGGAAAGGATATGGTCTGTATTTTGAAGATGATGCCTGCACAATTAAAAACAAGTTAACTGATACAGTTTTGATGAAGGTTGAGCTGGCAAGGAACAATATGTTCCTACTTGATGCCTCAAAAAACAACTCCACTCATGTTTCTCAGGATAAGGAGTCCTTGTTGTGGCATGCTAGATATGGCCATCTAAACTATAAAGGGTTGCAGCAGTTGAAAGACAAGAAGATGGTATATGGCCTTCCACACAATATCAAGCAAGTTGAGAGCTGTGAAGACTGTATTCTGGGAAAGCAATCAAGGCCATCCTTTCAATCAAGAACAAGCAAAGTCTTAAAGAAGCTGGAGCTCATACATTCAGATATGTGTGGGCCATTTCAGGTTCCTAGTCTTGGTGGGAGCAGGTACTTTGTTTTATATATTGATGACTTCTCACGAATGTGTTGGATTTATTTCCTTGAAAAGAAATCAGATGTTTTGCAAACATTTAAAGTTTTTAAAGCTATGGTAGAAAAGCAAAGTGATTGCTATATCAAGGCTCTTAGAACAGATAGAGGAGGAGAATTTTGTTCTAGAGCCTTTGATGTTTTTTGTGAAGAACATGGCATCAAAAGGGAGTTGACTGCTCCCTACTCACCTGAGCAGAATGGAACAGCAGAGAGAAAGAACAGGACCATTCTTGGTCTTGTCAGGAGTATGCTCAAGGCCAGAAACTTACCAAATTATTTCTGGGCAGAGGCTTCAGCCACTGCTGTAAGTTTGTTGAATATGGCTCCTACTAAAACCTTGTTGAATCAGACTCCTTTGGAAGTCTGGACTGGAAAGAAGCCATATGTTCAAAATCTCAGGGTGTTTGGATGTATTGCTTATGCAACTACACCTGAACAAGGGAGGAGGAAGCTTGATGATAGAGGAGAAAAGTGTATTATGATCGGTTATTCTGGAATGATTGGGCAGCCTGGTCTCACTAACTATCGTTTATATAATCCCAGCACCAAGAAGATTGTCACTAGAAAGGATCCAAAGTTCTTTGAAGATGCAAAGTGGGACTGGAACCATCCAAGTCATGACATCAACTATCAGTTGGTGTACAATGATGAGGAGGTTGAACAGGTGCAAGACACCAATATTGCTAATGAATCTGCTGATGTTGCAGGTAGTTCTACTCATTCTGACAGTGCAGAAGTGTCTAATGTTTCTGATGCAAGTCACAGTTCACAGCAGTCAAGCACAAGAAAGACTCCAAAGAAATATAGAAGCCTAGAAGAAGTATATGCTGCTTGTCAATTTGCCTTGACTGCAGCAGATCCTTCTTGCTATAATGAAGCAGTTGTTAAGGAAGAATGGCAGGTGGCCATGAATGAAGAAATGCAAGCTATTATTAAGAATCAAACATGGAGTCTAGTTGAGCTGCCAGAAGGAAAGAATGTGGTTGATCTGAAGTGGCTATACAAAACAAAATTGGGTCCATCAGGTGAAATAATAAAGTACAAAGCCAGGCTGGTTGCAAGGGGATTTTCACAGAAGAAAGGAGTGGATTATGAGGAGACTTTTGCTCCTGTTGCCAGATTTGAAACCATTCGTTTATTGATTGCTGTGGCAGCTCATTTGGGGTGGACTATACATCAATTAGATGTTAAGTCTGCCTTCCTAAATGGTGATCTAAGTGAAGATATATATGTTTGTCAGCCAGAAGGGTACATATGCAGTGGTAAAGAACAAATGGTGTACAAGCTTCACAACCCTCTATGGTTTGAAACAGCCCCCAGGGCTTGGTATGCTAAGATTGATTCATTCTTTGCTACTCAGGGTTTCAAGAGAAGTGTCAATGAACCGACTTTGTATGTTAAGAAGGAAGAAAATGATCTCATCTATGTCTGTCTGTATGTAGATGATATCATTTACACAAGTTCAAATGAAAGGTTGATTGAAGAATTCAAGGCTGCTATGATGAACATGTTTGAGATGACTGATTTGGGTCTTCTCACATTGTTCTTAGGTTTGGAAGTTTATCAAACCAGGGAGGGAATTTTTGTGGGACAGGAAAGGTATGCTCTCAATCTGATTAAGAAGATTGGTATGGAAGGATGCAGGATAGAAGAAACTCCAATGAATTCTAATGAGAAGCTGCAGTTAGAAGATGAATCAGATACTGTTGATGGTTATATGTACAGAAGTCTTGTTGGAGGTCTCTTATACTTGTGCAACTCTAGACCAGATATTCTGTTTGCTGTTAGTGTTCTTGCTCGTTTTATGCAAAAGCCTTCTACTCTACACTTTGGTGCTGCAAAAAGGGTGATAAGGTATGTGGCAGGTACAACCAAGTATGGCATATGGTATAACAGAAGTATAAAGAAGGAAGAAGTCATGCTGATTGGTCATTCAGATCACTATTGGGCAAGTTCCATTGATGACAGAAAGAGTGTCTCAGCTCATACTTTCAGCATTGGTAGTGGAGCTGTTACTTGGAGTTCTAAAAAGCAACATATTGTGGCACTCTCAAGTACTGAAGCAGAATATGTGGCTGCAACTGATGCAGCTTGTCAAGCTGTTTGGTTGACGAGGATGCTAAGTGATTTAAGGTTAGATCAAGCTGAACCAACTGTGATCTTTTGTGACAATCAATCTGCTATATGTCTATCTAAGAATCCTGCCATGCATAGTCGTTCAAAGCATATTGAATTAAGATTTCATTTCATTCGAGATTTGGTGGACAAGGAGCAAGTAAGGTTGATGTTTTGCAGCACACATGAACAAAAGGCTGATATGTTTACCAAGGCTCTCTCAAAAGAAAAGTTCAAGCAGCTGAGAATGATGATAGGAGTACAAGAGTTTGAGTTAAGGGAGGGTGTTGAAAAATAACTCAAACTATTTGATCATGCACGTGCATGAGTTTGGGCGGTTTAATGATCATGCACGTGGGAATAATTTTGAATGCAGATTCACTTGCAACGTCTAGTTTGTTTAAGTTTGAATTATGTTGATTTAGTCTCCTGCTAATCAGCAAGTAGTTGGCAAAGTTTGTTAGGTTTCTTTCCTATTTAAAGTCATGTATTTTCTTGTTTCTGTACGCAACTTTCAATTCAATAATCAAGTGATAAGTTTGCCTTCATATTCATTCTAATATTTTGTATTTGCTTAGTCTGATTCCAACATAATGTATATGCCTCTTTTTGCACATGGTCACTTACACTTTGTTTTACAGTCTTCGGAATTAATGGCGCAACTTCATTGGGGTGGGGAGGGGCAGCCGACCCCTCAGAATTTTAGCTCAGAAGTTCCGATTATATAGTATTCGTATAGAAATTTTTTGGTGTATACGGTTTCGCCCCCCCCCCCCCCCTGTTTTTTATAAAAAAAAATTAGTTATATACTTCTGACCTCCGGTCCGCATTTTCAAGCTTCGCCAATGCTCGGGATCAGGTATGGTTGGTGGGCATACATTTCAATGTAGCTCTAAGTGAATTCCAATGATGACAAGTTCTTCAAGTACAATGGAGCTGGATGATACATGATACTCAATAGGTTTCCACACTTATAGATTAAAGCGTGGTGATATGCAAACATGGTTTCCCTGTGTGTTCATGATTCTCCATGCGTTTAGAGGATGGACGCATGCGTGATGGTGGAGACTTCAACATGTGTTCACATTCTAGAATGATAGGAGACTTCAACATGTGTTCACATTCTAGAATGATAGGAAGGCTTATTCTAAGAGGGTAACTAAGTAAGTAAAATAATATTGTCTTTTTTTATTTATAAGATCTGAAACTATTTTGTATTTCATCTTTAAATGTTAGGTAGTGAAAAAGTATTTGAATTTAATTTGTAATTTTCAAAAATGTAGCATGGTACAAAATAATTCTTCTATATGATGGGGAGTCTTGTTTTGACTTACAAAATTCTCTAGAAGGTTCTCACGGCTAGGATCAAAAGCGTGATGGACCATATTATCTCTCCAAATCAGTCCGCTTTTGTTGGAGGCGGGTATATCCGCGACAGCCCTTTGATAATTAGTGAAACGATTTCTTGGGCAAAAAAGGCGAAAAGGAGATTCTCATTTTCAAAGTGGACTTTAAAGGTGCTTATGACTCGGTTATCTGGAAATGTCTTTATCGTGTTTTGGAGTTTATGGGGTTCCCGCCTAAGTGGGTGGATTGGATAAAAGGTTGTTTAACCTCGGGTAGAGGTTCGGTTTTGGTGAATGGAGCGCCGTCCGGGGAAATCTCTTTCAAGGGAGGGTTAAGACAAGGCGTTCCGATTTCGCCTTTCTTATTCATTATTGTGATGGAAGTAATTAATGTTTATTAAAAAGGTGACGGATATCGGTTTATTTCATTGGGTGAAACTCCCAAATGATCATGGGCCGCTTTTATCGCACCTTTGTTACGCGGATGATGTGATTTTTATTGGGGAGTGGTCGAAGCATAATGTTTCTAGCCTATCTCGCCTTCTGAGATGGATTAACTTAGTCACAGGATTGAATGTCAATTACCATAAATGTCATTTATTTGGTGTGGGTGTGGAGGACAGTGACATAGAAAGGATGGCGGGAAGATTGAAATGCAAAGCCGGGAAATTTCCTTTCGAGTATCTAGGTGTTCCGATTGGGGCTAATATGAAGAAAGAAAAATGGTGACAAAAAGTTGTCGTCTTGGAAAGCGAGACAACTTTCTTTGGAGGGTAGAGCGACCCTCGCCAAAGCGGTCTTGGAAAGCCTACCTTCTTACTTCCTGTCATTGTTTCCAGCCCCTAAGAAGTTGATAAAGAAACTAGAAGGCTTGAGAAGAGACTTTGTCTGGGGCATGGTGGGTTCGGCCAAAAAAGTTAGGTGGATTCGATATGATAGAATGATAAAAGAAAAGAGACGTGGGGGCCTTGGTTTGGGTGCTATAGAAGACTTCAATATCGCTATGCTCTCGAAATGGTGGTGGAGATATAAAGAGGACCCGAATCAACTATGGGTCAAAGTGGTGACGGCTATTCATTCTATGGACTCGAACAAGAGAATGGTTCCTTTGAAAAAATCGATTCCAGGGGTGTGGAAAGATATTTGTGGGGTCGAAGAAAAGTTATTTAAGTTGGGGATTCGAATGCACAAGAAGATAAGAGTTTCGGTTGGTAACGAAGAAAATACGAGGTTTTGGAAAGATATGTGGTTAGCCGACCAGTCGTTGAGGGATCTTTTTCCTGATTTGTACAAGATTTCAGCAAATAAAAACATCAAGGTTGCGGGCTACTGGACGTCCGAGGGGGGTACTATCAAGTGGGGTTGGGTTTGGAAGGAACCTTTATATACTGACAACTTGAGGAGCAACTTTGATCGCTTGTTGGGCCTGTTAAATCAGGTGAATATGAAGTCCGGGAATGATGTCCGGAAATGGGACAATGATTTTGGCGTGGGCTACTCGGTTAAATGTGTCGGAAGTGAAATCGTTGCTGCTTCGGGGTTTACGATGATGGTTTCAGTTTGAACAGAAACTCTTGGGTGCCTTACAAGTGCAGGATTTTGGTTTGGAGAGCAATGATGGGGAAAATCGATGTTAAGGCGCAGTTGATCAGGTGGGGCATTTTCGTCCAGAATGCCATTTGCAGCCGTTGTTGCTTACGCGATGAGGAAGCTGATCATGTGTTTGTGACATGCTTGATGGCGAGATGTATTTGGTGGCAGCTATGCGCTTGGATGAGGATACAATACCCGGCCGAATCTGATTCCGTTAAAGACTTGATGGATACTTTCGCTAACTGTCCAGGCTCGAAAAGGTGGAAACAAATTGTCAACTTGGTCAGTTGCACGGCGGTATGGAGAATCTGGGAAGCAAGGAACGTCAAAGTTTTTGAGAACAAGTTTATCCACCCAAGAAGATCGGTTGACCTTATAAAGGAGGACACGTTTTTGTGGCTTTGCAATCGTTCAAAGATCCCGACTCCAAGTTGGGAGAATTGGTGTGACTTTGATATTTCAATGTACTTGTAATTGTTTTTGTGTTGGGGTCTGTTTTGGAGTGTGTTTTTTGGTTTCTATTGTTTTCCAGCGTGATGCTCTTTATATATATATATATATATATATATATATATATATATATATATATATATATATATATATAAAGTGATTTGCCATTAAAAAAAATACTAACTGACTTGTTATGACTTTTATGACAGGTGACTAACTAGGCACATTAGATGACTTTTAGTCATGCATATAACTAATGTAAGTACATTTTATATATGTTCGCATCTAGTGATAGGTGTCATATTAGGCACATTAGAGGCAGATCCACCAAAGGGAGAGGGTGGGCAGGTGCCCACCGTACCACCCAAAGAGTTGCTGTATTTTTATGTGTTTTTTTCCTAAATATAACTCAAGTGCCCAAGCTCTCGAGTGCCCAAGGCTGGAGCTTGTGTTGTTAGACCAAATGAATGGCCCGGAAGTTCTGCTTTTCGCCTCTTCTCAGGTTAGCAATCCGACATATACATAAAACTCGTCGGATTTGCATGGCCTCGCCGTATTGACATAGAACTCTGCCAGAAGTGACAGTCGGATAAGAAACAATGAAACATTTAAAAGCTAGGATTTGTGTTTCAACTTTCAAGATTTGAAGTTTTTATAAGTGTGTGTAGTGGTGGGGGGTTATGGGTATTAAAATATTAAAAAGTAATAGAAGGGGGGGTTATGGGGCTTTATGGAAAAAGAGGGTGTAGTGGGAAGGTGGGTTATGGGGCTTTATAAATGATTGGGTAATCATTGATTAATTATTATTTTCTTATTTAAATAATAATATTAAATAGTTTAAATAATAATATTAATAATAATAAAAATAAAAATTTAAACTGAAAGTTTATTAAATTAATAAAATAATAACAAAAAAATATTTAATATTAAAAAATAATATTTAATAAAAAAATAAAAAAAAAATTGAATTTCAAACGGTTACTGTTCCAAACCGTTTGAATTTCAAACGGTTTCCCTCTTATTTCAAAGTTTGAATTTCAAACTTTCCCGCCAAACGTTTAAATTTCAAACTCCCCCCCCCCCCCCCAAATGGTCAGTCACACCCTATAAATACAACACTTCCTCCCAATTCTCAGTCACACCTCTTCCTCATCCTCAAAACAATGAATAATATGGGCGGTTTTCAACCAGGAGCTACCGGACCGTCTAATGTCCGGCAGTACTCTCGCCGGGTCCGGGGACGGGGCCGGCCCCGGAGACTACCATTCACCTCCTCTCCTCCTCCTGCTGCTGCACAACCTCCTCTTCCTCCTCTTCCTCCTCCTCCTCCACAACATTGGTTATATCCCCCTCCTCCTGTTGCGGCACCACCAACCTTCACTCCTCCTGCTGCTGCTGCACAACCAACCTTTCCTCCTCCTGAAGTCGATGATGACTTCACGGATGAAGAATGGGTCTGGGCCATGGATTATGCCATGGCTGTTAATGAAATGGACCGACTAATGTTGTCGACCCCCACCCCCCGGACTGTTGCTGCTATCCCCACCCCCCAGACTACCCCCACCCCCACCACCAGACTACCCCCCACCCCCTACCACCAGACTACCCCCCACCCCCTACCACCAGACTACCCCCATCCCCCACCACCAGACTACCCCCACCCCCCACCACCAGACTATCCCCACCCCTACCACCAGACTACCCCACCCCGTGAATATAGGGAGCCAACTCCTGAGGACTTGGAAGCTCTCAGGGAAATTGAGGAGGAGGAACGCCTCTGGAGCCGACCTACCCCTCCTCGTGAGTACTACTATTTCCCCTCTGATGCGAGATCCGATGGACGGGACAGCTCACGTTCCGTATCCCCCGAGTACTACACACTCGAGGACTGGGACAACTACTCTCCATAGTGGAGAAAATTAGGATTAAATAAGTAATTTAGGAATTATCTAGTGTTTAAATAAGTAATTTAGGAATATGTAATGTTTAAATAAGTAATTTAGGAAGTGTGTTTTAATATTAGTTGTAACTTTTTTTTTAATGTAATGTAATGGTTTAAATTTTAAATATTATGTAATCTGTTTGCATAAACTAACATGAAACACAAAAACTAGTTGTAACATTCAAACCTTAAATATTAAAACATTAAACATTACAAATAAAACACTAACATAAAACATAATATTAAACCACTAAAACCTTAAACATTAAACAAAATAAAAACGCATCATAGACCAGGACAAAAGATTGGTGATGTTGAAGTCCCTGTCGTAGCGTTGACGATAAGCGTCGTGTGTCAGTTGAATTGCCATCTGTTGGCTAACGCAGGGTGCGCCTGCATCGTCGCTTCATAGACTGTGTGCCATCTCCTACAGTTATTTTGTATGGCAGACCACTTAGTGGTGATCTGATCGACAGTACGGTTTTCCGTTTCGGTAATTCGGTTGAACTCCTCCAATACATTGCGCCAAAAATGCTCCCTATTGTTCTGCGGATTCTCCTTGGTGTTGATCCACGCCCTCACCAACTCGAGTTGATCTTGGTTAGTCCACGCTGCCATTGGTTTGGTTTTGGGTTTGTATTTGGTAAAAAAAGAGTATGTGTTTGTGTTGTTTGTGTGTGTTGTTTGTGTATGATGTATGAAAGATAATAGAAATACTGAATTGATATTACTGAATAGTTAGGTTACAATATATAGAGATCACAATGAACCCTAAAAATCTAACTAAGTCCGTGGGCTCATACTACCAAAACCCTAATCTGATATACTATCTAATACTCTCCCGCAGTCAGAGCGGAAGGAAACTAGAAGCTCAGACTGGAAAAACAAAAAAAATAATAATATTAAACGTTCTTCAATGTCGGTCAAAACTTCTGCCATAATCTCATAATCTTGCAATCCGTAATCTTCAATGAAAATCCACCACTAATTTAATGATCATGTAATCCGATATGAGGCAACCAATGCGGCGCGACGGCGGCGGTGGATAGCGGCGTGGCGGCGGATCATAGTCCTGCAAGTAGGGCTGGCAAATCGTGTCCTAACAGGTTAACAGGTCTCTGACGCGCGCGAACAAATCAAGTTCTAAACATGAACACGACTCGTTTAACTCATTTATATCTCATGTTTATAACACAGTTTTATGTTTTATGTACCAAAAAAGGGAAATGAAAGATTTTTGCCTTTTAATTCTAAGTATTAAAAAAAGTCAAAAAATCAAATAGTGTACTTTTCAGTCAAACAGGTCTTATCATGTCTTAACAGGTTACCCATTG
Organism: Ambrosia artemisiifolia; assembly: GCA_032199755.1. Classification (NCBI taxonomy): domain Eukaryota; kingdom Viridiplantae; phylum Streptophyta; class Magnoliopsida; order Asterales; family Asteraceae; genus Ambrosia; species Ambrosia artemisiifolia. The sequence goes on along the minus strand of CM063526.1, from coordinate 33,866,584 downwards.
CCAGCCCTACCTGCAAGCGGCGCGGCAGTAGTCCAATAAGCGGCGGCGAGGCGGCAAGGAGCGACATGACGGAGAAGCGAAATCAATAAAAAAAGAGGTAGCGGCAGCTTGATCATAATCAACGCCGGGAATATGTCTAGAACCGACAATTGAAAATTTATTTAGAACTGGGAATAAGAAAAAAAAGTGAACGTAACACTAAAACGAAAAACGAATGGAGGCCGGACACGGCGGCGGCAATGGCGGCACGCCGCCCTGTCTAGGGTTTTTCTTTAAGAGGTGACGGCTAGGGTTTGTATTTTTGTGGTGGCGTGGGGGAGGGAAAAAAAAGTAACCAGAACCTTAAGGCTCTGATACCATGAAAGATAATAGAAATACTGAATTGATATTACTGAATAGTTAGGTTACAATATATAGAGATCACAATGAACCCTAAAAATCTAACTAAGTCCGTGGGCTCATACTACCAAAACCCTAATCTGATATACTATCTAATAATGTATGTTTATATATAGATAAGAGATTGTGAAATTAAAAAAAAAAAAAGGAAAACAACCGTTTGACAACGGTCAAATTACAAAACCAAGACAAAACCATTTCACAACGCCCGTTATGTCCAAAACGGTTTCAATCGAAAACGCCCTATAGCGCCTGGGGGGCGATGTTCCCCGACACTATAGGGTAGCAAAACGCCCTATAACGTTACCACTACACACAACCTAAATGAAAGTCAAATAAATTACATTGGAAACAAGTTTTGCAGCCTTTTCAGAAGTCTGCAACCTACTTTCTCCCAATCTTTTCACTTATTTTATTTACTTTTTATTTTAACACTAAGTTTTTCTAAAATACGTACTATATATAATACTATTTTATTTAATTATTATTTTTTAATGTTTACAATAAGCTAAATACGAATCCATTTGGTTCTTAAATCCGAGTCAACCGGTCTGATCGTCAAGAACATGTCCGATTCAAAGTTTGGGTCCGATTTTGTGATATGTTCTATTGTCGATAGTCAATTGATTTAATTATTTTATATTTAATCGGTTTCCAAATATTCTTACTTTTTTTGTATTATTAAGTAAATAATTATGTCTCTACTACTGTTCTGACCCCTCTTGTTAATTCAACTACTTTGTGCCCCCGTGAAAAAAACTTCTGTATTCGCCACTGGGTGTTAGGTAGCGTTTCATTAGAGTTACAATGTAATTTGTAAGTTTTGTGTGTTTATTGCTTATCCCGAGTTGATTCACACAACTATCAAACACCCGGTTTATTGTTTCCACCTTTAAATCGGGTTTTACACTAGTACCCAAATTCTTGTGTTCAGGTTTAACCAATAAAACGGTTCTACAAATGGTATCAAAGTCGTGGCTCGGTTGCTAGTGTGTTTTGTTAGCTTTTCTTAGAAATCAGATCCATTCAGAACAAAGAATTCAAGTATTTGAGAAAAACCCACTTTGAATATTTTTTAGAGTTTTCACCAATTTTGAATTAGATCTAGGTGTTAGATGATGTTTTTGATGATTTAGACTTGTTTAGATTCATCTCTTGAGTGAAACACAACCAAAATTTGACCATAAATGCGTGCAGATCAAATTCCTTGATTTCCCAGTTAAGTTTCCAGACAAGAACAAGAGGATGAATGACATATAAATGATAACATGCAGATGTTACTATTCAGGGGTGTGAGTGACATACACTTGTTACTTTTTAGGCATTTGACAGATACACCTAGTCTTTTCAGGTGCATGAAAGACATACACCTGGTCACATAAACCGATTAGACATACACCTGATTTTGAGACATACGCTTTAAGTTTCATACACCTCAATTTTTTTGGAATTTTTTTTAATTGTTGGACATTGGGTTGACCAGGTTTGACTTCTTTTGACCAAGTTGAATTTTGATTGACCACGTTGACTTTCATTGACCAAGGTTAACATCATTTGACTAAGTTGACTTTTCACTTACCAAGTTTGACTTCATGGCCAAAGTTGACTTTTGTTAAATTTAAAATGCGAGTTGACCAAAGTTTGACTTTTGTTAACCGGAGTTAATGTTTCAAGATGAACTTTATAATAGATAATAACTACATTTTGTGGGATTTCTGGCAATAAAAAATGGAACAACGTAAAGCCCAAGATCAAGCCTAACAATACCTCAAGCACAACAATTATCGGGAACAAATCTCTGGGTTATAAAAAGTCAACAACCACAACCAAAACCGCAATCACAATGACCAGTTGTTTCAAGAACAAATCCGTGTGCTTGTTAAGTTAAACAATCTCAATCAAACCAAACCAAAACAGACAACAAAACCGGATAAATGTCAATCAAGAAAAAGTTATGGTTTCGGTTACTCCTATAATTAAATTTGTTCCAACAAACATAGATGTTGCGAGACTTTTGGTTATACATGCCGATGAAGGTTGTGATTGGAATTCAAAGTTCGGGAAGATAGCCAAGGTGGAACAACGTGTTTCGCTCAATGGATGAAGATTGAAGATGAAAAGGATTCGTTTCTAACGCAAGTTGTAGATTATGCAGTATTTTGTTAATACCCAACAATAATGCTTGAAGTGGTGGCATCAATGATTTATGGATTTGAAATTCTTATGCCTAACTTTTCAGTTCAAACAACGACATTATTATAGAGAATGTCAAAAGTTAAAGGGCTCACTACACTGAGCGGCCTGTAGATACTCTAACACCGTATTCTGGCACGGGGATAGGTCAAACTTCTCCCCCAAGCTCTGATGGTTTTACTATATAGGGAACTCGCCAAATCATTTTAGGCCTTTGGGGTTTTGTCTTATTTATGAAACTAACAAGATCAAGATCGAGAAATGGCATGTGCAAGCTAGCCAACGCAAACACATAATGAATTAGAAGACATTTGAGCTTAAGAGAGTTTAAATGAGGAAAGTCAAAGCTCAAGTTCAAGCTTAATGACTGTTGAAGAGGGTTCATGCGAGAATAGTGAATCATCAGCTTGTGAACAACGTTCTAAACAATGTTCTAAAGAAACCAATAGTACAGATGCAGAGTGCTCAACTACTTAAAAAATTATTCAAAGATAGAAAGACAAGAGGTAAAGGATGTTGAGGTTCTGAACCATGTAACTGAAGCTCATGTGGAGCAGGATAATCGAATAAGTCCTGCAAAACCTGCTACTTGTGAATGTGCCAAGTGTACTGAACATTTAGGTAAAATTGAAAGGTTAATAGAACACAGTCTAAAACTTGAAAAATGATGTTTTAAGAACTCAAGAAAACCATTTTAAACAAAAAAGACGCAATTATTAACTACATTAGCTCTTGGGAACAAACCAAAGAGTTATCACATACTTAGTGTGAGAATGAAACTCTAAAGAAGAAGTTAGAAAGCTAATCCAATCTCAAGTCTGTATTGGCTATGATGCATGTCCTCCTCCGGTTAGTGCAAACTAGGGGTGTTCAAAGATATCCAAATCCAAACTATCTGATATCCGAATTTTCGAATTTGGATCCGGATAGTGATGATCAAAATTTTCAGAAATTTCGGATATCCAAAATCTATACATTTTCTTTTATTGGATATCCGAAATATCCCATAAGCTGAAAAGTAACTTTTTAGATCCCAAAGTTGTTAATGTTTTATACATGATGATGGGGCATGACAACTTATATTCTAATCGAGAATTTCCTATGAAAATGTTAAACAGACACTAATTACTAAATTTTCGAAGAACCGAACGGTTTAATTGGTGAAAATGGAAGTTCAAAAGTGGAACAGTGTAAACCTGTTCCCAAAAAACAGATTAGGAAACAGTTTGGTAAAAACAATCATGTTCAAACCATCATGTCAACCAAAGAAGCAGATCAAGAACAACCAAAAGGGTCCCAAGATCGAAAGGTACCGATCAGGTGAATAATTTTGAAAATAAGTCTAACTATGACCTAAGCAGTTAATCTCGGCCGAGACAACTGATATCTTGGCCGATATATCGGTTTTTGGCCAGGGACTTACAGGGACTTATCTCAGTATCAAATCTCGATTGTTATCTCGGTCCCAAAAATATCGGCCAAGATAACTGATATATCGGCCGATGTTTGAGTTTTTATACAGGTAATCTCACCGATTATATCGGTTCTGCCAAATAAAAAAATTAGGTCAAAATCAGTTAAGGGAAACTAGTTATTACCTCGATTCGAACCATAATCAGACATGCATGCTTCTCCTTTGGGCAAAATCGAATCCCATCTGAAGAATCGATCAATAGATGAAGCAAATTTGGGGCTAGGGTTTGTGTTTTGTTGTTGTGGCTGCTGTAAAATGGAGAAGGAGAAAGGTATGCGATGTTAAGTTTGGCTATGTTCCAATTTAACCCTCTCCATCTTTCACTTGTTTACATATAGTTTCCAAACTTGAAAATTTATACTTATATATAAAAATATATGTATATAGATTTTGCAATGACCAATATCTCACTGATATCCCACCGTGAAAACCGATATTTCAAATATCGGTCCTTGACCGATAACCGATATTTTACCGCATTAACTGCTTAGAGTGTGACTTCTCAATACAGAGATAAAAAAAATATTCACCTAGATCGTCTGACCATGATTCATACCTAAGTACCTCTTGATTTTGATGTTACTATGATAGCAACTTACCATGTGAATCTCCTAGGCATGTGCAATGGAGATCATATCAAGAATGTAGTGAAGTCGGACCCATGAGATTCGAGTGTCCATATATAAGAAAGTTAAAAAGGAAAGTTGATGAACCCCCTAGACACAACAACAAAAATCGTTTTGGCTTCCCTAACAGAAATTTTTATTCGAGTTGAAGGCTGTTGGAATTGTATACCCATCTCTCGATCAAAACTTCTCTAGGTTAAGGATCTCGTGGTTATCAATATCAGTTAGTGGTTTGGTCAAAATTTCTCTAGGTTAAGGTTCTCTTGGTTATCAATATCGGAATTCTATACCCTTCTCTCGATCAAAACTTCTCTAGCTCAACGTATGTGACACCCGCCAAGTTCACTAGTCGAGTCCGTACAATTAACTGGTTTGCTTCATTATGTTCTTAGAATAAGTGTGTCGGTGCGCCTCAATATTTGAACGAATATGTGGAAATAGACCCTACCCGAACACCACGACCATCGTAAGGATCAACAAAAGTGTATGGATTTTTCGTATAATACTTTATGAGACTAAAACTATATTATTATTTTTTAGTATGCAAAAACATTTGTGTAGAACCAAAACTTAAAAATAATATTATATACACATATGTATGTATGTATATATATATGTATAATGAAAGTGACATAACATGGACTAGAGACAAAACCTTCCACACATGCATACAACACTTACACTTGACAACTAGAAGCCTATGAATTGTCGCTTTCACACACACTACCTAGCTATTTATTAGACATGTGCATAATTCATTTTCTTTGACATGTCCCTTTCAAGACAACTTGCATGATAAGTCTAGTAACCTATACCTCTAAACAACCATGTGCTTATATGTAGGATAAGGACTTAACAATGGACATGTATAATTACATATGTATGCACGTGTATATGTATGTATGTATTTAATGGACAACTTGCAAGAACTATGATCAATCACTATCCCATGACAAGTCCCTATCCCACATGCAACTCTTACACTTGAAACATAGAACCATCATTAGCTTATGATAAGTCACTATCACAATAAGCACACCTAATCTTACACTAGTTTGGATAGACACCACACTACTTCAAGGTTATAGGCTAGTACACTTCCACATTTAGAATGAAACAAACATTCCTATCTATTACCTATCTAGCGGCCGAAAGTGACACCTCAAAGGACCAAATGATGACAAGTATTGTATGCATTGAAAGGTCACTATCTACCCTAACTCCTATGACAACTACATATCCTTCTAGAAGCATAGGCTTGGTTGTCAACACATGACTATGACACCTCCATTCTTACACATTTCGGCCGATCCATATTAGCCAACAAAGAACATGTGTATTTTCACCAAAATAGGCAACAAAACAATAATCTTAACCACCTTCTACATTAGTCAACCATACCCCTTATAACTAACTAATGATAATCGGCCAAGAAGCATGAAACATCACCATCAACTTGCAAAGCCTACTACCTAGTCTTGACACTATCTTACCCCATTTAGACTATACACATGCTTAGTTTACACCTCCCACAAGTCCACCATTACCCTTATTAGCTTAGGACAAAAGCTACATCCCTTTCTTACCTCTATGTTGGCCGAACACTACACCATCACCATCAACTCTTACAATTTTTGGCACTATGCTACATGCATGATCACAAAGAGACAAGCCTCCATACTTACACCTTTATGTGGCCTTAGTATTCTTCCAAGACATATCTACACTTGATCCTTGCCCAAAATGGATGATTTGGATGAGCATACAACTCACGGACAACCCACTTGACAATGACTAATCACTTTGTTAAGTTGAAACACTAATATGGCAAGAACCTTAATCAATGGACATAGGAAAGGAAGTATGGAACTTGCCATCTAATCCACTATATAAGGAGGCTTGGATTGAACATAAACACTTGCACCAACACCTCACAACTAACCTCTCACAAACACTCTCTTCCTCTCTTCTCTTGCTCTCGCAAACTCCCAAGTCATACCCCTCTTCCCTTTCAAGCTTCAAGGACTCAAGATTAGGAAGCTCGCTTAGGAGCCGAAGGTCCAAGCATTCGATCACATTCTTGCACCAACTAGGTACATTGTCAACTCACCATTACTTCTAGTTTTATCGGCCCTCTTGATTACCCGACCTTTGACCCTTAGTCGTATAGTAGTCGACCCTATCTTGCATATAAGTTAATGATTTTTAAAGGCATTGTCTTGTCTATTGTTAATTGATTTCAATCATTAACATATTCACACATATACAATCGCATATATATATAAATCACATACTTATGCAACACAAGTTGATACACCTACATCATGATTAATGTTTTATAAAGCTCACTCGGCCTTAATAGTTGTCAAGGAATCGATTTTTGGATCAAAACATACACGATCACATATAATGTTGCACATATACACTTTACAAAGGTACAATTAAGATGCGTAGTAATTGTCATGTGCAATGGCCCCACATATACATGACACAAGGGTCCACAAGTCGGGTGAACGACTCGTATGGTAAACAATAAGTACCCACAACTTAAGATATCTTTGACGTTATAGGGCACTTTTTTCGGGACAGTAGGTACTTTTCTTGCTTTGCTAGACCACATATCAAGATATCAGGTGAGTTTCGTGGCCCCTTTTACTGTTTTAATTTTTTGCAACTTCGGGGGAGAAACATGCTACAGATCAACATATGTACATGACAACAATATGTGTTACATGAGTTAGACCCACAATTATCACAGATCAACAAAAATTCCCCGGACAATCATAACCATTAGCTTAGCAATAAGCCGTGGATTATATGAATAGTACTATTTGGGTTTACACCCCCTTTCACTGTTAGTCGCGCTAACACATATGATTGCATATTATCCATACTCTACAATGTCCCGTGATAAGGCATTGGGGCGGGGTGAACATGAACGTCGTGGTTTGGTTATGGTGCTCATGGTAACTATATTCTGCATGGACACAGACAACGAAACTTTCTGAGCAACAAAACTGTTTTATCGAGTCAACAAAACCTACGGACTCACCAACTTTTTAGTTGACACTTGTAAGCATGTTTTTTTTAGGAAACCAAGTAAGGAAGTTAAGGAGCCAAGTTTAGGACTGCATAAAGAAGGCCTTGTTTTGTGGTTTCAACGTAGCTGTTTGAAACACTTGTTAGGATTTGAAATTTGTATTCGACTATGTGACTTATGTGTTTGCTGAAATAAATGACATTTTATTTAGTGTTTCTCATATAAACAATGTTTGTGATCACCATGTTCGTCTCACCTCGCGTTTCCGCCTTTGGCGGGGTGTGACAACGTAGATCCTTGGTGGAGCTCTGCATCCACAGAGGAAAAATTGGTGTCCCAAAAAGAGAAGACACAAGAGAAAGCCCACAAAACAAAGTCGTGATATGCCAACATTATATTTAAACGTGTTTTATAGTGATAAAAAACCTTAGAAACTAATCAGTATCGACTCTTATTGTCACACCCCAACCGATGGCGGAATACATCGGGGCGAGACTTGGGATAGATTGCTCAAAGACTTCATGACACTAGAATTCGTGACAATATAATTTAAGGATAAAAATTTCATTCATAGCATAATCATTGTCTAAAAGATAACAAAATACAAATTGTTTCATGAAAAGGAAAGTACAACATCAAAACATAGAAATTTAAACTACTTGCGAGTTTCTAGTCCATTCCTAATTAGTTTTCTTGATAAACCTGCATTAAACATTTCCTGCAACATGTATAAAATATCCGTCAACACATAAAGCATTGGTGAGCATACTAGTTTTGAGTCTAAGTACATAGTATAAGAAAGTCTACTCGAATCATCATGTTATAGGCATATGCACGTAGAACCATACAAACGGCAACAACACTTGATAACACAAAAGACTTTAAACTTATCATGACCCATAAAGGGGGCGGCGTGTCAACCTATAGCGCTATACATGTAAGGTGGGTTGTTGGCTAATCGTACATTTGTATGTAAGACTTTGAATTCTAGCATGGCATAGCATAATAGCATTTAGATTGAGTATAATAGTTTTAAGAGTATGAAATCGTTTAAGTTTTGATAGTGATACATGTTGAGCCCCAAAGAATAAAGAATAAAAGGGGGACAAGTATAACTCACCTTTGGGTGCGTCTTGATATAGTTCCAAAGATAAGTCTTGGTAGTTTAAGCTTTAGCTCCGATTAACTAGAATTAAGAATTAGAGTTTTAGGTTCGAGTTTTAGATTATAGATTCACGAGAGTCATGCAAGCCTTTTAGGCAAACCAAGCACAAATTGCCTTTAGGGCAATCCGGATGGTCATGAGATTAAGTTAGACCAAGCACAAAATCATCATAGATGATTCGGATGGTATAAGGTTAGGAATGTGAATCCATTTGATAGGTTCATGTCATAACCACTTCGTTTATGGAATAAACGTGGGTTTTGGACACGGGATTTCCCCTTTTCTAGTGTGGATAAATCCGTAGCACAAGAAGGGTCAAGAGAGTTGGTAAGGTAGGGTGTAACCACAAACCTTCCAAAGATTAATAATAGGATAATAAGATAGAAGATTGAAAGTAAGTTAATAATAATACATAGTATAACCAATACCATAGCACAAATCCATCTAACATTAGATTGTTAGTAGACTTGGTTGGTTCCTTCACAACAAACATTCTTAGGACATAAAAACAATTCAGAAAATAAACCCATTTGGGACCTCTTTTAGGTGCTCTACCCTTATCACACTTCTGTGGATAAACATGGGGAAGATCCTAGAGGTTGCTCCAAGGAGTTTTGGATAGAAAAGAGAAGGAAAAAATGAAAAGAAAGAAGGTTTGAGCATAGAAAACTTACTGATGTGTAATCAGGAAGTATGCTCAAGAAACTTGAAGTTTAGAGAGATTTTTAGGAAGAAAAGAGATGAACAAGAGATTAAGGTGTAGGGAGGGGTTGTATTTATAGATGGGTTAAGGGGGTTGGGTATTAAATGGAGTAAATGAGGTGGTTAGGAGTGAATTAGGTGGGAGATTATGAGTTTGATTACTATGTAATGCTCCTAATTGTTTAAGCTGCTGTGACAGCTCGTTCAAAAAGAATAAAGAACGAATCAACAACAATGTTTGTTGTTTTTTTTTATATCAAAGTCAAATGAAAATATTATGGAATGGTCATCCTTATGCATGCTGTTCGTTTCTAAAGAAAAGAAAAAAAAAATACGATGACACTTGAATTTTATGTTGTTGTTGATTAAGATATTTGGAGACTTTACAAAAAGTCAAGGCACCATTTTCGTTTCTTTTTTTTTTAAACTAAAAAGTATTATTATTAATTAATAGATATATATAAATAAATAAATATATATTAACAGCTTAACTAAATGAGTTTTCTTGTTATAACGCCTAAATTGAATAGGATAAATTATGATGACGACTCGTCATGCCATGGTAGGAGTAACATAAAATAAGCGAATAAATGCGAACTTGGAATTTGTTAAATATAGAATTTAAAATGCAAGAAAAGTACAAATAACGCGATGTTACAGTCTCCCCTACTTTAGGAAATTTCGTCTCGAAATTTAATTAGGTGTCAACCTTTGAAAAATAGGTAAGTGGTTTGATATGAGAACAAAGCTTGTTAGTTCATTATGTTTAAAGCGAATACGGTATCTAGTCATTTGTGCGATAATTATGCTCGTAAGAAAAGTACTTTTAAAATTTTAACCCAAGGTCGTAGGTAGAAATTTGAGAACTTAACCGACGTAAGCATTTTGTAAATAGTGAAATAAGGGGTATGTATAAATAGGTTTGTATACGCATCAATTTGAAGAAAAGTAAATATCTAGTATAATATATACATGAAATGATAAAAAGTTTTTGGAAAATAAGCATCTTCATAGTGTATATGAAGTAGCAATAGTAAGTATACCGTATGAAAAAAAACGAAAACCTTGTGAAGGTAAGTAAGTATATTTGTATAACATATAGAAATCTTTGGGAAAATAGATACTTGTACGTACAAAATAGTGAAAATTGAAGGTGGTTAAGTATATCGTACATTATATAGAAATTTTGGTAAAATAGGTAGTTATACGGTATATCATATATGAATTAGTAGAAATTGTTGGCTTGCAGAATAAGTGTCTTTGGTAAGTGGGTGTAATAGTAAAAACATGAGTATAATGAGTGACTAGATGTGGGAATGAGTAGTAGTTAGTACTAGTTATTTGGTTTGCACGAGGTCGAAACTTTTAGTTAGAAAACTTGTAGGGGGGATTAAGTAAATGAGAAATTGGACTATATGGAAACAATATTTTGGCGAAATAAGTAGTTGTTATTTAGTTTTGGAAATCCGGCATATAGTTAGTCAAGGAGGTATGAGAGAGTGAGGGAAAATCTTGTTTTAGTTGTATAAGAGCTTTTAGAGTATCAGGCCAAAGTTTACGGGCCTTAGAAAGCGACTTTTGAAAACGAAAGATTGATGATTAAGCAAGGAACACATGAGGAAAGAGTGGAGTTTGATGTAGATTGCAAGCATAGATTATTCATAGCATGGATGATGTTACATAGTAAAGAGTGTGGTTCAAACAAAGTTATGGTATGCCTAAGGGATAAGTGATACAAACATATTTAGACTAGTGAACTACAATTTAAGTGGCATTACCGAAAACAAATAATGTACGTGTTGATTAAAATTTTAATTCGAAACCCAACTTCTCAAGGCGCGAATAACTCTACTTTTGGTAGCATGACAGGACATTTACGTTGTAGGGCGTACCATGTCGTTATCATACTCCATCCGCGTTGTTATTCGAGTCATGTTAGATTACACACACTAGGGCTCGTTATGTTTTCCATGCGGCCAATTATCGTAATTACGTGTGCACCCGTAATTAGTCCAGTTGTCGTATGGTCCAAATAATTTTGCCTTCGTCATGTGTGGGTCGCTAGTGAACACAAATACTTACACACCAAGGGCAAGAAATGAAACTAAGACATTTAAACAGTTTTAATGTTGTAAACATGGCAAGTAACGTGACATGTAACACATAAAATGGAAAGGCATTTAAGCAAGTTTTCGATGTTGTGGTGCGTACGAGTTTTTGGCATAGGTATATGGTATCGTGGTGTAATGGTGTAGGTTTATGTATGGGTGGTTATGTTAAAATGTATAAAACAAAAGAAAACAAAAGGGTGGCCAATTAGGTTCCTACTGAAGTGGGAAAACGTTTTGACTTTGGACAGCATAGAATTTGAGTTTATTACAAATCAAGTTTATGACTCCATGAGGGATTTTTTTTTTTTTTTTTGCCTTGCAAGACCAAGGGTCAAGTTTGGTGGTAAAAGAATTTAGTCCGTTGGATGTTAAAGAAAAAAGATGGATTTAATTGAAGTGGGGAAAATTTAGTGTAAAAGTTTTATCGATGATGGTCGTTTGATGTATGAAAAATCCATTTTATTAAGCGAGGAAAATAGTTTATTGACAATTTTAGTTTGGCGTTGATGAATATTTTGACTCGTGATACGATTTCAAGAGAAAAGGTTTTGGGATTATAAAGAAGTAGATTATTTGATTTAGCGTGTCTTTGCTCACAAGTCTTGTTTACAAAAGTTTTTTTTTTAAGACTTCTACCATTTAGAATCTTGTTTGTCATACAGACTCGACGCACACATTTGTTAGTGGTTTGAAAGTGAGGATTTTATAGAAGAATAGGCATCCTCTTAGAAATAGTAGAAAAAATTTTGTTCCAAATTTTTGAAAAAGATTGTGCGCGAGGAGAAAAGGGTTTTGCGATGTGTGAATTTTGCTGATAAACTATGATTGTAAACTAAGATAACGATGGTATTTAATAATTCATAAAAGAAAATTTCACATCCGAACAATTTCTTGAAAACATTACATAAAGAAATTCTCATTTAAAAAAAAAGAAGAAAAATCAGTCTTCTTCAGTGTGGCGAGTGGGTCTTCCAGCATCGTAGATCACCATGGAAAGTCTTGGGCATTGGTTGCGTTCATGGGTTGGGTCGTTGCACTCGGAGCATATCCATCCATTGGCTTTAGTAAATGAGGTAGTGCTAGTAGGTTTTTTCGGGTTGTGGTTTAGTGGTGTGGCGACATGTTTTGGTTAAATGACCATATACACCACAGTGGGCGCATACGCGGCATTGTGAGTGAGTGAGATGGTGGAATTTACAACTGTTGCATAGCGGATAGGTTCCACGGTACTGCTTTTTGTTGGGATTCGGAGTCTTAGGAGTTGTCGAAGTGTGGTTTCGTTTGAGGTTTTTGCGTTTTCGGTTATCCTTTTTCGTTTGTTTGGTAGGGGTATGGGTAGAGGGTTTAGTATCTACATGGTTTGTGTTGTCCTGGATGGTATCGCTGGAGTTTGGAATTGGGTTTGTTGGTGACTCTAGGTTAGGGAGAATCTTGATCAATTCTTGGGCGATAAGACTCGCCAGTTGGTTGAGATCGATGCTGTTGAGACGGGAAGACATCTACGAGAATCATACATAGGAAAATTTGCATAAGCGTTTTTTTTTTTTTTTTTTTTTTGAAAACAAGGTGACTTTTGAATTTAGGAAATAAGTTACTAGAATTTTGGTTAACAATGAAAAGCTTGCGGGTAAGACTAGATCGGTGAATTTGATACATATTTAGTTAAACAAATTACATAAGCTCAGGTTGTTCATAGATTTAGTCTGCAAGTTCAAGTTACACGTATAGGACGCAAGTTTCACATTGTTCAAATAGCATAACACGTAAGTATAAGCAAGTATAGTGCATTTAGACAATATAAAGGAGCTCTGATTAATGTTGGTTTGCAATTATTAGTATTGTTTGGAGATTGCAAGAGTAGCTTGAAATGCGAGTCTTGAGAGCCTTTGCGAGTAGTAAAAAAAAATTAAAAAAAAAAGTAAATCGAATATATGTAGTGAAAACATAGCATGAAAACAACATTGAAAGTAATATTAACATAAAATGAGAGGCTTGTTTTAAGCAAGCAATTGGAGTGTTCCGGAACGGAACTAAGACTAACCAAAGTGGTTCGAATTTACCTTTGAGTTTGAAAACATGCTTTGGCTTAATAGGTGGGAATACTCTCCCCGAACCTGCGGTTAACGGTATTCACCCTTCCAGTTACTACATGTTTCTTGTCATTAGTAAATTTGAGACTTTAGCGAGATTTAAAAAAAATATCAAGGATTGAAACTAGTCGCTAAGTTGTGGATTTCACTCCTATCTTAGCGAGGTCGTTTCTTTGAGTGTGGTTTGTACACTTTGTCCAATGTGGTAAGAAAATTAATTCCAACCTTCAATTGGTAAGTGTCCACTAGAACGAGAATTGTGAAATTTCCACCAAGGTGAGGATATCACTCCTATCTTGGTGTAGTTTCAAAACACAAAGATTTTACGCGGATTGAAAGTTATCACCAAAGTGAGGGTTTCACGCCTATTTCGGTGATTTCCTTTCGTTTGTGTTATACGAGCGTCTTCGAGTGTAGAGTAATCCACAAATAGGAAGGTAAATTTTTAAGAGCAAAAGAATAAGGTAGAAGCAAGATAGGGAGAACAAGTATATTAAGCATGATAAAAGGGATGGTCAAAATGGTTCTTAACTATAGTCTAGGTCAAACATGGCAATTTTTCCTAATTCCCTATAGTCATGGCTCTGATACCAATCTGTCACACCCCAACCGATGGCGGAATACATCGGGGCGAGACTTGGGATAGATTGCTCAAAGACTTCATGACACTAGAATTCGTGACAATATAATTTAAGGATAAAAATTTCATTCATAGCATAATCATTGTCTAAAAGATAACAAAATACAAATTGTTTCATGAAAAGGAAAGTACAACATCAAAACATAGAAATTTAAACTACTTGCGAGTTTCTAGTCCATTCCTAATTAGTTTTCTTGATAAACCTGCATTAAACATTTCCTGCAACATGTATAAAATATCCGTCAACACATAAAGCATTGGTGAGCATACTAGTTTTGAGTCTAAGTACATAGTATAAGAAAGTCTACTCGAATCATCATGTTATAGGCATATGCACGTAGAACCATACAAACGGCAACAACACTTGATAACACAAAAGACTTTAAACTTATCATGACCCATAAAGGGGGCGGCGTGTCAACCTATAGCGCTATACATGTAAGGTGGGTTGTTGGCTAATCGTACATTTGTATGTAAGACTTTGAATTCTAGCATGGCATAGCATAATAGCATTTAGATTGAGTATAATAGTTTTAAGAGTATGAAATCGTTTAAGTTTTGATAGTGATACATGTTGAGCCCCAAAGAATAAAGAATAAAAGGGGGACAAGTATAACTCACCTTTGGGTGCGTCTTGATATAGTTCCAAAGATAAGTCTTGGTAGTTTAAGCTTTAGCTCCGATTAACTAGAATTAAGAATTAGAGTTTTAGGTTCGAGTTTTAGATTATAGATTCACGAGAGTCATGCAAGCCTTTTAGGCAAACCAAGCACAAATTGCCTTTAGGGCAATCCGGATGGTCATGAGATTAAGTTAGACCAAGCACAAAATCATCATAGATGATTCGGATGGTATAAGGTTAGGAATGTGAATCCATTTGATAGGTTCATGTCATAACCACTTCGTTTATGGAATAAACGTGGGTTTTGGACACGGGATTTCCCCTTTTCTAGTGTGGATAAATCCGTAGCACAAGAAGGGTCAAGAGAGTTGGTAAGGTAGGGTGTAACCACAAACCTTCCAAAGATTAATAATAGGATAATAAGATAGAAGATTGAAAGTAAGTTAATAATAATACATAGTATAACCAATACCATAGCACAAATCCATCTAACATTAGATTGTTAGTAGACTTGGTTGGTTCCTTCACAACAAACATTCTTAGGACATAAAAACAATTCAGAAAATAAACCCATTTGGGACCTCTTTTAGGTGCTCTACCCTTATCACACTTCTGTGGATAAACATGGGGAAGATCCTAGAGGTTGCTCCAAGGAGTTTTGGATAGAAAAGAGAAGGAAAAAATGAAAAGAAAGAAGGTTTGAGCATAGAAAACTTACTGATGTGTAATCAGGAAGTATGCTCAAGAAACTTGAAGTTTAGAGAGATTTTTAGGAAGAAAAGAGATGAACAAGAGATTAAGGTGTAGGGAGGGGTTGTATTTATAGATGGGTTAAGGGGGTTGGGTATTAAATGGAGTAAATGAGGTGGTTAGGAGTGAATTAGGTGGGAGATTATGAGTTTGATTACTATGTAATGCTCCTAATTGTTTAAGCTGCTGTGACAGCTCGTTCAAAAAGAATAAAGAACGAATCAACAACAATGTTTGTTGTTTTTTTTTATATCAAAGTCAAATGAAAATATTATGGAATGGTCATCCTTATGCATGCTGTTCGTTTCTAAAGAAAAGAAAAAAAAAATACGATGACACTTGAATTTTATGTTGTTGTTGATTAAGATATTTGGAGACTTTACAAAAAGTCAAGGCACCATTTTCGTTTCTTTTTTTTTTAAACTAAAAAGTATTATTATTAATTAATAGATATATATAAATAAATAAATATATATTAACAGCTTAACTAAATGAGTTTTCTTGTTATAACGCCTAAATTGAATAGGATAAATTATGATGACGACTCGTCATGCCATGGTAGGAGTAACATAAAATAAGCGAATAAATGCGAACTTGGAATTTGTTAAATATAGAATTTAAAATGCAAGAAAAGTACAAATAACGCGATGTTACACTTATAATACCAGCACTTGCTACAACCTAGGACCACAAAAAAATACTTAAATCATTATTTTGTAATGTATGAAAAGTAAATTGCACATTTTTCAATTTAACACCTATGTATAAAAGGTCATAAGAAAATATAGGACAGGTGATAAGAAAAATTTATATTCATAACGTGGAATCTATGTAGAACCTCATGTCAAAAGGTTAACATGTGAAACCGAAATTGTATATTTTTCAATTTAACACCACTGTAGTGATAAGAAACTTTTTATATTCAAAACGTGAAAATCTAGGTAGAACCTCATCCCAAAAGGTTAGGGTATGTAGCGTTATTATAGTTTATTATATTGTCAAAACAATAGAAACTCGCAACCAGAACAACAATTATAACAACTAGTGGGATTCTCCCATGCCAAGAATTGAGTCGGTATCTATTCAATTTTTTTTTGTGGTGTAGCAACTACAAATGAAAACCCAAAAACGAAAGTCGTGATATGCTCAACGGGGATATTATGAAACCTGATAAATGTCGGTATCAGTTCGGTTTGTCATAATACCAGCACTTGCTACAACCTACGTTAACAAAAAAATACTTAATCATTGTTTCGCAAAATATTAAAAGTTGTAACACCCTAAAACCGTAATGCAGAAAATACGCAGCGGAAATACCAACCGAAAAATTCATTTCTTTAATAACAACCTTGAATGATTAGAAATCAAATCTACTAAGTATTTTAAGTGTTACATCTTCTATTATTTCTTATTGCCTTCAACAAAACTCATCTTTATTTGGTTAAGTGACCGTGACCACGTACAATCTGCCTCCTCGCTCGATCGCCATCCTTTCCTTGCTTTACGAGGTAGACAATACAACCTACAATCACCACATAACCATATCATTAGTTCGGTAAGTGACTATAGTCAGTATTTTTACAACATAGTAATAGCATCCCAAGGAAGCTAGATAATCTCTTTGACTTGTCTCCGCAAACTTGGACTAATACAAGATACGAGCTTAAATCCGATCTTTGGATTCTAGCCTTGATATTCCATGCATTCATCCTCATCTATCATGTGCCTTTGTTGAAACACCCTAAACCTTTCAATACTGAAAATACGCAGCGGAAATTCGAACCATAAAATTTCTTGCTTTATAAAAACATTCTCTTATGTTAGGAACCCATAGCTACAAGATATTATAGGTGTTTCTTCTTTTATTGTTTGTTATTACATCAAATACAACTCATCTTTATTAGTTTAGTGACCGCGATCCCATACAATCCGCGTCCTCACTCGACCTCCAACCATTTCTTGCTTGGTGAGCTAGACTAGACAACCTGCAACTACCACATAACCATTTCGTTAGTTCATTAAGTGACTTCATGCAAATATTCAAAATATGGAAATAACATCAACAATACTCAATAATCATATCCAAACGCCTTTTTGCAAGTTCGGATCCGATCTCCGGATCCTATCCTCCAATTTCCATATATTCATGCTTACATACCTGCATCTGTATTACCATCCTCATAACAAAAAGATTAGTAACACTACAATACACACGCACGTACAAATCCCATGTACAAGTTATCTTGACCCGTCATACTTTTCTTCCTTCGTGTATTCTCTAGGACAAACATGACGTTTCCGAACCTATACTCAATCTACACATAACGACCAACCTTTACATACAAAACACCTTCACACATGCCCGGGCATAAGCACCCATGCACACATTCTATTACACAATCATCCGACGCGTGATAACTCTACTTACCAAACAGTTTACCATTTGTGTGACCTTGCATAACTATACAATTCAATCTAAATAGCTAAACCCATGATACAATGTAGCCATCTATATATACACACACACATATCAATCCGTACATTTTACCATTCATTCTTATGCCATACTTGTTAATCTTGGGTTTGTTTCATGCTTAATTACCCTCACTTCATTTTATCTTTGTTGCCTATTTATACCAACTACTTTCCTTGTTGTATGGTGAACTATACCCATTCACCAATAACATCAATTTGCTTACCTTGTTATAAATTACCATTTCATACTTGTTCCCATTCTATATTTATACATAAACATACAATTACTAAACGAAGAGTTTGCATCATAAGTCACTTACCTTTGCCCGTAGGAGTGTTTTCGCCTTATACGCGTTTGACTTATAGTCCCAAGCTTTTCACCTAGCTCGAGATCATATCCACTTGACCCATTGACTTTTAAGCTTCTTGTACCTAGCTTACTTTCAAGTCAACATGCCGTGTTAGAATACTAATTTGGAACTTACCTATTCAAACATTAGTATTCATTCTACATCATTCAAACATGACATCAATACATTCAACAACTAGTTCTATTCAATAAGTCCTTCCATATACTACCCGTTCGACCCGTTAGTGAAAATACTTGCATGAACTAGTTGGTAAGTGTTTTTAGACACCTTTTTGAATGCCACATAATACTCTATTCTTTCCCTACAATCCGTACTCCAAGACTACTACAAGCGTGTACATGCTTACACCTTTTCTTATTAAAGATTACATTATAAATGTGCAGCGATTTTCTGCGCAGCTGCTGTTCAAGGTCGTTTTTCCCCTTCTAAACCTCGGAATCAGATCTTGACTATCAAATACAAAATGTTCTCCATTCAAGGACCTTTCCAAGCATATAAAGAACACCTCCTAACGATTTTTCTATGATTTTATATGAATATTTTAAGATCAGGTCAGAAACATAATTTTGACCAAACAGCTTTGCTGTCAAAACTGAAATGCTGACTTTAGATGCTGTTTTGACCCACTACAACTCAGAATCAGCTTCTTATGACTAAATATGAAATGTAATATGTGCAACAAGCTTTCCAACGATATAAGGCTCGTCTTCTAACTCATAATAACGAATGAGATATGCCCTTTACAAGATGACTATCTAGGGCTGTCAAAAGTGACGAATTTCATACAATTTTTTTTACACCATTTGATTTAATTCAAGTTTGATGTAGGCATTTTATCAAACACCTTATGTGCACCATTTTTGTAAATGAATTCTAAGCCTTATGGACTTCTCAAACTTTACCATTTATTTAGCTAATCATCAATAATTCATCACTTTGATTTCTAACACATTTACAAAGCATACAAATTACAACTTACGCAAGATTTCACCACATCCTTGTATGGTTCATACCTAGGGTCAAAACCCACTACATTCATACTTCAAGTATCAATTAAACACAAGAATCAAGCATCACATAGCATAATATCATCTATTCAAGTTCCTTTAGGGTCTCTAACCATGAGGGAACCCTTAGACATCATAAATTCATGTTTTTAATCAACATATAAGATTCATGCAATACATATGGAATACAATTCCTCTACAATCCATGCCTAAAACATAGATTTCTTACAATTTTAGTAACATCAAAGCTACTAATCAAAACCAAAATCATCATCTTTGAATACAAGCAAGCTTCTAACAATTTAACTCATTTAGAAACCATTAAGAATGATCAATATCACTAATAATCAACAATATCACGGATTTAACATGTTTTGCTCAAAACCCATATGTGGGGTTCAAAATTCATACCAATTGAGGGTTAGGGTTCTTACCAAGGCTCCAAAGCTTGTAGAAAACTCTAAATTTGCAACCCATCAAGTCTACCCTCAAAACCCCTTTGCATCTTGCATCAATTGTGAATTTTAGGGCTTGGTTTGGTCTTGAGAAGACCTCCCCTTTGGCTGAAATCGTATTATGCCATGGGGGGTGTTTCTTGAACTTGTTATTAACCCACTATTTACATGAATGACCCTTCAAATATCCCCCAATGTCCCCCTTTTAAGAAACTTAACTAACTAAGTTAGTTTCTATTATTATTTGCTCACTTATATAAATAATAGCATTTATTAGTTTATTTCCATATTAGAACATAACATTCATTCTTATGCTCTAAATTCCGTTTTATTATTTTGCTAATCGCGCTTAGTGGCAAACTTAAGCAAAATGGATTTTTGGGGCGTTACATTTGTTGTGATTCACATGACAATACGGTTAATAACATTAACAATACATACATAAACACGACCTCCACGATTTCATTTCAATGTCCCACCATCCTTTAATCTTAAACATTCTTACTAAGATCAATCATGGAGCTTAGAGTAACCTTAAGAATCCTTACATTCCCACATAATGACACATGATAAACCATGTTAGAAAGAAGAAACAAAACAAAAGATTCAGGGGTCCACCGTAACTTACTCTGGCCACCGTAAGTTACGGTAGCCCCTGTTTCAGTTTCCACCGTAAGGCAGTAGAGGTCCACCGTAAGCTTTCTGATGTCCACCGTACCTTACTCTGGCCACCGTAAGGTACGGTAGCTTCTGCAAATTTGGCTTATTTTCTTCATTTCCTTGCCCGCTTTCCCCCAATCTTTGAACGCCTTTCAACTCATGTTCAAGGCCATTCCTAAAGGGCACTTGGGGACTTGTTTAACACCATTTAATCATGCTTTAAAGATGTCCATTTATGGTGGTTTATAACCCTTTACGGTTTAACTACAATTCATCTGATTCTCACCCAAATCGACCCGTTAAGGTCTTAGTTATACAAAACCTTATTTGATCTTCCAAAGGGCATAACCATCATTTTGTTAACCCATCTAACTCTTGTTAAACTAAAAATCATCGTCCAATTATTTAATTATGACCCAGTTTATAGGTTTATCCTTTGATAATTCCTTGGAATTCCCAAAACACCCTCCTCGGCTTATTTTACAAACTAGTCACCCGTGGGTGACACTCCTTGGTTTAATTCCATTGTTTTTAACCGACTAACTTATTTGGAAATCTCTAAGCCCTCATGGACTTAGTTTTCTATCATTTTCAATATTACATTACTATTGGTCATTCTTAGGCGCATTAGCGCGCATTGGACATAGTTTTGCAAATAACTACCAATTTAACGCCCCCACTTCATGAGGGTGGTTTTCATACGCATATACTACCACTACATCATTCCCATTCTATATGAACATAATTCAATATCATAGATTCGAGTTAAGTTCGGGAATCACTTACCTTAGGTTCTCCAAGTTCATGCTTGTTTACTTGCCTCATCTTGACCCATTAGCTTCCCATGCTTGAGTCCATCATTTCTATCCTTTCATATCATCATGTTCACATCATTGTTAGCATACATGTTCATTCATAAGCAATCATACCCAAATCATATATCACATTGACTTGCATAGGTCATTTTCTAACATGCATATAACATAGCTTCCCACCCTTTTTTATTTACCATACAAGTAATTGAACTCAACATCGTATGTGTCACATAACCAAGCTAACGTGTCTCACAAGAAATCCTCAATCTCACAATCATGCTAGAAAACATACCACATTATTTCCATGTCAGTTGACTTTCCAGAAAGTCAACT
This sequence comes from Ambrosia artemisiifolia, assembly GCA_032199755.1. NCBI lineage: Eukaryota > Viridiplantae > Streptophyta > Magnoliopsida > Asterales > Asteraceae > Ambrosia > Ambrosia artemisiifolia. The sequence goes on along the minus strand of CM063526.1, from coordinate 33,844,656 downwards.
TTCAATCATACAAACTGTCCTTTTTACAAACATATGTCTATATTAGCATACTAGGTTTTATGAAATTCACCCTAAGCGTCATGTTCCTATCTCATTAACATACGAGATTACTCGTCATACCAATTAACAAACAATGGCGTGCATCATAGTATTTAAGCATAGTGTACATACTACTAATGCATACTCCTTACCACATCATATAATCAACTAAATCCCCACATGATTACTCTCTAAGACGAAATCCTCATGTTAACCTACTATCAATTGCATCAATTATCACACTACTTTCATACTTGTCCAATCTTGCCTACAATTTCATAAGTTAGACTAATCTAGGCATTTCATCAAACACTTGGTGTGCATACAACATTTAAAACACAATGTACTAGCATTTCATGCATACTTTCATAGCTCATAACATAAATCATCATATTTCTTCCCTACATTACATACCATTCATTCAATAGTTATCAACATAGCAAATCATCACTTTCTTTTCAATGCATTCAATAATTAACTAAGAATGGTCTTGGATTTACACCAAGACCAACACCCACTTCCAACATAGGTGCAAAACAATCTAATTAGCACATGAATCAAGCATAGCCTTATGTAGTATCATGAATTATGGTTCCTTTAGTGTCTATCAACACCTAGACACCTCCATTCATCCTTGATTCACGTTTTTACATACACCCTAGGTTTTCATCAAATCCAAAATTAATCATAACATCAAAATCTACCAAATAGAAGGTACCTTTGGGTTTGATTGACCTTAAATGGCCCCTTTCTTGCTCATGCATCGATTTCCCCTTGTTTTCTTACTAGATTGAGCTTGGTAGTTGGGTTAGGGTTGGAGCCCCTTTTCTCCTTCTCCTGATGTCGATCAAAACACACACACAAAGTGTGTGTTTTTGGTGTTTTTATCATATTTAACAATGATAATATGGACTTTGGGTAATTGACATATTCCACCCTCCAACTTATAACCTCTTGACTCAATATCATATCTATTAATCCCGCCTATCAATGTCTTTAAATGAAGTGGGTTTTCGGGGTGTTTAATCATTCCTCCAGACGACACTATCCATGTATCCAACCTTAAGAAATGTCTGTCCGACGAGTCTTTAACCATTCCTCCAAACGAAATTCACATCGATGACCAACTTCATTTTGTCGAGGAGCCAATCGAGGTGACTGATTGGAGAGTCCAGAAGTTGAGAAGGAGCCGCACCAAACTTGTGAAAGTCAGATGGAATGCAAAGCGTGGTCCCGAGTTTACATGGGAACGCGAAGACCAGATGAGACACAAGTACCCAGCTCTCTTCCCTAAGACTACCGAAACTAGTAGGGAAACTCGATTTCGAGGACGAAATTCCCAAAACAAGGGGAGAATGTGACAATAGTCAACAAACCAGGTCAATATTCGTACATGGTTCAGTTATTGCTTTACTATATGTGCATATCTAGATAGTTTTTCATACACTATACCCCCCCTAGTCTAGTGAAGCACGAGTTTACCAGGAAACTCAACAAGGATACATTTGCTCAGTCATACAACACCCAAACACTCAATCATCAAGCCTTTAGTAAGAACATATAAACCTAACACATGAAAGGTTTCCATTAGCACATGTATATCAATCAAGAAAGTGTTCTTGAACTCTCATTTTCTAACAATAATATACGACCAAGTAACCACAACACCAAGACAAAAACAACAACTACATCATGTACAAAACACTAGTTCATAACACATGTGGTTAACTATTATAGAAACATCTAAACACATTTGGTTTGGATCGAAGCATTCACTAGAAAGACTTGATTTATCACCATCACACCTTATAATACAAACACAAGAATCCAAAACCTATGTCTACACCTCATAGATTTTCGGCCATAACATCTTATATAATTAACATATGATGTAAGCTACTACACTAGCTCATGAGATCACTACTTACACTAAATAAGATACTTGACCTTAGGTAACTATCTTTCCATCCAAGAATCACTACCTATATGTGTATGTATGATCACCATCATCGAACACTAGGAGCATCACCACTAGGCCTAAGACAAATGCTAAACTAAGATTGGTTCTCACAAGAGACAAACATTCCCTTGCACTAGAAAGGAAACCTTACACACACACCTTAACACATGACATTTGCCTCTTTTGTTCATTGCTTTTCGGCCAAATACCTCCACAAAACACCAAGAAGCTTCCAAGATTTACAACCCACAATCTAGGAACAATCACTATCTAATAGTATGGACAAAATTTGTCATTGACATGTCACTATCCAATCCTATAACTCATCCACATAGCTCGGCCGATTACAATTCCCAAAGGAAAGTGATAGATCAATAAAACATTCTAGAATGTACAACTCATTAGTGAGTCATTAGCATGAAATTGGCTAGGGACAAAAGATCACCAACATCCAAGTAAGTCAACCTTACCTTAAAGATGTTTAGAAGCCTACAACACCTAGCTTTTCACCAAATCATGTTAACATTCTCTTGACACTACACTCGGCCGAACAAAGAGGAGGTTAACACAATTGTTTTGTCATCACATGCTTGAAACCACTATAAATAGCCTCCTTGTTCCTCTCAAACAACTCGCACCACACCCCTTTCTTTCTCTTGATCACTTGTAGCCCCAAACACCCTCTCAAACACTTCAAAACCATCGATCAAGTCAAGCTCAAGCCAAGGAATAGGAAGGCCAAGCACTCGAGACCATTCCTCACTTAGAGCTCACTTCGAGTAAGTATTCTTGTCCCAATAAGCTTCTAAACTCTAGGCCTATTATGTTCACCCAATCTATCAACTCTTGAGTCTTTAGAATCGGCCCTATGCATACACTAGTCACACACATTGTTACATCTATGGCAAACACCTAACTAATAAGCATTTTAACATTAAGTTACACACTAGTAGTCAAGGCCGATCCCCATGTCTACATTTCATGTCAAGTTGAGTGTAAACAAGTCCAACCATATCATGAAGACAACCTCTTAGTGATAGTAAAACTCATGTAATCCATGATTCTAGACTTAAGGTATTAATGAATGCTTTATAAACATTGTTGCCATCAAAACCACTCGTAACCCCCTTAACATAATCACGGCCATGACTAGACAAGCCTAAGCCAAGCCCATTTGAACCCAAGAGCAATCGGATTCAATGCCAACATAAGGCATTGATTCGGCAATAAACATTTAACGTGTGTTAGATTGGGCCGTAGCATGGGTTAATGCATAACAAGCTTGTAAAGGGCTCCAAAACACATAGGTACACTTGTTTCCTTAAGAGACCTACCACACATGAGAGATGGGTATCAACATAGAGCCCATGATAGCATGTGGGTCCATTGGTGTTCAAAACATCATACTTTCAGGATCACGTGACTCAAATTTACACTAATTACAAAGGTCCATAGACGTGGGGTGAACAAATTGTATGACGAGAAATAGGGACTTGTGATTTACCATGCTTTTGATGAAATCATAGGGCAATTACTGTCAGGACGATAGTCATTTCACTTTTCGGCTTCACTAGACCACGTGCATCTCAAACAGGTGAGTTTTCATGGCCCCATTTTACTATTTTTCATTTTGGGGGAAATACATGCATCAATACTTGTGTCATTTTCAAGTGTGTGTACATTCTATCATGACTGCCATGTGGAACATGAGACATTTTGGTTCATGAGCTCACTAGTCCTCGTACATCGTTTACTGTAATCATTAGCTAAACATCTAGCCATGGAACACTATAATAGATCTATTGGGTTGACACCCCCACTCTTGGTTAGTCGCTCTAACCGGTCACATACAAAAGAGTGTTAGTATTCTACAATACATACATTGTCTTTAGTGTACAATGCGCGAGGCACAACAGTCAAGAGGTTTGGTTACAGGACTCATGGTTTGCACAGTGATCATTTGCCTAGCTAGCATACGATTGGTCATACACGAATTACACGTTGGTTTTGCTCATCACAAACAAAACCCATGAACTCACCAACATTAATGTTGACAAAACTCGTTATGCATGTGTTTCAGGTAACTAGATGGAGGGCCACAGCGGTTTGAGGGAGAGGTTCGAGCAAGCACTGTGTGGTGCCACTATGATGGTTTTGCCTTGTTGTCCTATTTTTATTTAGTCATGAGAATAATAGACACGTATTCTCTTTTGTTGACGCCATAGTGACGTTTTTAAATAATTAATGACAATGCCCATCTTACACGGTGGTACTATTTTGAATAAAATGTTGTGATTGCTTGAACCTTGTGCTTAAAAACATTTAGGTCGTTACATCCCGTGTTTCCGCCTTGGCGGGGTGTGACAGATTGGTATCAGAGCACAAGGTTATAGCGAACTGAGATTCTTTTGAGTCAACTATAACTTAAAAACTTATTTTTGAAACGTTTTCACAAAGTACCACGACATCACACCTTGCATCTCTCAAATCCCAAGCCACTCCACGAAGACATACGGGTATGATGGTTTGTTTATTTACATACGTGATTATTTACATATATATGCATGTCATGACAGGGAAACATGGTCATCACTATTGATCTCGTTTCTTCACCTGAGTCGGAGCTAGATTATTTGGCAGATGATTCCCAGGAGGATGACTTTCCCCTCACCCAGCCAGCCCCAGAGTCCCATCACAATGGGTGGATTTCCGAGTCTGAGATGGACATTGACCCGCCTCCAGTCCCTAGACGTACTTCCGACGACGAGGCAGACGATGACACCCCACCCCACCCCTAGCCATTGCTGACCCCCATCCTTCTGTCACCCCTTCTGTTTCTCACCCTCCGGCTAGTCTCTACCCTTATTTTCGTTTGGACACTTCGGGAGGTACACTCAAGAAGTGTACACCTCGAAAGAGGGTGCGACCATCTCTCGTCATTGCTATACCTGCTAGAGCTCCTATCTTTTCTCTTTCTGAGCCTACCCAGCCCATTGACCCATTACCAGAGCCTGTAGAGGAGAGCGAGCCACCTAGGAGACTGCAGCGGCGCTCTCAGGCCCGCAAACGACCTTACCTTTCTAGCCTCTCAAGTTGCTTAGCACACCGAGATGAGGAGGACGATCCCGAGGTTTTGAGTTTGGGAGACTCATCAGGGAGACCCCTTCGCACCTAGCGTAGTACTCTCATATCCCATGACGCTCAGCTAGTAGCATTAGGAGATCGCATCCGTGAGCTTGAGTGCCAGTGGGCCGAGGCCGAGCAGGGGAGACTGACTGCAGTGATGGAGCGAGCTGAGATAGGGAGGCAACTAGAGGTGTTGGAGCGTAGGGCGGCAGAGTCACATCGAAGTATGAGGGAGGCGATTGTTTCTCTTGCTGCTGCTTTCCCACCCCCTTCTTAGTAGTTTATGTTGTTATGATTGTGTTATGATGACTTATGTTGACATGTGATGTTTTGTTTTATGACATGATGATTAAAACTATTTGCAGTTCGACCGCCCATTTTGTACTAAAACTTAACTACTCTTTGGGAGTTACGTATGGGATTATGATGTGTTGTTATATTGATCTAACTTGACTTATAAATATATATGCTTGTGTTGGTTGATATATGATTATATGTGATTATGCATCTCTTACGTTTATTGTGTTCTCTTCTTAGCTATGCCTACCCGACAGTCAGCACGGACAACCGCAGGTGAACCCCTACCGACCACACCCGCTGAGTTAGCCAGAGTGATTGTTGCAGCAATTGCTCAACACGATGCAACTTGGGCTGACTCTAGTGGAGGTTCGGGAGGTACCGGTCGTCGTAAAGGAAGTGAAATAGATCATGAATCCGAGCACTTTATCCATGGTTGTTCGTACAAAACCTTAATGGCATGCAAACCATGGACCTTCCGTGGTAACGCGGGTGCTGTAGGAATTGTCCGATGGATAGAGAAGACCGAATCAGTCCTCGATATCAGCGGTTGCTCCGAGGATCAAAAGGTGAAGTACTCCACTTGTACTTTTCAGGATGAAGGCCTTACTTGGTGGAATCTACAAGTACAAACCTTGGGCAGAGAAGCGGCATACAATCTCGCTTGGGCCGATCTCAAAACATTGCTCATGGAAAAGTATTGTCCTAGTAGTGAACTCTAGAAGCTGGAAGCCGAGTTCTGGAATCTTACCATGGTGGATGCTAACGTAACTGCATATACCACTCGTTTTCATTAACTCTCTCGACTAGTCCCACACATGGTCACACCCGAATACAAGAGAGTTGAGAGGTATATCTGGGGTCTGTCACCCAAGATTCGCAGTATGGTTACCGCATCGGCGCCATCCACTATCCAGGCTGCGGTTACCCTAGCTCAGAGTTTGACCGACGACGCTGTTCTCATGGGTTCATTGAACTTGAAAGTTTCAGTTGCCAATGAGAATTCCGGGAACAAGCGCAAACGTTCCGACCACCAGAAAGGCAGAAGCTCTTTTCACAAGCCACAAGATGCCGTGAAAGTTTTTGCTGCTACAGTAGTTGAGGAACCCAAGCGCCAATACAACGGGCCCCATCCTCACTGTAGTAAGTGCAATTACCATCACATAGGCACCTATGACAGTATCTTGTGCAAGAACTGTAATCGTTGAGGTCATTCAACCGTTAACTGTAAGGCCAAAGCCACAAACACTCCTCCTGCCAAGAACGAGTGCTTTGAATGTGGTGCAACTGGGCATTTCCGAAAGGACTATCCCAAGGTCAAGGATCAGGCCCGCGGCAGAGCGTTCGTGTTAGGAGCCAACGAAGCACGCGGTGATCCTAACGTAGTCACAGGTACGTTTCTCCTTAACAACCAATTCGCTTCGGTACTTTTTGACTCAGGCGCAGATTTTAGCTTTGTGTCCACCGACTTTAAGAAATCCCTAGGATTAGAATCTAGTAAGTTGGATACACGATATACCATAGAGTTAGCTAATAGTAAGTTAATTTTGTCTGAGGACATCGTTAAGGGTTGTGTTTTAATGCTTGACGGACATATTTTCCATATCGATTTACTGCCCATCCAATTGGGAAGTTTCGATGTTGTCATGGGCATGGATTGGTTATCCAAACATCGTGCAGAGATAGTCTGTCACGAGAAGTTGGTTTGAATCCCCTTGTCAAATGGTGACACCCTATCGATTCGAGGAAGCCAGAGTGTACCCACTCTTCGAGTTATATCCTGCATTAAGGCGCAAAAGTGTTTAAGAAAAGGCTGTGTTGCATTTTTGGCACACGTCGTTGAACAAAAGGCAAAAGAACGGAAGGTTGTGGACGTCCCAGTGGTGCGAGACTATCTTGAAGTCTTCCCTGGGGACTTTCTAGGATTGCTACCACCGCGACAGATCGAGTTCCGCATTGATCTTGTCCTGGGAGCTGCCCAGTAGCCCACACTTCATACCGGATAGCACCATCCGAGATGCAGGAAGTGTCTAACCAACTCCAGGAGTTGTTGGACAAAGGCTTCATTCGTCCGAGCTTTTCTCTGTGGGGAGCGCCAATTCTGTTCGTGAAGAAGAAAGACGGAAGTTTCCGCATGTGTATCGACTACCGGGAGCTGAACAAGTTAACGATCAAGAACAAGTATCCGCTACCAAGGATCGATGATCTGTTCGACCAGTTGCAAGGATCCAGCTACTACTCGAGATCAACCTACGATCAGGATACCACCAGTTGCGGATTCAGGAAGACGACATCCCGAAGACGGCATTTCGAACTCGTTACGGACATTACGAATTCTTAGTCATGCCATTTGGGTTGACAAATGCACCTGCCGTTTTTATGGACCTTATGAACCGCGTCTGCAAACCCTATTTAGACAAGTTCATTATTGTCTTCATAGATGACATCCTGATTTACTCGCGTACTCAAGAAGAGCACGAACAACATCTGAGGTTGATTCTAGAGGTGCTCAAGAACGAAAGACTGTTCGCCAAATTCTCGAAATGCGAGTTATGGATTCGAAAATTCCATTTCCTCGGTCACGTTGTGAATGAGAAGGGTATACAAGTCGATCCCGCAAAAATTGAAGCAATCAAGGATTGGGCTGTGCCCAAGACACCCACCGAGGTGCGACAACTTTTGGGATTAGCTGGTTACTATCGACGATTCATCAAGAACTTCTCCATGTTTGCCCAACCACTGACTGTCTTGACGCAAAAAGACAAGAAGTTCGATTGGGGAGTCAAGCAGGAGAATGCGTTCCAAGTATTGAAGGACTGTTTGTGCAGTGCTCCAATCTTTTCCCTTCCGGAAGGCACCGATGATTTCGTAGTCTATTTTAATGCTTCGCATCAAGGTCTTGGATGTGTACTCATGCAAAGGAGTAAGGTCATTGCCTACGCATCCCGACAACTAAAACTTCATGAGAAGAACTATACGACGCATGACCTAGATCTAGGTGTAGTAATCTTTGCTCTCAAGATTTGGAGACACTACCTTTACGGCACCAAGTGCACCATCTTCACCGATCACAAGAGCTTACAACACATCTTTAATCAGAAAGAGCTGAACATGCGGCAACGCAGATGGGTTGAACTGCTGAACGATTATGATTGTGAGATTAAATACCATCTGGGCAAGGCCAACGTTGTGGCTGATGCGTTAAGCCGTAAGGAACGAGTTAAGACCTTGCGTGTGCGCGCATTAGGTCTGACCATCCATACGAATCTCACTACCCGCATTCGTGATGCTCAGCAGGAAGCTCTGAAAGGTGAGAACCTAGAGAGTGAATCGTTATTCAAGATGGTGAATCTGTTGGAACCAAGGTCTGACGGCATAGTTTACTTTGCCAATTGGACCTGGGTGCCACGATTTGGTGGATTACGCGACCTAATCCTAGATGAAGCCCATAAGTCTAGATACTCGGTTCATCCTGGTGCTGACAAGATGTACAAAGATGTGAAGGAACTTTACTGGTGGCCCAACCTGAAAGGTGAAATCGCTATGTATGTCAGCCGATGTCTTACCTGTTCAAAGGTCAAGGCAGAGTATCAGAAACCATCTAGTCTGCTTTAGCAACCAGGCATTCCTGTTTGGAAATGGGAACAGATTTCCATGGACTTTATCACTAAGCTACCCAAGACGTCTAGTGGTCACGATACGATCTGGGTAATTATCGAGAGACTGACAAAATCCGCGCATTTCTTGCCAATCAAGGAGACCGACAAATTGGAGAAACTCGCCAAGCTATATATCAAGGAGATTGTAACTAGGCATGGAGTGCCTGTTTCAATCATTTCCGACCGAGATAGTCGATTCACTTCCCGATTCTGGCAAACACTGATGGACGCATTAGGCTCTCGTTTAGACATGAGCACAGCCTATCATCCTCAAACGGATGGCCGGAGTGAACGCACAATCCAGACATTGGAGGACATGCTACGAGCTTGTGTAATCGATTTCGGTGGAAACTGGGATTCCCACCTGCCATTGGTTGAGTTTTCCTACAATAACAGTTACCATACCAGTATCAAGGTTGCGCCGTTCGAAGCCTTGTATGGTCGTAAGTGTAGATCTCCTCTGTGTTGGGCAGAAGTTGGAGACAAATACTTGACTGGCCCCGAGCTTATTCAAGAGACCACCGACAAGATCTTTCAGATCCGTGATCGCTTGAAAGCCGCTCGAGATCGTCAAAAGAGCTACGCCTATGTATATAAAAGGTGATAAGAAAATATACTAAAGGTGATAAGAAAGTTTTATTGTCAAAACGTGGAATCTATGTAGAACCTCATCCTAAAAGATTTAGGGTAACAAGTGAAAACGAAATTGCATATCTTTCAATTTAACTCCGTTGTAGTGATAAGAAACTTTTTATATTTAAAATGTGAGAATCTAGGTAGAACCTCGTCCTAAAAGGTTAGGGTATCTAAAACACGTATATACATTTGGTGTAGTGTTATTATAGTAGATCAGAGTGCCAAACAAAATAAACTCACAACCAGAACAACAATTGTAACAATTAGTGGGATTCTCCCATGCCAAAAATTGAGTCGGTATCTATTCAAATTTTTTTACGGTGTTGCAACTACAAATGAAAACCAAAAAAAAAAGCCGTGATAGGTTCGACAATGAATTTTGAAACCTGATTAGTTTTATAATATCAATACCGGTCATAATGTTGGTATCGGTTCGGTTCATCATATAACACCTATGTATATAAAAGGTGATAAGAAAATACACTAAAGGTTATAAGAATGTTTTTTATTCATAACATGGAATCTATCTAGAACCTCATCCCAAAAGCTTTAAGGTAACATGTGAAAACAAAATTGCATATTATTCAATTTAACTCCACTGTAGTGATAATAAACTTTTTATATTCAAAACGTGAGAATCTAGGTAGAACATCATCCCAAAAGGTTCGGGTATCTAAAATGAGTATACACATTTGGTGTAGTGTAATTATTGTAGATTAGATTGCCAAAACAAAAGAAACTCACAACCAGAACAACTGTAACAACTAGTGGGATTCTCCCAAACCAAGAATTCAGTCGGTATCTATTCTTTTTTCTTTTTGTTGTGTAACTACTACAAAAAAACCCTAAAAAGAAAGTCGTGATATGCTCAACAACGATTTTTGAAACCTGATTAGTTTTATAATACCAATAACGGGCATAAAGTTGGTATACGTTCGGTTCGTCAAAATACCAGCACTTGATACAACCTACGTTAACAAAAAAAAATACTTAATCATTATTTCGCAAAATATTAAAAGTAAATGGCATATTTTTTTAATTTAACACCTATGTATATAAAAGGTGATAAGAAAATATACTAAAGGTGATAAGAAAGTTTTTTATTCATAACGTGGAATCTATCTAGAACCTCATCCCAAAAAGTTTAGAGTAACATGTGAAAACGAAATTGTATAGTTTTCAATTTAACCCCACTATAGTGATAAGAAACTTTTTATATTTAAAATTTGAGAATCTAGGTAGAACCTCATCCTAAAGGGTAGGGTATCTAAAACGCGTATATACATTTGGTGTAGTGTTATTATAGTAGATTAGATTGCCAAACAAAATAAAGTCACAACCAGAACAACAATTGTAACAATTAGTGGGATTCTCCCATGCCAAAAATTGAGTCGGTATCTATTCAAATTTTTTTAGGGTGTTGCAACTACAAATGAAAACCAAAAAAAAAAAGTCGTGATATGTTCAACAGGGATTTTTGAAACCTGGTTAGCTTTATAATACAAATACCGGTCATAATTTTGGTATCAGTTCGGTTTGTCAAAATACCCGCACTTGCTACGACCTACGTTAACGAAAAAAATACTTAATCATTATTTTGCAAAATATTAAAAGTATATGACATATTTTTCAATTTAACACCTATATATATATATATATATATAAAAGGTGATAAAAAAAATATACAAAAGGTGATAAGAAAGTTTTTTATTCATAACGGGGAATCTATCTAGAACCTCATCCCAAAAGGATTAGGGTATCCCAAACGGATTAGGGTAACATGTGAAAACGAAATTGCTTATTTTTCAATTTAACTCCACTATAGTGATAAGAAACTTGTTATATTTAAAATGTGATAATCTAGGAAGAACCTCATACCAAAAGGTTAGGGTATCTAAAACGTGTATATACATTTGGTGTAGTGTTATTATAGTAGATTAGATTGCCAAAACAAAAGAAACTCCCAACCAGAACAACAATTGTAACAATTAGTGGGATTATCCCGTGCCAAAAATTCAGTCGGTATCTATTCAATTTTTTTGTTTTGCGGTGTTGCAACTACAAATGAAAACAAAAAAAAAGTCGTGATATGATCAACAGGGATATGATAAAACCCGATTAGTTTTATAATGCCAATACTAGTCATTATGTCAGTATTAGTTCGGTTCATCTTAATACCAGCACTTGCTACAACCTTCGTTAACTAAAAAAATACTTAATCATTATTTCGCAAAATGTTAAAAGTAAATTGCATATTTTTCAATTTAACACCTATATATATAAAAGGTGATAAGAAAATATACTAAAGGTTATAAGAATGTTTTTTATTCATAACGTGGAATCTATCTAGAACCTCATCCCAAAAGGTTTAGGGTAACATGTGAAAACGAAATTGCTTATTTTTCAATTTAACTCCACTATAGTGATAAGAAACTTTTTATATTTAAAATGTGAGAATCTAGGTAGAACCTCATCCCAAAAGGTTAGGGTATCTAAAACGCGTATATACATTTGGTGTAGTGTTATTATAGTAGATTAGATTGCCAAACAAAAGAAACTCACAACCAAAACAACAATTGTAATAATTAGTGGGATTCTCCCATGACAAAAAATCAGTCGGTATCTATTCAAAAAATTTTTGCGGTGTTGCAACTACAAATGATAACAAAAAAAAAAGTGGTGATATGTTCAACAGGGATAATATGAAACCTGGTTAGTTTTATAATACCAATACCGGCCATTACGTCAGTATTAGTTCGGTCGTTTTAATACCAGCACTTGCTACAACCTACGTTAACAAAAAAAAATACTTAATCATTATTTCGCAAAATATTAAAAGTAAATGGCATATTTTTAATTTAACACCTATGTATATAAAAGGTGATAAGAAAATATACTAAAGGTGATAAGAAAGTTTTTTATTCATAACGTGGAATCTATCTAGAACCTCATCCCAAAATGTTTAGGGTAACATGTGACAACGACATTTCATATTTTTCAATCTAACCCCACTATAGTGATAAGAAACTTTTTGTATTTAAAATGTGAGAATCTAGGTAGAACCTCATCCCAAACGTATAGGGTATCTAAAACGCGTATATACATTTGGTGTAGTGTTATTATAGTAGATTAGATTGCCATAACAAAAGAGACTCACAACCACAACAACAATTGTTACTACTAGAGGGATTCTCCCATGCCAAGAATTCAGTCGGTATCTATTCAATATTTTTTCTTCTTTTTTTTTTGCGGTGTAGCAACTACAAATGAAAACCTAATAAAGAAAGTCGTGATATGCTCAACAGGGATATTATGAAACCTGATTAGTTTTATAATACTAATATCGGTCATAATGTACGTATCAATTCGGTTCGTCATAATACCAGCGCTTGCTACAACCTACGTTAAAAAAATACTTAATCATTATTTCGCAAACTATTAAAAGTAAAATGCATATTTTTCAATATAACACCTATGTATATAAAAGGTGATTAGAAAATATACTAAAGATGATAAGAAAGTTTTATATTCATAACGTAAAATCTATGTAGAACCTCATTCCAAAAGATTTAGGGTAACAAGTGAAAACGAAAATGCATATATTTTTCAATTTAACTCCGATGTAGTGATAAAAAAAAACTTTTTATATTCAAAACGTGAGAATCTAGGTAGAACCTCATCCCAAAAGGCCCGTGTATCTAAAATGAGTATATACATTTCGTGTAGTTTTATTATAGTTGATTAGATTGCCAAAACAAAAGAAACTCACAACCAGAACAACATGTGTAACAACTAGTGGGATTCTCCCATACCAAGAATTCAGTCTGTATCTATTCTTTTTTTTTTTGTTGTGTAACAACTACAAATAAAAACCCAAAAAAAAGAAAGTCGTGATATGCTCAATAGGGATTTTGGAAACCCGATTAGTTTTATAATACCATTACCGGTCATAATGTTGGTATACGTTCGGTTCGTCATAATACCTGCACTTGATACAACCTACGTTAACAAAAAAAAATACTTAATCATTATTTCGCAAAATATTAAAAGTAAATGGCATATTTTTAATTTAAAACCTACGTATATAAAAGGTGATAAGAAAATATACTAAAGGTGATAAGAAAGTTTTTTATTCATAACGTGGAATCTATCTAGAACGTCATCCCAAAAGGTTTATGGTAACATGTGACAGCGACATTTCATATTTTTCAATCTAACCCCACTATAGTGATAAGAAACTTTCTATATTTAAAATGTGAGAATCTAGGTAGAACCTCATCCCAAATGGATAGGGTATCTAAAACGCGTATATACATTTGGTGTAGTGTTATTATAGTAGATTAGATTGTCATAACAAAAGAGACTCACAACCACAACAACAATTGTTACCACTAGAGGGATTCTCCCATGCCAAGAATTCAGTCGGTATCTATTCAATATTTTTTCTTCTTTTTTTTTTTTTGCGGTGTAGCAACTACAAATGAAAACCTAATAAAGAAAGTCGTGATATGCTCAACAGGGATATTATGAAACCTGATTAGTTTTATAATACTAATATCGGTCATAATGTACGTATCAATTCGGTTCGTCATAATACCAGCGCTTGCTACAACCTACGTTAAAAAAATACTTAATCGTTATTTCGCAAACTATTAAAAGTAAAATGCATATTTTTCAATATAACACCTATGTATATAAAAGGTGATTAGAAAATATACTAAAGATGATAAGAAAGTTTTATATTCATAACGTAAAATCTATGTAGAACCTCATCCCAAAAGATTTAGGGTAACAAGTGAAAACGAAAATGCATACATTTTTCAATTTAACTCCGATGTAGTGATACAAAAAACTTTTTATATTCAAAACGTGAGAATCTAGGTAGAACCTCATCCCAAAAGGTCCGTGTATCTAAAATGAGTATATACATTTCGTGTAGTTTTATTATAGTAGATTAGATTGCCAAAACAAAAGAAACTCACAACTAGAACAACATGTGTAACAACCAGTGGGATTCTCCCATACCAAGAATTCAGTCTGTATCTATTCTTTTTTTTGTGTGTGTAACAACTACAAATAAAAACCCAAAAAAAAGAAAGTCGTGATATGCTCAATAGGGATTTTGGAAACCCGATTAGTTTTATAATACCATTACCGGTCATAATGTTGGTATACGTTCGGTTCGTCATAATACCTGCACTTGATACAACCTACGTTAACAAAAAAAATACTTAATCATTATTTCGCAAAATATTAAAAGTAAATGGCATATTTTTAATTTAACACCTATGTATATAAAAGGTGATAAGAAAATATACTAAAGGTGATAAGAAAGTTTTTTATTCATAACGTGGAATCTATCTAGAACCTCATCCCAAAATGTTTAGGGTAACATGTGACAACGACATTTCATATTTTTCAATCTAACCCCACTATAGTGATAAGAAACTTTTTGTATTTAAAATGTGAGAATCTAGGAAGAACCTCATCCCAAACGTATAGGGTATCTAAAACGCGTATATACATTTGGTGTAGTGTTATTATAGTAGATTAGATTGCCATAACAAAAGAGACTCACAACCACAACAACAATTGTTACTACTAGAGGGATTCTCCCATGCCAAGAATTCAGTCGGTATCTATTCAATATTTTTTCTTCTTTTTTTTTTGCGGTGTAGCAACTACAAATGAAAACCTAATAAAGAAAGTCGTGATATGCTCAACAGGGATATTATGAAACCTGATTAGTTTTATAATACTAATATCGGTCATAATGTATGTATCAATTCGGTTCGTCATAATACCAGCGCTTGCTACAACCTACGTTAAAAAAATACTTAATCATTATTTCGCAAACTATTAAAAGTAAAATGCATATTTTTCAATATAACACCTATGTATATAAAAGGTGATTAGAAAATATACTAAAGATGATAAGAAAGTTTTATATTCATAACGTAAAATCTATGTAGAACCTCATCCCAAAAGATTTAGGGTAACAAGTGAAAACGAAAATGCATATATTTTTCAATTTAACTCCGATGTAGTGATAAAAAAAAAACTTTTTATATTCAAAACGTGAGAATCTAGGTAGAACCTCATCCCAAAAGGTCCGTGTATCTAAAATGAGTATATACATATCGTGTAGTTTTATTATAGTAGATTAGATTGCCAAAACAAAAGAAACTCACAACCAGAACAACATGTGTAACAACTAGTGGGATTCTCCCATACCAAGAATTCAGTCTGTATCTATTCTTTTTTTTTTGTTGTTGTGTAACAACTACAAATAAAAACCCAAAAAAAAGAAAGTCGTGATATGCTCAATAGGGATTTTGGAAACCCGATTAGTTTTATAATACCATTACCGGTCATAATGTTGGTACACGTTCGGTTCGTCATAATACCTGCACTTGATACAACCTACGTTAACAAAAAAAAATACTTAATCATTATTTCGCAAAATATTAAAAGTAAATGGCATATTTTTAATTTAACACCTATGTATATAAAAGGTGATAAGAAAATATACTAAAGGTGATAAGAAAGTTTTTTAATCATAACGTGGAATCTATCTAGAACCTCATCCAAAAATGTTTAGGGTAACATGTGACAACGACATTTCATATTTTTCAATCTAACCCCACTATAGTGATAAGAAACTTTTTGTATTTAAAATGTGAGAATCTAGGTAGAACCTCATCCCAAACGGATAGGGTATCTAAAACGCGATACATTTGGTGTAGTGTTATTATAGTAGATTAGATTGCCATAACAAAAGAGACTCACAACCACAACAACAATTGTTATTACTAGAGGGATTCTCCCATGCCAAGAATTCAGTCGGTATCTATTCAATATTTTTTCTTCTTTTTTTTACGGTGTAGCAACTACAAATGAAAACCTAATAAAGAAAGTCGTGATATGCTCAACAGGGATATTATGAAACCTGATTAGTTTTATAATACTAATATCGGTCATAATGTACGTATCAATTCGGTTCGTCATAATACCAGCACTTGCTACAACCTACGTTAAAAAAATACTTAATCATTATTTCGCAAACTATTAAAAGTAAAATGCATATTTTTCAATATAACACCTATGTATATAAAAGGTGATTAGAAAATATACTAAAGATGATAAGAAAGTTTTCTATACATAACGTAAAATCTATATGGAACCTCATCCCAAAAGATTTAGGGTAACAAGTGAAAACGAAAATGCATATATTTTTCAATTTAACTCCGATGTAGTGATAAAAAAAACTTTTTATATTCAAAACGTGAGAATCTAGGTAGAACCTCATCCCAAAAGGTCCGTGTATCTAAAATGAGTATATACATTTCGTGTAGTTTTATTATAGTAGATTAGATTGCCAAAACAAAAGAAACTCACAACCAGAACAATATGTGTAACAACTAGTGGGATTCTCCCATACCAAGAATTCAGTCTGTATCTATTCTTTTTTTTTTTGTTGTGTAACAACTACAAATAAAAACCCAAAAAAAAGAAAGTCGTGATATGCTCAATAGGGATTTTGGAAACCCGATTAGTTTTATAATACCATTAGCGGTCATAATGTTGGTATACGTTCGGTTCGTCATAATACCTGCACTTGATACAACCTACGTTAACAAAAAAAATACTTACTCATTATTTCGCAAAATATTAAAAGTAAATGGCATATTTTTAATTTAACACCTATGTATATAAAAGGTGATAAGAAAATATACTAAAGGTGATAAGAAAGTTTTTTAATCATAACGTGGAATCTATCTAGAACCTCATCCAAAAATGTTTAGGGTAACATGTGACAACGACATTTCATATTTTTCAATCTAACCCCACTATAGTGATAAGAAACTTTTTGTATTTAAAATGTGAGAATCTAGGTAGAACCTCATCCCAAACGGATAGGGTATCTAAAACGCGTATATACATTTGGTGTAGTGTTATTATAGTAGATTAGATTGCCATAACAAAAGAGACTCACAACCACAACAACAATTGTTATTACTAGAGGGATTCTCCCATGCCAAGAATTCAGTCGGTATCTATTCAATATTTTTTCTTCTTTTTTTTTTGCGGTGTAGCAACTAGAAATGAAAACCTAATAAAGAAAGTCGTGATATGCTCAACAAGGATATTATGAAACCTGATTAGTTTTATAATACTAATATCGGTCATAATGTACGTATCAATTCGGTTCGTCATAATACCAGCTCTTGCTACAACCTACGTTAAAAAAAATACTTAATCATTATTTCGCAAACTATTAAAAGTAAAATGCAGATTTTTCAATATAACACCTACGTATATAAAAGGTGATTAGAAAATATACTAAAGATGATAAGAAAGTTTTATATTCATAACGTAAAATCTATGTAGAACCTCATCCCAAAAGATTTAGGGTAACAAGTGAAAACGAAAATGCATATATTTTTCAATTTAACTCCGATGTAGTGATAAAAAAAACTTTTTATATTCAAAACGTGAGAATCTAGGTAGAACCTCATCCCAAAAGGTCCGTGTATCTAAAATGAGTATATACATTTCGTGTAGTTTTATTATAGTAGATTAGATTGCCAAAACAAAAGAAACTCACAACCAGAACAACATGTGTAACAACTAGTGGGATTCTCCCATACCAAGAATTCAGTCCGTATCTATTCTTTTTATTGTTGTTGTGTAACAACTACAAATAAAAACCCAAAAAAAAGAAAGTCGTGATATGCTCAATAGGGAATTTGGAAACCCGATTAGTTTTATAATACCATTACCGGTCATAATGTTGGTATGCGTTCGGTTCGTCATAATACCAGCACTTTATACAACCTACGTTAACAAAAAAAATACTTAATCATTATTTCGCAAAATATTAAAAGTAAATGGCATATTTTTAATTTAACGCCTATGTATATAAAAGGTGATAAGAAAATATACTAAAGGTGATAAGAAAGTTTTTTATTCATAACGTGGAATCTATCTAGAACCTCATCCCAAAATGTTTAGGGTAACATGTGACAACGACATTTCATATTTTTCAATCTAACCCCACTATAGTGATAAGAAACTTTTTGTATTTAAAATGTGAGAATCTAGGTAGAACCTCATCCCAAACGGATAGGGTATCTAAAACGCGTATATACATTTGGTGTAGTGTTATTATAGTAGATTAGATTGCCATAACAAAAGAGACTCACAACCACAACAACAATTGTTATTACTAGAGGGATTCTCCCATGCCAAGAATTCAGTCGGTATCTATTCAATATTTTTTCTTCTTTTTTTTTTGCGGTGTAGCAACTAGAAATGAAAACCTAATAAAGAAAGTCGTGATATGCTCAACAAGGATATTATGAAACCTGATTAGTTTTATAATACTAATATCGGTCATAATGTACGTATCAATTCGGTTCGTCATAATACCAGCTCTTGCTACAACCTACGTTAAAAAAATACTTAATCATTATTTCGCAAACTATTAAAAGTAAAATGCATATTTTTCAATATAACACCTACGTATATAAAAGGTGATTAGAAAATATACTAAAGATGATAAGAAAGTTTTATATTCATAACGTAAAATCTATGTAGAACCTCATCCCAAAAGATTTAGGGTAACAAGTGAAAACGAAAATGCATATATTTTTCAATTTAACTCCGATGTAGTGATAAAAAAAACTTTTTATATTCAAAACGTGAGAATCTAGGTAGAACCTCATCCCAAAAGGTCCGTGTATCTAAAATGAGTATATACATTTCGTGTAGTTTTATTATAGTAGATTAGATTGCCAAAACAAAAGAAACTCACAACCAGAACAACATGTGTAACAACTAGTGGGATTCTCCCATACCAAGAATTCAGTCCGTATCTATTCTTTTTTTTGTTGTTGTGTAACAACTACAAATAAAAACCCAAAAAAAAGAAAGTCGTGCTATGCTCAATAGGGATTTTGGAAACCCGATTAGTTTTATAATACCATAACCGGTCATAATGTTGGTATGCGTTCGGTTCGTCATAATACCAGCACTTTATACAACCTACGTTAACAAAAAAAATACTTAATCATTATTTCGCAAAATATTAAAAGTAAATGGCATATTTTTAATTTAACGCCTATGTATATAAAAGGTGATAAGAAAATATACTAAAGGTGATAAGAAAGTTTTTTATTCATAACGTGGAATCTATCTAGAACCTCATCCCAAAATGTTTTGGGTAACATGTGACAACGACATTTCATATTTTTCAATCTAACCCCACTATAGTGATAAGAAACTTTTTGTATTTAAAATGTGAGAATCTAGGTAGAACCTCATCCCAAACGGATAGGGTATCTAAAACGCGTATATACATTTGGTGTAGTGTTATTATAGTAGATTAGATTGCCATAACAAAAGAGACTCACAACCAGCACAACAATTGTTATTACTAGAGGGATTCTCCCATGCCAAGAATTCAGTCGGTATCTATTCAATATTTTTTCTTCTTTTTTTTTGCGGTGTAGCAACTAGAAATGAAAACCTAATAAAGAAAGTCGTGATATGCTCAACAAGGATATTATGAAACCTGATTAGTTTTATAATACTAATATCGGTCATAATGTACGTATCAATTCGGTTCGTCATAATACCAGCTCTTGCTACAACCTACGTTAAAAAAATACTTAATCATTATTTCGCAAACTATTAAAAGTAAAATGCATATTTTTCAATATAACACCTACGTATATAAAAGGTGATTAGAAAATATACTAAAGATGATAAGAAAGTTTTATATTCATAACGTAAAATCTATGTAGAACCTCATCCCAAAAGATTTAGGGTAACAAGTGAAAACGAAAATGCATATATTTTTCAATTTAACTCCGATGTAGTGATAAAAAAAACTTTTTATATTCAAAACGTGAGAATCTAGGTAGAACCTCATCCCAAAAGGTCCGTGTATCTAAAATGAGTATATACATTTCGTGTAGTTTTATTATAGTAGATTAGATTGCCAAAACAAAAGAAACTCACAACCAGAACAACATGTGTAACAACTAGTGGGATTCTCCCATACCAAGAATTCAGTCCGTATCTATTCTTTTTTTTGTTGTTGTGTAACAACTACAAATAAAAACCCAAAAAAAAGAAAGTCGTGATATGCTCAATAGGGATTTTGGAAACCCGATTAGTTTTATAATACCATTACCGGTCATAATGTTGGTATGCGTTCGGTTCGTCATAATACCAGCACTTTATACAACCTACGTTAACAAAAAAAATACTTAATCATTATTTCGCGAAATATTAAAAGTAAATGGCATATTTTTAATTTAACGCCTATGTATATAAAAGGTGATAAGAAAATATATTAAAGGTGATAAGAAAGTTTTTTATTCATAACGTGGAATCTATCTAGAACCTCATCCCAAAATGTTTAGGGTAACATGTGACAACGACATTTCATATTTTTCAATCTAACCCCACTATAGTGATAAGAAACTTTTTGTATTTAAAATGTGAGAATCTAGGTAGAACCTCATCCCAAACGGATAGGGTATCTAAAACGCGTATATACATTTGGTGTAGTGTTATTATAGTAGATTAGATTGCCATAACAAAAGAGACTCACAACCACAACAACAATTGCTACTACTAGAGGGATTCTCCCATACCAAGAATTCAGTCGGTATCTATTCAATGTTTTTTCTTTTTTTTTTTTTTTGCGGTGTAGCAACTAGAAATGAAAACCTAATAAAGAAAGTCATGATATGCTCAACAGGGATATTATGAAACCTGATTAGTTTTATAATACTAATATCGGTCATAATGTACGTATCAATTCGGTTCGTCATAATACCAGCACTTGCTACAACCTACGTTAAAAAAATACTTAATCATTATTTCGCAAACTATTAAAAGTAAAATGCATATTTTTCAATATAAAACCTATGTATATAAAAGGTGATTAGAAAATATACTAAAGATGATAAGAAAGTTTTATATTCATAACGTAAAATCTATGTAGAACCTCATCCCAAAAGATTTAGGGTAACAAGTGAAAACGAAAATGCATATATTTTTCAATTTAACTCCGATGTAGTGATAAAAAAAACTTTTTATATTCAAAACGTGAGAATCTAGGTAGAACCTCATCCCAAAAGGTTCGTGTATCTAAAATGAGTATATACATTTCGTGTAGTTTTATTATAGTAGATTAGATTGCCAAAACAAAAGAAACTCACAACCAGAACAACAAGTGTAACAACTAGTGGGATTCTCCCATACCAAGAATTCAGTCTGTATCTATTCTTTTTTTTTGCTGTGTAACAACTACAAATAAAGACCCAAAAAAAAGAAAGTCGTGATATGCTCAATATGGATTTTGGAAACCCGATTAGTTTTATAATACCATTACCGGTCATAATGTTGGTATACGTTCGGTTCGTCATAATACCAGCACTTGATACAACCTACGTTAACAAAAAAAAAATTCTTAATCATTATTTCGCAAAATATTAAAAGTAAATGGCATATTTTTAATTTAACACCTATGTATATAAAAGGTGATAAGAAAATATACTAAAGGTGATAAGAAAGTTTTTTATTCATAACGTGGAATCTATCTAAAACCTCATCCCAAAAGGTTTAGGGTAACATGTGAAAACGAAATTGCATATTTTTCAATTTAACCCCACTATAGTGATAAAAAAACTTTTTATATTTAAAATGTGAGAATTTAGGTAGAACCTCATCCCAAAAGGTTAGGTTATCTAAAACGCGTATATACATTTGGTGTAGTGTTATTATTATAGATTAGATTGCGAAACAAAAGAAACTCACAACCAGAACAACAATTGTAACAATTAGTGGGATTCTCCCATGCCAAAAATTCAGTCGGTATCTATTCAATTTTTTATTTTATTTTTTGCCGTGTTGCAACTACAAATGAAAACAAAAAAAAGTCGTGATACCTTCAATAGGGATATTATGAAACCTGATTAGTTTTATAATACCAATACTGGTCATTACGTCGGTATTAGTTTGGTGCGTCTTAATACCAGCACCTGCTACAACCTATGTTAACAAAAAAAAAAAATACTTAATCATTATTTCGCAAAATATTAAAAGTAAATTGCATATTTTTCAATTTAACACCTATGTATATAAAAGGTGATAAAAAATATACTAAAGGTGATAAGAAAGTTTTTTATTCATAACGTGGAATTTATGTAGAACCTCATCCCAAAAGGTTTAGGGTAACATGTGAAAACGAAATTGCATATTTTTCAATTTAACCCCACTATAGTGATAATGAACTTTTTATATTTAAAATGTTAGAATCTAGGTAGAACCTCATCCCAAAAGGTTAGGGTATTTATAACACGTATATACATTTGGTGTAGTGTTATTATAGTAGATTAGATTGCCATAACAAAAGAAACTCACAACCACAACAACAGTTGTTACAACTAGTGGGATTCTCCCATGCCAAGAATTTAGTCGGTATCTATTCGATAAATTTTTTTTTTGCAGTGTAGCAACTACAAATGAAAACCTATAAAAGAAAGTCGTGATTTGCTCAACATGGTTATTATGAAACCCGATTAGTTTTATAATACTAATATCGGTCATAATGTCCGTATCAGTTCGGTTCGTCATAATACCAGCACTTGCTACAACCTACGTTACAAAAAATACTTAATCATATTTCACAAACTATTAAAAGTAAACTGCATATTTTTCAATATAACACCTCTGTATGTAAAAGGTGATAAGAAAGTTTTATATTCATAATGTGAAATCTATAAAGAACCTCATCCCAAAAGGTTTAGGGTAACATGTGAAAACGAAATGGCATATTTTTCAATTTAACTCCATTGTAGTGATAAGAAACTTTATATATTCAAAACGTGAGAATCTAGGTAGAACCTCATCCCAAAAGGTTTGGGTATCTAAAATGAGTATCTACATTTGGTGTAGTGTTATTATAGTAGATTAGATAGCCTAAACAAAAGAAACTCACAACCAGAACAACAATTGTAACAACTAGTGGGATTCTCCCATACCAAGAATTCAGTCGGTATCTATTCTTTTTTTTTGCTGTGTAACAACTACAAATAAAAACCCAAAAAAAGAAAGTCGTGATATGCTCAACAGGGATTTTTGAAACCCGGATAGTTTTAACACCTTTTTTTTTAACAACCATCACTTTATAGCTAAATATAAAGAGCCAGCAAGCAACTGAGAAAACAGACTCCAAACAACACCCACAGTAAAAAAAAAAAGAATTGACTGGCTACCTAGACAAATTTTGCAATATCAAAAGAGACCCACTCATCCTAAGATATGTCAGGTATCTCCGCCCGGTTGGAAATCCACAGAAAAGCATCTTCAATAATTTGCTCTTTCATGGTACGGACCGGAATGAAGTTAGCTTCAAAAACCTTGGTGTTCCTAGCCAACCAAATGCGCCACGTGGTAGCTAGGACGACCGTATGCACAAACTTCTTCCACCTTTAGATCCCGGAGCCTTCTCGATATACGCAACAAAAACCGCAAGCGTCATCGCGTGCGGTGGCCATGGAATTTTTAACCACACCATAACATTCCACCACACCGCTTGAGACCAAATACACCCAAACAAGGCATGATTAGAGTCTTCATTACCCAGATCACATCTCGGACATCTTTGCTCGATAAGATGGACTCCCCGAGCAGCAAGCTCCACTTTGGTGGGAACTTTTCCTTCTAAAGCCCTCCATAAAAAATAATTGGTCTTCAAGGGAGCCCAAGAATTCCAATAAAAAGACTTCTGTACATGAGAAATTGGAGCAATAGAAGCGAGTTCCATCCTAACCTCTTTAGCCGCGAAAGAAGTGATCTTAGAATCAGCCCAGCCCCAAGAATCAGTACCTGCAAAAAACGGACAGCCCCTAAGAGCAGCTAACAAGGCCTGAAGTTGGGCCTGTTCGACCGAGGAGGCAGGCTCACGGGTCCACGACAGCCTCCAACATCTACCAGGCCCGTTACCAATGTAATAGTCTTTAACATCCGCGTCTTTGCTGGCTGCAATGTTGTATAGGGCAGGAAATAACTCCATAAAAATCTGGTTGTTGAGCCACTTATCTTTCCAAAACAACGATTTAGCACCATCACCAATTTTCACCACGATTTTATCTTTTATGCTAATACCTTTTTTAAGAAAGTCGCCTTCAACAAAACCAATATCTTTCCAAACCCCCGGAACCATTTTTTTGATCGGTATGAGATGTTTAGACCGATTTGTGAAATGTATAGCCTTAATCACATCAATCCATAGTTACGGGCGGGACTTCGTTTTTGAACCGCCACCACCATTTGGCCAACATAGCCAAATTAAAATCACCTATATTCTCAACACCCATACCGCCTAGTGCTTTCGGTTTCATTATCATCTCCCATCTAACCCACCTCAGTTTGCTACTGCCACCATGTTTACCCCAAAGGAAATCTCTCCTGAACCCACCTCAATTAATTTAACACCTATATATATTAAAGGTGATAAGAAAATATACTAAAGGTGATAAGAAAGTTTTTTATTCATAACGTGGAATCTATATAGAACCTCATCTCAAAAGGTTTAGGGTAACATGTGAAAACGAAATTGCATATTTTTCAATTTAACCCCACTATAGTGATAAGAAACTTTTTATATTTAAAATGTGAGAATCTAGGTAGAACCACATCCCAAAAGGTTAGGGTATCTAAAACGTGTATATACATTTGGTGTAGTGTTATTATAGTAGATTAGATTGCCAAACAAAAGAAACTCACAACCAGAACAACAATTGTAACAATTAGTGGGATTCTCCCATGCCAAAAATTCAGTCGGTATCTGTAACACCCCGAAAATCGGTTTCGTTTATATATGCCATATAGCATGATTAACAAACTAGTCATTTAATCTAGCAATCAAGGAAATTAGAACTTGAGGGACCTAATGTGTTTTGGGCAAAGTAGAGATATGGGAATAATAAAAACAAAACTTGGTAAAACTGATAAGTGTTTTGTTCGACCAAAACACCTTCAAAAACACACACATAAGAAGTTCATCCAATCGGCCCCAAAACATGCTAAGATCAAGAGTTCTTGTCAATGCATGATGGGAATTATGATCATCTAGTGTTCTAAACATCCTAAGGTAACTCTACAACTCTTTAGATTCATTAAAATCCATGGATTTTGAAAGATGATGATTCTAGGGTTTTTATAAAAACACGATTGATGAGCTTCTATAGGTTGCTATGTGTTAGTAGACATCAAAGAAACTATAAAAACGTGATAATATGTTATATGTTGTTGATCCACATGAAATAGTGAATGTGTGTTATGTGTGAGTAGTGGTTTTCACTCTAAGCATGAATTACACTAGTATGTGGTTAATCTTGCAATTTCTATTTGATTGATATCATGTATGTGTGCTAATTGATGAGATGATCATGTGCAAATGGTTAATTAAGCCATGGTAAAATCCAGGAAGCTTTGGACACCTTGGATTAACATGATGAAAATGGTGCATGCAAGGTGTTTGATGAAATGCCAATTAGGCGAGAACTAGTGAAACTAAAAAATTAGAATCATGTGAATGTTATCATTTTTATGTAATGTTGATTAGCAATACGCTAAGTTAATCGCATACTTGATATGAGAGGATGGCTATGGATTTAGCTAGAATTGATAATGAATACATGATGCCATGGATAGTGAAAGGATCCTATATTATTTATTCTAACAAGTACAAGTTTGGCTCAGTCCCAAGTTAGGCACAACGAGGGAGCAAACGGGTTAAGCGGATACAAAGGTGGATACTTATGGAAACAAGAATGGATGCAAGGTAAGTAATACTTACATTTACTAGACCACAATTATAATCCTTGTGTTAATGTAACTATTTAAACCTTGATGTGGGATAAAGGTAGGACCCCAAAGGGTGAAACCTATTAAACGAGTAAGCAATGCGAATTCATGTTAAAACATGATTAATGGTAGTAAATGAATCAAAGTGTGTTGAACAAATGGTGGAAATCATCAAATGGGTCAATAAATAAAGCCATGTGGTAAATAAGAGTCTATACTCAAGTTTTAGATAAAAATCACATGAATAAGGAAGTTATGTAATCATGAGTCTTAACGGCTCGAATGGGTGATTCCCTCACCATTCGAACCAGACATTAAAAGCCGGTTATCTAAGCTTTAAGAAACTTGTGGATAACGGGTCAAATGGTAAATGCATTACCATTGAGTCCCAAGAAACTAATGTGGTCAATCTAGAGTGCATGCAGGAGAACACTTGGAAATTGGGCACTCGTTGCCTAAGTAATCCATATGGGTGCAAGGTATGGGTCAACGCCACCCGGTAAGTCCGTAGCTAATTAAACGTCTTCGGGCAAAGCAACATGGGTATTAAAACTACCCACATGAAGTGTGGGTGCAAATCAAGTAAGTCCTTTCCATAACTATGTCTAATGCGCGCTAATGCGCTTAGAATTTACTAAATAAGAGGAAACTTGAGAAAAGGTGCAAATCTATGTCCGGAAGGACTTAGAGGTTTTTAAACAGGTCAATGAGTCAAAAGCAATGGGTTGAATCAAAGTGTCACTATGGATGGCTAAATTTATGGATTTAGCTATAAAGGGGCATTTTGGGAATTTAAAGATTTACTAAAGTATTAAATCTAATAACCAAGTCATAATGAAACAAAACGGACAATGCTTTTAGTTGAACATGTGTCCAAGGATTTGACAATATGATTTCAATGCCTTTGGTGTGCTTAAAAGTGTCTTGTAGAGTCCAATGCCTTAACGGGTCAATTTGGGTGGAAAACATGTAAGTAATAGTTAAGCCGAAAGGGGTTATAAACCACCATAAACAGGCATCTTTCAAGCCCAATAATGGGTATCAAACAAGTCCCCAAGTGCCCCTAGGAAGGGCCTTGAACTTGGTTTAAAAACACCCAAAGGTTGGGGAAAAACAAGCAAGGAAACAGAGGATGGTTGCTCAGACCAGAGGATTGTTTAGACCAGAGGAAAACATGAGCAGAGGATGTTTGCTCAGACCAGAGGATTGTTTAGACCAAAGGAAAATATGAGCAGATGATGTTTGCTCAGACCAGAGGATTGTTTAGACTATAGGAAAACATGAGTGGATGATGTTTGCTCGGACCAGAGGATAGTTAGACCAGAGAAAAAACTGAGCAGAGGATAATTCCTCTATTATTGACAAATCACTAACCATTCTTTGTGTAATGGTGCTAGGTATTCATGGATTGGATTTTATAAATATCAAAGTTCGAAATCGGGAGTGTCTACTCATTAAGACCAAAGCCCGCAAGTTCTAATGTTAATCGCGTGTTTATGGGTTAGGATCTTACAGTATCTACTCTTTTTTTTTTTGCTGTCTAACAACTACAAATAAAAACCCAAAAAAGAAAGTCGTGATATGCTCAACAGAGATTTTTGAAACCCGGTTAGTTTTATAATACCAATACCGGTAATAATGTTGGTATGAGTTGGGTTCGTCATAATACCAGCACTTGCTACAACCTACGTTAACAAAAAAAATACTTAATCATTATTTCGCAAAATATTAAAAGTAAATTGCATATTTTTTAATTTAACACCTATATATATAAAAGGTGATAAGAAAATATACTAAAGGTGATAAAAAAGTTTTTTATTCAAAACGTGGAATCTATATAGAACCTCATCTCAAAAGGTTTAGGGTAACATGTGAAAACGAAATTGCATATTTTTCAATTTAACCCCACTATAGTGATAAGAAACTTTTTATATTTAAAATGTGAGAATCTAGGTAGAACCTCATCCCAAAAGGTTAGGGTATCTAAAACGCGTATTTACATTTGGTGTATTGTTATTATAGTAAATTAGATTGTCAAACAAAAGAAACTCACAACCAAAACAACAATTGTAACAATTAGTGGGATTCTCCCATGACAAAAATTCAGTTGGTATCTATTCAATTTTTGTTTGCGGTGTTGCAACTACAAATGATAACCAAACAAAAGTCGTGATATGTTCAACAGGGACATTATGAAACCTGATTAGTTTTATAATACCAATACCGGTCATTACGTCGGTATTAGTTCGGTCGTCTTAATACCAGCACTTGCTACAACCTACGTTAACAAAAAAATTACTTAATCATTATTTCGCAAAATATTAAAAGTAAATTGCATATTTTTAATTTAACACCTATGTATATAAAAGATGATAACAAAATATACTAAAGGTAATAATAAAGTTTTTTATTCATAACGTGGAATCTATCTAGAACCTCATCCCAAAAGGTTTAGGGTAACATGTGACAACGAAACTTCATATTTTTCAATCTAACCCCACTATAGTGATAAGAAACTTTTTATATTTAAAATGTGAGAATCTAGGTAGAACCTCATCCCAAACGGATAGGGTATCTAAAACGCATATATACATTTGGTGTAGTGTTATTATAGTAGATTAGATTGCCATAACAAAAGAGACTCACAACCACAACAACAATTGTTACTACTAGTGGGATTCTCCCATACCAAGAATTCAGTCGGTATCTATTCAATATTTTTTTTTTGCGGTGTAGCAACTACAAATGAAAACCTAATAAAGAAAGTCGTGATATGCTCAACAGGGATATTATGAAACCCGATTAATACTAATATGGCTCATAATGTCTGTATCAGTTCGGTTCGTCATAATACTAGCACTTGATACAACCTACGTTAACAAAAAAAAAAAAATACTTAATCATTATTTCGCAAAATATTAAAAGTAAATAGCATATTTTTCAATTTAACACCTATGTATATAAAAGGTAATAAGAAAATATACTAAAGGTGATAAGAAAGTTTTTTATTCATAACGTGGAATATATCTAGAACCTCATCCCAAAAAGTTTAGGGTAACATGTGAAAACGAAATTGCATAGTTTTCAATTTAACCCACTATAGTGATAAGAAACTTTTTATATTTAAAATGTGAGAATCTAAGTAGAACCTCATCCTAAAAGGTTAGAGTATCTAAAATGTGTATATATATTTGGTGTAGTGTTATTATAGTAGATTAGATTGCCTAACAAAATAAACTCACAACCAGAACAACAATTGTGACAATTAGTGGGATTCTCCCATGCCAAAAATTGAGTCGAAGTCTATTCAAATTTTTTTAGGGTGTTGCAACTACAAATAAAAACCAAAAAAAAAAGGTCGTGATATGTTCAACAGGGATTTTTGAAACCTGATTAGTTTTATAATACAAATACCGGTCATAATGTTGGTGTCATTTCGGTTCGTCATAATACCAGCCCGTTCTACAACCTACGTTAACAAAAAAAAATACTTAATCATTATTTCGCAAAATATTAAAAGTAAATTGCATATTTTTTAAATTTAACACCTATATATATATATATATATATATATATATATATATATATATATATATAAAAGGTGATAAGAAAATATACTAAAGGTGATAAGAAAGTTTTTTATTCATAACGTGGAATCTATATAGAACCTCATCTCAAAAGGTTTAGGGTAACATATAAAAACGAAATTGCATATTTTTCAATTTAACCCCACTATAGTGATAAGAAACTTTTTATATTTAAAATGTGGGAATCTAGGTTGAACCTCATCCCAAAAGGTTAGGGTAACTAAAACGCGTATATACATTTGGTGTAGTGTTATTATAGTAGATTAGATTGCCAAACAAAAGAAACTCACAACCAGAACAACAATTGTAACAATTAGTGGGATTCTCCCATGACAAAAATTCAGTCGGTATCTATTCAAATTTTTTATTTTTTTTTTGCGGTGTTGCAACTACAAATGATAACAAAAAAAAGTCGTGATATGTTCAACAGGGACATTATAAAACCTGATTAGTTTTATAATACCAATACCGGTCATTACGTCGGTATTAGTTCGGTCGTTTTAATACCAGCACTTGCTACAACCTACGTTAACAAAAAAAATACTTAATCATTATTTCGCAAAATATTAAAAGTAAATTGCATATTTTTTAATTTAACACCTATGTATATAAAAGGTGATAAGAAAATATACTAAAGGTGATAATAAAGTTTTTTATTCATAACGTGGAATCTATCTAGAACCTCATCCCAAAAGGTTTAGGGTAACATGTGACAACGAAATTTCATATTTTTCAATCTAACCCCACTATCGTGATAAGAAACTTTTTATATTTAAAATGTGAGAATCTAGGTAGAACCTCATCCCAAACGGATAGGGTATCTAAAACGCGTATATACATTTGGTGTAGTGTTAATATAGTAGATTAGATTGCCATAACAAAAGAGACTCACAACCACAACAACAAATCTTACTACTAGTGGGATTCTCCCATGCCAAGAATTCAGTCGGTATCTATTCAATATTTTTTCTTTTTCTTTTTGCGTGTAGTAACTACAAATGAAAACCTAATAAAGAAAGTTGTGATATGCTCAACAGGGATATTAAGAAACCCGATTAATACTAATATGGCTCATAATGTCCGTATCAGTTCGGTTCGTCATAATACCAACACTTGCTACCACCTACGTTAAAAAGATACTTAATTTTTATTTCACAAACTATTAAAAGTAAACTGCATATTTTTCAATATAACACCTATGTATATAAAAGGTGATAAGAAAATATACTAAAGATGATAAGAAAGTTTTATATTCATAACGTGGAATCTATGTAGAACCTCATCCAAAAAGGTTTAGGGTAACACGTGAAAACAAAATTGCATATTTTTCAATTTAACTCCACTTTAGTGATAAGAAACTTTTTATATTCAAAACGTGAGAATCTAAATAGAACTTCATCCCAAAAGGTTCGGGTATATAAAATGAGTATATACATTGGGTGTAGTGTTATTATAGTAGATTAGATTGCCAAAACAAAAGAAACTCACGACCAGAACAACTGTAACAACAAGTGGGATTCTCCCATACCAAGAATTCAGTCGGTATCTATTTTTTTTTTTTTTTGTGTAACAAATACAAATTAGAGTGAATTACAAGTTTTGTCCTTTATCTTTATATCAAGTTTCAGCGTATATCCGTTGTCTTTAAAATTGACAAGTTTTGTACTTAATGTTTTCAAATCTTGCATATTACGTCCTTTGACCCTAACTCAGTTAGTATTTTTGGTTAAATTAAATAACACAAGGGTATTATAGTCTTTCAACCTATTTTTTAATGCTTTTTTAATAATGAAACAAAACTAAATTAAAAATAGGGGTAACTTTGCTAAATAGTAACCTAGTTTCAGTAGTGTTCCAGTCAAGTCATTCATAAAAAAATTTGTTCCAATTAGGTAACTAAAGTTATTTTAATGTTCTAATTATAGACAATTTACCTATTTAGAAAGTCATCAATCCATATATGAATTTTATTTGGTTATTTTTTAAATGTTGACTTGGATTATCAATAACCACATGGATTAAAAAATTAGAAAATATATGTAAAATTTAAAAAGTAAAAAAACTAACGAAAATTTTTAAAAAATGCAAACATTTTTTAAAATGAAAAAAAATAATTATTATTTCGCAATTTCTATAATTAAAAAAATATAAAAAAAATAAAAATATAAACATTTTTTAAATTTTTGCAATTTTTTTAAAAAATATTCACAATTTTTATAAAATATTTTTTTTCCAATTAGATAAGTCAACTTTACTTTGATGTTCTAATCAGGTCACTGAAGTTGACTTTAATGTTCCAATCATATATATATTCTACCTGCTATTCAGGTAACTATATAGGATTAGAACATAAAATAAACTTTAATGACATAATTAGAACAAATATTTTTATGAGTGATCTAATTGAAACACTAGTAAAACTTGATTACCATTCTATAAAATATTCCCTTAAAAATATAACTACTTTGTTAAATTAAATAACACAACACAATGGCATTATATCCCTTTTTTTGTGATTGTGATATTCGAGACTCTCAATCTGTATAATAACTTCTTTGTCTTACTCATTTATCACAAGCATAAACCCAAAAATATTTAACCTGTAACTCCAATGTTTAAACACGGTCACTTGCCAATTAGAAACACCAAATCAAACTTGCAACACGCAAAGTCTTTCTACCTACCACCACAAGCAACCACCGCACCCACGACCACCTGCCACCACTTTCCACACCATCGCTGCAACCAACGTCCTTCATACACAACCACCATCACCAACCCAAGACCACCTGCCACTGCACACCACCTACCACTGCCGCGACCAGAGGCGCATCTTAGTTGGGGCGGGAGGGGCGGCCACCCGAAACTGGTTTTCGACCCCTGGAAACTAGTGACTTCCAACCCCCAACCTTCGGGTCAAGCTTCCCCACTCGCCGCGACCACCGCACACCACATGAAACGGTTTTTTAGATCTGAATAACAGTGGTGTTCGCCTATGAGGAGTTCTTTACCGGTGGCCTAGGATTGCAACCGAGTTCTTCACTTAACCATAAAAATTAACCGGGTTATGATGAAAGGACATACAGTGTATGATTTTGATACATAAAGTACAAATCTGATCAATTTTAAAGATAAAGGACATGCGTTGAAATTTGATATAAACGTAAATGACAAAACTTGTAATTCACTCTACAAATAAAAACCCAAAAAAGAAAGTCGTGATATGCTCAACAAGAATTTTTGAAACCCGAATAGTTTTATAATACCAATACCGGTCATAATGTTGGTATACGTTCGGTTCGTCATAATACTAGCACTTGATACAACCTACATTAACAAAAAAAAAAATACTTAATCATTATTTCGCAAAATATTAAAAGTAAATGCCATATTTTTCAATTTAACACCTATGTATATAAAAGGTAATAAGAAAATATACTAAAGGTGATAAAAAAGCTTTTTATTCATAACGTGGAATATATCTAGAATCTCATCCTAAAAGGTTTAGGGTAACATGTGAAAACGAAATTGCATAGTTTTCAATTTAACCCCACTATAGTGATAACAAACTTTTTATATTTAAAATGTGAGAATCTAGGTAGAACCCCATCCTAAAAGGTTAGTGTTAAAGTTGATCGGTCAAGGGCCGATCTTGAAGGATTATTGTTATGGTTTTAGGGAGATTCGGAGGCAGAGGATTTCTGTATGGAGTTAATGTCCCCTTAAATGTGCTCAACCACCGGGTATTTATAGTGTTTCTCAAGGCTGCGCATTAATGGCGAGCCATACCGCAAGCGGCGTGAACAGTGACGGACGTCACTGTTCAGTCTGACAAGGTAACCCCTTAATGTTATTTAATAGTTTTACCCACTAGTTGGTTACTGCTAAGTCTATAGACCACTGGTTACTCGCCGCCTATTATTTGTCCGATAGTCATTGTCCATTCTTACCATGTCTGATGGTTATTGTCCATTGTTCAGGTTTACCTGATGGTTAAATCCGATTCTACTTCTTTTCTTTTGTTCTTATCCGGTTCAGTCATGTCCTGGGTTGATTCGGTTATACTTCTTGCTGGATCGGCCTGTACTACGATTGAATCGGCCCATGCTTCCTACTGAATCGGCCTATCTGTTTGAAGTATTCTATTTATTGCACTAATTATGGTTCCTTTATTAATTATTAATTATGCTCCCTATGTTATCAGCCCCCCAGTTTGATGGTATTTACCTGTGTCTTGTTCTTTCTAGGGAAATAGCATCAAACTCTTTGTCGTTACCGATTCCATTTAATGCGTCTGAACCGATTGATGTTCCTCTATTTATTTTCGTACTTTAATTAATTAATCATCTTAGGGGACACGTGGCACAATCTTATTGGCGGACGTTCAAACCGCCCTACTGTTCATTGATTAGACGGGTGCCTCGATTTTCCCCCAAATCTGCCTATAAATACTGTAGCCTATTGTAAAGAAAATTTTCACCTCCTTTTTTTTTCGATCGGCGTCAGAGCGTTAGTCGTCCAACCCAGGTTCGTTCTTTTCCTCTCGTTTTTTCTTTTCGTCGTTAGCTATGGTGGGTAGAAAGGATATGCACTTACATAAATCACTTGTTTCCGAACCATCTTTAACTGCCTTTTGTAATAAGTTTTTTGATACCTCCGTATATAAGCCCGTCGTCCCTAAACCGACTGAGAAAATAACTGATTGCCCAAAGGGTCATGTCGGCTTTTATACCCGGCATTTTGATTTTGCTTCCGTTCGGCTTCCGTTATCGGTCTTCTTTTTAGAATTTTTACAATTCTATGGTCTTGACATTCGTCAGCTTAGTCCCTTAGGTGCCATTAAAGTTATTCATTTTGAGATAGTCTGTCGTGCTCACGGGGGAGAGCCGACTATCGGTTTATTTCGCCAATTTTTTAAATTAACCACGGCCGGTGACTGGTTCACCGTGGGGGAAATTTCCAAGGCTAAGTCGATGCTTAAGGACACATATTCTGGGTTAAAGAACTGGAAGAACCGTTTCTTTTGGGTTCCGGATAACGTGGTTCCGTTTAAAATGCCTTGGAAAGATCTTGAAGGAAAACTGAATCCGAAACAAGAAGATTTATATGATGGTGATCTGTATGATAAGTTATTAGGAAAACCGACTTCCCTCCAGATTTACCCTGAGACGATTCTGGTGTTATCCGGGATTAGCCGTAAATGGTTATACCCTGGGGTAGAACCGATCATTAAGAAAGGGAAAAAGGGTATGGCCATTTCCCCTCTGTTCTACCTATCATTAATTGTAAACTGTTTTCTTACGTTTTGATATACTTTCTTTTTTCAGAAATGAGTGTGCTAGGCTTTATCAAGCGGAAAGGCGAGGGCGTTGTACTGACGTCTCGTCCCTTGGATGAAAAAGAGGATTTTGTGCTTGATCGGACAGCTAGTGTTACTTATAGTATCCCTGAGACGGAGAAAGATGATACATTCCGCCGTCCTACTGGCCAATCTTTTGGTGATCGGGGTAACTTAGATCGGTTTTTGCACACACCGGACAATAGGGATGACATGCTGGGTTCAGATGCTGACGGTCATGTCGTTGGTGAAGATGAAGTTCCTCTTAATGTTACCCCTTTGAACAGTCCTTCCCCTCATACAACACCTACCGCACCAGACAAGGTAGTATTGGGTGTAGAGGCTTCTGCAGTGAATCCTACCCGTAAGGAACATCATAAGAAAAGGAAAACTTCCGAAGGCTTGACAGATGAAACTTCAGGCTTAAAGAAACCTCGATCGTCAAGCGATATCGAAGAGTCGAAAGATTCGGAAGAATCTTATGATGTGTCAGAGCCGTATGTTCCAAGGTGGACGGTGAAAAATGGTGATAACCTAAGCGATCCGGCGGTGTGTTTTCAGATTCTCCATCATGCGATCCCTCCCGGAGAGCTGGATTGTTCTGGTGAGAAAGAGGAAAGCCACCCTGTGGAAAATGCTAGTGTGGCGGTCGTTCGGACCTTGAGTTGTGTATCGGAGTTGGTACAAAGCTATTTTAAAAAGACTGCTGTTGAGAAAAAACTTCGTGGAAGGGTTGATCAGTATAGGGCGGAGATAACCAAGTTGGATGCCAAGTTAGCTAAGCGTAAGAAAGGGGACCGTTCGAGCGTGAAGAAAGGGAAGGAGGCTATAAGGGCCATGGGTGAGATGAAGGTTGAACATGCTAAGGAAGTGGAAACGCTAAAACAGAGTCTTGCTGCAAAGGATAAAGAGATCGAGTCTTTGAAGGAAGAGAATCGGTTGGCCAACGAACAGAATGTTGCATTAACCAAATCTTCTAATGCCCTACAGGTATGATCGGAAGGTATTTTATTTTTATCCGTTCAATTTTAACGTCCGTTTCTTCTTCCTTATGTCTATAGGAACGTCTTGAGAAGGCTGCAGAGGAAAAGAAAAGCTGGAACCAATGTAGGATCAAATATGACATAGCTTTGGAGGAAGGAGAGAAAGTGATGGCTCATCTCCGTTCCTTTGTTACGGAAGCCGAAGGGGATAGGGATCGGTTGATATCAGAAATCATTCCGTTGGTCGTCTCCAGGTTACACAAATCTACCGAGTTCCTTCAACCTCTCGGTCAAATGGAAACCCTTCTATATAATTCGGCGTTTCATGATGGGGTTGTGGCCGGTTATAAGGGTTGTTCGGCTGGGCTAAAGGTGGAGGATATCGAAGGTTACGACCCAAAAGCTAACACCACTTATGAGGACGGGGCACGAGCGTGGGACGCAACTGAATACGAGTATCTTAAGCAGATACAATTGATGAAGGGTAAAACTTCTAAGGATGTGGAAGGGTTACTTCCGTCTGGTTTCCTTGCCAAGTGATGCTGATTTACTTTCCCTCTTTGTTTTTAAAACAATATACAATAGGCCCCTTGTGGTCGTGGTCTGTAATTTTTGTCCGATTGTTTGTTCAATCGGTTTAACTTTCTTGATCCGATCGATTATTTGATCGGATTTATTTTGCTTAATCGTCTCGTTTGGTTTAATTTGATTGCGTGTTTTATTTATCTTAATAGTTTCATAGTTGTGAACTGATCGTTAGCTAACCATGTTTGATTTTGTGCCGAACGATTTCTGTGTTGCTTGAGTTATTCTAAGGGACTCCCCCTTTCATCGAGTTATGTGCTCGATCAGCCATATTCGTAGGGGCTGACCCTTAGGAATGATCTCCTTACGGCTTTTATGAGGGGCCGGCCCTAGTTTGTTAGCATATACATATGTTTATTGTAAGTTCTAAGAGTTTGCAAAAGATGTCATTTCATTCATCATCGAACGTCTACAACCCAATCAGGGGAGCTTACACAAAATGACATGTTTTATTATAGCATTACTCTTGCTGATACTCTTAGACATAATACTTCTTCAGCTGGGCCAAGTTCCAATGCCTTGGTACGGCTTTCCCATCCATTGTAGCGAGTTTGCAAGATCCTTTTTCATGTACTTGTGTGACTTGATACGGCCCTTCCCAGTTAGGCCCCAGCTTACCCGTGTTTTCCTTTCGACTTGCTTCATTGGATCTTAGGACCAGGTCCCCTGGCACCAAGGTCATCGGCTTCACCCTTTTGTCAAAATACTTTTTCACTTGTTGCTTGTATCTGGCTTCCTGGATCGCAGCACCCAATCGATATTCTTCTAGATTGTCTAAGTTGGTTAACAACTCTTCATGGTTATCGGTATTGCCCATTGTGAGTACCCGTTTGGTGGGCAGACCAACTTCTGCAGGTATGACGGCTTCCGTTCCAAAGACTAAACTGAAAGGCGTCCTCCCAGTGCTTGTTTTCTCGGTTGTTCGGAGACACCATAGGACGTTGGGCAATTCACCCAGCCAATTTTTCCCTTGCTTTCCCAACCTTGTCTTTAAACCGATCAAAATGCTTCTATTCATTCGCTCTACTTGCCCATTGGCCTGGGGATGGGCGACGAAGGCAAACACTTGTTGAATTCCCAGGACTTTGCACCATTCCCGAAACCGTTTATCTGCAAACTGAGTGCCATTATCCATGATCAGTCTTCCAGGTACTCCAAAACGACATACCAAGTTCTCCCATACGAAAGTAGTGATCTTCTCCCCGGTGATACTACCAATAGGCTTTGCTTCCACCCATTTCGAGAAGTAATCTACGGCTACCAACAAGAACCGGACCCCTCCTTTCGCCGTGGGGAAGGGTCCCAGCAGATCCATTCCCCATTGATAGAAAGGCCATGGGGAAGTGATCGGAACCAAATGATGTTTCGGCAGCCTGGGAATCGGAGCATGTATCTAGCAAGAATCACAGCGTTTCACCAAGTCTTCACTATCTTGCCTCATTGTTGGCCAATAGTATCCGAGGTTTGTTGCACGAGTTACCAGGGACGCTGCCTTAACATGCATCCCACATAGCCCCTCATGTAACTCTTCCAACACCTTGATGCCTTCCTGATGGGAGACGCATCTATAGGAGGGGCATAGAAAGCCTTTTTTGAAAAGTACTCCTCCTATTAACTCATAGGACTTACTTCTTTCTACATCCCTCTGATCTGGGTTGTCATCGCCTTCCAGGGCCCTTATTATCGGACTTCTCCAATCATCTTCTCTTACTTCAAACACACCGGCCATCGGCCTTGTCCCTATAGACGCTTCATTTAGCTGTTCTACGAATACCATCTTTGTTAGATGAGCAAAGGCCACTGACGCCATTTTGCTTACCGCGTCAGCTCCCTTGTTTTTGCTTCTAGGGATCTTGATCACTTGGCATGCTTTAAACAGGGTCATCATATCTTGCACAGCCTCCGCATACTGTCTCATATTGTCGTCCCTTGCTTCAAAAAGATTCGTCACTTGATTCGCTACTAGTTGGGAATCAACAAATACTTTGATCTCCTCGATGTTCATTTGCCGAGCTATACGTAGTCCCGCCAGTAGGGCTTCGTATTCTGCCATGTTATTGGTGCACTTGAAATTAAATCTCAAGGCATAAGCAGTTTCTACTCCCTGTGGATCTATCAGGATGAGTCCGGCACCCGCTCCTTCCCTGCTTGATGCCCCATCTGTATACAAGCACCATCCTTCATACGTTCCCGAACTTTCCGGTTGGTCTTTAGCTATGTCTATAATCATAGGGCCCTCATTATGGTTCATATTTTCTACCAAGAAATCGGCTAACACCTGCCCTTTTATGGCCAACCGAGGCTTGTACTCGATTCCAAACGTTCCCAACTCCACAGCCCATTTGGTCAGCCGCCCGGCGACATCCGGTCGACTCATGATTTCGCGCAACACCGAATTGGTCAGTACCACGATATGATGAGCTTGGAAGTATCTTCTCAGCCTCCTGGCTGTATGAGTCAATGCTAAAGCCAGCTTCTCTATGGGCGAGTAGCGGACTTCAGCGTCTCGTAAACATCGGCTTACAAAAAAGATAGGCATAAATCCTTTGGTTCTGTTGGCACATAAGACGCTACTGATTGCCTCCGTCCCGGCTGCCAAATAAACGAATAAAGTTTCTTCGGGCTCTGGTACTACCAGTGATGGCAGGCTACAGAGATGCTGCTTCATTTGTTTAAAGGCTTCTTCAGCTTCCTCCGTCCAATTGAAATCGGACCTCTTGGTATACCCTTTTAACACCTTGAAGAAAGGTAACGATCTTTCAGCCAACTTAGAGAGGAACCTATTAAGGGCTCCTAACCTGCCATTCAAACTTTGCAGTTCTTTAATCGTCCTAGGAGAGCGCATTTCACGGATCGCTTGTACTTTATCTGGGTTGGCCCTGATCTCTTTCTTGGCTACAATGTGCCCCAAGAAGCGGCCTTCTTCCATTCCGAAGAAACACTTGGCCGGGTTCAACTTCATATTCACCCTCCTTAGGTTCCGGAAAGTCTCCGCAATGTCTCGGAGAAGCTCTTTCTCATCTGGGCTCTTAATGACCAGATCGTCTACGTACGCCTCCATATTCCTTCCAATCTGATCTTTAAAAACTTGGTCGATAAGTCTTTGGTAAGTGGCCCCTGCGTTTTTCAGGCCAAAAGGCATTTTCCGGTAACAAAATAGA
This sequence comes from Ambrosia artemisiifolia, assembly GCA_032199755.1. Taxonomy (NCBI): domain Eukaryota; kingdom Viridiplantae; phylum Streptophyta; class Magnoliopsida; order Asterales; family Asteraceae; genus Ambrosia; species Ambrosia artemisiifolia. Next base: position 33,804,395 of record CM063526.1, on the reverse strand, counting down.
CCTTGGTTGGTATGAAAAGCCGTTTTCTCTTCATCCTCCCGGGCCATCTGTATCTGATGGTATCCTTTGTATGCGTCAAGAAAACATTTGTACCGGAAACTTGCTACTGATTCCACTTTTGAATCGATCTCGGGTAGTGGATAATGATCTTTTGGACAGGCCTTGTTGAGGTCTCGGTAATCGACGCACATTCTCCAGGCCCCGTTTGACTTCTCTACCATTACCGGATTGGCCACCCAAGACGGATAGCGGACCGGTTTCATGATTCCGGCCTTTTCCAACGCCCGTACTTCTTCTATTACAATGGTACTTCGTTCAGGGGCAAGAGACCTCTTCTTCTGTACTACTGGAGTCCGATCAGGATGAACATTCAAGTGGTGCTCGATCACGTATCGGGGGATACCCGTCATATCACTTGGTTCCCATGCAAACACATCCACATTTCTTCTTAAATAATGATACAAATATTCTTTACATTCCGCGCTAAGCATCTTGCCTACCATGACAGGCTGTTCCGGATGGCATTCATTGATGTACCACTTATCAGGTAGTTCTTCATCGGAGTCCAAGTATCCGATTTCCCGGTGCCTGGCGAGGGTCTTCAGAGTAGCAATCCCTCCCAAGGTAGGAAACTTAATCAACCCATGCTTGCTAGAAGTTACCATCCCGAACGTTCGGATCCCAGGCCTACCAATCAGAATGTTATGGGGTGTATGGCCGGGAACCACTATGAAATTCAACGCTTCCACTCTTCGCTTAGACTCCTCTTCAATACTTACGTAGAGTTGTATTTGCCCACGGGGTGAAACCTGTTCACCAGAGAATCCTACTAGAGGGTAGGATACCGGGATGATCTCGTCCTGAACATAATCGGGTAATTGGTGGAAACAATGTTCATACATTATATCCGAGGCCGCTCCCTCGTCTATGTACACCCGATGGACGAGCTGCCCCCCTATAGTCACTTGGATGATCAAAGGGTCTTCCCTGGCATCTTCCGATCTGATTGAGGGGAAACCGATTGGTTGTTCACTCCAATGCAGCAATTCCCCTCGGTCTTCTAGCATTATCCGTGGCCTTTTTAGTGCTACAGTTGGTCGCACCATAAGTACCTCTTTCCCCTTCTTGTCGTCACCCTTTCGCTTCTTATTTCGGATGTCCTTGATCAAATGATCTAAGCATCCGGATTGCACGGCTTCTTCTATTTGCTTTTTTAACTGAAAACACTCATTAGTATCGTGTCCTTTATCTTCATGGAACTCACAGTACTTTCGGGAACTTTGTTGCTTCGCCGTTTTCTGGAGGGGGAAAGGTGGTTTAAATTTGACGTTGGCGGTTTCTGATGCCAAAATCTCCTGAGGAGTTTTGGTCAATTCTGTGAAGATTAGACCCTTCTTTTCGTTACCCTTAGTCCTCTCGCCCGACTCTTTCCTGTCGGTTCGATAATTCTTATCATTTTCTCGATACCTTTTTTGAGAGAGTTGATCTCTTCTTCCCATATTTTGATAAGTTTTCTTGTCTTCCGGCTTTCTTTTAAACTCAATGGCTTGAGCCGCCTCTTTCCCTCTCACGAACGCTTCAGTTCTTTCTATGGCTTCTTCCATGGTGGCAGGGACCCTCGCATTTAGGTCTTCTACTAACTGTTTGGTTCTCAATCCATGCAAGAAACCCGATATCCGCATCTTCTCATCGGCATCTCTGACCTGAAGGGATTCTTCTTTGAAACGGGCCACGAACTCTTTCAGGTTCTCCCCTTCCTTCTGCTTAATGTTGTGCAGCTCCACAGGATCCCTCATGTGTTTTCGTTGTTGCCTGAAGTAATCTAGGAATCTGACCTTTAGGTCATGGAAGTTATCCAAGCTTTCCAGGGGGAGACCATTAAACCAAATGCGAGCTACCCCCGATAGGGTCTGCACAAACATGTGGCACCAGGAGGGCATCGACCATCCTTCATTCTGGGCTACGCTATCAAATAGTAGGATATGATCTTCTGGGTCAGTTGTGCCGTCATATATCCTGACATTAGAGGGCATTTTGACTCGAACTGGTGGGACGAAGTTGGCTATTCTGGGGGTGAATTTTGATCCTCCAGGGGGTCGGTAAGGTCGTGCCAGCTCTTCATCTTGTGTTCGGGGTAACGGCATAGCCGTTGGATGAGATCCTGTAATATGGGACGTGGGCGCGGTCACTGTGGCTTGAACCGCGTTTTGATTGATAGAATTTCGTTGGATCGTGTCGGCCAACCAGGAAGCTGGGGTGAGAGACATCGGCTGACTTTGTATGGGGAACGGAGGTGGAGGACGGTCTGGTAAGGGTCCTTCATCATCGAATGCTAGTCTAAGAGCCAAACCCTTAGCTCTTTCTTCTCTAACATATTCGTTCATCAATTGCCTTATCTGGAGGAAGTTGGACCTAACCAGCTCAGGTGATACGGTAGGAGTAGCTTCCGAAACGGGTCGCAAAGAGATACCACCCGCCGGAGGAGGGGTGACATCACTTGGGGGAGGATCGCTGGAAGCCATCCGTGTGGGGACAAAGTGTCTCTTAGTGGTTCTACTTCGTGCCCCACGGTGGGCGCCAAAATGTTAAAGTTGATCGGTCAAGGGCCGATCTTGAAGGATTATTGTTATGGTTTTAGGGAGATTCGGAGGCAGAGGATTTCTGTATGGAGTTTGAGTCCCCTTAAATGTGCTCAACCACCGGGTATTTATAGTGTTTCTCAAGGCTGCGCATTAATGGCGAGCCATACCGCAAGCGGCGTGAACAGTGACGGACGTCACTGTTCAGTCTGACAAGGTAACCCCTTAATGTTATTTAATAGTTTTACCCACTAGTTGATTACTGCTAAGTCTATAGACCACTGGTTACTCGCCGCCTATTATTTGTCCGATAGTCATTGTCCATTCTTACCATGTCTGATGGTTATTGTCCATTGTTCAGGTTTACCTGATGGTTAAATCCGATTCTACTTCTTTTCTTTTGTTCTTATCCGGTTCAGTCATGTCCTGGGTTGATTCGGTTATACTTCTTGCTGGATCGGCCTGTACTACGATTGAATCGGCCCATGCTTCCTACTGAATCGGCCTATCTGTTTGAAGTATTCTATTTATTGCACTAATTATGGTTCCTTTATTAATTATTAATTATGCTCCCTATGTTATCAGTTAGGGTATCTAAAACGCGTATATACATTTGATTAAGTGTTATTATAATAGATTAGATTGCCTAACAAAATAAACTCACAACCAGAACAACAATTGTAACAATTAGTGGGATTCTCCCATGCCAAAAATTGAGTCGGTATCTATTCAAAAAAAATTTAGGGTGTTGCAACTACAAATGAAAACAAAAAAAAGTCGTAATATGTTCAACAGGAATTTTTGAAACCTGATTAGTTTTATAATACAAATACCGGTCATAATGTTGGTATCAGTACGGTTCGTCATAATACCAGCAGTTGCTACAACCTACGTTAACAAAAAAAAATAATTAATCATTATTTCGCAAAATATTAAAAGTAAATGACATATTTTTCAAGTTAACATCTATATATATATATATATAGGATTAGGTTCTATAGAAAACCACTCCTTCATAAAAGAACTAGAAAACCCAAGTAAGCCAATAACAAGATGCCATGTGTCTTTGTTTTGTTTTATTATCGAATGGTAAAATAGTAACTACACATCCTAGATATTAATAATAACCCACCCCACCCCATTCCACCCCACACACTCTCTCTCTCCTTTTTCTCTCTCTTATTCTCTCTCTCGTTCATATATGCATATCATTTCATCCATATGAAGCTTTGAATAATAATAACAATAATAATAGCAACAACAACAACGATGATGAGGAAATAGATAATTCGATGATGAGGAAACGTATTTGTTCGAGCAAGACCCTTCGACGAAACAGAGCTTTTGATGAACAGATATGTCGATCCTTCGATGAACAGATCTGGTGGTGTGGGCGCAAGCTTGATGTGTTACAGATCTGTTCAAACAAGATGAACAGATTTTTCGAAGGAGATGAACAGGTGTTTGCAGATCTGGGATGATGGTGCAAGCTTTGATGTCGATCCTTCGATGATGATGAAACAGATTGTTCGAACAAGATGAACAGGTTCATTATTATTATTATTATTATTATTATTATTATTATTATTATTATTTATAAGATTTCATGTGTTTTTATTAAGATGATGTTGCTTCTTGAAAAGACGACGACGATGATGATGATGCTTGAAGATGATGATGCTGCTTGAAGACAGTGATGGGGTTTTTTTATAAAAGGTAAGTAAACACTGGTGTAAGCTTTGTGTTTGATGTTGGTTTTTGGTTGATGAATAGGTTTTTTTTTCATATAAGAAGATGATGATATTGTTTTTCGGTTGATGATGATTTTGGTTGATGAATAGGGTTAGTATAGTTGTGTAATAAGTTTTTAGATCTGGTGTGTTTAATCTTTGTAAAAGTATGGGAGTTTAATTTTTTTGCTATAAAGATAATTAGGAAATGATTTTGTAGCATCTTTAATTTGTAAATATGGTATAAACTAAAACCTGCATATTTTGGATCAGTGTTTAAACAATGTTTGATGCTTATACAAAACACAATGTTTGATGTTTTTGTTTTTTATATCAGTCTTTAAACAATGATGTAAACATCAGTGTAAAATAATCATGTTTATAAACCCATCAGATTTTGTAAAACACTGGTGTTTCTTTTTGTTATTTGGGATATACTATAAACCCATCAGATTTGTAAAACACTGGTGTTTCTTTTGTTGGTTATGACCTGTATTAGTAGATTTTTTTATTTTTTTAAAATTCTCAATGTGTGTATATATATATATATGATTGGTTTTATATATAAAAAAGAGTACATATTTGGTAAATTACATTTTATGTATCATGTTTGAATATGTATTGATGTGTTACACTAGTGTAAATTTCATTTTTTCATGCTGATGTAAACTGTTTTTATGTTGTTGTAAATTGTTTTTACACACAAGAACACATTTTATGACATTTTGTTTAAAGATGATAGTTTTTAATATGTTGAAGGAAGATTACACGATGGGGTTACACTGGTATGATGGATTGGTAACCTAGTTCACATAACTGATTGCAATTTTACAAATATGATGGGTTTATAGTATAGCAAACATAGTAAACATAACTGATCGCTAATGGATGAACAAAATAATGATGGGTTTATAGTATAGTTCCATTATATAAAGAATGATGGTTTTTGACATGTTGCAGGAAGATTTACATAAATCTGTTTTCTTTTAACATCAACTGTGAATTTCATATATGTAGTGCAATTTACACTGGATGTTAGATCTGAAAACAGTAGTGTAGAGGTAGTGAGGTTAGCTAAGTTACCAGGTAATTAGGTTTTAAATTTATGATTTTTTGGTGCAACTTTTTGATGGTTTTACACTAGTGCAAACTGTTTTAACACCAAATGTAAATTTATGTAAAGTGATGAGTTTCTAGATTTATACTCGTGTGTTTTCCTTTTACCTAGGTACAAAGCACAAACTTTGATAGAACCGAGGCCGTATTCTTTCAGATTGGTTTAAGAGAAGCGCCTTGGGTCTTGCCAACAAAGAATTTGGGATCACTGAAAAACATAAAAAATGCATCCTAGATCGCCTAAAGTCCGTAGCCAAAGCAGCAAGACGAGAGGACCAGGAAGAGTGGAGTGATGGCGAATGGGATTTCTTTTTGGGATTCATGTGCACAACTTGGGTTAAATCCGGATTTTGTGTCGAGGATGTCATGGAGGACCAAAGTGGTACGACCCAATTCTTTACTCGGCAACTTCGATCGGGGTAAACATTTTGATTTTTTTGTGATGGTCCTTTTTATGTTAGTGTTTTGGTAGAAGAAGATGTGATTCCTACTTGGTATTATTACATTTGTAATTTTCGTCGATATTGTAAAGTTTTCGGGTTTGGACGAACAAAGATGTAATTAGATTTCAATATGTAATCTGTTTTACACTAGTGTAAAACAGTGGATTAATCTCAAATTTTATAAACATCTTGCATCTTTTCTGGATTCACAGGTACACTGATGTAAAGTGGTGTAAATGATGTTTGTTGATGGGGTTTTACACTGGTGTAAAGAAATGTGTTGTATAAGAAATGAATTAAAAAATAAAAATAAAATCAAAATAAAAACAAATTAGATTTTTTTTTTGCTTTACGTCTGTTGGGTTGGGGAGAGAGAAAGAGAAAATGGGATGTTTGGGAAATGGGTTTGTGGTGGGGCCATGTGGAAGAAAAAGAGAGGAGAGAGAGTGAGTGTAAGATGACAATATTACCCTTAAGAATTTTTTAATAGTATACTTTATAATATTAAAATGCAAGTGGGAGGAAAATGACAAAAAAAAAGTATGTGGCATATTATTAACCATTAGATCATGAAAGATCAATGGATAGAAACGGTTCCCGGTGTTCTTTTACGAAAAGTATGTTCTCATTTTACCCTAACCCTATATATATATATATATAAGGTGATAAGAAAATGTACAAAAGGTGATAAGAAAGTTTTTTTTTCATAACGGGGAATCTATCTAGAACCTCATCCCAAAAGGTTTAGGGTAACATGTGAAAACGAAATTGCTTATTTTTCAATTTAACTCCACTATAGTGATAAGAAACTTGTTATATTAAAAATGCGAGAATCTAGGTAGAACCTCATACCAAAAGGTTAGGGTATCTAAAACGCGTATATACATTTGGTGTAGTGTTATTATAGTAGATTAGATTGCCAAACAAAAGAAACTCACAACCAGAACAGCAATTGTAACAATTAGTGGGATTCTCCCGTGCAAAAAATTCAGTGTGTATCTATTCAAAAAAATTTTGTTTTGCGGTGTTGCAACTACTAATGAAAAAAAAAGTCGTGATATGTTCAACAAGGATATTATAAAACCCGTTTAGTTTTATAATACCAATATCAGTCATTACGTCAGTATTAGTTTGGTCCGTCTTAATACCAGCACTTGCTACAACCTCGTTAACTAAAAAAATACTTAATCATTATTTCGCAAAATGTTAAAAGTAAATTGCATATTTTTCAATTTAACACCTATGTATATAAAAGGTGATAAGAAAATATACTAAAGGTTATAAGAATGTTTTTGATTCATAACGTGGAATCCTTCTAGAACCTCATCCCAAAAGGTTTAGGGTAACATGTGAAAACGAAATTACATATTTTTCAATTCAACCCCACTATAGTGATAAGAAACTTTTTATATTTAAAATGTGAGAATCTAAGTAGAACCTCATCCCAAAAGGTTAGGGTATCTAAAACGCATATATACATTTGGTGTAGTGTTATTATAGTAGATTAGATTGCCATAACAAAAGAAACTCACAACCACAACAACAATTGTTACAACTAGTGGGATTCTCCCATGCCAAAAATTTCAGTTGGTATCTATTCAATTATTATTTTTTTGCGGTGTAGCAACTACAAATGAAAACCTAAAAAAGAAATTCGTGATATGCTCAACAGGGATATTATGAAACCCGATTAGTTTTATAATACTAATATCGGTCATAATGTCCGTATCAATTCGGTTCGTCATAATACCAGCACTTGCTAAAACCTACGTTAAAAAAATACTTCATCATTATTTCGCAAACTATTAAAAGTAAACTGCATATTTTTCAATATAACACCTATGTATATAAAAGGTGATAAGAAAGTTTTATATTCATAGCGTGGAATCTATTTAAAACCTTATCCCAAAAGGTTTAGGGTAACATGTGAAAACGAAATTGTATATTTTTCAATGTAACTCCACTGTAGTGATAAGAAACTTTTTATATTCAAAACGTGAGAATCTAGGTAGAACCTCATCCCAAAAGGTTTGGGTATCTAAAATGAGTATATACATTTGGTGTAGTGTTATTATAGTAGATTAGATTGCAAAAAAAAAAGAAACTCACAACCAGAACAACAATTGTAACAATTAGTGGGATTCTCCCATGCCAAAAATTCAGTCGGTATCTATTCAATTTTTTTTTTTTTTGCGATGTTGCAACTACAAATGAAAACCAAAAAAAGTCGCCAGATGTTCAACAGGGATATTATGAAACCTAATTAGTTTTATAATACAAATACCGGTCATTACGTCGGTATTAGTTCGGTTCGTCCTAATACTAGCACTTGCTACAACCTACGTTAACAAAAAAAATACTTAATCATTATTTCGCAAAATATTAAAAGTAAATGGCATATTTTTCAATTTAACACACCTATATATATAAAAGGTGATAAGAAAATATACTAAAGGTGATAAGAAAGTTTTTTATTCATAACGTGGAATCTGTATAAGACCTCATCTCAAAAGGTTTAGGGTAACATGTGAAAACAAAATTGCATATTTTTCAATTTAACCCCACTATAGTGATAAGAAACTTTTTATATTTAAAATGTGAGAATCTAGGTAGAACCTCATCCCAAAACGCGTATATACATTTGGTGTAGTGTTATTATAGTAGATTAGATTGCCAAACAAAAGAAACTCACAACCAGAACAACAATTGTAACAATTAGTGGGATTCTCCCATGCCAAAAATTCAGTCGGTATCTATTCATTTTTATTTTTTTTTTTGCGATGTTGCAACTACAAATGAAAACCAAAAAAAGTCATGATATGTTTAAAAGGGATATTATGAAACCTGATTGGTTTTACTAATCCCTTAGATCTCTCGATCATTTGTGGAAATCTTCGTATTACTATCCTGTGGTGTTTGATCTGGCTTGGAAACAAGATCTGTGGTATATTCTCAGATTTGGTGAGGAAGAAACCCTAAACTTAGGGTTTATCTCTGGAAACAGCATATTTTTTTTTGGAGTTAGGAAGCTGTGCAACGGTGAGATCGTTCCTTTTATATTTTCTTGTTTTTCTTTTAGTGTCTTTGCTTAGAGTTGTCTTGGCTGGGTTAGGGGAACCGGCGTTGATTGTGTATGTGTTTGAGTTGCCTGTCATTGTCTAGATTTAGGAAGGCTCCCTCAACACGCTTGCGTTGTCACCCTTGAGTGATGAACCAACGATCTGGCCTGATCTGGCCTCTGTTGTGGCTTCGTCGTGTGTGTGTGATTTATCTGGTGTTAAAGTTCGTGTGCTTATTTTTGTGTTCTTGTTTGTTAATTGACTAGTTCTTGTTTGATACTGTTTGACTATTTGTTTTATCTGTGGTTTATTTCTGTTAACTGATTAAATAAGCAAATGGTTGATGGAAAGGAAGCAGGATCTGGTGGTCCTGCTCCTGGTGGACCTAGTGAGACTTTAGTTAGCAAATTAGATGCTAGTGACCCTTAGTTTGGGTCCATTATATTTCAATATGTCGAAAGTTAGGACCACTATTGGTAATTTTCGTAGTTTGGACTGTTATTGGCCAATAGTCAATAGTTAGGATTATTTATTTCCATTATTCCTATAATAAATATCCACCGGTCAATTACCCTTAGGTCATTACCGACATGTGTTGAGCCGGGTATTAAAAATGTAATAATAAGAAGGAAACAGAGCCATTATAGGGCTAGCGTACTTGGTAGAAGCATATGCCTATTAGAGGAGATGTTTAATGTTCAAACCTTGGTACATGAGATCAAAGTGTAAAATAACGAGAAAAGATAAGATTTGGGCCTTGTAACACTCATGGGCTTTTTAATAACCGAGCTTATGGGCTTTTTAATAACCGAGCTTATGGGCTTTGTATCTAAGCCCAATAAACTTAACCTATATTATTATTTACACTATTTCCTTACACTCATTTTTTGCAAGTAAATAAACAAATTGAACCGAAAAAAAAAAAATCTGCACACAGATATCATCTTCTTCTTGTTGTTGTTGACTCACTGATTCAAGGGTTTTTGAACACGTAAGTCTTTCCTCTCTCTTCAACCATTTAATTAAATTAAATTAGGGTTTATGTTCTTCATCACTCATACTCATTAACCATGCTTTAATCCATACATAACTGTCTTTTTAATCTTTACATTTATGTTCTTCTTGTTTCTTTAAAATCCCATTAAAAGAAAATAAAGAAAATGTAACCTTGTTATTACTGTAGTGTGTTCTTGTGGTATTTAGAGCTGTGTTTATGACTTTATGTTAATTGTAGGTTATTTGTGTTGTAAAGTTGTTAGATTTTTTTATTATAGAAATGGATGTTTAGACTTTCTTGATAAACTGTGTTTGGGGCTGCTTTTTATTAATCTGTTTACGCGGTTTGGAATAAGCAACTTTAAACTGTTTTTATGTTACGCGGTTTTGGATAAGCAGTTCCAAACGCGTCGAAACAGTTCATTTGTTGTGTTAGAAGAGAATAAGAAAATAAAGCCACATAGGTTCCTTAGACTTTGGATACTTTTAGGATTATGGATGGTTTGAGGCCTTCTTCGTAGGATATGTTTTGATTCATTTTCTTCTGTTGCCTTTTACATGTGTAGATGGCTGCGTATTTCGTGGGTCACATGATATTATTATTATTGTCTTCAAAGGCATGCCATCGACTGGGCAACAGAAAGCCAACGTTCTTTTATTCTTCTCGCCAAAATTTGGTGTTTAATCCATACGAAATAATGAAACCACACATCAATCATCAAAATGGCACTTTAATACTCCACAAGTGATCCTACACGCTGTATTGTTTTCGTTGATGCCTTCGGTAGAATTGTTATCAAGAAGATTGCATCATCCTTTGGAAATATGTGTGGCTTTGTATCCTTGTCCATGTGTGGTTATTCTAAAATATGTATTACAAAGTTACTGTGGATCACTGAATACGACTGAAGAAGTTGCGGTGAAAAATCAGATTGTTATTACGAAGACTAAAAAGTTTTGGAATCAATATTGCATATTGGTAGGGCCGGATAACATGAAAACCCCTTTAGGCCTTACTTATTGAGTGTTATTTGATGTTCTCTATGACGTTATTGAATGGATCAACCTTATGGATTCATGTTCTCATTCGTTGTCCTCTTATTCCTCCAATACCCCGCAACCAAGCACCTCCTTATTATTCTATAAGTCATGTGTCGTAGTGCTTGGTTTCTTTATATCTTCTGTGGAATCAGTATATGTCTATACGTGTGTGTATGTGTATGTATACGTATATGTCTTGGCTGCCGTATCAAAAGCAATGTTCTGACTCCTGTATTAAACCTGAAATTTAATAGTTTTTTGGGGTATTTTAGTCAAAAAAGGGAAACAGAAAGTAGTGACTTCTAATACTTATGAAAATACCTCTCTAGGCCTTGGAATCTTTCCTGCGAAAAACATGGATGGCTATAAAGTTCAAGAAAGGAACTAAATTCCGAAGATCACAGAGTTGTTATATTTATAATTCAAATAAGAAAACTGAACGTGGATTGTGAATCCCAATGATCAGCAGACCTTAAATATGAAGTATGTTCATAAATGTTAAAGGATAAGCTTTTGCAGGATTTAAGAAATACATGGTGGAACTATGAAAGGTGAAATTATTACCCGATTCACAAAAAATGAATATTTAGTTACAAACTGTCAAACTGATATATAAATGGAAACCACTGAATCGTGCAAAGCAAAGTATTGTTCTGCCTGGCATCAACACATGTATATTTTTCTTTTCAACCATCATTTCTTTGTTGTAGTTTTTTCCTCTATATGAAAGCCATATACGAGTTTTATTAGTGTTTTAGCCGGTACTTCATAGAAATTTACTTTTGTGTGTGTGTGTTGTGCAGTTTCCTGCTCCCAATAAATTTACTAAGAAAAAATTTGATTGTCAATTTAATGACTATTGCTATTCTTGTGATGCTCTGTTTTCAACTCATTTATATTCGTAAACAATATCCATTAATCACAATGAACAAAACTTCCTGGTACTTATCTGATATTTGATGCATGTTATCTGACTTGGTTGCCATATCAAAAGAAATGTTCTATGTGTTATATTTCTGTACCTTTTACGTAACATCTTATTCCTCATGCCACTCGCTTACACCTATCGTTCCCTCCAAACCTTGCGTTGCTTGTCTCACTTCCATATAAATCCATCAGTTAATTAATTGGTTTCTTATGTCTATTTAGTTAAGTTTTTTTTTTTTTTTGTTATTCTTGTATTTGTATTCGGATGACTTTTGGCACTAACCTTTTATGTGCAATTCGATCTAACCATACTAATTTGCCCTCTCTGGTACTTGCAATCGGATATGGTTTTGATTAAAACTCAACATCTGTAGGTGTAACCTATGTTTTTTTTTAATATCTTGCTTCCTTTTGCTATCTCAGATGATACTTTGTTTTGTTGAGAAGTGAAAGCAGTACAGTACAGTTTTCATTAAAAGTTGAGACTATGAGTGGTAGACGTAGAAGGTCTGAAACTATATGGGACGATAAGGAGGAAAAAAGGATCTCAGCTGAGATTCATTCAAATATATCTCCTGGCAGATCAGGATATTGGTCAAAATCAGAAGCCCATGACGATGTAATGCATCGTAACTTTTCAAGGAGCCCATCTAGAAACCGATTGCAAGGAAACAGAAACGGGCCCAGGGATGATGACATCAGGAGAGACCGAAATAGGATGTATTCACATCAGACTCCTGATGGATGGGAAAGACAATATAGCACTCATCCATCAGATGACAGCTATGACCTGCCATACAGGTTTGTGTTTTTCACACCGGTCAATTTTCATAGATTCGTTTTTTGTTGTTGTATGTAGAGGTAGCAATTTTGACCCATTTACTTATTTAATGCTCGATTGTGTTTTATCTCATGGGGTGAAAGTCGCCCAAAGTCAAATGCATACAGCTTCCTAAAAGTTGACCCAAAAGGCCAAAACCCTATAATAAACTTTTATTGGAATAAAAGTTGATTATAGAGTTTTGGGTCAACTTTTTCATACAAGCCGGCAGGCCGCCCGCCCCATCCATAATGCAATTATTATTCATTGCATGCCGTCAAGTTTTTTTTTTTTTCTGATGCGTCATTGTTGCTTATCTTTGCTGCTGATGTAGGTCCAGGGACAAAGGGGTAGGTGGTAATGTGCGAATGAGCCGGGAGCGAGAACGTACTAGGAGTCCACATCGAAGCAGAAGTAGAAGCAGGAGCCGGGATTTCGTGAGCAGAAGCAGGGAAAGTACAAGAGGGCCTAGACGTGAAAGTGATGCTTCATATCCCAACATGAGAAATGATTCAAAAGACTTTGCTTCTCGAGGTGGAGGCAATAATATGACAGAAAGCTGGAATCGTAGAACGGATTACAAAGATGGTTCAAAATACAATGATTACCGAAATACTAGAATGCCATGCAAGTTTTTTGCTGCGGGGAATTGCAACCGGGATTACTGTAAGTTCTCACATGATGTTCCTGAAGCAGCAAGGGGTTATAATGACAACCGTCATATAGGCAACAGAAACAGGGCATGGCATGATGATCAGCAGCCGCATGATGACCTAAATGCAGAGTCCAATCTTGGTAAGATGGAGAAGAAGAAATCATGGAATAGTTCTGTATGGAATGATGTGGAATCAGGCAGTTTTAATAAAACGTCACGTCAGGATCATACTTCAGATGACAATAATAATAATAATACATGGGATTCCTGGGATGACAAGAAAAAGTTGGTTGATGGGCATGCTTCACGGGATGCATCGGGTTTCCAAGATGATGTGAAATCACACCCTAACGTAGACAACAAGAGAAGCTCGTGGAATGGTCCTACGTCATGGGATGATGTAAGTGGAACGTCACGTCAGGATCATACTTCAGATGACAATAACAATAACACATGGGATTCCCGGAGTGACAAGAAAAAGTTGTTTGATGGGCATGCTTCACGGGACGCATCAGGTTTCCATGACGGGAAATCTCATCGTAACTTAGATAACAAGAGAAGCTCCTGGAATGATCCTACGTCATGGGACGATGCAAGTGGATCCGGTTTCTCTAACGTTTCAAACACTTCCAATAAATATGAGGAGTCTGCTAAAGAGTCTTTGAATGATAATAATGTGAAGGGCGGAATGAGTGCAAAATCTGGCAGTAACATGGATAGAAATATAAAAAAGAAATGGGATGGTCCGTTATGGGATGAGCTTGGTGAACCAGTGGTGGTCCAGACTGATAATAATATTAGAAAGTGGGATGCTCCAGGCTCGAGTAAAGTGGCTTCTCATAATGCTGAGATTGTGGTCAATAACCGTGATTTAAACAGTGTAGTCCCTGAAGATGCCAACCAACAAATTCTTACTTCTGGAAACGACTTGATTCAGAGCGTTCACGATTTGAATACCCAGTCTCATTCGTATCTAAATGGATCCGAACAAAGACAAATGCTTTTATCAAACCCATATAATGGACCGTTAAACGGGCAAGGGCAAGGGCAAGCAATGTTTGTGCATACGGAAAATCAGAACAAAGAAGGTGGGAACCCACTGAAACCTTTGGAAATGGATATCTCACAACCACGCGCAGCTAATGTCGTTAACGACACTAGTTTGACTAGTCAACTGGCTCCTCAAGCAAATACACTTCCTGTTGAAATGCCTCACATAGGACGACTTCCACAGTTATTTCCAGAGTCGAATCTTGCCAGTGCCATAGATTATCTTAAATCTCTTCCAAACTCTGCGTATAATCAAGATACAAAGGCGAAAGAAGAACAAGATTCAGTAACAAATATGGAGGTAAAACCTACTGTACCCATGGAGACCTTATCTGGTTCGGTAACACAGCAGAATCAAACGCCTGCAGACCCGATCCGTGAATCCAGCAAACTCAGTGAAATTGGTGTCATGAAGAAGGAAGCAGTCGACGCAACTGATAAAAGAGTAGCTGAAAATGATAAGAAAGAAGAAGAAAGTGCAAAGGCTGATAATGCTGCTGATGCACATGGCATAGTAGAAGAGGGTGATACTGGAAACGATGAAAAGGCGATGCGATTATTTAAAGTTGGCCTTGTGGAATTTGTCAAGGAGATTCTGAAGCCAAAATGGAAAGAAGGTAAGATGAGCAGAGATGTTCATAAAACCGTTGTGAAGAAAGTCGTTGAAAAAGTTACAAGCTCCATTCAAGGAACCCAGATTCCTAGAACACAACCAAAGATTGACCAATATCTCGCATACTCTAAACCGAAAATTACTAAGCTTGCGGAGGTAGGTATTTGGTTTTATATTATGATATTACATGTTCATGCATTGTACTTATTTGCTATCCATCTTTTCGTTACTTTGTTGGCCTACCGCCTATTTATCCATAAAGTTACCAAGTTAAAAACTCCTAGCCCAATATTTAGCTGCGCAGTTTTGGTTAGAGCCCAACTCCTAGTCCATTGTTTAGCTGCCCAGCTTTTTATATTGATAAATTGTATGTATTTTTCTGTTATTTAATTTTGGGTGTTAGGATTGAAGTGGTTGAAACTAGCATCTATAGTTACTTTATAAGTATTTATGATATGATTACAGATGCCTTGCGTACTTTAGATTGCGGGGGAGCAAGGAGAAGAAAATTTATAATTTTATACTCCCTCTGTCCCAATTTAAATGTCTTAAGCCCACAAACACACATATTAAGAAATCTTTTGTTTGTATGTGGTAAAATGTTAATAATATCCTCAAATCTTTGATTGTGTTTTGTCTTTTATGGGCAAAATTGGAAATTGCATTTCTATTTTTGGAAATGGACATTTAATTTGGGACAACCAAAAATGGAAAGATGGACATTTAAATTGGGATAGAGGGAGTATATGCTAAATTTTATGAATTGATTTTATTATCAACTGGGAGATTGTCTTTTGATCCATTCTCTTTATAGTATCGTTTGTTTTATGTTTTCAGTTAGTCTTCATTCTACTATCGAGCCGTGTCTTAGCATCTTTTTTTTAATGCAGGCATACATGGAAAAACTTCTAAAGCCTTAGCTGCACAAAGTTGTAATTGATGAAAACTTGTACTCTGGATGTTTTTGTAGCCATAGCTTGATTTGCATTAGACAAGCAAGTTAACTTGATTTAGGGGTCTATGATATTTGCAAATTATGGCATGTTTGGAGTACACTACTTGTTTTGATGTTCTCTCATCATGTTAGTCTTGGAAAATTTATTATTTTAATTCTAGTTGCAGCAGTTTTGACCGCCTCTGATTTCGCCTGCGAACTTGGGGCAAAGGAACTCCGGAAGATTAATTATTTTTGCCTTTTATTTTACGTATTTACTTGAATCATGGTCGGGTTTACATAAAACGTTTAGCGACGTTTCAACCATTATTCAAATTAAGCAAAAATTTGAAGCCGAATCCTGAATTCGAGTTTGGTGTCTGATTTTATCAATACTTTGTTAGGAACACTTTGAATCAACCCTTTTAATCATAGAAATTGAGCTCCCAAATGGTAAAATGAACCTTGTATATTGTATGCCACTTTGATCTTCTGATCCTTTCGACACATAATATAATAATTCTCTCAGCTGAGGTGGTTGGGGGCGTTACCTCACACCTCCTAGTCTTATAGACGATTTGGATGTTATGCTAAAGCGTGTGTGTGACAAATCACTAAATTCTATAACATTCAACATACTTGTACGGGCAAGGCTGAATAAGAAGAAGAGCGAGACCGGCTCGTTAATTGGGCATATGCACTAACACTAAAAAAACAAGCAATATAGACAGACAGACGACACGACAAACAAAATCACGAGGTCGAAGAGGAAAATGACATTTCTATTCTATTCCCTTCCCTTCCTCAAAGCGGGACCAACACCGTTCACTTGGACCCGTCATTTGTATCTATAATTCATATTCATATCCTGAAAAGCAGGATTCCTACCTTCACTTCCACCGCAATAGCAGCTTCGCTCGGATACCTGGTCAATCCATCTATGGCCAATCAAATGGAGGATTATTAACCAACTGGTACCTCGTATCCTGCTGCTGCTGCTGACTCATCGTGGCCCTTCCATTCATACTATTACTTCGAGTTCCATTTCGCACAAACCCTGAATTATTCAAGTCACCACTAATTCTGCCTCCAAGTTGGGAAGAAGAAGACATCATCTCGTGTAGTATTTTCTGAACCGAGTTCTGGGGGTCGTTTGGGTCTGCATCACTAGAAAGTGCTGGTGACATATTTGCACCATTTTGTGACGTTTGAGGGGCATTCTGTTGGTGGTGTCTTGAGTTGAAGGAGTTTTGGTTTAGCAGACCGGCAATGGTGCCATTTGAACTAGTCATAGCTAGTGGGTTGGAGTTATTTACAGTCGGTACACTCCCATTGGAATTTTGTTGCTGCTGCTGCTGATCGGACTGTTGCGGTTGACTATGAGATCCAGATGTTGTAGCAGCAGACGTCCTCCGTGGAAATTTTGCTAAGCACTCTATCAGGACAAATGCAAATTTAATAATCTATTCCCTCCATCGGTGGAATTATAAATGATGTCATAAGTAATCTTACCCATTGGCCCAATGTTGGTTTCTCGACTGTAATCAATCAAATCTTTCATACTGTTAACCACTTCTGATATCTGCACATAAAACCAACCATGAACCATGTACAAAGTCAATTAAAGATAATCATGTGCATTCGTGTGTGATTACGTGCCTTATCAAAACAGAAATTGAGTGTGTGATTGGACTACTGTATCTACAACATTTACCTAAAAGGCTAATATAAGAAAATTACCTGAAGACACCGTACATATCTTTTTGTATATCCCAAATCATTTACCAACGGAACTTCCAATGCTTTCGCCAAATGACGAGCTGAAGCAACAAACCTGAAACATGGAACTAAAACTTTAGATATTGCCATAAAACTTAAAAAATGAGACCCGTCTCATAACAGCAGCAATACGATGACCAACTTGACAGATCTGTGTTAGATATGTAGATTTGTATTATATTAACTTCTTGTGTGGTTTATGGGTATGGTCTTGTTTATCACCTTTATGAGTCAGCACTAGCCCTAACTTTCCCTCGCAAAATTCATGTACGTGGTCCTTGTTAACTCAACAATTAGTAAAAAGACGTGTCTCCATGAAACTTTTGTTCCTTTTTTGTTTCTTTTTGTCTAATAAATTTATTAGCATAAGATCAGTTAGATAACTAGTAACTAAATAGCTATGTTGAGGCCTATGTTGTCAAGGTGCATAGGGGCCCTCAAGCCCGGAGCCTAGGCGCCACGCGCTTAAAAAATGAGGGCTTTTTTAAACCAGGCGCATAGTATAAAATAGCTTTTTATGGGGTTTAGACATGTTTCAGCATTTTAAGCCTGTTTAGAGCTAGTCTAGGATGTTTCAGGTTGATTTCAGACGTTTTTTGGCCTGAATGTGGCTGGAATTTGGCCTGTAACTGCGCCTGGGCTGTGCTTCTGCACCTAGGTGCGCGCCTAGTGTGCTTTTGACAACATAAGTTGAAGCTATGCATGTGTTCAAATAAGGGGATAAAAGGGCGTTTGAGATCTACATATTGCAATTGCTCTGCAATTCAGGTGCAGATTGATTAGACGAAGCATTATTGGTTGAAGCTTGATACTTTTGAGCTGCATTACCAAGCTGGCTAATCTGCAAAGAAAAGCAACAGCTCAGGCCGACTACAACAAGAAATATATACAACGTTTTGGTCCATAATGAACACACTGCAAATATTTGACAACTAACCTGTGGTATCAATAATCTCCTAGGAATAAGCTCCTCATGGTGGCGCGCACAGAATTCCCAAGAGCAAATCTGCATATGTTACAGAAAAGAGCTTATAAGTACATAACTCAATCACTTCTAGCTCTTTACAACAAGAGTAAACATTTAACCTTCAACTCTGGAGTAAAAACTATCCTCAGTTGACCATCACGGACAACACGCAGTTGCTCAAAAACACTCTCCTGTATGGCTTTTTCATAGTCCAAAACAATTTGTCCACGTGAGTTTTGATATTCTCTTGGCATATCAACATAAAGGAGTTCCTCCAAAGTACCACTTTCATACTTTATTTTAAAAAGCCTGGGCAGAACTTCAACATTGGCCTCTGAAAGTGAATATTCATATGTTAGATACAACAAAAGGAGCATAAAATCTGAAAATAGACTAAATGCAGACCAATCTAGGCAGATGGAGACGATCAGAGGTGGTAAAATGGACGGGGAGGGTAACAGGTCAGCTAGTTCAGCTCAAATGGGCAACTTTATATAATGTTAAGACAACAAAATATATTGACACACTATTAATATAAGTTTGTGAATTAAGTGATCTAGTAGGTTGTATGCATTGGCAATACATTCCCAGTGACTTTTTTATTTGACCCAAATCACCCAATATATTACCCGAATTGACCCATTCACAAGTAACTGAATCGAAATTGCCACCTCTAGAGTCAGTTGACCTTAGATGGCTATGATACAACTAATCAAGTACACATCGTATATAAGTACATCACAAGGGATTAGAATCTGGCCTCTGAGAAAAATCCTAACATTAATCTACACTTTGACTTGAAATAAAACTTAGTGATCTATTATGGGTCAATATATGCAGTTAAACAGCTGACTTAGATCAAAAGCTAAATGAAACGAATAAATGATCATTGTCCCTTGTTGTACATGTTACTACCTTAAATATTAGAACCCAAAGGAAAAATTGACAAAATAAATCTTGACCTGAGGATAAAAAGAGCTCCAAATGTTTTTATAACAAATTGTTCATATGAACTCCTATATTCCATAGTCTAGAAAAGAGTATGACTTTAAAAACACAAGGGGCAATAAATAAGATAGTTTTAACTGTAGAACAAGTAAATAATTGAAATGCAAACAGGAGACTTGCCAAATCCACGGCCTGGCTTCTTATTGCATATTTCGCAGTGCCATATGTCCTGCACGAGCATAAACAGAGATTGCACTCGCTGTTATTGATGTTTTGCATTGACAAGAACATGAAACACTGAACCTATCTTCAGCGTTAATATTTATAAAAAGTTACTACCATCTGATCTAGTTGATATATGGAACACACAATCACATAATATGAGGAATTTTGATATTAACTTAGGTAATTAAGAAGAGGAGATACCCATGCATTACTTTCGTATTATCACTAAACACTGACCTGAGGGAAAACTCCTGTAGTATGGCGACCACTTCCGTACAAAGAAACACACCATTTCTTCTTTGCGTTAGGAGCAAAGTACTCGGCCACAAATTTCCTCCAAAACTCGATGCTATTATCCTACAAGTGAATAAGACAAAAAATCATAAAAACCAATTTCAGCAGCGGAAATTATCTTATTCTACAAGACATGTTGTAGAATGCTTACTTCAGGCCTATGTTGTTGCTGATACATATAATGTGTTAGCCGTCTTGCACACGTTCCTGGTTCATACACAGGTTTTGCCGGAGATCTTATTGCCAGATTTTGATGTTGAAACTGCGGTTGCATCGGAGGCCTTTGTTGAGGAATATTTTTCAACAGCTGCTGTTGCTGATGTAGCTGTAATAATCTCTGTTGATGCAAAAGATTAATTTGCGCAGCAGCAACCGCCTGCGGAGACTGCCTAGAGACGTTAAGTAACTGCTGCTGCTGCTGTTGCTGCAGAAATAATGACGGGTCAGGATGTTGCGGCTCTAATTTTACTGGTTGCAAGTTACTCACGGACGGAGCATGTTGCATTTCCATTTTCACTGGCCCGAGATTTCTCAACGCTTGCAGCTGTTGAGTAGTTTGTCCATGCTGATAGTTTGTCGTCATCTGCGGCTCCAACTTAACCTGCCCGACACCACCTTGAATGTTTTGATATTGCTGCTGCGGATGACGGTTATTTTGAGGGACAGATATATGTTGCTGACTCGGTTGCAAATTTTGAGATTCAATCTGTTGCGCTGATTGCTGGTCCGACAACATTTGCTGTCCAGCCATATGACCCAACGCATTCGAATTAACCATATCCGACGAAACAAACGACGAAGAAGGCGCATTACAACCCAACCCATTTCTCATACCAGACAAACTATCAGACTCATCCCCACCATCAATCACACCCCTTTGAGACCCATTACTATAACTTTGATGGATGAGGTTCGACACATTTCCAATCATATTCGGGCCATTCGGCCCATTAAACTGCGCACGTTGTGAAACAAGAGACGAGAAGCCAGTCTGAGGAGACCCTTGGCCTCCCATTAAACCTGAATTCGACCGCAACAATGGAGTTGGTGGCCCTGGTGGTACCATCTTTCGAAACAACAAACCGTCAATCACTTTGTTTTACATACACATAAACAATCAACTGACAAACATTTACATAACATGTATCACTCAATCCAGCTACAAACCCTAGCTGCACACCAACAAAAACAAAAACCTTTTAACATCATATACCCTATAACATTATCCGAACATCATCGACATCCGGTTCTCATTATTCCTAAAACTATTAACGAAATTGAACATACTTTGCAGACATATGCATACATAAACATCAATCTAATCTATCAGATTCAGCAAAGTGACCGAACACGAGAAAGCGTGCCTTGTTATACCATTTTCTAACACTTTTGGTTTTCTTTCGCTACTTAGTCGAGTCCGACAGGTCATGCATAGTAATGCTACGACCGCTACACCTCTAAACTAAGTGGACGTTCGTTTGCCTTCTGTTTCGATGTAATATTATGATTTAATTTTTTTTATTATTTTATTAAAATTAATAAAAAGCTATAAGAAACATAAACAGTTGATACAAAAAGCTAAAATGAGTGTAAACAGCTAACAAAACTAGTAAAACAAAATAAAATACAAAATAAAAATAATAATAATAATAAAACTTACCAGAATAATAATGATAATAATAATAATAATAAATCAAATAGTGAGAGTGATTGGTGTAGAAGATATTATTCTTCAAAGTGAGTGTTAAGCTTCAAACATAATATTATTATTATTATTATAGTTATATATATATATGTGTGTGTGTGTGTTATTGTTGTCTGTTACTAACAGTGTGAGGTGTGTTTGTTAAATCTTATTACAGAAAATGAGATGATGGAGATTCTTGTTCGTTTCTAGAGAGAGAAAGAGGAGAGAGAGAGGGGTTGTGTGCTGTGACTTTAGCATTTTCTCTTGTTGCGGACGTGAAAGTAGGATTAAATTGGATTGAATGATTTTTTCAATTATTTTATTATTATTTTGTTCTATATTGTTGTCAAATGAAGTCTTCTCAGTTTCTTTTTTCTTTCGTATATCTCTATTTTGGGAATGTTTCCACTGAATTAAATTATTTACATGATATTATTATTGGTTAATATTTATTTAAGAGGAAACTAGGATTCTATTACCCCACGATTTGCGGCATGAGCTCCTGTTGCGTTGAGGGTTTGGTGGACATTAAAGATCGCGCGTCGTTGTGGGAGCTCCTGTTGCGTAGAGGGTTTCGTGGACATAAAATATAATATTAAGTGACTGTTATTCTCACGTGAGATTCAAAAAAATACTCGCGCCTAAAAGCTAAAAGTTTGGTAGTCAAAGTTTGAAATCCTAAAAGCTAAAAGTTTGATGATCAAATTGGAAGAAAATAAAGTACATAAATTAGTAAGAAAATTAGTGGCCAACGTTTGAAATCCTAAAAGCTAAAAGTTTGGTAGTCAAAGTTTTAAATCCTAAAAGCTAAAAGTTTGATGGTCAAAGTTTGGTGATCAAATTAGAAGAAAATGAAGTTAAGATAAAAGTTAGTGACCAAAGTTTTAAATCCTAAAAGCTAAAAGTTTGGTGGTCAAATTGGAAGAAAATAAAGTTAACCTAAAAGTTTTTTTTTTTTTTTGAAAAGAAAATTTCATTCAAAAAACAGGGAAGGCCGCAACAAGGACCAACCCACAACAACCGCTTACAACAAGACCAACGGGAATTTCACCCACTCTTTCCAATCCAACCTATTACAATTCTTTCTATATTTCAACCAGACAAAGGCCAAAGACTTCACTGTGGAAACCACCTCCACCGCCTTCGGTTCAGCATCTTGAAACACTACGTTGTTCCTTGCTTTCCAGAGAGCCCAAATAGTAGTCATAATGATACCCCGAATCCTCGTCTTCTTTGCAGCAGGAACTTTACCCAGGCCCGGCCAACCAAGAACGTCTTCAAGAGAACTGCATTCGGTAGGACTCAAACCGATCCACAGCCACACTTTGACCCAGACCTCGAACGCAAAGAAACAGTCAAAGAGGATATGACCAATCGTCTCGTCTTCCGCATTGCACATCGGACAAAGATAACTCGGCAAACTAATCTTTCTTTTACGTAGTTAGTGGCAGAAAATAAAGTTTACCTAAAAGTTAGTGGCCAATATATATATTAAAGAGTTAATTGCTAATTTAGTCCCTGAGGTTTGTCAAAAATTATCACTTTCATCCAAATCTTTTTTTGTCATTTTAGTCCATGTGGTTTCATTTTTTTGTCATTTTAGTCCCTGAGGACTAAAAAGATTTGGATGAAAGTGACAATTTTTGACAAACCTCAGGGACTAAAATGACAAAAAATGAAACCACGGGGACTAAATTGACAAAAAAAAAGATTTGAATGAAAGTAGCATTTTTTGACAAACCTCGAGGACTAAATTGGCAATTAACTCTATATTAAAAGAACGAAACTGTAGAAGCGTCGTTCTTTTAATAGATACTATAATTCATGAAAATATATATTTTAATAATTTTATTATATTTAAGTACAAACTTAGCTTCATTTTGTTTTTGAGTTAATAGCCAAAATCGTCCCTTAGGTTTAGTCACTTTTGCCACATCAGTCCAAAACCCAAACCTTTTACATCTGAGTCCTTCAGTTTTACTTTTTTTTGCTAAATTCGTCCCTGACACTAAACCCAGTTAACTATTGCCGTTAAGTTAGGGGTTTTTTTGTCTTTTTGGATGCCCCTTTTTATTTATTTAAAAGATAGTTAAAACTAATTTATATTTTTTTTTTATTCTTATTATAACTCTACCCCCCCCCCCCCACCCACCCACCCCTTCTCTTTCCTTTTCCCCTTTTCTCTCTGCATAAACTACCACCATTATTCCACAACCACCATCCACATCAGACCACTAGCTACCACCGCCACGACTGTCAACACCACCGACTTTCACAACTCAGCCGAGAACCACGACCACCACAACCATCTATACCCACCACCACAGCCCGACCGTCACCACTACCCCTGAACCAGCACCATCGTAGCCACAATCGGCTTCACCCAAATCGAAACCAACACCTGGAAAGCCACCATCAGTCATCACCATCACCATCACCGAGCCACGACCACCACCAACCCTAAACAAACCCATGACCCATAACCACCACCATCGTCGCCCTACCTCTACCAAAACCCACCATCTCCAATCGAAGCTTTCAACAACAAAATGTGGATGTTGCCCACCACCAACCCTAAACAAACCCATGACCCGTAACCACTACCATCGTCGCCCCACCTCTACCTAAACCCACCATCTCCAATCGAAGCTTTCAACAACAAATTGTGGATGTTTATGATATGGAGAATCAGATAATTGGGTTTCAAGCAATGGATCGTGCCTCATCTTCTGCTTTCCAACAACTTCACAAACCTTATTTGCTCTTTTATGTTCTTGTTTGAAAGCAGACTGTGTTCTCTTTGTTGGAACTAAGACCACCAGATAACTAAGAAGGTGGATAACCAATTTGTTTTCTTTAATAAAGTGTTTAAAGATATTCCAACATCTGAAATGATTTAGAAAACCACGTCTTATGTATAAAGGTACTTATGCTAAATAAAAATATTAACAAATAAATGGGTAGACAAAAAGACATAAATGCCCCTCAACTTAACGACATAATTTAACTGGGTTAGTTTCATGGACGAATGTGACAAAAAAATGTGAAACAGAAGGACTCAGATATAAAAGGTTTGGGTTTTAGACTGATGTGACAAAAGTGACCAAACCTCAGGGACAATTTTTGCTATTAACTCTTTTGTTTTTTCTTAAATACAATTTTACATACTTTTAAGATTTTAAGTAATATAACTTTTGAAACAACAATAATTGAAACCTAGTGTATCCCACAAATATACGAAGCACAATATACAATCCAACATAGCATTTAATTAAAACCTTACAAACAGGAGCTGAGTTTCAATATATAATACTAGATTATATCCCGAAATAATTTCAGGATTGATAAATCTAATATGATATGATAAAATATGTGTTATAATGTAACATAGAAATTAATGTACTATAATATGAAAAAACAATAATTTTAATCATGTGAATAAGAATGAAAATGTATATTAAAAAGAAGATGTATGTTTGGATGAGGTGCACAACTAGAAACAACCATTGCAGGGTGTGATTGAGGCGATAGTCTTGAATGTGTGACTTTTTTTTTTTTTGAAATGAGTGGTTTTAAGACTATATGGTATGGGGGTCGGCTCGGGGACGGCGAAGGCGTCTTAGGCCGGCCAACACCGCCCCTGGCCGCCCCTGACCCTTCTAAAATGGCTAATTTTGGACGCCTTGGCCTGGCCGTGCCTTTTGATTGGTTGTTTACTTTGTGTGGGACCCCTCTCCAATCCCTCTTGTTTTCCCTCACATTAAAAAAAAACGGTCACCAGGATCTGTGCTGATCGGCTAGAGGTTGAAGATGATGTAGAATAGAGTTTATTTCATATTTTCAGTTAGCCCCCTGAGTTTAATTCATTTATATTTTAATTATATATTATTTATAATTTAAAATTAAATAAACAAAAGGGTGAGTGGAGGACTACCCAAGGAAGACTACTGTCACACCCCCAACTTTTCCCCTGGTCGGTTGTGACGTTTGGTGCCTTTGCCAACGCAGCGGAAAGATGCATCTAAGACTCTGGTTCCCTGAACGCCAATTCTAACCCTCTAGGATCCCCGGTCCCAACTGCCACCTACTCCAACCGTGCCGTTACCATAGTTTAAACCTGAAAGACATACTTAAAAAGTCAACATAAAGTTGGTGAGTTCATAAGTTTTGCAAAATGTTATCAAACATTACCAAGTTCCAAAAGTGTTACCATGTTCACCCTGTCCATACTATGTAAAATGTAAACCAAAGTACGCTAGCTAGGCGCATGTTCCATTACTACTACGATTGGAAAACCATTACTAACTCGCATACCAGTTGTTGTGCCCGAATAGTAAACCTGTTCCTGTTTGAGACAATATGCACCCGCCCGGCCCTCCAAGCCGACGGGTGGGGTTGGTCACTCCCAATAGCGCTATTCACATTTCCCCGTTGTGCAAACCAGCACATTCATGGTTTCCCCCCGGGACTTCCAAAGATCGTATAGTAATCCGTTTGAAAACCCATAGTATGACAGTTGTTACCAAATAGTTGTTTAACACATGTTTTCTCCCCCAAAAGTGAAAACCAAGTAAAGTGGGGCCGTAAACTCACGCAACCCGTTTCATTTTTCCAAAACTTTGTTTCGCTTTAAGTTCCTCAGTTTTTCATAACAGAAGCATGTCTTCCCCCCGAAAAAATTTACAAAAACAGTAAAGAGTGGGGTATGAACTCACCTTAATGTCCATGCTAAGCTAGCAAACAAAGCCTGAAACCTCGACCGACTTCCTCGTGCCCTAATTACCAACAAAGGACACCTTAACAGTCTATCACACATAAGCCTAGCTTATTAACCGCTCAAAAGATAGTCTATCCGACTGCCTAGACTCGTGTGTACCTACACGAATCTCAAGACGTTTCAACTCGACGAACCGATCATGACTTATCTTAATTCTCGTGTTAGATACAACATAGTACCCAAGTTCCATACTTGTCACTATTTGTATGTAACCAGATTGGACTAACACCCTGAAACGTATAATTGTCCTGAATCTTACCTCGTCTCGTAATCCGTATAAATGTGTGTCCAATATAATTACTCTTAGGAAAAATGCTCTTTAAAGAAATATATGTTTAGTTTTTAAAACCGATTAATAACAATTGTTACTTTACCTTCAAATATTGTTTGAAAACCATCTTTATTATTACAAGTAGCTCGTCTTTAAAAATATTTCAGTTTGTATAAAATGTACTTGTCCAAAACACTTAGGGAAACTTATTTATAGAAATACCAGTTCGTTACTCTTTGAATTCATAAAAATTCGGGCAGAGTTTCCTCTGTTTTTGTGCAAACCAGACAACACCCGTTGTCTACAATTTTCTCCAAAATCATCTTTCAAACATAAGTTATCAAATCCTTTTATCCAAGACTCCGATTCACGAGACTATACGTTTCAACATGTATCTAAACTTGATCCTATAAATATATATATATATATATATACCAACATATATATATAAGATATAGAACGACAATATAGTCCAATTATATTTAGTCCGATGTCCGATATCATAAGTCACGTCAAGTTAACTGTTTACCAAATCGTTCGATATAATATAGTTACCGTTCATTATTATTATTCGGTCCGTTCGCGAGTCGAAACTATTTCGCGCATATCAATATATTTATAAACATATAATATTCATAAATATAGAATATTTACAAATATACAATATTTATAAATACATAATATCTACAAATAAATAAATAGGAAACTCGAATACAAGTTATACCGAATCAAACGCGCGTAACCCGAAGCCACCTCGAACCACGTGCAGACCGGGACGCTAACCCATTGGCCAACAGTTGACCAGCCTTGACAAAGCCTGAAACCTCGACCGACTTCCTCGTGCCCTAATTACCAACAAAGGACACCTTAACAGTCTATCACACATAAGCCTAGCTTATTAACCGCTCAAAAGATAGTCTATCCGACTGCCTAGACTCGTGTGTACCTACACGAATCTCAAGACGTTTCAACTCGACGAACCGATCATGACTTATCTTAATTCTCGTGTTAGATACAACATAGTACCCAAGTTCCATACTTGTCACTATTTGTATGTAACCAGATTGGACTAACACCCTGAAACGTATAATTGTCCTGAATCTTACCTCGTCTCGTAATCCGTATAAATGTGTGTCCAA
The DNA here is from genome assembly GCA_032199755.1 of Ambrosia artemisiifolia. Classification (NCBI taxonomy): domain Eukaryota; kingdom Viridiplantae; phylum Streptophyta; class Magnoliopsida; order Asterales; family Asteraceae; genus Ambrosia; species Ambrosia artemisiifolia. Next base: position 33,776,345 of record CM063526.1, on the reverse strand, counting down.
TATAATTACTCTTAGGAAAAATGCTCTTTAAAGAAATATATGTTTAGTTTTTAAAACCGATTAATAACAATTGTTACTTTACCTTCAAATATTGTTTGAAAACCATCTTTATTATTACAAGTAGCTCGTCTTTAAAAATATTTCAGTTTGTATAAAATGTACTTGTCCAAAACACTTAGGGAAACTTATTTATAGAAATACCAGTTCGTTACTCTTTGAATTCATAAAAATTCGGGCAGAGTTTCCTCTGTTTTTGTGCAAACCAGACAACACCCGTTGTCTACAATTTTCTCCAAAATCATCTTTCAAACATAAGTTATCAAATCCTTTTATCCAAGACTCCGATTCACGAGACTATACGTTTCAACATGTATCTAAACTTGATCCTATAAATATATATATATATATATACCAACATATATATATAAGATATAGAACGACAATATAGTCCAATTATATTTAGTCCGATGTCCGATATCATAAGTCACGTCAAGTTAACTGTTTACCAAATCGTTCGATATAATATAGTTACCGTTCATTATTATTATTCGGTCCGTTCGCGAGTCGAAAATATTTCGCGCATATCAATATATTTATAAACATATAATATTCATAAATATAGAATATTTACAAATATACAATATTTATAAATACATAATATCTACAAATAAATAAATAGGAAACTCGAATACAAGTTATACCGAATTAAACGCGCGTAACCCGAAGCCACCTCGAACCACGTGCAGACCGGGACGCTAACCCATTGGCCAACAGTTGACCAGCCTTGACTACCCAGATCTGTCCCGAACTGAACCCGACACGAACTGGTCAGACGCGGCTCGAACCCAGAACCGAATTCAAACACAAAACCAAAACCACCACGAACCCATACCGAGCCACCACCATAATCGAACCAGATCTGAAACGAGACCCGGACCACCAACACGAACCCATCGGACCCGAACCAAAACAAGCCAAACCACAAGATAACCCGAGCAGATCTGATGAGACAAACACGAACAGACCGGACCTTACCAGCCACCGGAACGACTTGTGACCAACAACCATAACCATCATCGGCCAACCAAGACCAGACGCGAACCAACCTCCAGACCAAGCCCGATTGGCCACCACAACAGACCCGGACAAACCGGTTTCAAAACCCATACCCTGCCGCCGCCTTTTGTACTCGAACCCACTGGATCTGGAACCCGATTTCAGCACCACCACCCGAACCATCCCAGACAAGACCTGAAACACCAACCCTGCAACCACCTTGACCACCGCCGCCGCCGCCCTGCTTCTGAACCCCACCGGCGCCACCACCAAACACCTCCGAACCACCAATAATCACACGCATACAGCCCGATTTGGGCTTGGTAAAGTAGTGCCGCCCTAATCAGGGTTAAACAACCCGCCGTCGCCGCCACCTGTAACCAGGGTGGCCGGCCGGCACTGACAGGAGAGGAGAGAGGGAGAGACGAGGGACTAGAGAGGGAGAGTGACGAGGGAGATGAGAGAGAGTGCAGGGAGAGAGAGGGAGTTCTAGAGAGATAGGGGTTAGGGTTTTGTGTTGGGTGAAAAATGAGAAGAAGAAGAAGAATAAGTTGTTTATATACCTAGGGTTTGATGGTAGGTGACTTGTACCGCGTAACGAACCCGTATAAACGTAAAACGTCTCGGTTTTATTTTAGGCCCGATAATTAATTATAACAGTTCCCGAACCATAACACGACTCAACTGACCGAGTTAAGTATAATATACGCGTGACTCGCTAAGGTAGACTTTGACCTAGACAATGTTGTCAACCTGAATTTGCCGGGTGTCACATCATCCCCACGTTAAAAGAATTTTCGTCCCGAAAATTGCACAAGTACCAAAAGGAGTAACAAAAGAAACAAACAAAAGATAGAAACCAAGAGAGAGATTTACCCGAGTTGTCACATCATCCCCACGTTAAAAAGGAATCTCGCCCCGAGATTCATTCAGCTGCAGTGGTAACATATGTTCGAATTCCAGTGGAACAATAAGAGACTCGTCAGCTAGACACTTCTTTAAGTTAGACACATGGAAGACGTTATGTACGTTGCCGAGCTCCGTCGGTAAATCAAGTCGATATGCCACCGGTCCAATCCGTTCCAGGATCGTAAATGGTCCGACATACCGAGGGTTAAGTTTGCCACGCTTCCCAAAGCGTATGACGCCCTTCCACGGTGAAACTTTCAGAAGTACTTTGTCATCAACTTGGAATTCTAATGGCTTGCGACGCTGATCAGCATAACTCTTTTGCCGATCCCGTGCCGCTGCCCACCGGTTACGAATCTGTACGATCTTTTCCGAAGTTTCGTACACTAGCTCAGGCCCAGTGAGTTGACTCTCACCCACCTCAGCCCAACAAAGAGGGGACCGGCATTTCCGCCCGTACAGTGCTTCGAACGGAGCTGCCTTGATGCTCGTGTGGTAACTGTTGTTGTAAGAGAATTCTACTAACGGTAGGTGAGCTTCCCAACTTTTGCCAAAATCGATCACACATGCCCGAAGCATGTCTTCTAGGGTTTGAATCGTGCGTTCACTCTGACCGTCAGTCTGTGGGTGATAAGCTGTACTCATGTCTAGCTGGGTACCCAAAGCCTTGTGCAAAGACTTCCAGAAGTGAGAAGTAAAGTGGGAGTCACGATCCGAAATGATAGAAACCGGCACCCCGTGCTTAGAAACAACTTCCTTCAGATAAAGACGAGCCAAACGATCCATGGCGTCGGTCTCCTTAATGGCGAGAAAATGGGCTGATTTCGTCAACCGATCAACAATCACCCGTATCTTATCACACCCGCTCGGTGTCTTAGGTAGTTTCGTGACAAAGTCCATTGTAATCCGTTCCCATTTCCACTCTGGAATTTCAGGTTGTTGCAAGAGACCCGACGGTTTCTGGTATTCCACCTTGACCTTAGCACAGGTCAAGCATTTGCTCACGTATGAGGCTATGTCCGACCTCATGTTTGGCCACCAGTAGAGCACCTTTAAATCTTGGTACATCTTATCCGAACCAGGATGAATGGAATACCGGGATTTGTGAGCCTCATCTAAGACAAGCTCCCGAAGTCCCCCGAATAAAGGAACCCATATGCGTTCTGCGAAGTAGTGCAGGCCATTAGGCCTTCGCTCGAGGTACTTGTCAGCACCGTGCATAGTCTCAGCTTTAAGGTTTTCCTCCTTCAAAGCTTCTAACTGAGCAGAACGGAGTTGGTCAGGTAGAGAGGAATGAATGGTGAGCTGCAACGCCCGAACGCTACGATGGTTTGTTGATTCCTTCCTGCTCAAGGCGTCTGCCACCACATTCGCCTTGCCAGGATGGTACTTAATGGCTCAATCATAGTCGTTCAGGAGTTCAACCCAACGACGCTGTCGTATGTTCGGGTGTTGTTGGTCGAAAATATGCTGGAGACTCTTGTGATCGGTGTAGATGGTGCATTTGGTACCGTACAAGTAATGTCTCCAAATTTTCAACGCGAGTACCACTGCACCCAACTCCAAGTCATGGGTGGTGTAGTTCCTCTCGTGCACCTTGAGTTGACGAGAAGCACATGCAATTACTTTCTCGCGTTGCATCAACACGCAACCGAGACCATGAATAGAAGCATCACAGTAAACAACGAAATCGTCAGTGCCTTCAAGCAAGGACAGAATAGGAGCAGAACAAAGTTTAGACTTCAGTTCTTGGAATGCTGACTCTTGTGGTTCACCCCAGTCGAATCTTCTATCCTTCTGAGTAAGAGTGGTGAGGGGTTGAGCGATCTTCGAAAACCCCTTAATGAAACGACGATAATAGCCCGCAAGGCCTAGGAATTGTCGCACCTCAGTTGGCGTCCTTGGTGCTTCCCAGTCCTTGATCGCTTCGATCTTAGCTGGATCGACATGAATTCCTAGTTCATTAACCACATGTCCCAGGAATTGAACTTCGCGTAACCAAAAGTCACACTTTGAGAACTTAGCGTAAAGTTGTTCCCGTCGCAAAAGTTCCAAAACCAAACGCGGGTGTTCCTCGTGTTCGGCCTTGTTCTTGGAGTAAATCAGGATGTCATCAATAAACACGATGACGAACTTGTCAAGATACGGTTTGCAAACGCGGTTCATCAAATCCATGAAAACCGCCGGTGCGTTAGTGAGACCGAAAGGCATGACCAAGAACTCAAAATGGCCATAACGTGTCCGAAAGGCAGTCTTTGCAACGTCAGCTTCCCTTACGCGTAACTGGTGATAACCGGACCTTAAATCAATCTTAGAGTAGTAGCTAGAACCCTGGAGTTGATCGAATAGATCATCAATACGGGGAAGAGGATAACGGTTCTTGATGGTTAACTTGTTCAACTCTCTGTAATCCACACACAATCGAAAACTTCCATCCTTCTTCTTGACGAACAGAATCGGGGCTCCCCAAGGGGAAGAACTTGGTCTGATGAAACCCTTGTCCAAGAGTTCCTGCAACTGACTGGACAATTCCTGCATCTCGGGAGGTGCAAGACGGTAGGGGGCCCGAGCAATAGGAGCAGCGCCCGGTACAAGATCAATACTGAACTCAACCTGACGATGGGGAGGAAGACCAGATAAATCATCGGGAAAAACATCAGGAAACTCGCGTACAACAGGGATATCGTCGATCTTCTTCTCGTTAGTAGAGGAAACAGATATGAGTGCCAAAACGGCCGAATAACCCTTCCGAAGATTACTTAAGGGCTTTCATGCTGGAGATGAGACTTAGCGGAGCACCGCTCTTGATACCGTACACAGAAAGAAATTCTCCATCAGGGAGAGGAATCCGAATAACCTTGTCGTAGCAAACAATCTCAGCGCGATACAAAGACAACCAATCCATGCCTAATGAAACGGTTGTTCGATGTGAAGCCCTACAATGGACCTTCACAAGTTTAAAGAATCCAAGCATACCATAGTTGACACGTGTGTACAAAAGACGTGTCTAGTTCTGTGAAAAGAATAGGGAATCAACAAAAATTAGATTCCTTTACGATTGAATGTTGAAGGCCACAAACACAAAAGAAGAGAGAAGTGAATCATACCCAAAAGATATAACTAGGTTCTAAAACAGGAACCTTAGAAGCTCAAGGAACAAGATCATCAAGATCTTAAACTGGTTCAAGAAAAGCGAAGTCACAAATGACACGAACAGGGGAGAATTGGCAATCACGTCCGCAACAACAAAAGAATGATCAACACTTATCCATTATTTATATATATAAATATTTACAACAACACATAACAATATAGATACCCTCACGATAGAAATTCTTAGAACTACCAAGTGCCTGTAGATTTGCGATAACGTGACGTCTACGTTATCGAAAATTTACCTCACAAGATCATCCTATTAACCTCCATCATGAGTTGTATCACAAGCAAGCGTCACATTTACATAATAGCACGTATATATCACATAATATAATTTTTGTCGTGTGCGCCACCTTTCCGAGTGCTTCTCCCGACTGCATTCCAGCTTCGCAACATCATTGGCAAAACTCGTCCAACAAACGTGACACATGTGTGCGTTCCCAATACGTCCAAGATTGAGTCGACAACCATTGGCGATACGTACTATATATACTTTACATAAATACACACAGTATATAAACAAGTAAATTGTTTCTCATACCAAGAAACAATGACTCAGCTACTCTAAGTGAATAACCACTCTGATATCTAATGCGTTGACTCACCAGTCACCCGTGAAGTACACCTAGCTATCACGTGCTATTACCCTTTCTATATACCATTATAGAAAATTCTGACTTCCAATTCACATAAGAAAACAAATGTTCCTTTCGACAAAGAAACGTACGCTGAGTTAGTGTAATTAAATACACTAATAGTCATGTAACACACTTGGCAACGGTTGGAATTTCAGTTCCTAGGCGTTCATGCTAAATATTACGTCTTAGAAATTTTGGTCCCTACTTCAAAACAAACTCAGGTTAAAGCCTAGATATCTACCCAGACACCTAATTCGCTAAAACCTGGCTCTGATACCAAACTGTCACACCCCCGACTTTTCCCCTGGTCGATTGTGACGTTTGGTGCCTTTGCCAACGCAGCGGAAAGATGCATCTAAGACTCTGGTTCCCTGAACGCCAATTCTAACCCTCTAGGATCCCCGGTCCCAACTGCCACCTACTCCAACCGTGCCGTTACCATAGTTTAAACCTGAAAGACATACTTAAAAAGTCAACATAAAGTTGGTGAGTTCATAAGTTTTGCAAAATGTTATCAAACATTACCAAGTTCCAAAAGTGTTACCATGTTCACCCTGTCCATACTATGTAAAATGTAAACCAAAGTACGCTAGCTAGGCGCATGTTCCATTACTACTACGATTGGAAAACCATTACTAACTCGCATACCAGTTGTTGTGCCCGAATAGTAAACCTGTTCCTGTTTGAGACAATATGCACCCGCCCGGCCCTCCAAGCCGACGGGTGGGGTTGGTCACTCCCAATAGCGCTATTCACATTTCCCCGTTGTGCAAACCAGCACATTCATGGTTTCCCCCCGGGACTTCCAAAGATCGTATAGTAATCCGTTTGAAAACCCATAGTATGACAGTTGTTACCAAATAGTTGTTTAACACATGTTTTCTCCCCCAAAAGTGAAAACCAAGTAAAGTGGGGCCGTAAACTCACGCAACCCGTTTCATTTTTCCAAAACTTTGTTTCGCTTTAAGTTCCTCAGTTTTTCATAACAGAAGCATGTCTTCCCCCCGAAAAAATTTACAAAAACAGTAAAGAGTGGGGTATGAACTCACCTTAATGTCCATGCTAAGCTAGCAAACAAAGCCTGAAACCTCGACCGACTTCCTCGTGCCCTAATTACCAACAAAGGACACCTTAACAGTCTATCACACATAAGCCTAGCTTATTAACCGCTCAAAAGATAGTCTATCCGACTGCCTAGACTCGTGTGTACCTACACGAATCTCAAGACGTTTCAACTCGACGAACCGATCATGACTTATCTTAATTCTCGTGTTAGATACAACATAGTACCCAAGTTCCATACTTGTCACTATTTGTATGTAACCAGATTGGACTAACACCCTGAAACGTATAATTGTCCTGAATCTTACCTCGTCTCGTAATCCGTATAAATGTGTGTCCAATATAATTACTCTTAGGAAAAATGCTCTTTAAAGAAATATATGTTTAGTTTTTAAAACCGATTAATAACAATTGTTACTTTACCTTCAAATATTGTTTGAAAACCATCTTTATTATTACAAGTAGCTCGTCTTTAAAAATATTTCAGTTTGTATAAAATGTACTTGTCCAAAACACTTAGGGAAACTTATTTATAGAAATACCAGTTCGTTACTCTTTGAATTCATAAAAATTCGGGCAGAGTTTCCTCTGTTTTTGTGCAAACCAGACAACACCCGTTGTCTACAATTTTCTCCAAAATCATCTTTCAAACATAAGTTATCAAATCCTTTTATCCAAGACTCCGATTCACGAGACTATACGTTTCAACATGTATCTAAACTTGATCCTATAAATATATATATATATATACCAACATATATATATAAGATATAGAACGACAATATAGTCCAATTATATTTAGTCCGATGTCCGATATCATAAGTCACGTCAAGTTAACTGTTTACCAAATCGTTCGATATAATATAGTTACCGTTCATTATTATTATTCGGTCCGTTCGCGAGTCGAAACTATTTCGCGCATATCAATATATTTATAAACATATAATATTCATAAATATAGAATATTTACAAATATACAATATTTATAAATACATAATATCTACAAATAAATAAATAGGAAACTCGAATACAAGTTTTACCGAATCAAACGCGCGTAACCCGAAGCCACCTCGAACCACGTGCAGACCGGGACGCTAACCCATTGGCCAACAGTTGACCAGCCTTGACAAAGCCTGAAACCTCGACCGACTTCCTCGTGCCCTAATTACCAACAAAGGACACCTTAACAGTCTATCACACATAAGCCTAGCTTATTAACCGCTCAAAAGATAGTCTATCCGACTGCCTAGACTCGTGTGTACCTACACGAATCTCAAGACGTTTCAACTCGACGAACCGATCATGACTTATCTTAATTCTCGTGTTAGATACAACATAGTACCCAAGTTCCATACTTGTCACTATTTGTATGTAACCAAATTGGACTAACACCCTGAAACGTATAATTGTCCTGAATCTTACCTCGTCTCGTAATCCGTATAAATGTGTGTCCAATATAATTACTCTTAGGAAAAATGCTCTTTAAAGAAATATATGTTTAGTTTTTAAAACCGATTAATAACAATTGTTACTTTACCTTCAAATATTGTTTGAAAACCATCTTTATTATTACAAGTAGCTCGTCTTTAAAAATATTTCAGTTTGTATAAAATGTACTTGTCCAAAACACTTAGGGAAACTTATTTATAGAAATACCAGTTCGTTACTCTTTGAATTCATAAAAATTCGGGCAGAGTTTCCTCTGTTTTTGTGCAAACCAGACAACACCCGTTGTCTACAATTTTCTCCAAAATCATCTTTCAAACATAAGTTATCAAATCCTTTTATCCAAGACTCCGATTCACGAGACTATACGTTTCAACATGTATCTAAACTTGATCCTATAAATATATATATATATACCAACATATATATATAAGATATAGAACGACAATATAGTCCAATTATATTTAGTCCGATGTCCGATATCATAAGTCACGTCAAGTTAACTGTTTACCAAATCGTTCGATATAATATAGTTACCGTTCATTATTATTATTCGGTCCGTTCGCGAGTCGAAACTATTTCGCGCATATCAATATATTTATAAACATATAATATTCATAAATATAGAATATTTACAAATATACAATATTTATAAATACATAATATCTACAAATAAATAAATAGGAAACTCGAATACAAGTTATACCGAATCAAACGCGCGTAACCCGAAGCCACCTCGAACCACGTGCAGACCGGGACGCTAACCCATTGGCCAACAGTTGACCAGCCTTGACTACCCAGATCTGTCCCGAACTGAACCCGAACACGAACTGGTCAGACGCGGCTCGAACCCAGAACCGAATTCAAACACAAAACCAAAACCACCACGAACCTATACCGAGCCACCACCATAATCGAACCAGATCTGAAACGAGACCCGGACCACCAACACGAACCCATCGGACCCGAACCAAAACAAGCCAAACCACAAGATAACCCGAGCAGATCTGATGAGACAAACACGAACAGACCGGACCTTACCAGCCACCGGAACGACTTGTGACCAACAACCATAACCATCATCGGCCAACCAAGACCAGACGCGAACCAACCTCCAGACCGAGCCCGATTGGCCACCACAACAGACCCGGACAAACCGGTTTCAAAACCCATACCCTGCCGCCGCCTTTTGTACTCGAACCCACTGGATCTGGAACCCGATTTCAGCACCACCACCCGAACCATCCCAGACAAGACCTGAAACACCAACCCTGCAACCACCTTGACCACCGCCGCCGCCGCCCTGCTTCTGAACCCCACCGGCGCCACCACCAAACACCTCCGAACCACCAATAATCACACGCATACAACCCGATTTGGGCTTGGTAAAGCAGTGCCGCCCTAATCAGGGTTAAACAACCCGCCGTCGCCGCCACCTGTAACCAGGGTGGCCGGCCGGCACTGACAGGAGAGGAGGGAGGGAGAGACGAGGGACTAGAGAGGGAGAGTGACGAGGGAGATGAGAGAGAGTGCAGGGAGAGAGAGGGAGTTCTAGAGAGATAGGGGTTAGGGTTTTGTGTTGGGTGAAAAATGAGAAGAAGAAGAAGAATAAGTTGTTTATATACCTAGGGTTTGATGGTAGGTGACTTGTACCGCGTAACGAACCCGTATAAACGTAAAACGTCTCGGTTTTATTTTAGGCCCGATAATTAATTATAACAGTTCCCGAACCATAACACGACTCAACTGACCGAGTTAAGTATAATATACGCGTGACTCGCTAAGGTAGACTTTGACCTAGACAATGTTGTCAACCTGAATTTGCCGGGTGTCACAACTACCCCCACACCCAAGTTGTCTAAATAGAAGAGGGACCCACTTTTTGCTGAAGTGGCGGCAAGGCCTCCCAAGCCTTGCCTTGCCTCCACACCATATAGTCTAACCTATTCTACTCTTGATGAAAATAAAATTCATAGTTTTAACATGATTAGTGACTTGCCTAGATACGATTAATGAATTATCTAAACACATTGTATTTTTTTTCCTGTATGAACAAAAATCGACAAAAAAAATCAATTTTTTTCGTTTATGTATGCACCATGGTATTCGTTGGGAAGATCATAAAACGTTCATTAATTTGGTGTAATTTTTTTAAAAATAAAAAATACCGTATATAAAAGTTATTAACGTTTAAAATTTATGGGGGAAACATGAGAGAAAGAGAATTTTGTATATAAATAAGGAGGAATGATATACTTAAAGGGAGAGAATGACCTCTTTAAGTGTCATGTATGATTTCAAACTTTGAAATATAGATATAGATTAATCGTAAGACACTTTTACAATGAATTACCAGTAGAGAGATGGGAATTGAGTTTCAATACTTTTCAAATTGAATATAAAATTTTGAAACAATTTTATTATTATCAATACTATATTTTATTAATTATTAATCTTTGATCTTGTAAATTTATTTATAATATTAAAGTAGAGACACTTTAATAGTGTTTAGGTGTTAACATGCACAACTATACTTTGCTAATATACAATTATGCATTGTTCCTATTTTGCTACCGTGCACCTATTTCTTCTCTTTTTTTTTTTTTTTTTATGCAAAACCACTTTTTATTTGGTACCGTGCACTGGTGTTTTTTTTTCTTTTTGGGGATTTTAACGTTTGGGACCTTGTAGTCATAGCGAGGTGTTACTTTCGTTAACGGTACTGTAAGCGAGTTGGTATGCTAAGTCCTCATCTGCAAATCAGCCCTTCCCATGGATTATTTTTCTCAACGAATAAGTAATTCTAGGAATGAAACATTTCTATAATTCGAAAAAACAAAGCACAAGTCCAGGGCAATAAAATATGAAAAAAACTTATTTTTCATATTTCTAATATTAGTTGTATAGTGATATTTTTTTGTATCGTGATTTTTTTCCTTTTTTTATGGATGAGCGTTTGGTATCGTGTACTCGAATCGAACCGATATTTTCAGTACCTGTATAGTGATATTTTTCTTTATCGTGAATAACCAAACGAATAAATATCAGTACCGATGCGGTATTTGTTTTTATAGTTTTCTCAATGTGACAGTATAAAATACATTCAAAATGAAGTTATATTAGCAACAAAACATTTTTTCACTGACGTTAGCATTTTTGTTTTGTTATGTAGAGGGTTCAAATCGTGTCCCATACTCCCACAACAAAACACGAATAACTACATTTCTAGTTCTACTTATTTGCAAGAACCCCTTTACACAAATCTTTTATGTTTTATTTAATCTTTTTAAGATACAAGTTTATTGGAACACTAGCCGATTACCCCGGGAAGGTCCCGGGGTTGAAAAATTTAATATGATTCAATAAAAAATGATAAAAAAAAAAAACTCAAATCACGAAAAGAGTAAATAACTGGGCTGAATTTCAACATCGTAGATAAGAACCTGGTTTAAAAGAAAAAACATGATTAATGAATAACCTGAACACTTTGTGTTTTTTTCTGTATGAATATAACCCCACAAAAAATAGTCGTTTTTTTTTCGTTTTTCTATAGCACTATGGTACTCGTTGGAAAGATAATAAAACGCTCGTTAATTTGGTGTAATTTTTTTATTTAAAAAATCTCGAATATAAAAGATATTTATGTTTAAAAATTATGGGAGGAAGATAAGAGAGAAAAATTTAAATTTGTTTTTAAATTCTTTTTTCCTAAAATAACTCAATTTAATTTTAGTAATTGAGAATTGAGAGATAGAGAGATAAATTTAGAAAAATACTTAAAAACACAAAAATCACTCAATTATTGAGCCACGTGGCACTCTCAAGGGGCATATATGCTTTCTTTTATATATATACTAGCTAATTACCCCGGGAGGGTCCCGGGGTTGAAAAATCTAATTTTACGTGATAACCTATTGCAAATGGCTCAAGTTAACTAACCACAAAATCTCTCAATCATTGCAAACCTAATCAGTAATCATCTAAAGAATCACTTATGTAAGCTGCAACTATTAAAAAACTGATCTCATCTCTCTAATTTCTCACATTCTAATGGCTCTTATAATTCCTAACCTAATCAACTAAACAAACACTTAAGTTGGAAATTGTAATCATTGCATCTCATTATGCCACGTGGCATAATCAAGAGATGGTTGAGGCCACCATTGAACGCCACGTCAGCAACTATCAATTCTTTCCGGGAGCGTCCCGGGGTTGAAAAATATAACCATTCTAATAATACTAATACTAATAGTAATAATTATTACTCTTGTAATTAAATAAATAAAAAAATAACCTTGCTATAAGGTGACACCATATGTTGCAGTGTTGCGCGATTCTTTCTCCTAACTTCTCTTGATGAAGTATACCTAGTAAAATTCCAATGATAACATGGCGATTGACCTGATTTTCAACATCGTAGATAAGAACCTGGTTTAAAAGAAAAAACATGAGTAATGAATAACATGAACACTTTGTGTGTTTTTTTCCTGTATGAACGAAACCCCACAAAAAATAGTCGATTTTACTCCGTTTTTTATATAGGACTATGGTACTCGTTGGAAAGATAATAAAACGCTCGTTAATTTAGTGTAATTTTTTTCTTTAAAAAATCCCGTATATAAAAGATATAAACGTTTAAAAATTATGGGAGGATACATGAGAGAGAAAATTTTAAATTTATTTTTAAATTCTTTTTTTCCTAAAATAACTCAATTTAATTTAGGGTTTTATGTTTATCTTTTTTTTTAATTAAAAAAGGAAATAGTTCAAAAACACTAAAATCTTTCACTTATGATGCCACGTGGCACTCTCAAGGGGAGGTTAAGGCCTCCATTGCACGCCACGTCAGCATATATGTTTTCTTTTATATATATAGATAGATATATAGATTGTCGAGATATTTATTTCAGATTATGTTTAATATCAATAAATTAATTATTACAATTCAAAAGAGTTCATTTGTTCTTTCTAGTAGTGACAAAATGGGTAGGTTGGGTTGGGTTGGTTGTTGGGTCAGGATGGGTTTAGATTAGGATGGGTTTGGGTCAAGATAGGTAGATTAAAAATATAGGTTAACATGGGTTGGGTCAGGATGGGTTTGGGTCTGGATGGTTTGGATTAGCATAGATTCACATCAAAATAGATTAAAATTTTTTTAAAAATTAAAATAACAATAAAAAATTAAAAATTTAAAAAGTAAAAAAAAAATTCGACCTGACAGATCCGTTATCAATCCGGACCGGGGCCGGTAACGACCCGGAATATTTCGACCAGACCGGGCCCGTTAGCGACCCGAACCGTTTCGACCTGACCGGATCCGTTAGCGACCAAGACCGTTTCGACCCGGCCGGGCCCGTTAGTGACCGGAATCGTTTCGACCCGGCCGAGCCGTTAGCGATCCAGACCGTTTCAACCCGATCAGACTCGTCAACGACCGGGCCTGTTAAAGACCCGGGCCATTTCGAACCGGCCGGGCCCGGTAGCGACCCGGACTGTTTCAACCCGACCGGGCCCGGTAACGACCCAGACCCTTTCAACTTGACCCGTCTCGTAGCGACCCGGACTGCTTCGAACCAGCCGGGCCCGGTAGCGACCCGGACCGTTTCGACCCAACCGGGCCCGGTAACAACCCAGACCATTTCAACCTGACCCGTCCCGTAGCGACCCGGACTGTTTCGACCCAGCCGGGCCCGGTAGCAACCAACACCGTTTCAACCGGACTCATACCGTAGTGACCCGGACAGTTTCGACTCGACCGGGCCCGGTAGCGACCCGGAGCATTTCGACCCGACCGGGCCCGGTAACGACCCAAACCATTTCAACCTGACTCGTCCCGTAGCGACCCGGACTTTTTCGACCCAGCCGGGCCCGGTAACGACCCGGACCATTTCAACCTGACCCGTCCCGTAGTGACCCGGATTGTTTCGACCCAGCCGGGCCCGGTAGCGACCCAGACCGTTTCAACCTGACTCGTACCGTAGTGAGCCGTACCGTTTCGACCCGACCGGGCCCGGTAACGACCCAGACCGTTTCAACCTGACTCGTCCCGTAGTGACCCGGACCGTTTCGACCCGACCGGGCACGGTAGCGACCCGGACCGTTTCTACCCGACCGGGCCCGGTAACGACCCAGACCGTTTCAACCTGACCCGCCCCGTAGTGACCCGGACCGTTTCGACCCGACCGGGCACGGTAGCGACCCGGACCGTTTCTACCCGACCGGGCCCGGTAACGACCCAGACCGTTTCAACCTGACCCGCCCCGTAGTGACCCGGACCGTTTCGACCCGAACTGGCCCGGTAACGACCCAGACCGTTTCAACCTGACCCGCCCCGTATTGACCCGGACCGTTTCGACCCGACCGGGCACGGTAGCGACCCGGACCGTTTCTACCCGACCGGGCCCGATAACGACCCAGACCGTTTCAACCTGACCCGCCCCGTAGTGACCCGGACCGTTTCGACCCGAACTGGCCCGGTATCGACCCGGACCGTTTCTACCCGGCCGGGCCCGGTAACGACCCAGACCGTTTCGACCTGGCCCGTTTCGACCTGGCCCGTACCGTAGCGACCCGGAGTGTTTCGACCCGACCGGACCTGGTAACGACCCGGACCGTTTCGGCCTGACTGATCCCGTTAGCAACCTGGACCGTTTCGACCCGAACGGGCCCGTCAATGACCAGACCATTTCGACCCGAACGGGCCGGTCAACAATCCAAACCGTTTCGACTCATTCAAGCCCGCTAACGACTCGAACCGTTTCGATGAGATCGGTCTCATCTCGTTAACGACCCATGTTGTTTCGACCTAGTCGTCCGTTAACGACCCGAACGGTTTCGAACCGACCGGGGTTATCAACAAATGCAAAAGATATAATTTTTTGTTTTTAATGATATTTATTTCCATGAGGCATCAACGTTTTTGGTGTTGGTGAGTTTTAATTCAAATTTGTATGGTTATCTAAAAATACCCATCCTGACCCATTGACATACCCATCCTAACCCACTTACTTATTTCTTACAATTAAAATTACCCATCCTAACCCCTTAAAAATTATACTAAACCCATTTCAACCCACAAGGTTAAATTTTAAACCCAAAATAACCCAAACTATAGCAATATCATTCTTCGAACAATTGAAATCAAAGGGACAATAATAAACTGTTATGAGTTTTTATTCATTTTATTACTCATTTTGTGTTGTCAAATGGCTACCAACAAATGTGTGTCAAATCTTATTCATCATTAATTTATTTTAATATCCTCATTTTGATTAATCAAACTAGGCTACATTTGGATTTTGAATAACAGACCAATAAACATATAAACAAACATATAGCCAAATAAATTTATATAAAAAAATATTACCAATAATCGCGACACGAGCACTCGTATTCTGTAAACCGATGAAACCGATTATTATCTCTTACAATGATCTCTCTATTAGTGATACCTGAAATGAACTTAAAGGCAGTGTGACAATCAAAACAAATCCTCATATTCTTGGTTATCCTGATGGGAAGTCCAGGGGGGATTACGCATAGCCCGAAAGCGAGAGCGATCTTCTCACTGTGATGCCAAACCTCTGACTCTCTCTCTTCTTCTTCTAAATCAAAGAGAGCCAATGAGGTGTCGGCTACATATCCAGCGCCTTTCATTTGCGTCTTCAGCTTACTTAGCATTGCTTGGATCTCTGTGTTTCTTTCATGGCTTGTGTCCTTTGCTTGAAAAGTGTGGACCGAATTCTTTATGGAGATCCAACTGCGTCCTGCGTTCTTACTAATTCCTACTTCTTTCATATCCATTCGCACCACATTGGCTTCTTCCCACCTGCATAATCGGCCGCTTGTTAATCATTTACGAGTTGATTTGGGTCATCTCATAATAGAACAATTACTAGAACTAGCATTTGCGCGACTTGGAATCACAAACCGGTTTTATCACCAAACCGGCCCATTTAGCCGTCTCTACCGAAATAGGGATGGCAATGGGACGGGTATTGGTAATCTCAATCTCATACCCAGTGGTAAAACCGTGTCCCATACCCTGCCCAACATCCATCGGGTATCTACCGGGTAATTTATCCATCGGTATACCCATTGGTTTCTTAAAGTTTACTTATTTAAGTTTCTATATAATTTTATCACAAGAAAATTAGATATATAAAAATAAAAGCTAAAATTAAGTGAATTAGTAAATTACCCTATTACCCAAGGACAAAAGGAAAAAAATGTTTACGGGTATGGTTTGGGGGTCAGAGACCGACCATAGAACCTTGTTGGTATCCACATCGGGCAGGATCAACTAATACCATACCCATCCCATACCTGCAAATTTTTTAAAAACAAATCCTGGGTGTCCCATACCCGTACACCCGTACCGAATTGCCGATGTGGTTTGTCTGTCATTCTTATCTCGAAATGATCAAAACAATCCAATTTGTATGGAAACATGTAGCATTCCTAGACCATTGTGCATACTTGGAATATAAATTAGATAAATACTAGACAATTTAACAGTTCAATCATAGATAATGAAATTTTGGAAACTAAAACTCTGTTTCGAAAACTAAAACTGTGTTTCAAAATTAAACATCTAAGTGGGAAATAATAGTTAAAAAAAAAATTAACATGAAGGGCTAATGAGGGTGTGAATGTATACCTGCCAGCAGCAGCAAACATATTTGAGAGGATGACATGGTTTCCAGAGTCCTGAGGATCCAGCTGGAACAATTTATCGGCAGCTATCTTACCCAATTTATCGTTTCTATGCACTTTACACGCACCTAAAAGAGACCCCCAAATAGATACCGTAGGATGAAAAGGCATTCTCTTTATGAGCTCATAAGCACGCTCCACCATTCCTGCTCTCGCTAACATATCAACTACGCACGCATAATGCTCAACCCGTGGTTCAATTCCATATCTTGATCTCATTGACTCAAATATCGTCAAACCTGCATCCACTGCTCCAGCCCTGCTACACGCCGCTAATATAGACACAAACGTCACATAATTAGGGTTTACATTTCCACGTTTCATTTGCTCAAACAAGGCAAGTGCCATGTCCGCATGTCCCAAATGAGCATAACCACCGAGTAACGCATTCCATGTAATCAGATTCCTGTTAGGCATATCATCAAACATCCTCTCACAATCATCTAAGTTTCCACATTTAGCATACATATCAACAAGGGCACTTCCGACAAAAACATTTCCATCGATACATGCTTTGACCGAAAGTGCATGAACCATCCTCCCCATTTCCAGACCCGCAATCCCAGCACACGCACTAATAACACTCGATACAATAAAGTCCTTAGGCTCGACATTATTTCTCATAGCTTCCAAAAACAGCATACAAGCCTTTTCCCCGTCGTCATTTTGCTCATAAGCAGCCACCATGGAACACCAAGAAACATCATTACGGTTGCAAATACCATCAAAAACCACGCGAGCCGAACCTACATCCCTGCACTTCCCATAAAAATCAATCAGCCCATTCGCAACCGACACGTTTTGTTCATACCCAGATCGTATAACAAAGCCGTTAACCTGTTTACCTAGATGCAGATACGACGCATCAGAACACGCATTTAGAACCACGCAAAAAGTAATCGAGCTAAGCTCTCCACCACTTCTCTTTAACTTCACGAAAGCATCAACCGCTTTACGAGGCTTTCCCTCAAGAACAGCGTTCGACATATACGCGTTCCATGTGGCAAGATTTTTCTCAGGCATCTCATCAAAGACCTTACATGCATCCTCTTTGAGACCAGTTTTAGAGTACATATCAAAAGCACTACACCCAACAAACACATCATGTATTTGACCTGCTTTAACAGCGAGTGCATGAAGCTGTCTCCCGGTCACCGGAGACCCGAGGGAATTGCAGGCCTTGAAGGCGCAAGGGAACGTGAAGTCGTTGGGCAGGATGGAGTCACGGTGCATATTAGCAAACTGAAGGATAGCAGAGGCAAAGTGACCGTTTTGGACAGCGCCGGCAATGAGAGCCGTCCACGTGACAACGGAGCGGTTATGAGGAGGGATGAGGGAGAGCATGAGTTGGGCTGAATGGAGGAGGTCAAGTTTGGAATACATGTTTACGAGGTGGTTGCAGAGGAATGTCGGAAGGGAGAAGTCCATGGTTTTGATGATCCTGGCATGCGTTGCCCGACCAACAGCTGAGGAACGGGTGGAAATGGCCGTTTGAAGGAGTGAGACAAGCGTATTCACTGCGGCCATAGTTGCAAAAGTCGTCCGATCTGACCGATTACTCGCCGAGTACTCGCCACAGGGTAAGTCACCGAGTATATCCGAGTTGGCCGAATATTCCGAGTACTCCCCGCATA
The DNA here is from genome assembly GCA_032199755.1 of Ambrosia artemisiifolia. NCBI lineage: Eukaryota > Viridiplantae > Streptophyta > Magnoliopsida > Asterales > Asteraceae > Ambrosia > Ambrosia artemisiifolia. The sequence goes on along the minus strand of CM063526.1, from coordinate 33,757,729 downwards.
GGCCGATTCGACCACCGAGTACTCGCCCGACTAGGACGAGTACTCGTAACTCCCCAGTCGGCCGAGTTGGTAGCGCCTAGCGAGTTATGTGACGCATACCAAATTCAATTTTATGGCTGAAATTTGAGCCAAATCAAACAATTATAACCCAAGAAAATGAGCAGATGTCATTCACAAGCAAATTTTAAGTCAACTCATTTATATACAACAATGTTAATACGAACAATATTATGATAAATTTAAGCAGCTCTTGGTTGCAACAACAGAACCTGATTCAAACATTTAACCCACAAAAAAAAAGCAGGTAGTAAAAACAAACATACCTGATGAAGAATTGTAAGAACAAAATAGGGATGAAATCACAAAACCCTAATAAATTGCTCAGGTTTAATAGCCTCGAAGTAAGATATACGATCGGGAGTGTTAAACCCTAATCGATCGTTAAACCCTTGGCTCCAATTAAAAAAAAACACACATTTTTATTATCCAAAGTTTTTTTTTTTAGTAAATTACCAATACCGTCCCTATGGTTTAGGCCAATATGTCACTACAGTCCAAAATTTTAAACATTGTTTGACCAGTCTGATAAGAGTCAGTTGGTTAAAAACAGTTAGAAAGAGGTTAAAAGTTAGTTAGAAGGTTAAGGGTAAAAGAGTCATTGTACTTAGATAGTCAGGGGCAAAAGAGTCATTTGTATTGTCTGTATTGTTGACTATAAATAGTCAACCAGTCTGTATTCGAAAGGCAGTTATGAAATAAACAGACTTTCCCGCCTAATTCCTTCTTCTTCCTTTCTCTCTTAATCATTCGTTTAGCTCTTCTTCTTCTTCAAGGATTATCCTTAATCCTTTGGATTGAGCTCGTAACAGACCATCATAATTCATTGATCTCTGTTACAGGTCTTATCAATGGTATCAGAGCCATTCGTTCTCGGCTCGATTGGAATCCACCATTAACAAGCTTCGATTTTCTTCTTGATTCAACTATCATCAGTATTTTTGTTCCTTATTCTTTTCACTCTCTGTTCTTACTTTCTTTTCAAATTCTTTCTTCTTTGTAGCGTAGATTGATCAATTGTGATCTTTCTATTCCTTGGTTAGATCAATTTGTGATTAACCAATATGTGAATCGATCTATTTGGGATTTGTTCACTCTTACTCAGTTTCATTGTTGTAATAATAATAATAATCATGACAAAACGAACTGATGCACTTCGCATTAATGGTACTTCTTCTGATGATAGTAATTCTGATGGACATGTGGAGATTCAAAAACAGATAGATGACATTAAGAAAGATTACGTGTCTTCTATGAATGCTATGAGAGAAGCAATTGCTGATTTGTCCACTAAGGTCTCTTCCAAAAGCCCTAATTTCACTGAAGCTTCATCCAGTAATGGTTATTCTTCAAGGTTAACCAAGATTGAGTTTCCAGATTTGGGGGTGAAGGTCTATCTGAGTGGTTGTATCGAGTTGAACAGTTTTTCTTGTTGGATAATGCTAATGATGATACTAAAGTTCGTTTGGCTTCCATTCATTTTGAAGATAGGGCTCTTCAATGGTTTCAAAATATGGTTAAACAGAATGGAGGAATGCCAAGATGGCATGAGTTAAAAGATGCCTTAGAGGTAAGATTCGGAAATTTGTTTGATGACCCTATGACTGAATTGAAAAATTTGAAACAAACCGGTGATGCTAAGTCATATCATGATGCATTTGATGCTATAATTAGTAGGCTAAGTCTACCTGCTGATTATGCATTAAGTTGTTTTTTGGCTGGTCTTGATGATGAGATTGAGCTGCAAGTTAGAATGCACAATCCAAGAACCATTCAAGAGGCTTATGGGTTAGTTAAGTTGCAAGAAGCAACTCAGAAAGCCAAGAAATCTAAATGGGGTAATAAGGGGTGGGGTAACACTTCAAGAGGATTATTACCAACTCCAAAGCCCATTAATGAGCAAAAAATGATTACTAATAAACCTTTTGTGGCCAAGAAAACTATGACCACAGAAGAATATGAGGATAAAAGGGCCAAAGGACTTTGTTACTTTTGTGATGAGAAGTTTGTAAGGGGCCATAATTGTAGGGGTAAGAAACCTCAATTGTATCATATTGAGATGGAAATTATAGATGAGGATGAGGAAGATTTAGGGAATCTGGATGAAATGGAGTTAGCTCAGATTTCTGTGAATGCTATTGAGGGAAATACATGTTACCAAACTTTAAGGGTATCTGGTCATTTCTTGAAATACATTCTACAGATCTTGATGGATACTGGCAGTTCACACAACTTTATTGATGCAGCATTGGTTCAAAAGCTGGGTTGTATAGTTGTTAAGAGGTCACCTATGTTGGTTAAGGTGGCTAATGGCAAACAGGAAGTGTGTGACAAAATGGTTGTGGGGTTTAAATGGAAAATGCAAGGTATTGAGTTTGTTACTGATGTATATGTCATTCCCTTGGGTAGTTGTGATTTAGTTCTTGGGGTTCAATGGTTTTCCACTCTGGGAACCATTCAGATGAACTTTCAGGAAAGAACATTGGAATTTAAGTACCAGGGTCAACAGGTGGTACTCAGGGGTAGTTCTGGAAATAAGTTGGTTAATATGGGAAAAAACAATTTGCAGAAGGTTACCACTCATACTGCTGAATTGTCAATGATTCAGTTGTGTACAATTGAAGGAGAGGAAACCCCTACTTCTATTGTATTACACAAAGATTCCACAGCAGCTTCTTCTCAACAATTGCCAGGTCTGCAAGCCTTGTTGGAAGACTTTAATGATGTCTTTTGTGACCTACCTTCTCTTCCTCCAAATAGAGGAGTGTTTGATCACAGAATACCATTAAAGGAAGGTACTCAGGGAATCAATTTGAAGCCATACAGGTACCCTTTACTACAAAAAGATGTTATTGAACAGATGACTAATGAATTATTAGAGCAGGGTATCATTAGACAAAGTAGTAGTTCTTTTGCCTCTCCTGTAGTCTTAGTTAAGAAAAAAGATGGGAATTGGAGAATGTGCATAGACTATAGAAAGTTAAACCAGGCAACCATTCCTGATAGATTCCCCATTCCATTAGTAGAAGAGTTAATGGATGAGCTGTATGGTACCCAATTCTTTTCTAAGCTGGATCTGAAATCTGGGTACTATCAGATTAGAATGCATGCTGATGATATAGGAAAGACTGCATTCAAGACACATAATGGGCATTATGAGTTTATGGTCATGCCTTTTGGCTTGACCAATGCTCCTTCAACCTTCCAAGGGTTGATGAACCATGTGTTCAGGGCCCATTTAAGGAAATTTGTATTAGTTTTTTTTTATGACATCTTGGTTTACAGCCCTACTTGGCATTCTCACTTAGATCATTTAAAGATGGTCCTTCAGTTGCTTAGAGATAATAAGTTGGTTGCTAAGAAATCTAAGTGTGTCTTTGGGGCTCCTGAGTTAGAATATTTAGGGCACATTATATCTGCAAAGGGTGTTGCTACTGATCCTGCTAAAGTGACAGCCATTCAGCAGTGGCCAGTTCCAAAGAATTGTAAAGAATTAAGAGGGTTCCTAGGTTTAACTGGATTCTATAGAAGATTTGTCAAGAATTATGGAAGTTTGGCAAGACCATTGACCCAATTGACTAAAAAAGATGCTTTTGTATGGTCTGAGGAGGCAACTGCTGCTTTCAATGTTTTAAAAAATGCTATGATACAACCACCAGTTTTAGCAATGCCCAATTTCAATGAGCCCTTCATTATTGAAACAGATGCTTCTGGTTATGGTATTGGGGCTGTTTTAATGCAGCAGGGTCACCCAATTGCCTTCATAAGTAAAGCTTTGTCTCCAAAAAACTTAGCTTTGTCTACTTATGAGAGGGAATTGTTAGCTATTATTCATGCAGTTCAAAAATGGCAACCATATTTGATGAACAAGCCTTTTATTATACGAACTGATCAGCAGAGTTTGAAACATCTGCTGGAAAATAAGGTAGCCACACCTTTCCAGCAGAAGTGGCTTTCAAAGCTTATGGGTTTGCAATATGAAATACACTACAAGAAAGGCTCAGAGAATTCAGTAGCTGATGCTCTCTCAAGAGTTACTCATGGAGAGTTATTACAGCTTTCTGTGTCCTCTGCTCATTCTGATTTGTTGTTAGAAATTCAACAAGTTTGGAATGAAGATTTGGACCTTCAGAAGTTGATTCAAGAACTGCAGAACAATCCTGCCAGTCACAAGCATTATACATGGCAGAACGGGGAATTAAGGAGGAAGGGTAAGATGGTCATTGGTAATTCGCCCTCTCTCAAGCTTAAGATTTTACAGTGGGTTCATGATTCAGCTCAGGGTGGCCATTCAGGTGTTCATGCCACTCTGAAAAGATTGAGCAGGCTTTTCTATTGGTCCAAGATGAAAAATAGTGTCAAGTCTTATGTTCAAGGGTGTCCAACATGTCAGCAGTGCAAGTATGAAACTGCAGCTTCCCCAGGATTACTGCAGCCCTTACCCATTCCACTTGGGGTATGGGAAGATATCTCTATGGACTTTGTTGAAGGTTTACCTCCTTCTAGGGGTAAAACTGTCATCTTGGTAGTTGTTGATAGGCTGAGCAAGGCTGCTCATTTTTTGGCCTTGAATCATCCCTATACAGCAATTGAAGTGGCTCAACTGTATCTTGACCACATTTATAGGCTTCATGGAAGTCCTAAGAGTATAGTTTTTGATCGAGATAAAGTGTTTGTCAGTACATTTTGGAAGGAACTTATGGTTTTACAAGGAGTGGTGCAGTGTATGTCCAGTTCCTACCACCCTCAGTCAGACGGTCAGACTGAGGTGTTGAACAGGTGTCTAGAGAGTTATTTGAGGTGCATGTGTTTTGAGAAGCCTCAGGATTGGATGAAATGGCTTCCCTTAGCTGAATATTGGTACAATACCAGTTTTCAGTCTGCCATTAAGTCTACTCCTTATGAGATTGTCTATGGTCAGCCACCTCCTATACATCTACCCTACTTGCCTGGTGAAAGCTCAGTGGAAGTTGTGGATAGGAGTCTTACTGCAAGAGAACAGGTTATTGGTATTTTGAAACAAAATTTGGTGGTGGCTCAGAATAAAATGAAGCAATGGGCTGACAAGAAGAGAACTGATCGAAGCTTTGCAGTTGGTGATTATGTGTACTTGAAGTTAAAGCCTTATAGACAGCAATCAGTACAACACAGGTATAATCAGAAACTTTCAGCAAGATTTTATGGGCCATACAAGATTTTAGCAAGAGTGGGTAGTGTAGCCTATACACTGGAATTACCAGCTGAAAGCACCATTCATCCTACTGTCCATGTGTCCTTATTGAAAAAATTTTATGGGTCTTCTGTTCCTGATCATCAATCTTCTTTACCATTGGAGGAAAGGGAAGTTAAGAGACCAGTTCAAGTGATAGACAAGAGGGTCTTAAAGAAGAATAACAGTGTATGTGTTCAGTGGTTGGTTCAATGGAGTGGCACAGGACCTGAGGATGCTGTTTGGGAAAATGCTGGTGATGTTTCAGCAAGATTTCCAGATTTTGATCCTTGGGGTCAAGGATCTTCAAAAGGGGGAGGTATTGATAAGAGTCAGTTGGTTAAAAATAGTTAGAAAGAGGTTAAAAGTTAGTTAGAAGGTTAAGGGTAAAAGAGTCATTGTACTTAGATAGTCAGGGGCAAAAGAGTCATTTGTATTGTCTGTATTGTTGACTATAAATAGTCAACCAGTCTGTATTCGAAAGGCAGTTATGAAATAAACAGACTTTCCTGCCTAATTCCTTCTTCTTCCTTTCTCTCTTAATCATTCGTTTAGCTCTTCTTCTTCAAGGATTATCCTTAATCCTTTGGATTGAGCTCGTAACAGACCATCATAATTCATTGATCTCTGTTACAGGTCTTATCAAATAAGACCTGTAACAGAGATCAATGAATTATGATGGTCTGTTACGAGCTCAATCCAAAGGATTAAGGATAATCCTTGAAGAAGAAGAGCTAAACGAATGATTAAGAGAGAAAGGAAGAAGAAGGAATTAGGCAGGAAAGTCTGTTTATTTCATAACTGCCTTTCGAATACAGACTGGTTGACTATTTATAGTCAACAATACAGACAATACAAATGACTCTTTTGCCCCTGACTATCTAAGTACAATGACTCTTTTACCCTTAGCCTTCTAACTAACTTTTAACCTCTTTCTAACTATTTTTAACCAACTGACTCTTATCACAGTCCCTGACTTTTGAGAAAATAGGCAAAAATAATCAAGGACTTAACCCAGTTAACTTTTCGACGTTAAGTCAGGGGCAATTTGATCAAGTCACTTAAAAATTGTCTTCTTCCCTGATCAGACCCACCACGCCACCACTCACCACCACCACCACTCACCACCATCTTCACCTAATCAGAATATTGAATACCTTAATTTGTTAATGATGGTGTGGCTTTTGTTAAAAGCAAAATTTCATGAAAAGCTTTGATTTTTATGTTGTTTTATTCAATGTCTTTTGATATTAGTTAAATCTTGAAATATTTAAGAGCACCCAACAAATATATATAATTTTTCGTGCAGCTGATTGATCATAGGGAGTTTATTTCAAGATTCTTTAACTTTGATGGTGAAGTTGTTCAGTGTTGTTATAATTTGTTTTGACAGTTAGTTTTTTACATTTAATGTTGATTTGGTGAAACTATTAAGGAGGGGTTAAACTGTTGGAGTGATTTGGGAGATGGGATTGGGTAGTCTTCTAACTCTCATAGTCGATCTACCGATAAAAACCGAGCGGGTTTGAGGAGGAAACAAGCAGGGAGAGGTTCTTACAGGGGTAGTTAGAAGTTGCAGAGGGTAGAAAACCTGAAGATGTTGCTAAACGTCTTATAGATAATGGGTTTCACGGCTCAACAATGTCATGGCCAGTTCCAGGATCACTCATGATTGAGCTAACCGAAAGCGAAAGCAAGGTATGGTGGATGGTAAAATATTTATTTTTATTGAAGTTGTAATATTAAATTTACTTAAAGCGTGTACTTTTTTGTTTGTAGGCTGAGTTGGACAGGTTCTGCGAGGCTTTAATCTCCATTCAACAAGAAATCGCAGAGATTGAGAAAGGAACAATTGATCTCAATAACAATGTCATCAAGGTATTTTGGCAGTCAGATTATGATTATTTCAGAGTAATTTATTCCCGAATATTATTAGTGATATTAGAAAATTATTACGTTTGCAGGGTGCTCCTCACCCGCCACAAATCCTCATGGCTGATAAGTGGACCAAACCGTATTCTAGAGAATACGTAGCGTACCCTGCTCGTTGGCTTCGTGCTGCTAAGTTATGGCCTACAACATGTTCGTCTCTCGCTCCCACCTTCAAAACTCCTATTCAAAATACTGTTTTTTTCTTATATTCCGATGTGTCTTTATGTAACAGGTCATGTAGAGAATGTGTATGGAGACCGCAACCTCATCTGTAATATTCGGCCACCACAGGAGTATGAGGAGAAAGCCGAAACTACTGCTTAAGTGAGTTATGAATCGCCATACTTGCTTCAAGGTTCAGGTCAGTGAACGCAATGAGAATTAATGATCCATGTGACTAAGTTTAAGATTGTTATGTTTTCTACTTTTATAATTTTTTTTATCTATACATATAATAAACCAAAGTCATTTTAATGACATGACATTCAAAGAGGCATTCTCCTCTTTAAATGTGACATATGTCATCCCATTTGGCATTGAGATATTTTAGGAAAAAAAATTAAAAATAAAATTGGATTTTTCTCTCTTATGTTTACTCCCATAATTTTTAAACGTTAATATCTTTTATATACGAGATTTTTTAAAGAAAAAAATCACACCAAATTAACGAGCGTTTTATTATCTTTCCAACGAGTACCATAGTGCTATATAAAAAAACGTAGAAAAAAAAAACGAATATTTTTTGTGGGGTTTTTTTGTTCATACAGGAAAAAAAAACACAAAGTGTTCAGGTAAATCATTAATCATGTATAGGCAAGTCACTAATTATGTTCAAATCAGTAAATATGAATTCTATTTTCAACATGCGTTAGCATTGGAGTTATACATTGTTTTAGGTTAGATATTAATATTAGAGTTATACATTGTTTAAGGTTAGGCGTTAACAGTGGAGATACATTTTTAATTGTTTTAGGTTAAGTGCTACCCGAAGCTTTATTGCATGTAACTGTAAAGCGAATCATTCTATTTCATATGTAAAATTAATATGTCATATTGGATTTCTCAACCCCGGGACGTTCCCGAGGTATAATCTAGTTAAGTCATATTAGATTTTTGACAAAATTACAGAAAACGTCCTTTATGTTTACCCAAAGTTACAGGTTTAGTCCTTTAACTTTAAAAGTTGCGGGATACCTCCTTTATCGAAGTTTTTGTTGCAGGAAACATCCTTTAATGAACTTTTGGTTGCATAAAACGACCTTTACCACTAACGCCGTTTGATTATCCTGTTAAAGGACCTTTTTCTGTAATTAAAACAACATCAACAATATAACAATAAAAAACCTTCCCGCCCCCCAATTCGTTTCATCAAAAAAAACCCTAATTATATTCATCGATCAAAGATGGCTTCACAGACATCATCAAACACATCAAACCCTAATTCGTCGGTCTACTGTGTTTGTGGTAGGGCTGCAGTAATCAGGACCTCTGGAACATCAAAAAACCCTGGTCGAAGGTTCTACCCATGTCCTGTTAACGTAAGTTTTTCCCTAAATCTGATATGTATTATGCACAAGGTAGTTAACTTGTTTTAATTTAATGTTCATAGGCATCTGAATGTGGTAAAGGTTTCATTGGATGGGCTGAAGCTAAGGTTTTTCATCAATCAAACAATTACATACAAGCCTCAAAAACTGAGTTAATAGCTTCAAACAATGAACTAAGATCTTCAAACACTGAGTTAATAGCTTCAAACAATGAGCTACGATCTGCAAACAAGAACCTTCATGATTTGAACAAGAAGCTTGAAACTAAAGTTGGAAAGTTAAAGAAATACTTGTTTGTGACTTGGATGATTGTTATAGTTGTTGTTTTTAAGTTATTAATGTAATGACAATTAGGAATTTAGGTTTGGATTAGTCTTGTAATGTAGTTTCTGTGTTGGTTAATGTAATGACCCATTTGGAACCTTTTGTGTAATAATAAACCATTTTGACCCATATAGATGATGATTGCATTGAATAACCATTTTGTCTAATGACTATAATGACCATAAGACCCATTTGACCCATTTTGGCTATTGATTGCATTGAATAACCTTTTGTGTAATAATAAACCATTTTGACCCATTTAACAATATTAACAAACTGTGTTGGTGATGACCCATCAACCATTTTGACCATTTCCAACCTTTTGTGTAAGAATGACCCATTTTGACCCACTTACTGTGACACCCCGCATTTCCAGGTTATTACTTTAACCTAACTCTAGTAACTTTGATTACACGTTCATATCATTTCACTTGACTAGGAATAGTTAAGACAGTTGCACGATACATTACAGTGTGTTAAGATTAGAACAATTAGTAATTTGGAGAATTACTAGGTTTACCAGATTATATATACGCGTCATAGAACCCGAAACGTTGGTGAAATATTAACTACGAATATACTACGTGATAATTATGTGCTTATACGTGAGTTTGCAAAGTTATGCTTATATGTGATTATCTGAAATTATGTGTTGTTACGTGAAGTAATATACCGAGTCCGGTCGGACCGGGACTCGGAATTATATACAAAAACTTTTATTAATAATTATATTATTAATAATTATAAAATTTATATAATAAAAATTATATTTTATATAAAAGATGTTAATCATTGAAAATAAAATATTAAATCTGCTTTACATTACGCCGCGGGCCGCGGAGAGAGCCTCATCAGCTCCCGCGCCACGCGGGCAGGTTAATGGAAAACAGTCTGTCAGACGGTTGCCCCGCGGTACGCGGAAGGGATACCCTTCCTTTTCCGCGACCCGCGGGAGCGTGTATTACGATCACTTTTCATTTCTTTATAACCAAACCGATCTGATCGCAATTTTCACCCCAAACACTCTCCTGCTCGATTATTATCACCAAAACTCTGATTTTTCAAGCCTTTTATCCATCCTATCAAGGTGTTTAAGTGTTCTAAGTGATTGTTGAAGTTGTTTGATCATTCTCCTTGAATCTTAGCTTGTGTTCTTGAGGTATAATCTTGATAACTTTTTATTCTTGCTATATTTTCATAAGAGTTATGTTATAATCTGATTAGTGAACATATTGACATGTTTAAAATGAATCCATGCTTTATATATATGCCTAGAAGATGTTAAGATCATAAAATACTAAGATTCATGCTAGCCTTGTTATGATAGTTAGCTTGGAAGATTTTGTTGTAAACTTGAGATTGATTATAGATGATTATCATTTAGAAAAGGATCTGATCATATGCTACTTATGTATAGTTACCATGATGAAATTTTGATAGATTTAAGTTGCTAGAACTATTGTTGGTTAAGTTTTATTGAAGATTAAAAACTTGACAGATTTGAAATCCATTTTGTTTAGATCATAACTTACTGATTTTTAATCTAAAAGTCATAGATTTTGATTGTATGATATACTACTTGGTCTAAGCTTTTCAGAAAGTCCTAATTTGTTAAATTTGGATAAGTCTAGCTATTTATTTGAGGTCATACAAAATTAGTTGTCAAAGCTGATTTCGGACAGGAAATTTTAGTCAACTTTAAAAGGTCATAACTCGAGTTTTATAAGTCCTCTGATTATGAAATTTGGTGAGCAACTAGATTCAGGAATGGTTGATGTTCTCCAATTGGATTCAGGTCAATTGGAGCAACGAGTGATTTTTAATAAATCGTCTACTAAACTGTGGCAAACAGCTCAATTTTTATACCTTGCTGTGTTCATGAATTTTTATAAATTTTTCAGAAGGTTTTTAACCTGAAATAAAAATAGTGGTTTGACGTATAAACATATAGTAATGTTCTGTAAAAATTTGAGAGTCTAATATGTCCGTTTAGTATTTTATAAAAATTCGTTTTGACGACACAAAATCTGTCCAGAAAACTCAGATTTATGAACTTATAGTATTTATGTGTTTAAGTGTTCTTAACTTGTATATTATGCATGTATGAGTATGTGTGTGTTTATAGGAATCATATGTGATATGTATTATGATATCTATATACTAAATAATCACCAACGGGTCGTCGGTTTTACTTGCTATATATGGTTACATTAGAGTCACACAACACACTAGGGAATTGTCAAGTTTAGAACAAATGGATTTTTGGTCAAACTTGCATAAATATATACTTATAAGGTTCAACTCTGAAATAGGGAGTCGTTAGGCGAATCGACTACAATAAATCTTGAAGTTGGAAATTTTTATATCAACGCAACCTAAGGTGAGTTCACTACTCTTTTGCAAAAGTTTACATCCTGGATTTTGGGATAACTATATTACAGGTGGAAACTTGAAATTATTTAGATTCCAGGATCGGGATCTAGTACAAAGGATATTTTGAAAAGGTGAAACTACTTAGATTCCAGGATTGGAATCAATTACACAGATTATTTTGGATTTTAAATTTCATGTTTATAGCTCGTTCGAACAACTCTATCCAAGAAAGACCTTCATAGCTACCGAATCTAATTGCTTGGCATCGGATGCTTGGCAAACGGGATATTAGTTGATAGCGCTATTAGGTTTAACAAACCTCACACTGGCTGCGAGCTGGGCGTGAACTAGTTATCTTTAAGTTCTTGTCATTGATGATAGACAATGATGGGAGGCAGTTCCAGTACTTTCGGTACACCATATTGTTGAATAGCTATAAAAACCGGGTTAGCTACCCAAGGCATGATTTTTAATAACAGAAAATAATCAGGAACTAAACAAATTTCGTGGATACGAAAACATGTGAACTCGCCAACTTTATGTTGATACACTTGAACAAAAACTTTTGCAGGTTGCTAGGTAACTCAAGAACTAGGACACTGGAGTCCCACAGCGTCTCATAATGTCATGCATGGTTATCAAAACATTGTTTTCATAAGTTAGACTATTTACTTATGGTAAATTGGATATGTAAAACTTGAAATTGCTTCCGCTGTATTTTATCAACTCTTAAATTTGTATTCAATGTTTGAAAGTTATCTTAAATCATATAGTTGTCGTTTGTTGTGACCGTTGACTTGGATCCTGGTTTGTCATACACCTCGTGGTAAAACTCCACAGTGGAAATTTGAGGGTGTGACAGATTGGTATCAGAGCCAATGGTTATAGTGAACTAGGACTGCATTTAGGGTCTAGTCTATAACTGAGTCTTACACACTAGATGGTCACACAGTTATGAGACAAACTAGAAGAAAAACTAACAAAAATTTACAGGGTTGTCAACGTCATTATCCTATATTTTATCAATTGTTCTATCTATCCTTATTCTATATTCCTTCTTCTTCAAGATATGAAGATGTAGACACCAAGTAGTGGATCTAAGCTGACAGTAGTAAACATTGGAGTAACTTTCGGCTTGAACCAGTGATAGACTCAAGATTCGAGCACTTCATTTTTACACTCCAATGGACACACACTTGCTACACACTATCTTTACTCACACTTTTGCGGAATCATATTCCAGGATAACAACTCTTTCGTACTATCATTTTCCTACTGTGACTGGAAACTCAAACTTGAAGCACACTTGGAGGACCATGTATGGCAACTTATCATTTCGGGTGCACACGAAATCATAAGTTGGGATACATGAGAGTCTTGGTGAATTTTGTGTTTGAGCAAATAGTCATGAGTAAGCTTGATTCCTGTCTCATTCATACTATCCCTTAGTGCTTGGTCAGCATACATTATTAAGTATCAGTTACTTAATATTTCATCAAAAGTTTGTTAGGATCGCTATTTTTAGCAAAACCCAACTATCATCAGAGTCTGATGTATATCAGAAATCATAGAGAAGTATGATTTCAATTGTGTACAATATTTACTATCCTATTCTTAAGCTCAGGTGATTGGATAATACACTTTCGCTTAAAGGATTGAATGTCAAAGTAATCAATCAAAATTTGTATGAATTACAAATTTGTCCTTATTGGGATATTATTGTTCAAAACTCTTATATTACGGTTCTGGACTCCAATCTTCACGCAATAACATATGGTGACTGATCTCAAGATTTGTGGTGTTGTGAATGCCAGGAAAATGTCAGGACAACATGTATATGTCAGCTTATCCATGGAGGAACTACACACTCTAATTCATGCCAAAGTGGCAGAGGCATTTGTCAATCATTCACAGAATCACAGTAATACTATTCCAAACTTCCCACCTCAGCAATATTATTCCCCAGGAACGCATCCAACTTATCCCTCAGGACTCCTTGCACAATCAAACATGTATCCAGTGATATCGAACCTACCTAGGGAACTCATGGGATTGAACATTTCTGGAACTAACCAACCAATTCGGGAATCATTTGTGCCAATCAATTTACCACCGACTTTACCCTCAAATTACCCAGTCTTGGGGAACTCTAACAAAACCAATATCACTGAGACTTCAACTTCTCATGGACTAACTCGTGAAGGATCAAACAATAAGCGAAAAAGGGAGTCTAATGGTATTCAAAAGGAGATTAAGAATTTCAAAGCCTATAAGACACAAAACACTTATGCTGGGAAACATCCAATGTGTAACAACTGCAAACGTCATCATCAGGGTCCGTGCAAGATTTCTCATTGTGAACGTTGCGATAAGAAAGGTCACCTAGCAAAAGATTGTTGGGCTAAACTGAAACTCAAACAAACACAAAAAGCAAAAGCAATTAAGGTTTGTTTCAATTGTGATGGAAAGGATCATTTCAAGAGGGATTGTCAAGAATTATCGAAGAAGATTTGTATCAAATGCGGTGGAGTAGACCATTCCAAAAGTGATTGCCAGATGCTAAAGCAAGGAAATCATGGTATGTGTTCCAGTCTTATGTTTTATTTGTAGTATTAAACACCAGTAATGAGCATTACCATTTAACCAACCATGCCTTTTTAAACCCTAATTTATCATTTATTGATATTTAAAACTTAGAATCATCCGAACCCCAAACCGTCGGCAATAAGAGGACGTCCGTTTAAACAGTACAATTCCACTACCATTACACCTATCCAGGATTTAGGCAATGAGGTGTCCCATCGTTTCTATTATTAGCATTGGTCGGGTTAATGCGCAGTTATGGACAAAACGGACCAGTTTTTAAAGAAGAACAAGGGTAACCCACTTCAATATTTTAATAGCAATCATTCTAATTCGACCCTATAAGGAAGGAGAAATCAGTTAGTGATTCCATACCTCTGATTAAACCATTTTCTTCCAGTTCTATTCACCTTAAAATTTTAGTTTCATCCAGAAACTTAACTACTTCTAAATCTATGGAAAGTCATACTCCTACCTCTTCAAATTCCAACTCAGGAGATGAGGCATCATCTCAAACACCTTCGCTAGTGCCTACGTTGTTACCCACACCTACATCTCCCACTGATGCCACGATTCCATTAAGGCAAGATACCCAACCAGCATCGGACGAATACCTTTTAGATACTCGTAGGAGGTCTAGAGAGACCAGTGGAAAGGACAAGGCTGAGCCTGAGGAAGAACAGTCCTCGCCAAAAAGGATAAAAATTAATGATGGCGGATGGAGTCACGTCTCAAGGCAATTGAGAGACTGGGCGCATGAAGAAGGTTTAGGGTCCACTAATGAAACTGGAGAATCATCAACCGCCACACCAGAATATACACTATCCAGTAAGGTAATCAACCAAGCTTTAACAACGTTAACCCGTAGATGTTCACGTCAAGAGGAACAGATTAAAACTCTTCAAAATGCTTTAGCAGAGTTAGATAAAACTCCTGGAACCCATGATCAATCATCTCGCATTAAGGAACTCGAAACTGATTTATCTCAGTTAAGGAGAAGGTGTAATAGCCTTGAAAACAGACTAGAAGTAATGGATGAGAATTATAGTAATCAGCAAGAACAGATTTCCATGCATGAGGAAACTATAACTCTGCTGAACCAACAACTAGCCAGTATGGCTGCTCAACTTGAAGCTGCTAATGCTTTACCTATCATCTATCTTGTGTTCATCATCATCCATTTTAGCCTGCCGTAGCATATTTGTACAAACCCGTCCATTCCATGAGCTTCCCTTTTCTTAAGAGAATTCGATTTCAATCTCATAACTTTAAGCTCAAGCTTGTTAAACTAGTAGAGATATTTCATTCCTTTGGTACTTCTTATTCTCAAAACCTGTATGGATACTCTACGTTATTTTGATTGTCTGGGACAAAGTAAGCAAGATTGTATATCCCACCCACCATGGGACTTAACTATCACATTTGCTGTGATACCCCCCCCCCCCCATATTAGTAAATGGTAGACTCATGCGGAAAGTCATTCGGAATGTTAGAAATCATTTGGCTTACTTGAAATTCCAGTTTGAAAAATGAATCGAATCGGTATGAGCTGCATGAAGAAAAACTCACGATGACACCAAGTGTTTGTAATAACATTTGAGTACCTACTATTCGTTTAACCAAGTGTGTACATTCCTATTTATTATTGAATCCGACAAGACAGAGCTTTAAGCCCGCATTAACTCTTAGCTTAAGGTCTAAGTGACTTAAGTCTGGCAAACTCTCAATTGGGAACAAGCAAGCAAAATAATGCAAACCGGAAACAGTTCCTATCTATTACAAGACAGATATTAGCACAGATATAAGGTGCTGAAAATCAAACAACTGCTGTAGAGACAAACAGCTGATGAACAAAAGTCTGCTGAGGAAACAACTGCTGAGAAAATCTATAAGAGTCAAATAACTGTTAGGCTTTAACAGGGTTTGCAACAACTGGAAGCCATCAGAAGTTCACAAACATCTGATGAAAAATCAACAGCAGTTTCAACAATAGCGGGTTCATCAACAGACTTTAATACAACAGAATAGTAGTGCTTATATGTGAATACTGTATCAGTCATTGCCTAGCATGGACTAGTGACTAAGGAAATGTCTAACCCACTTCAATAACCAGCTTGGATTATATCTACTCCAGAGATTTAAACCCTTGGCATGGAATGCCACCATCCATTATTTTAATCATGCAAGTTGCATATATTCATAAGTACTCATTGGAATATGAGTACAGTTTCGAAAACAGATACCCAAAATTTGCAAGTGATAGAAAATCCAGATTGAAACAATGCACAGTGACGGATAATCACAAATAAATGGACAATCGGTTAGAATTGTACCATAAGATATATATAAACGTGTGACAAATATTATTTGTACATGTATAGATGGGCAACCGGTTTGGAGGTTGTGCCACATAAACATATTCAATGACCCGTTGAGGTTGTATATCTAGATTAAGTCTTGTGATTGTTTAATTGGATACCTACTCTCTGATCATGAAGCTGTATTCATTCTTTAAACTTGCATCGATCAAATGCAAAGAAAATAAACTGAATTTCGAGGCGAAATTCCTTTCAACTTGGGGATAATGTAGCAACCAGAAAATTTTCTCTCGTTTTACCTCTTACGTCTTCGCTTTTACTGAATTTCGGGACGAAATTCTTTTCAACTTGGGGATAATGTGACACCCCGCATTTCCAGGTTATTACTTTAACCTAACTCTAGTAACTTTGATTACACGTTCATATCATTTCACTTGACTAGGAATAGTTAAGACAGTTGCACGATACATTACAGTGTGTTAAGATTAGAACAATTAGTAATTTGGAGAATTACTAGGTTTACCAGATTATATATACGCGTCATAGAACCCAAAACGTTGGTGAAATATTAACTACGAATATACTACGTGATAATTATGTGCTTATACGTGAGTTTGCAAAGTTATGCTTATATGTGATTATCTGAAATTATGTGTTGTTACGTGAAGTAATATACCGAGTCCGGTCGGACCGGGACTCGGAATTATATACAAAAACTTTTATTAATAATTATATTATTAATAATTATAAAATTTATATAATAAAAATTATATTTTATATAAAAGATGTTAATCATTGAAAATAAAATATTAAATCTGCTTTACATTACGCCGCGGGCCGCGGAGAGAGCCTCATCAGCTCCCGCGCCACGCGGGCAGGTTAATGGAAAACAGTCTGTCAGATGGTTGCCCCGCGGTACGCGGAAGGGATACCCTTCCTTTTCCGCGACCCGCGGGAGCGTGTATTACGATCACTTTTCATTTCTTTATAACCAAACCGATCTGATCGCAATTTTCACCCCAAACACTCTCCTGCTCGATTATTATCACCAAAACTCTGATTTTCCAAGCCTTTTATCCATCCTATCAAGGTGTTTAAGTGTTCTAAGTGATTGTTGAAGTTGTTTGATCATTCTCCTTGAATCTTAGCTTGTGTTCTTGAGGTATAATCTTGATAACATTTTATTCTTGCTATATTTTCATAAGAGTTATGTTATAATCTGATTAGTGAACATATTGACATGTTTAAAATGAATCCATGCTTTATATATATGCCTAGAAGATGTTGTTAAGATCATAAAATACTAAGATTCATGCTAGCCTTGTTATGATAGTTAGCTTGGAAGATTTTGTTGTAAACTTGAGATTGATTATAGATGATTATCATTTAGAAAAGGATCTGATCATATGCTACTTATGTATAGTTACCATGATGAAATTTTGATAGATTTAAGTTGCTAGAACTATTGTTGGTTAAGTTTTATTGAAGATTAAAAACTTGACAGATTTGAAATCCATTTTGTTTAGATCATAACTTACTGATTTGTAATCTAAAAGTCATAGATTTTGATTGTATGATATACTACTTGGTCTAAGCTTTTCAGAAAGTCCTAATTTGTTAAATTTGGATAAGTCTAGCTATTTATTTGAGGTCATACAAAATTAGTTGTCAAAGCTGATTTCGGACAGGAAATTTTAGTCAACTTTAAAAGGTCATAACTCGAGTTTTATAAGTCCTCTGATTATGAAATTTGGTGAGCAACTAGATTCAGGAATGGTTGATGTTCTCCAATTGGATTCAGGTCAATTGGAGCAACGAGTGATTTTTAATAAATCGTCTACTAAACTGTGGCAAACAGCTCAATTTTTATACCTTGCTGTGTTCATGAATTTTTATAAATTTTTCAGAAGGTTTTTAACCTTAAATAAAAATAGTGTTTTGACGTATAAACATATAGTAATGTTCTGTAAAAATTTGAGAGTCTAATATGTCCGTTTAGTATTTTATAAAAATTCGTTTTGACGACACAAAATCTGTCCAGAAAACTCAGATTTATGAACTTATAGTATTTATGTGTTTAAGTGTTCTTAACTTGTATATTATGCATGTATGAGTATGTGTGTGTTTATAGGAATCATATGTGATATGTATTATGATATCTATATACTAAATAATCACCAACGGGTCGTCGGTTTTACTTGCTATATATGGTTACATTAGAGTCACACAACACACTAGGGAATTGTCAAGTTTAGAACAAATGGATTTTTGGTCAAACTTGCATAAATATATACTTATAAGGTTCAACTCTGAAATAGGGAGTCGTTAGGCGAATCGACTACAATAAATCTTGAAGTTGGAAATTTTTATATCAACGCAACCTAAGGTGAGTTCACTACTCTTTTGCAAAAGTTTACATCCCGGGTTTTGGGATAACTATATTACAGGTGGAAACTTGAAATTATTTAGATTCCAGGATCAGGATCTAGTACAAAGGATATTTTGAAAAGGTGAAACTACTTAGATTCCAGGATTGGAATCAATTACACAGATTATTTTGGATTTTAAATTTCATGTTTATAGCTCGTTCGAACAACTCTATCCAAGAAAGACCTTCATAGCTACCGAATCTAATTGCTTGGCATCGGATGCTTGGCAAACGGGATATTAGTTGATAGCGCTATTAGGTTTAACAAACCTCACACTGGCTGCGAGCTGGGCGTGAACTAGTTATCTTTAAGTTCTTGTCATTGATGATAGACAATGATGGGAGGCAGTTCCAGTACTTTCGGTACACCATATTGTTGAATAGCTATAAAAACCGGGTTAGCTACCCAAGGCATGATTTTTAATAACAGAAAATAATCAGGAACTAAACAAATTTCGTGGATACGAAAACATGTGAACTCGCCAACTTTATGTTGATACACTTGAACAAAAACTTTTGCAGGTTGCTAGGTAACTCAAGAACTAGGACACTGGAGTCCCACAGCGTCTCATAATGTCATGCATGGTTATCAAAACATTGTTTTCATAAGTTAGACTATTTACTTATGGTAAATTGGATATGTAAAACTTGAAATTGCTTCCGCTGTATTTTATCAACTCTTAAATTTGTATTCAATGTTTGAAAGTTATTTTAAATCATATAGTTGTCGTTTGTTGTGACCGTTGACTTGGATCCTGGTTTGTCATACACCTCGTGGTAAAACTCCACAGTGGAAATTTGAGGGTGTGACACTTACAACATTAACAAACCTATTAAAAAAACCTGACCCATTTTGACCCATTAACAACATTAACAAAGCTGCTAACATAACCTGCTAAAAAAACCTGACCCATTTTGACCCATTAACAACATTAACAAAGCTGCTAACATAACCTGCTAAATTAACAAACCTGTTAAAAAAACCTGACCCATTTTGACCCATTAACAACATTAACAAACCATAATCATACACCATACTAACACAAAGTTTACAATAATCATAACAACCATTACAGGTTGGTATCCCAACCTGTTCAATAAAAATACATTAACATATTTGCAAACTAATTCACCAAGACCCAAAATATGATTACATACCTGTTGACCCAAAATATGACTACATACAAAATTACCGACATAGCGGTGTACCTTAATAACTAAGAAACACCTCCTATTTATAACACATAGGAGGCGGTTCTACATACAAAATTACCGACGTAGCGGTGTACCTTAATAACTAAGACCAACCTCCTATTTTGCAAAATTTGAACCTGATCCGGAGTTCTTGTTACTGTTAGTTTAACTAACAAGAGCACCCCATCCAGGTTCATCTCCAACAGACAAAGTATCCCCGGCCTGCACCCCGACGACCGTCATCATCTGCAACAGTGTTGATGGCGTCCATCTGTTGATACAGCCCAACGGACAAAGGATCCCCTGCCTGCACTCCGTTTTCCGCTAAAAATAGAAAGTCTTTAAATCTTTGGTTGCTGGATCCGGTGGATCATCATCATCTTCAATTTCAATCGCCATTCCTAACAACAATAACAATAATAATATTATTATTATTCGGATAATAATAATAACAACAATAATCAACAACAATCTATCCTAATCAACAACAACAACAATTTATCCTACTGAAAAACCCTAAATCGTTCACAATCCAACCTAACTCATATATACCAAATCTATCAGTATCCATCAAGTCAACTGAAAAACCCTAAATCGTTCACGACCTGGAAATGAACTGAAAAACCCTCCATGATGCATATTAATACTGAATAACGATTCATACGTTTCTACATTCAAAAATTTTTAAAAAAATTAGGGTTTTAACTTTAACAGGTTAATTACAAAAAATTAGGGTTTTATATTAAACAATCTTACCATATACAGTGTCGAGAAGAAGAAGACGATTGGGTTTCATATACTCCCTGATTTCATCTTCCTTCATCGTGTTTCTTCTCTGAGTTGTGTACAGGGGATGAGAGAAGGAAGAAGACGGTTGGGTTTTTATTATATATTCGTGTTTTGTTTTTAAAATTTTAATTAGCATCTGAAATGACAAAAATACCCTCACATGCATTGCATGTGAGGGGCATCTAACGACAATTTCAAACGGCGTTAGTGTAAAGGATGTTTCCTGCAACAAAAACTTCGATAAAGGAGGTACCCTGCAACTTTTAAAGTTAAAGGACTAAATTGCAACTTTAGGTAAACATAAAGGACGTTTTCTGTAATTTTGTCTAGATTTTTAAACCCGGGAATGAGCTAGTACTCGTGTATATTCATGGTTTGTGGTAACCTAATTAAACATTAGAGCTACATACAACTCGTGCAAAAACCCTTATAACGCCTTAACCCCTTTTCTTTCTGCCCTTTATTTTTGATTCTGTAAACAATCGACGACGATGAGCTCTGCGATAAACAACAATGACAAAGGAGAAGAAACAGACACAACCAATGCATTCTTCGATATTTACGGCCCACAGGTTCTCTTCTTTTAAATAATCCTTTTGTTTTGTTTGAATCTGCATATGCTATTAATATGCTTGAATTTTCAGCATCAGGTAACTATAATCTTTATGGATACATGATATATAATTATATAAAGAGGGCGGCTTTTAATAAATGACTGAAATAATACTTGATATGTTACTGTTATTGTATATGAGTGTTTACATTGCTGCATTTTTAACTGGATTGTAACCAGTGTTGTATGAATCGCTAGGCGGATTAAGATTTTATTTGTAATTTTCAGTATTATATTAAGTAGGGCATGTTTTAATCCCTTCCTTGACTCGTATTTTTAAGTAGATATAGGATTCATTTCTAGAAATCGTTAGACGGCCACTGATTTTTGGCTGATTAGAACCGGATTTGACCACCGTTGACTGCCTAGTGACTAATGAGCCGATAAGATGAAAGTTAGTTGGTGAACCTCTGACTAGTGATTAATCGAAGGCTAGGCGCGGTTTTTACAACCATGATTGTAAGTTTGTGATATGGATATGTTGCAGGCGAAAGCAGGTGTAGAGTTTAAGACTCCGGAATCGAACTCAAGTTTGCACTTGGAAGTGAGTTTTAAGTTTCAACAATTACGTAAAGTGTTACCTTTGTTGTATAACTTTCATTTTATAGTTATCTTGGAATGTGAGGTTTTTTTTTGTAAATATTTATATGACAGGATGTTCAAGGGCTTGTCACTTGGGTGCTTGCTGAGGGATTCATGCCATCATGGGTTTTCATTAAGGTGCTTGCAACTCTTTCCGCCCGCTCTTTTTTTTTTCCGTGTTATATGTATGTATGTTTGTTTGGCACACAAAGTTATATTAAAATTGATGGGATGATCATTGATCAGAGACCTAACTTGATTAGGGATTGATTTGTGATTGCACATGGCTGGGCCGTTAAGAAGGGAGGGTTTGACTTTGTGCGCTTTTTACTAACTTTTTTATGTTTGTACTCATTAGTGGGTAACTATTTATGATGGAGTATTATTATTTTACTTGTGTATAGTTAGATGTGCTAGGATCAAAAATAAATCTCCAGTTATAAATACACGTAGAGTCTTAAAAGAAAATAACGTATTTAGTTACTGAACTTAAAGACTCCAGTTACTAGATTGAAGTGATTTGTCGTTGAAGGGTAGAAGAAAAATGTACCCATAGCAACTTTTACATGCGTATTCTACCAAGTGTGCGACAGCATTTGCAATGCCTATGGAGGATATTAGTTCTGATTTGATGTCTAAGAGAGGTCATGGTGCTTTTCTATATAGTAATGTTGTTGACTCCTCGTGTGTGGAGTGAAATGTATGGCTAGACATATTTAAAATTTTGAAATTGAGGTTTTACCCTAAGAATTTGCTTTATATACATGTGATTTTTGTGTATATACAATTCGATGTGCCGATGTTATACTTTAAGCTCGTGTTTTTTTGAGAGACAGTGCTTTTCAAGTTTTCATTGTGGAGATACTGAATACAATTCTTGTCATATGCAGAACAAGCCTCTGATTCCAAAAGTGGTCATGATCCATGTTCCTGGTCTTGATGCGGCAATCTACCTGTCTCAATGTAAAATACTACACAGTTTAAAGGAATGCTGTGGTATCCCAAGGCCAGTGCTAGCACCTAGGTTGGACATAATCAGACTTCTTTTACTGAATAAAACTAGAGGTGGCATAATGGACGGGTTGGGGTACTTGGGTAACAGCTATCTGTTTGGAGCTGGTCGAAACCTGTCGGGTCGGTTTGAATTAGAACATTATGTCCAGATGTTTCCATTTTAAATTAATAATGGTGAATTAGCGTGTCAAGCATGATTAAACAAATTGAATTATTTTAATAAATTCAGTTTCTCCCAAAATATATGTTGGAGGTTTTATGCTTTAAAACTACAGTTTGGGTGGCAGTGCCAGTGACACATTTAACCCGTTCGATTGTAAGTTTTTTCTTTCCTTAATATTTTACCCATTTGACCCATTAGAAATAAACGTAACCCAAATAAAATTGCCATCTCTACTAGTACTTTAAGTATTACATGTTTCTGTTCTCATAGCAATTATGTTCTGTTCTTTTGTCTGTGCTAGCTGTGTATCAGATGGAATGCAGACTATAGATGCCCTTCTTACATGCAGGATTAAGAGAAAAAGGGAAGCTGCTACATTTACAAAGAAATCTGAACCAGGTAAGGAATCTAATAAGTTCTTTCTCTAACTATCAACTTGCTTGCCATCCTAGTATTTGAAGTACTAAAAACGAAGAACTTGCGTGGTTGGTTTTTTATATATTTATATAAATGATGTCACTATTTCCATTTCAAATGCTTTTGGTAAATATTACCATCTCAAATAAGAATAATTGTCAATTATTCAGATACAGATTCTATTTCCGATCATATTTCCTTGTCTGAGCTCAAGAAGAATATTCCATTTCCTGTGACGTACTATACTCTTACAACAAACCAATTAGAAGACAATGGGTACATTCATGATCAACCAGGTGACTAGATAACCACTGTTGCATTTGTTTATTTACTTGCTTTCTGCTAAGTGCTGAGACAAATGCTAATCTATTTAATCAATTTGTGGCTAATATATTTGCAGGTTTTCTTTCAACTCTTCCCGCGCCATCTGGAAAGCCCATCCATGAAATGGTGGGACTTGATTGTGAAATGGTAAGGATGTGGTTCTAAGTGAAAATTCACTTACGCGATGTTTACGATTTACTGCATAATCTTAAGAATACTTCTAAATATATGCTCTTTTGTCTGTATTTAGTGCATCACAAAAGAAGGGTTCGAGCTCACAAGAGTAACACTGGTGGATTATAATGGAAAGGTGAGCTTCTTCCACTGAAATTTTCAGGATGATTAATTCATGCTTTTTCCGGACAGAGTACTTCCGTAGTTCCGTTCCATTGAGTTATTATATATTATAAACATAAACTTTAATAGAACAGTAACTGAATTAGTTAAATTCTTTTTTACCGGAACGAGTACTCCTGTTTCCATTGAGTTATTATATATTTTTGTTTTTAATAAAACAGTAGCTAAATTAGTTAAATCTCTATTTTTTTTTTCTGCTGTGCTGCTTGATTCCTAACATTAAATGATCGTTTGACTTATTAAAAATTAATTTGTTATTTTGCAGGTTCTCTTGGATAAATTGGTTAAACCATCAAATGCAATAACTGATTACAACACCAGGTACTTTGGTCTTCATGAATGCCTACATGAGCAAGGGTTATTATTTTTTTTTTCCTTTTTTTCTTTTGATGTGTCTGTTGAACGACCAATATTATTTATTTTTATATTTATATCTTTTTGTTTGTCTATGAGAAAGCAACTGAAGAAGAGGTTTCTTATCGTTCAGGTACAGTGGAATAACAAGTGAGATGATGAATGGAGTCACAACTACCCTTAGAGACGTTCAGGTTTCCCATCTTTTACTGCTGATTGTCTAGTTACCATTAAGGTGTTTAGTGCTGATAGCACTGTTTTCTAAGTTAACTAACCATGCTTTCTATTTCAGGAAGATTTTCTACAACTTGTTAACAAAGAAACAATTTTGGTTGGACATTCGTTGGAGAACGACTTATTAGCTTTAAAGGTCTCTCATAGTTTGGTGATCGACACTGCTGTTTTATACTCGCATCCACGTGGAGGGACATACAAAATTGCTCTTCGTAGGCTTACTAGTAAATTCCTGGACAGAGAGATACAAGATTCACAAAACGGACATGATAGTATCGAGGATGCTAAAGCGGCAATGGATCTAGCCTTATTAAAAATCAAACATGGTAAATCGCTTTTTTTTTATTTGTGAAGTTATACATGGTTCGAATGTTTGACATATGATTACAGTTTGACACCTTTCTAAGAAGCCTATGCCTTTTTTATTCACAAATCTCTATTATAATATGTGTCTAACAAATGCCTTCCGTGTATATCAATGTGTCACATAGTGATCATTGATTATGCTCGATATCTTGACAACTTCAAGGTGGCTGCATAAGATGAAACATATGGAATTATATATGAAGTAAATTCTTATGGTCTTATTTTTCATTATAGTGATGAAACATATGGGGCGTATGTTATGGTTCTAATTGAAATATAGCCTACAATGGCTTCAAACATGAAACTAAATGGGAAATGTGGTCATTAAAAGGGAGTTATTTATTTTGCTACACTAAAAGTGCAGAACATACATTGAATACATGTGATTTTAATTTTTAGGAAGCTGCACATTATAATGAATGACCATTTGTATGTGATATAATTTCTGATGATTTTGAACAGGGCCTGATTTTGGTCGACCTCCATCGTCTATGAGAAAAAAACTTCTTACAGTTTTGGGCGAGTCTGGCAAGGCATCATCTTTTGTTGATAATATATCGATAGTGAAGCGATATGCTTCAGAATCATCACATTCTATTCCAGTTGCTTCTGATGATGAAGCTCTTTCAAAAACCATCAAAGAGGTAGTGTGTCTGTTTATTATAAGTGACAATTTAGTTCCATTCTTGTAAATGAGTTCATTTGGGCTAAATTTTTAATGGGTCAAATGGTCAAAATAGAAAAAAAAAAGGTTTTAAGGAACCTAAAATATTTTTAATAAATTTGGATTATTGTTGAAGTACTATAACTTTTGTGATCATATTTGACATTAATTATTATTTACATGGTTAAAACTTTTAGACAAACCTGACCCAGATTGTGTCGAACTGTATTAAAATTGCTTGTTGTGACTTGTGACCCAAACTTGTTTTACACTGCCTGACTGCCAGTTTTGCTACCTCTAATTGATATTTGTGTGACCGCAGGTAAAAAACGAAAAAGTACACTTTGTGTGGGCCCAGTTTACAGAACTTAGTTGTTATTACAAGAAACAAGCAGAGGATACGGAGGCATTGAATAAAAAACTTGCTGAGATGATAGCGTTACTTACTTGTAATGACGAGTCCAAGGCTAGAAAAAGCATAAAGTATACTGTCACTCCCGGTTTGAAGGATGTTCTTCATCGCTTGAATTCCCGAATTAAAAATGTTTTCTCTAATTTGCCAACCAACGCCATGCTAATACTTTGCTCGGGCCATGGAGATACTGCAATCGTTCAAAGGTATTACATAATTTTACAATCACTTCACTTCAAATGTTTAGGATTTGATTACACAAAGCAATAATATTTACAAAATATGCATTCAAATTGTTTTCTTACGTGCATGGATGAAGATTGAGGAAAATTCTTTCAGAAAAAGTGGACATGAACATACCCCGGGATCATCTGGTAAAGGTTCTAGAAGAGTTGCAGCCACAGGCCGAGGTAGGTTTGTGTTTTGTCGGTGTCAAAAACTGAACATGTCATTCATTCATGTTGTAGTCTGTAACGGGGAGTAACACCCTTTTATTGGCATTAGATAGGGCATGTTTTCACATTAAATTTAAGCAAAAAAGTTGGCTGAGTTTTCGACATTTGGTATTACTGATTTTGGAACGCGAGGACAGAAAGCCGAAGGCTGAACAATAGCAATAGAATAGATGTGGCAAAATGGGTTAGATTACGGGTCGAAACGGGTTTGTGTTGGAAGTTGGAGCAAGTTTTAGTATATGCTTAAAGCGAGTTATGTTAATGAATAACAAACTATGTTTTTGCATTATGATCAGGATCTTTTTACATACCGAGTTTTAGAATACGCTGGCCAGTTTTTTACTTGTTTGTCACATTTGACTCGTTTCAGTTTTAAGGGAAGTTATTTGATGTGGCCGATATGAACTTGACATAAATTGGTAATGTGTGTCATCCCTAGATTGGTGTATACATGTGATCTTTGGCAATTTGTTGTCTATTTAGCCTTAACAAATCCAAACCTATGCAATTATGTGTTCGCTTAAGATTACCAGCAGTCCTGGCAATCTTGATCCAAAATAGCGGAAATGGATTGGATTGGGTTGGGTTGGGTTGCGATGGGTAAACCATAAACAATATCTGTATTTTGTGTTGAATTTGGCATACAACAGGTCAAAATGGACAGCTTAAAAACTATGTGAATGGTCAACATGCATGATTTTAAAATCACTCGAGGTTGTCGAAATGGCCTATATACAATCGAACACTACTTGAAAACGGCTCTTCTGCTCAGAAACGAAATGTTCCAAAGGGGGCTCGGCGGGAAGAGGATTGTACCGTGAGAGCAGCAAGGAGGTCAACCTCTTTCAAATATACAACATGGATTCTGGCAATGCAAACCATCCAACCAGTGTCCAGCTTCAACGGACCATCATCTACCTATACGTACGCACCAGCTGATATAGTCTGCCAACGAGCGGCATTACAACCATTTCCACCATCGCAACTGCCACCAGCCAGTGCCTCGATCATCACCAACCGTCGTCATTGTTGTCGACCCCTCCCTGCAATGTTGTAACATATTAACAAAAATCTCTTGATTGCAATCTTAAGTTGGGAAGGAAAGAAATTAAGGTAACTGATAAAGAACATGAGTGGTTTGTAGATAAAGTAAAACTATAACATAACAATATTTGCAATTTTTTTAAACTGCATTTCGATTAAAATATAAGTAATAAGTTAGCTAAAAAGATAATAAACATGTTTTAAGAATAATGAAAGGAAAAAAAAGGTAAAAAAGTGTAAGATAATTTCTTTCTTTAAAGTGATTTGTCCAGTCCCAAACTAAATGAATAACTTTTAAAAGTTCTGTTTTACCCAAACCCACTTTTGTTATTTGAAATCAAGTTCTATTCATTTGATTTCAAGTTAAACAAAATTTACAATTACACTTTACAATTAGGCAATGAGATTTCAATTCCAATCATGTAGAATTTGTAAAAATCACCAGACAAATAGTAACACTATAGAGGCGCATTCATTTCAAACCAAAATTATTTTAAGAACTCTACGTAATTCTTTTAATGTTTGCCTGTTCGTTGTGGAATAATGGTGGTGCCACGTCACCTCGTTAACGAAGGTAAACACGGCCCCTCCGCTATTGAGCGGCGTTAATGGGGTCACCGCTAACGGCTGCTAATGGAAAATGTGAACGTTGGGTGCGATTTTCGAGGAACAATGTGAACTTCGGGTGTGGGGATCATAGTTTTTTTTTATTTATGTATAGAAAGAATCACACACACAAACCCATCTTTTCCATCACACAATCCTCACTTTGTCTTTACACAATTCCACCAACATGTGAGTCAAAACCAAAGAAGGATTCATGAACTCCATTCCATGTTTACTATGTTGCAGCTTAGGTCTATAAGATTTGAGGCACTCTTCAACCAGACAATGAACAACGTGGATGTAACAGGGGATGAAGCGATTAACATCGCCCGTCAACAGTACCAACTCTGCTGCGACCAGAATTTTGTCACATTCTGACTTGACGAATATTGAGAACCTATGGCGGGTGGGCGTTATTGAACCGTTCTTATTTTAATTACGTATATTTTTATTTTAGTTGTGTATGTTTTAATTTTAATCATGAATTTTTATTTTGATGTAACGTATGTTTTTATTTTAATATAATATGTCAAAAGGCGATTGTTAAATGACTACAGTGTAGAACAACCAACTCAAAGAAAGAGATAGAACAACCAACTATACAATCATCCACTTACATAGAATCAATTTTACACAATTTATCCTGTTCTATAGTTCGTAACTTATGTCTATTTTTGTACCAAAGATACCCCTGCGACTTCACTTCAGAGATTATTTCTATCACTTTTAACTTTTTATCAGTGAAGATCCAATCATTTCGAGTCTTTAAAATTCTCTAACACGCTATAATTACAACCCATGAAAAATATCATTTTGTGTCTGAGCCAATCCCAGATACTTATGCATCTCTAAAAGATCCCTAACTGTGAAAGCATACAATTGGGGGACACCACACCATTTGGAATAGCTTGCCAAACTCCAAAAACAAATCGACACGCCGTGAAGAGATGATCAACCGATTCCTCACTCTCACCACAAAACACACAAGCATTATCATTCACATGTATATTTCTCTTGATAAGAGCCATACGGGTCGGGATTCTATCCATCTCCGCTCTCCACACAAAAATATTGCATTCAATCGGGGACCCATTTGCACCACTTAAAGGCATAAAAAGTATTGTTACCATCCATCAACTCTACCAATCTCTTTTT
This sequence comes from Ambrosia artemisiifolia, assembly GCA_032199755.1. Lineage (NCBI taxonomy): Eukaryota > Viridiplantae > Streptophyta > Magnoliopsida > Asterales > Asteraceae > Ambrosia > Ambrosia artemisiifolia. The sequence goes on along the minus strand of CM063526.1, from coordinate 33,728,215 downwards.
TACCGCTCCAACCGAAAACCCACTTGAAAGATTACCACTGCCAAAAACCACTGGTCATTTGCATCATTGAGTTGGATTGAGCTAAAAAATTATTGCATTCTGTTAATTCTGTCACTTTTACTACAACTTCTGGCTCTTGAGACCATTCCCATTTTACTTCTCCTGTATCTTGTATACCGAACCGAATAACATATCCACAATGCCTAATTATTGAACACTTTAGTTATTGTCACTCTATTAACTTGACGCTGATGTGACAACACTTTTTACTAGTTATTAAACAACTTAGTTAATCCACATCACACATAGTTAATGTACAACACACAACATTATACATAATAGTAGTTACATAATTTCCACTCTCTAGTTCTCAATATGTTATCGGTTTTAAGACTTTGTTGCGGCTCATCAACTTTATCCTCACATATCATGGCAATTTAACACTGACGTGACACTGAATAAAGGAAGTTGCTCGCTCACTTGACCCTGTTGTGGCTCTTGTCTCCCTCCCATGCTAGCAGCCCCTCAAAAGAGCCATTGCGCTCCTCTCTCTCCCATGCTAGCCCACGCGAGCCTCCTCACGCTCGCTTACTCGTGGCCTCCCTCGTGCCATCCCGTTGTTGTGTTCGCAAACCACATGGCTCGTGGCTCGCTCACGTATCAAAGCGTATAGTCTAACGTATGGGTTTTTTTTTTTTTTCATATGTTACGGATTTGGTTTTATTAACGGCAAAGACAGCACACCGTCTTACAACCTAACGCACACGTAGCATCAGGAACATTTGAGTGGCACTTCCTCAACCTTCTTTCCCTTTCATCAAATAAATAATATATAAAATAATATTATTATTAACTTCAGTAAATAATCACTTGTTTCCTACGATTCCTTACATCATACTTAGATCTCATAGTATTGAGTAGTTTTGATACTAAACCAATTACTTTTTTTTTTCTAGGGTTTGTTTGTTTGTTTGTTATCTATCAATGGATTCTTCTTCATCTGGGTCAGAATTTGATTATTTGTTTAAGTTGTTGATGATTGGGGATTCAGGAGTTGGTAAGAGCAGTCTTTTGTTGAGTTTCACTTCTGATTCTTTTGAAGAACTTTCTCCTACCATTGGTAACCCATTTCTTTCTTTAGTATGCTTTAAATCTATTATTATTATTATTATTATTATTATTATTGTTGTTGTTGTTGTTGTTGTTGTTGTTATTGTGCTCTGTTGATGCTTGTTAAAACCTTTTTAGGGTTTGTGCTGTTATTGTGTCTTTATAGGGATCCATGTGTGTGAACGAAATGTAAATAGGGTTTGTAGTAGTACTGTTAGTCTGTTATAAAATGTAATCTTTACTTGAAAGTTGATATCAAGTTGAAAACTTGGTTGTTCTTGGTGTTCAGGAAAGCTGTTTCGATGTGTCTTTTTGGATATATACAGTGTTGTAAGAATCGCTAGGCACTAGTCGGCAGGTGGGGTACCGACTAGCGATTAATCGGGATTAAATAGGGATTAATTGGATTGGGATTTTATGTGTTTTTCAGTTTTATATGTATATACACACATTTTTATATTTAAAATTTTTTCATGTAGATATGTTTTAGCACCTTATTCGATCGATATTTTGAAGTAGATAGGATTAATTGTCGGAGTTTAGAGGTTTTGGCCAGCATCGCTAGACTGCCACTGACTTTTTGTCAATTAGGACCAGCTTTGACCACTGCTGACCTCCTATCGATTAATTGGCCGATTAGATGAAAATTACATGGTGAACCTCAGACCAAGGATTAACCGACGACTAATCGGAGGCTAGGCGTGATTTTTACAACCATGGATATATATATTATTGTACTAGCTTACTTGGGTTAGCAGGTAGTTCTTGGCTTCAACTGATGAAATTTATAAGTGTAACTATGTTTTTATTATTATACTCGTATTGTATTCAAGTGTCTTGTGCGTTTAATCGTTTATATGATTATTTTTTGAAGAAGTCAGAAGTGCTTATCGTTATTGACCATGACTTTGTCCTGTGGTTCTTGTATATATTGTTTTTACCGCCATATGGGCGGGATTTTATAAACTATTTAATAATCAGATCGTTGTGGTATTCTGTTCTTCTTTTCTTGTTTGTGTTTGATTAATTGACATGGGTTACATACACAAGCAAAGTCATATACTTGTTGGATCTGCTTGCTTGCTAATTGTTATTGTGGTATTCTATTGAGTTGGTCTTGCTTGTTATGTGTATTTGATAGTGCCTTTTTAGGACTAATTATTGGATTATTTTCTATCAAGTTAGATTATGATTACAACCTTATTCACACATTATTTTCCACCTTTTGCAGGGGTGGATTTTAAGGTAAAACATGTTACGCTTGGGGGAAAGAAGTTAAAGCTTGCTATTTGGGACACTGGTAATATTTTCTGCTTTTGTGATGTGTTGTGTGGTGATTTACTTTACAAAACTATTCTCAAATTAAGTAAGGTTTTGTGTCTTTGTGATCTGTTCACTCACTTAGCTTCTATTTATATTGTTTTACACAAAGTTTAAAAGAACGGAAACGAGCCTCGAGGCGTTTTCCCTTCGCCTCATGAGGCGTAAGCCTCGAGGCGAACCAAGGCGTAAGCTCGAGGCGCAGTCAAAAAATAAATATAAAAATTATGTGTCTATAAAAAATAAAATACTTGACCTAGAAAAGTCTAAAACGTAAAAAATACACCTCAAAAATAAAAATAATTGACCCAAAAAGTCTAAAACACCAAAAAAAAAAAAACACATAAAAACACCCTAAGCTACCCGAGGCGCACATTTTTTTAGCGCCTCAGCCCTTAGAGGCGTATGTACAATCTGAATCCCATGAGGCGCGCCTCAGACTCGTTTTCATAGAGTTTCGCCTCGAGGCGTACGCCTCACCCTTTTTTTTTAAACCATGGTTTTACAAATGTGTCATAATTCATATTTTAAGCTAAAAATGTTCTTTAAAGTTTTATCCTTACAAGTATTATGTTTATCTGTAACTGCCCGCAACTCAGATTCACAGTAAAGGATGCACCCTAGATAACAGTCTGGTAGTAGTGGAGATTTAAATTGTGTTGCCATCCACAGCTCTCCTGATGTTCTATTTGTTTGTGATAGGGAGCATCTATCGTTGTATTTTTAGTAAATTAATGATCTAAATTTTAAAGGGACTTATTGCATAACAAGATAGAAAATTATATGATTTAGCGATTGACATGCAGTCCTCATGGTTTGTATTCATGCAATTTAATGCTTAGTACAACAGCTGTCTAATTAGTTGTTGGTAATCTGTACATTTGTACAATGAATTTTATGGCAACTAAGTAACAAGATATTGTATGTTAGTTCATTATGGCAACTAAGTTTTAAGAGATATTTTCCGAATATGTTTTGATCTTTAAAATTGTTAAACTTTTAATTTGCAGCTGGACAGGAAAGATTCAGAACTCTAACCAGTTCATATTACAGAGGAGCACAAGGAATTATAATGGGTATGAAAAACCTTTCATTCTTATATTTTTATCCCTTCCCTTCACTTGTTTTGATTTTTCTTAATGGCGGTGGTGTCTCAGTTATGTTCAAGTTGTATGCTTTCAAGTCGATGCATGTATCACTGATTATTTCTTTTGACAAATGGACAGTTTATGATGTAACCCGAAGAGAGACATTCACAAATTTATCTGATATATGGGCAAAGGAAATTGATCTGTACTCAACAAATCAAGACTGCATTAAGATGCTTGTTGGAAATAAAGTTGATAAGGTAATTGCTATCATTATAAAAAAAGGTGTTACGTCCACTTTACATCAAACCATATGGGAGAAAACTAGTGCCTCACTCAGATTTATAATTTCTGTCATTAAAGTTCTGCTCGAGAAATCAATGTTGAACCATTTAGCTAAAACATAGATTGATTTGGGTTATCTTTTATATCTAACAAGTTAGATGGGTAAAACTGGTATAAAAAATATCGAAACAGGAACAGGTTCATAGTTTCCAAGTGTATTTACATGCTTACAAACTCCGATTCTTTTTGTTTACAAAAATGAAAAATCACACATATATATTTTAGTTTAATAATATTTTTGTAATCATATTATACACCAAATTTTCAATGAAACAACGAAGGGGACAAAATTGGGTTTACAGATCATCTCCACCTATCATTTTGACCCACACTAAAGTAACCCGTTTGACCGACACTATAGTAACATGGTTTTAGGCAAACCCATTTTGGACTGTTGCTCAATCCGCTCACCTTGCCCTGTAGTTGTATTGAAGTCTTGAAAGCAGTATTTTTTTTTTTAGTTTTTTTTTTTATTTTTGATTTATTATATCTGAAAAGAGCACGAAAAAACTCACCTGAATGTGAAGGTGGCTTATCTATTTTTTTTTCCTTCCATAAACATGATTATGTTTTTATTTTGCAAGCTGTTCTATGTTTGTAGTGTGTAAAATATGCTATACATAAAGAGGGAAAATATTCATCCTTTTGCAGGAAAATGATAGGGTTGTCACAAAGAAAGAAGGAATTGACTTTGCTAGGGAATATGGATGCCTTTTCATTGAATGTAGTGCAAAAACACGGGTCAATGTGGAGCAGTGTTTTGAGGAACTTGTTTTGAAGGTAATTGAACTATGAGCTTATATTTCTTCTACTTGTCAGCATTAAATTATTTAACATAATATCGAGCCTATAGTTGAGCGTGCATGCCGATATATGTCAAATGTTAGATTCATCATTCCCTAATCCCTATTGAGGCAACCTAATGGATTGCCAAATGTTGTCCAAATTATTTTACCTGTGCCCCAACAACCTTTATGATGAAGTTTTTGTTGAAAGGTAGAGGTCCCTGCTTCGACCCATTACTTTTGAACGGGTTGATTTGGGTCATATTTTATCTCAAATGGACCAAATCAAGACATGTACCCAAAAGTCAACGTGTCGGATGTGTTTTGAGGCTTTTTATTATATGTTTTTTTTCTATTATATGGTTTTTTTCTATTATTGAGCCTTTTTTCTCGGACGTGTTTTTTTTGTGCGTTGTGTCTAGTTGAGAGGCTTTTGTACCTTAGACTTCTACAACCCTGGTGTTCACTGGCCAATCAAATCCGACCTTAAACATGCCAACTGTACTAAATATTAACCTGAGTTCCTCTTTTGACCCGCTACCCAACTCTCCCATTTTCTCACCTCTAGTTTAAAGCTTGAAATCCGTATCAAGAGTGTCAACCAACAAGAAGTTTTCAGCAGCTTGCATGATGCATCTCATGTTTCTTTCAATGTTGTTACTTTCTGGTCAATGACACGCCGATACAGAACATGTATAAGCATGTTTACAAAGTTGTTTTGGTAAACATCAAATAAAGCATTGATAATAGTCTAGTTTTTACTTATAAATGAAAATGTGCAGATCTTGGATACACCTAGTCTGACTGCTGAAGGATCAACTACTGTGAAAAGGAGCAACATATTTAGCCAAAAGGCTCCAGTTTCCGATGAATCGGCCAGCGGATGCTGCTGAAGTTGAAGTTAAGTTGGTCTGCAAGCTCCTTGTGTCCTAACTTTTCCTTTTCAGGTTTAAAGGTTTTGTATGCAAAATGTTAAATCATGAATGTAAATCTTATATTGTGAGATGTTTCTTGTATTTTACCTGTTTCCTCTTTAAAAAGATCTTGGAATGATAACATTGCTATGTTTACTTATATCTTTCACGAAAAACTGGATCGTCTGCAATGTGAATGACTGCTTCGCCATCACACGATAAGTTTACAAGTCGAGGTAGCAACACTGTGCCCAATCACGCAACATACTGAGCCTGTGATTATATTGTCTTAGGAAGTCCAACCCCGGTGAGTAGATTTCGTAGCGAAATGGGTTCGACTAGTTTGCAGCATGACTCTATTCGACACTAGAACGCGCGTCAACATTTTGTTTATTTTCCAAGATTACACTCCCTCTAAGTATATCACTCTATATGCAACATAACCACTAGTCGGTATATGTAATTCTATGACCGACGACATTTTAGGTTGAGATCCTTGGAGATGACACAAACAGAATTACCAACTGAAAGTTCAAGGTCTATAAAATGGTTTAGTCTCCGAAAATATTAAAAAAAAATTAGGCCCTCTCAGCAACATAAAAAAACGGGCCTATCCATATAAACTCATCAATCATACATAGAAAAAGAAAAAGGTTCATAATACGGTGATAATTGTTATAAAACAAATAAAACAAAAGTATTTTAGCGAAATGATGGAAACTCTTTACTTAAGTGAACAATGTGTCTCTCCTAGCATTTTTTGAAGCAAACGTCTCGATCAACTCTTTATAGTCCATACCTTCTAATATTTCACTTTCAATAACTATCATCGACAATCCGTTAAGCCTTTCTTGAGACATTGTCGATTGTAAATATGACTTCTAACAACTTCGATTTTGAAAAACTTCTTTATGCTAAGGCTACCGTTACTGGAATTGTCAACAACACTCTATAAGCATTTATAGCATTAGGGAAAAAACCGAGATGCTTGAAATTGTTTAGAGCATCAAGAGGGCTAACATTGTGGGTTGGTAAAAATGTTTCGATCAACTTCAACTCCAAATAATGTTCATTTGCATCAATATCGGATTCTTCTTCATACTTTAACGCATCTTGAAGACGATAACAAGACTTAAGGTTCGCTTCATCAAGTGTTTTCAACTTTTTTGGAAACAAGAAACCAAATATTTTTTTTCTAGTTTTTGGTACTGATCGGATCTAGTCTCATGACAACTTATAGCTTAGTCAACAATACATAAAAGGTAATTGACTTTAAAATCTTCATTGAGTGAAACTACAATTTCTTCTACACTTGAATTCTCATCAAACGTTTTTGAGGGAATTTGTATAGCTTCATCAATCACATTAGAAAACCCCACTTCTCTATAATTTTTGAAGTATTTAATCTTTTTGTCCACTTCATCAATAGCAACATCAAGAACTACATCATTTGATTAAAACCTTTTGCTCACCACATTCACATTTGATAATATTTACCAAATGACAATTTGTACCAAAAATTCATAGTCACCAACTTCATACTTTGCTAGTGATTTAGCTTCACTTTGAATTTTAGGATCTTTATCGGTGGCCCTAAATTCTTTCAAAGCTTTTCTTACATCTACAAGTTGAGTTCTAATCGGCTTAATATACCATATACATGACTTTACCCGCATTAGCTTCATCTACATTAGCATTAACATCCTCTTCATTCTCATCAGCATCCACATTAACATTAACATTAACATCATCTTCACCCAAATTGACATTAGCTTCATCTACGTTATCTTCACTCACATTAGCTTCATCCACATTAACATCCACTTTATCTTCACTCAAATTAGCTTCATCCGTATTAACATCCACATTATCTTTACTCACATTAGCATCCACAATAGAAGTAGAACTTTGAGGTTTTTTGAGAAAAAAATGTATATACGATTTTGTCTTGTTTCATCGGCCTTTCTTTTGTATTCCTCTAGCTTTTTTTTTCTTTTCTACATTTTTTACTACCCGACAGGTGTTTGTATTTAGAAACGAGTGGCATAATTTCTAAAGATAAACATTCAAAGTTTCATCATATATAAAGCATCCAAGTAAACAAGTAGTTAAGTAAACATTCAAACTTGCATATTTAAAGACTGAACAATTAAACATCAAAGTTTATACTTTAAAATTTAAAGGCTAATTCAAATCTAATCACTTTTTAACTTTCAAGTTTCAAGATTCTTATCATTCAAATCAACAATCAAAAGTATACATATAATTTAGGTGACTGAGTAAGCAAACCTAAAACATTCAAAACAAGTAATCAAGTAATTAACCATCACTGGCCATCACTAACAACTACACATAAAAATTAAAAAGTTAAAAACATTCCAATATTAAATACCCAATGACTGGTTAAGAAAAGTTTCAAGCCCTAGGACCCTTGGAACAAAAACGAAGATCAGAAGTCAACCAAGAAGATAGAAGTTGAGTCGGAAGCATGAGGGTTTTGGCGCTCATAATATCCAGACTGTAAGAGACCCCAAAATAATAACACAACTAATAGATTGGCCTTGAAGATTTAAAATATTACGGACCCTAAAATGATTCTGGCCCTCAGCAATAGCCCAGTCTACCCTTGCTTTGGGTCGGGCCTATACACACACACTCTTATATGTAAATATTTTAAATAGATAGGTTTTAACCCCTCATTGACCTCCTTTTTTAAGCATACATGATTAATCGGCAAAATCCACATGGTTTGGTTGGAAACTTGTTGGAATTTATAGGTTTGGCCAAATTTTGGCAAGAATTACAAATTTTCATCGAAATCTTGATGGAATCGTTGAGTTTTGGCAGGCCGACTAGGGCCAACTAGGCCGACAACCGATAATGGACTAATTAACGAAAAATTACTCAGTAACTTACCGAGTAGCGATTAATCACCAATTAATCTCGATTTTTACAACAGTAGCAATGACTAATATAGAAGTAATTTGTCTATTTGTTTAGAACATTACAATATATTAATAATCTAACCTAAATGAATAGTGACTAAAATTGAATAGTAAAAATATTAATATTTTATTTATATTATTATTTTATTTAAAAACTTTATTATATTATATACTATTATTTTATTTATATTATTTTATTCAAAAAATTTATTATATTATATACTATTAATATAAATAACATAATCTTATGTAATTTCGTTACAAATTTCATGTGTTACCTTATGTGTAGATTTCTTTATTTTTTTAACGTTTACAACCAAAATGGAATCTCGATTGTATAATTCATTGATTGATTAACACCTCATCTAAATCTCGATTGTAAAACGCGCAACGCGCGTGATTTTATACAACTAGTTTATATGAGTTTGTTATATTATTCTTGTTTTATTAATACAAATGCTTGATGCCAATGACCTCCAGCCCAGCTGGGGAGAGGTGGGAGGGTTTACCTCTTCGGAGGGTTCCCGCCCGGGTTTGGTCTTGAGTTCGAATCCTGCACACCACGAAAAAATTCCCTGTAACGGTTTGAGATAACTTCAAAGTGGACACCGGTGCGTGGGTAGTGATTCGAACTCGGGTCGAAGGGTTGTCTGTCGATTGGTTTCACCGCTGAAGTACACCTTCCAAAAAAAAAAAAAAAATACAAATGCTTGATAGTTGGTGGTGGACATATCTCTCTCTCTTGACATCATTAGTAAGGAATCTGACATTGTAAACGGTACATCCTTCGAATGTGCTTTCCTAATTTGTGTATTTAAATCCAATATATTAGAAATCCTTTTTTATTTTTTATACATTTTTTGAATTTATTTTATTTTTTATTTAAAACTAGCTTTTATCCCGGGAACGTCCCGGGGTTAAAATATCTAATATGATATAATAAAATATCTAATATGGTAACATAATTAATGATTAGCCAATACATGATTAATGAATATTATTATTATTATTTATTTTAAACAAATCTCTGACATAAGTTATCATATTTAAATATATATATAAAAAAACGAATCTCTGCCTATGAAGTTATGTTTTATCGTTTCTTATTCAAATATAAGAACCCTAAACAAAACCCCACAAAAATAGTCGTTTTTTTCTCCGTTTTTTATATAGCACTATGGTACTCGTTGGAAAGATAATAAAACGCTCGTTAATTTGGTGTAATTTTTTTCTTTAAAAAATCTCGTATATAAAAGATATTAACGTTTAAAAGTTATTGGAGAAAAATGAGAGACAAAATTTAATTTTGTTTTTAAATTCTTATCTTTTCCTAAAATAATTATAATATATATAGATTCATTAAAAAACTCAAAAATTAAAAAATCCCTCATGATGCCACGTGGCACATTCAAGGAGGGGGTTGAGGCCTCCATTGAATGCCACATCATCATAAGTCAATTCTTTTATTAATAGTTATTATAGATAGATATCTTAAAACCATGGTTGCAAAAGTCGCTAGGCGCCCCCTAGTCGGATTTGGGAGTACTCGGGGAGTTGTCGGCCTAGTCGGAGAGTACTCGGGGAGTACTCGGCCTAGGCGTAGAGTAATCGGTACTCGGCAACCTACCTTGTAGCGATTACTCGGGGAGTACTCGGCCTTCGAGACCTTGTTTTACAACAGAGCTTAAAACTAACTATTTTGTTGAACGACAAATTCATATACCCTTTTTGTTTGTCTTAAATAAGATTCAAACTCACAATCACTTTGTTTATAATCTTAAATATGTCTTTATCACCGTCTAATCAAAAGTTTATAAAGAAAATTTGAATTGATCGACATGATTAACCAATTAACCCTTGTGTTGTAAAAAAGAGTCAACATTCTTTTTGTTTGATACACTTAACACGATCATGTCATAATCTCATCAATCATTAGCGTTTGATTTTTTACAAATATAGAAAATTTTACTAATCTACTTACTCAAATAGTGGGATTCTCCCGCATTGTGCGGCAAGAATTCAATTTCGGTCTGTACAAATTTGGTTCGTTAAGACAGCTAGCACGACACTGTTATTCGGTATAGTGCATGATACCAAATTTGATTACAACTTTGTTCTCAAGTCTCAACAAAACAAATATACCGGAATTTCTAGATTTTTGTTTTAAACACCTAAGTATTCATGTCTCTTAAAATGGTTAAAGAATATTAATTGTTAGAGAAAAATCAAAGCAAATAAAAACTACAGGGGATTGGTAGACTAACGAATATAAGTTTAAACACCTATCGTACTAACTTTGATCTTTTAGTATTACTAAGAGTCTATTTGGTAGATAAATGATTAAAAGCTTAAAGTGTGTCAGTTTCACTGGCAAAACACATCTGAATCAGTCAGTAAGCATCTTAACCATTAAGCTTCAAAGATACTGAATGAAAATTTTACTCATTTATCCATTCATTGTGTTCATAACCTAATCCGGACACTCACACGCTACCTCCTCAACCCACCACCAACTAGTCAGGCCGAAGTAAGTCAAGTCTATTAATGGTTCAACACTTAATGGCACAAAGATTGCCAAACAACCCCTAAGATATTTATAATTTATATTATCGTTACTAATTATTATTATTGTTGTTATTATTATTATAGTTGCTTGTCTAATGCCCGTTAGAATATTGTCCGTGACAAAATGTCATGTGCGAGCCATGAGTTTTATCACAGTGGAGCTTTGGGCAGTATGCTTCACACAAAATTGATGAGGGGCTAGGTCACTGGTCGTGCTGTATGTAATGCGGCCTTTGCCTATTGATTGTACCCGAATGGTCTGGCTTGGTTGAACATTAAATATGAGAAATAATAATAATAATAATATTATTATTATTATTATTGCTTTTATTTCAGTCATATTTTTTTATTATAATGTAAATTTTAATATTTTAGAGTTTATTAGAGCGTGACTTAGTGTTATAAAAGAAAAGGGAAACAACCGTTGATTTAAATTTTAAAAAATAAATAAACGAATGAATGCGTACAAACACCGTTAATTTTTTTTTCCTTTTTCTATAGGAATAATAATTCATGTATTGTGAGAAAAAATAATTTTTTGTTTAGTATAATAACTTAGAGATGCCACCTACGTCAGAATTTTTCAGGTGTACAATAAAATAGCTCTTTATTATAAGTAATAATTAATTAATTATAACGACAACCGATTAATATAATAGGTAAATACAAGTTTATGTGTGGTGTCATCATGGTTAATCACCCAATAAACACATGGTCAACATTATTATATTTGAAAAAAATATTCTTTTTTTATGTCTTAATCACCTATGTATATAATATATCATCGTATTAACTTATGGGATATAGGGTCATAGTTAAAAAGCAAAACAATGTCTTATTTGTTCTAACTTATTCGTATTGTACTATGAATTAGTGATAAAAGTACACAATAAACACTTGTTTCTAACGAGAACACTCTATATATGTGACATTATGGGATTAAATCTCTATTTACTACGGTGATATCTCCTATATGAGTAAGAATTAAAAAATTTCCTAGAGTGTAGATATTTGATCCATGCAAATATGGTATATTTATTCATGCACATATATGGTATATTTTATAAGGGAATACCAATACTATATCAAATGATTACAAGAGCTTGAAAAGTATTTTGTAGGGCTATGATAATATTTACATGTTCTACGTTCACCCTATAATGATTTTTGATTAAGTGATTAACGAGACAATTATAATGGTCATATAACAACTTTTAAAAAATAAATATTTTTTAAATGTATTCATTTTGTTTTCAGGTTCTACGGGTGGAAGGAGTGGTTGTTGTAGGTACCCGGATAACTTCCGTTGGGTCTTCCTTGACATTCATGACCTGGTTGTAGAGTAAGTGAAATCCCATTGTATTGTTACACAAATCAACAAACTTTGAGCTTAGTTGGTGTATGGTGCGGTCGGTTTGACTTATATATAGGTGGAAGCAAACAAAAACACCGTGCCAAAACGAATGACTTATTTCAGAAGGCGTGATTTCATGGACATTCACCCAAGCCATAGCCAAGGGTATCTCCTCCTCCTTGGTCCATTGTGTTCTTGCCATTTGATAGATGGTATTCTTTTTATTTATTTATTTTTGTAAAAGCGAGATAGTAAAAAAATGGTGTAGAAAGGTTTTGAAGTGTGTATTTTGAAGGTAGGGTGAAAATTGGTGAAGAAATAGATGCATATACTTTCAGATGAATCGAAGTTAAAAGTTAAGACCGAGAAGTTAATTGTTTGATGCCAAGCTTGTGGCATACCAGACATGTACAGACTGGGTCAATAATGTTATGCTACCTTACAAAAACAATATTATTTCATGTGCTTGTAACACTAGTGGGATACCCACGCAATGCGGCGGAGCTACATATATTGAAGCAAATAATGAAATGTTAGTGTCGCGCGATGCGGCGTTGATTATAATTTACAATGCGACACTTGTTTTATGTTAGTTTATCAATCATCTCGTAATATATTTTATAGTATTTTTGTTAAATTTTTTTTCGTAGGATTGTTGTGGTCTATAGATGTCATGAGCGTTACATATCACATTTAAATAATAAAAAACGCATGACTAACAAAATATCAACCATAAATATAGTACGTAATTTAAAAATAAAATTCAAACACAAGAATAGGAAAGTATCAGTCATAAAGATAGTAGTAATTTAAAAATAAATTCTATAGGTCAACCAGTAATGAAATCAACTTTTGTCACATACACCAGCTACACTGTTCGTCCACCGGTCTTCATCATTGAGACTTTCATAAAAAGAGCGACCGAGAGTTTCATCTTCCTATATCACTACTCCATCTTCCTGTTTCAGCAAGAGTTTTCTATTTGTTTTATATTATGTCATTATTACATCTACCACAACAACTTAGAACACTAAAACAATACAAAAAAACTAAACTATACAAAACATGGTTAACTTGACAAACTCTATTTAGTTCTCTTAATGTTGTAGACCTAGTAGTTTAGTAAAAAAAAAAGAAAGAAAGAAATAAAAAACTTGAGTTATATGAATAAAATCGGCTTCCAACCTGTTACTATATTATTCTAACACATTACTTTTAATAAACCCTTAAATATTATTATTATGGGTGATGTCTAGAAAAAAAAAACCATTTTGATGCTATCCAATCTAAAAGTGTTCATTAAACAAATTTGATAATAACGATCAGAAATAAAAGAATAAAGTTATTAGATATTGATAAATATTAAAGTCATTAAAAGGTTTGAACGTAAATGAATGAAGATACTTACAAGATTTGTGTTTCTAAGACGTCACAACGCTTTGGGTATTGCTTCCCATGTGGTATGATGTCAAAGAGCATGAGAAAATGTTTTAAGATTTTTAGAGAAAAATCATGAGATCATCAACAAAAGATGAACAATAGTGAATAAGATATGAACAAATTCGTATTTACTTACTAGATTAAAGATCATTTGGAGTGTTCCTTCACTTGATCATTGCAGAATGGAGGGAAAGAAATGTGATGTTGGTAACTATTGTATGAGGGAAGTGAGAAAAGTGAAAGGTTGTCATATATATTTATTTACTATTTTCATAGGCCATGAAGAGTCGGGGGTTAGCATTAGTAAGGAAGAAGGTATTAATGGATGTGATTACATGTTTATTTGGAATTTAATTATACATATAACTTAAAAGGTTTGTACAATGTGCATTATCATTTGTAATTACTTAAGAACAATTAATCTTTATATAAAATGAATATTCTCTCCATTTCATCAAATTTAATACCCATGTAGAAAGACCATTTTGACCATTTACTAATTTCACTAAGTTGTTGTACCATAAGCATAAAATGTTGTAATTACTTAAATTTTGTTGGAATCCTTCCCTCATGCTTTATAATATAGTACAGATAAAAATATAATCATAACACTTCTTATAAACATTTAACAACAACTTTTGATATCTTTTAGTTTCAGAATTTTCTGTTTTGTTTTATTACTCTTCTATTAATAATGAGAAAGTATACGGTACAAAGTTCATTAACGTAAAAAGCGTAAGAAGCAATCAAATCATGCCACCTGTCAACTGTGGTTAAGTTTACTTAACCTAAATCTGGTTTATTAAAGGGGTAAATTGGTCCATCTACGTTCCTTCAATCACGTTTCAATTAACGTTTCAACTCATACGATCGATTCAATTAATGAGATTCAGGATTCAATTCATGATCGATAATATATTTTAGAATGAATATCTAATCAAATGAGGATTTAGTCAAACCCAATGTTATTTTCGATTACAAACATCCTCTGTTTTTATCGAACCACGTTTTTTACTACTGTTTTTGATTTATCGAATTAAATAGACTGATTATCAAATGGTTTTGTTAGTTTTAGATCCTTGATTATATGTTTGTTAATTAAAATCAAGGTGTTGATATTTTTAATCAGACTTAAATTTTTACAGGTTGAGGTAAGGTTAACACATGAAGAAGATGATGATAATAAAGTGCGTTTAAAGGATTGAAAAAAAAATTAAACGTGCGTTTATTTTAGATGGTTTTGTATTTTTTTCTTGTTGTTTTTATTGAGTGCGTTTAAATTGATGATGAGTGCGTCTATATTAATCAGTCTGAATTATTATGCACGTGCTTTTGCAGATCAATTATTGGGAACCAAACAATAACAATAATTCTCGTGAATGATTTATTGTCACCTTGTTATTATTGTGTTCTTTATATATTGATGTATAATAATGAATTTTACACCACACAATTCAATCACAACTTATTTTTTTTATTGTTTTGCAGTAATGGCTTCTTCTTCATCTTCATCATCAAAATTTGAAATGATCAAAAGGATTCAAGAGCAAATTGCAAAAGATTATACTGTTGAGGGTTGTCTGGCTGATAATCTAAGTAGGATAAATGATGGCATGAGTAAGAGAGATGAGATTTCCAAGCTTCTTATGCGTATGCCTGTCTCAAGTCTTATGAACTGGTGGTTATGTTTATGATTGATGCAAAGAAAGGCGATGTTAATCTTGTAAAACAACTTACAAAATGCATAGCTTTTTTGAGGTGTTCTATTGAATTTAAAATTCAGTTCCTAAAGTCTATGTAAACTCCATTTTGTTTCTGTAGTTTGTTATTACCTATCTATGTTGTGTTATTAATGAACGTGCGTTTGAAATAAGAAATCACATTTACAAGTGCGTTTAAATAAAATAACAATAATCTAATCTAAATTATAAGTGCGTCCAAATGCAAACTCATTTGCAAATGAGTGCGTCTAAACTAAAATATTAGAAACTAAATCAGTAAGTAAGCTGTTCAAAATCATTTAAACAAATGACAAAAAATCCATGACAATGTTTATATTGCAGCCACCCTCTTCTCTAATTTTGCTTTAGCATTCTCCAACATTTTTGTCTTTGCTTTGATTCGCCTTTTTGCAAACTTGTTAGACTCTTCAACTATTTGATCCCTGAGCAGGTTGTGAGGTGAGGGTATAATCTTCACCACGTACTTGAACCGCAATGCATCCAACTGTGTCTTTTGAAAAGCCGATTCACCTGCAAAACCACAGTTCCAAAATTGATACCATTTGAAGGTTTCGAGGTGTCTCATAGCGAATATGCAACAGTCTTCATGGTTTTTTTACTCCTCCATGGCATTTCTCTTCTTATAATAGGACCCATTTGAAGTTTCTCAATCCCCAGGGTTGTAGGACATGTTCTCTTCCAGCAAAGGTACAAAGTGTATCTCTACAAACATTTTTTTTACAAAACCATTAGGTTGTTATCATAATATTTCCAGCAAAATATTTTTTTCATGTTTTTTTTTGTGTTAAATAAGTACATACCAATATTTCGGGCACACCTTTATATCACTCTTGTTGGTCATCTCCCTCTTTAGAGTTGTCAAGCAACTCTGATATCGCATTCTTCACATCAAAAGCTAAGACATAGAAATGTTTGTCTATCAACACTGGCACAAGAATCATGTCGAACTCATCTAATGATGTTGCGTTAAACTTTCTGAAGATATCCTGAAGATTGCTAAGGAAAACCTTTTGCCTTGCTGTCCAAGTAACATCCTGTTTATAGTAGTTTAGAGGCTGAAAAAAATAACAGTCAAAAAATGATGAGTGCGTCCAAATAGGGTGTGTGAGTGCGTTTGAATGACAGTTTTTTAAAAGAGTGCGTCTGAATGTGTAAATAAGGTGCGTTTAAATAACTTGTGTCCCAGTTAAGAAAATACCATTTTTTTCTAAAATGTGTCTAAATATATAAAGGCGTGTCTAAATTCAAATATTTCATACCATCATGGTGGAACTCAGAAACAGCCTGTGTACAGACCCATCCTTCTTTCTCTCCCCTTCCTCATAATTTAGAATATCGGTCCATGCATCCAGTGCATTTGTACAAAGTCATAACCCAGGATGGAAACTTTCAAAAATCACCTTCGGGGTCTCAGTTCTAGCTTCATCCCAAAAACAGATTTTCTAAAATTTCAATATTTAAAAAAAAATCAGTAAACATTCAATAATATTTTATAAACAAAAGGAAAAAAAATCACTTACATTTTTATCTCTAATTGGTGCAAACATGTATTCTGTTAGCCTCAATTCATCTTTTGTTATTTTTTCAACAGGGCACACTGCCTTCCCGGTGTATGGTGATCTTAATGCCCATGAAGGGTTTTTGTCCCTATTTGGCTTTTCATAATCAGCCACTGCTTTCCCCTTTGCTTCTCTTGCTTCCTTTTCTGGTGTTTTTTCCTTTTCAGCATGCTTTTCTTTTGGTGTTGCTTGTTCATCTCGAACTGCATACACACCTGTTTCTATTGTTTGCAGCATGTTGATTTGTGTGTCAGTTATTTCTTGTCTTTCTCTACTTCTCTTTCAGGTTCTTCGTTCGCTGTTTCATTCACATCTCTGACCACATATACCCCTGGTTCAACTGTTTGCAGCATTTTAATTGCTGTGTCAGTTATTTCTTCTTCTTGATTTTGATTTTCCAGGTTTGCATCAACAACCCGATCATCCATTACCACCTCATTTGTTTTTGATGTTGTATTACCTTCAACATCTTTGTCTGGTTCCTCAGCCCGGTCATCATTTCCCCCCTCATTCATATTTGAAGTTCCAGTCACTTCAACATTCTGTTTTTGAGCTTCAACATTGTCTTCGACAGCTTCATCATCCTTTTCCACCTCAACTTCTAACCCTACTACATTTTCTGTCCCAAGATTTTCAGCATCAATATCTTTACCTTTATTGTTCAATTTGTCCCACTTGTCGCACAACTTCATCAACTCAGGAACCCACAAGTATTTGGTTCGTGCCTCCTTAACCATTTCCCCCATCTCCTTTTGTATTGCTTCATATTTTTTTATGTCCCTCTCCATGGTTTTTATCCAAACTTGTGGAAAACAGTAGTTAGAAATGTTAAATAATAAGTGCGTCCAAACTAAGATTGGTGCGTCCAAATGTATAGATCA
The DNA here is from genome assembly GCA_032199755.1 of Ambrosia artemisiifolia. Lineage (NCBI taxonomy): Eukaryota > Viridiplantae > Streptophyta > Magnoliopsida > Asterales > Asteraceae > Ambrosia > Ambrosia artemisiifolia. The sequence continues at coordinate 33,710,167 of CM063526.1, read as the reverse complement.
GAAAACATAGGTGCGTCCAAAGAAACATAAGTGCGTCCAAAGTTATATTACAGGTGCTTCCAAATATATAGATCAGAAAACATACAAGTGCGTCCAAATTTAGTATAAGTGCGTCTAAACTTAAAATTGTACCTTTTTAGCCTTTAGTGAAGCCTCATACTCTGCTTCTTTTCCTTTCTCAACAAGACTCAGTTGTGGTTGAGCTTATGAATACTCAAACATTTGCTGTGTCTGAGTACTCATTTCAAACTGTCTCCAATTTGCTTCTTCATCAACATCATCGTCAATTGTGATTCTTTTTTGTGGAGTTCTCCCCATAGGCAGAGTGTAATTAGCATCAACATCTATGCCTTGCATTCTCACCAACACATCCACAACTTCGTCTAGATTTTGATCATGTTGTAATTGATCATTTTCTTCACCACCCGCATCATCTGCATCATCCTCTTCTTCATCATCAGCCACATTATATTCTTCATCATCCTTATCAGCATCACCCTGATCATCTCCATCATCTTCTTCCATATCAGTCAACGCCCTGTTGTTAGAAAGATGACTTTCCATCGCTGCAAGTGAACCAATGGTTATGTAAGAAACTGCGGGTATGCTAATTTGTATTTCAAATGGATGTCTTTTGTTGTATTCATGTGTGTAGATAACCTACATGTTTTAATTCATCATATATATGTTAGAAAATATAAATGCGTCTAAAATAACAATAGGTGCGTCCAAATATATAATAAAAAAAATACAAATGCGTCTAAAAGCAATCATAGGTGCGTTTGAAGTCTTATACTCAACATTACAATTGGACCATTATACTGGTCTTCTTTCCATCCTGCTTTTGTTCTCCTTAGACATTCGATCAGGTACGAGCACCAATCCATATTATGAATTTCTGCCTCATCATCCACCCCATGCAAAAAGCTTTGATTGATTGTTGTTGACTTTGTGATCTCCCCAAAAACTGTGTTCCATAATACAAGAAAATTCAGTTTAAACAGACGTCCACCCCTTGGTTGTTGCCTAACGACCGGTGTTACCATTGCAACGCTAACTTTCTTTTTCTCGAATTGATTCTTGAACTCATCTATTGTAGAGTCAGAACCTTTCCTTGCCCTGTTTTTCTCTAGCACTGGTTTCTTCCCCATTGGTATGCCTAAAGCTTCATGTACCAATGAAGGTGTGATCTTGATTTTTCAATTCCCTGCGTTTAGTTGGTTTCTTTCGTCGTCATAATTGACTAACAGCCAGTAACCCAAACCTGTTGATATATGATCAATCTTAATGTCCAACACAGATCCAAATCCCATTTTTCTAACTTCTTCCTTTTGTTCATCTGTGTACTCTTGGATGCTTTCAATAAATTCAGCAGGAGAGCATCGTATTTTTAACTTCTTATCTCTGTACTCCACAAACTCCCTTTCCTTTATTTTCTCACCTTCTTAGGTTCATCTACTTTTACTTTTTTGTTCGGCCTCTCGAAATCGTCATCTGATGATTCTGAATTGTGTTCAACAGTCTGTTTTTGTTTCTTCAACTTTTGTCTCATCTTTTCAACATCAGACTCCAATTTTTTAGCAGCTTCCTTGTTTACCTTTTCAATTCTTTTTTTATTGTTAATTAAATTTTTTATTGGCTGCTCCTCGAAATCATCATTTTCTTCTGTTATAATTGGTTCTGTATTAACAAGGAAAAATATCAAACATTTAAACGCACTCACAAAACATTGCAAACGCACCCTTTATTTTATCAGACAAAAATGTCCTAGTTGAAACGCACTCATGTATTAATTAACTTAAATTAAACTAAACATACAGACGCACTCATATGTTAATTGAGACGCACTTATGTATCATTTAACCTAAAATAAACTGAACAACATACAAACTCACTCATGTATTACGATACAAGAACAACAAACGCACCTTATACATTTTAAAATAATCTGAACAACATACTAACTGTAATTAAACAAGGAATATACACATGCAAATAACCTAAGTGCGTTTCATCTAAAATAAAGTGCGTTTTGGGATTTGTTCATACCTTTACTCTGTTTTGATGAAGGTTTGTCATGCTTGCTTTTGCTTCTTCTTTCCCCTTCTTTATCTGTGTTCATTTTGCAATTTTTTGTTTTAAAAATCGTTTTGTTATAATAATAATAATAATCAGAGAATCAATCGAGATAAAATTTTGAAAATGTAATCATAAAACGCACCTGATTTTCGTTTTAAAGACATGATGCTCTGTTTTTTTTATGTTCTTCGTGTGTGTTTTGAATCGTCTCTGTGTGTGTGTTTTTTATTTTTGGTGGAGATGAATTGGCGGTTCAAATTAAAAAAATTTTTTAAACGAGTTTATATTTTGTTTGACTAATTTACCACTGGGTTTGATTTAAAGCGTTTAGTTAGATGATCTGATCATTTTATGATCTAATGGTCCAGATTGCTTCCTACGCTTTGTATGTTAAGGAAGCTTTGTACAATATCTCTTCTTATTAATAATAATATTTCTTTTAGTTTTATTATTGTAAAACTCTAATGATGGAGTATTATAATTGTCATTTCATTTTCCTAGTTGATGCAAAGAGTAAAACAAGTTTGACCATATTTTCATTTTTTTTTACTTTAATTATCAACTAGTTGAATATGTAAAGTTAATACCAACTGATATTAGACATGCTAATGATGTCAATGGGTGTGTTATAAAACAAAGTACGGCTATGATTGCTACTTAATTGCCTTGTTTATGGCAATACAATATTGCATAGATGCCTGTTCCTAGTTGTTAATAATATTAGGACCATGTCCACTTATGCATTTAAAAAATAAATATTCTTCCAAGTGGTATTATAGTAAACTTGTATACATCAAGGGAAACCAATAAAACAATTATTATTATTATTATTATTATTTTTTAAACCAGTATGACACTACACCAGTTCAGAATACTTACAAGTTACAAATATTACTTTCATTAATGGGCTTCATCATCAATGTTATTGATGGTGGATTCATTAACTTTTTTCTTTATAGTGACTAGTTTCTATTTTAAGATCTTTATCAAATTTAAGTTAGTTTTTTTTAATCGGGTCGGGGTCGAAATAGATCAAGATTTTTACAATAATTTACACTTCACAAAAGATGTATATATGCAACGACGAATCTTGAATGAAAAACCTGGTATGGTCGGACTCATTACATACAAAATTTTGCGAAAATTTTCGGTGAAATTTACACTAAGGAGCGAAAAAGTTTGGAGGGCCGGGGCCTCGTCTGACCCAAGAAAAGATTATGAACAAATGTTATGACAATACAGGGGTTTGTTTCTATTAAATATAAAAGTTAGAATTATTTAAAAATGTTATGATTTCATAGTACATAATTAGTTTCTTTCTCCATGCATTTCAAATTATTTAAAGATTCTTACCCTCTATAAATAAAGGATACTACATGACACAAATCTCAATTCTAATGTTCTTAATTCCCTCATATTCCACCTCCAAAACATTAGCCTAAAAATGGCCATGGTTTTTAACCACCTGCCAGAACTTGATTTATCCCATTGCAGCACCACTACTACCAACAGCACTACCACCGGAGACGATGATCACTATTGTAACTTGGATGACTGGTCTCCGGTGGTGGACTGGGATGCACTTTCTGTGCATCCCCAAGAAAACTTCCATGACCTTTTTGAATTCGAACACGAAGGAGACGAAAACAACCACCCTATGAATCTTGATTCACCTACCACATTGATGGTGGAACCACCAGTGTCACCCTTTTCCGATGACGTAAAAGGGTTGAGACTTGTCCACTTACTAATGGCTGCAGCCGAGGCCATGTCTACCGACAACAATAGCCATGACCTCGCTGCTGTGATATTGGTTCGGCTCAAGGATTTAGTGTCCCCACATGAGGGCACTAGCATGGAAAGACTCGCCGTACATTTCACGGATGCGTTGCTTAATTTACTTGAAAGTGGCGCTCGTGGTGGTGTTGGAGGGTTGCATTATAAACCAAACCACCACCACCCGACCGATGTCCTGGCTGCATTCCAACTCTTACAAGACATGTCACCGTACGTAAAGTTTGGTCATTTCACTGCAAATCAAGCAATCATTGAAGCAGTCGTTCATGAACGACGAGTTCACATAATAGATTACGATATTATGGAAGGTATTGTTAGCAGATATTAGTTAGGGATGTTCATAAACTGTTAAATAATACCTTTCATGGTTTTTATTATACAGGTATCCAGTGGGCATCGTTAATGCAAGCTTTAATATCCCAAAAAGACGGATCCCCACCACCCTACCTCCGCATCACCGCCCTATCGCGACCAGGAACGGGTCGGAAATCCCTCTCCACCGTCCAAGAAACCGGCCGCCGCTTAACCTCTTTCGCTGCTTCCCTCAACCTACCATTTTCATTCCATCAATGCAAAGTACTAGAATCAAATGAAACCTTTAGCCCATCATCCATAAAACTAGTACGAGGCGAATCCATCATCATTAACTGCATGTTACACCTCCCCCATTTCACCCACCGACCACCCACTTCCATATCTTCCTTCCTCGCTGGAGCCAAAACCTTAAACCCTAAACTGGTGACCATTGTCGAGGAAGAAAATCCAAAAGTTGAAGGCGGGTTTGTGGGCCGGTTCATGGACACACTGCACCATTACTCGGCAGTTTACGACTCGTTGGAAGCCGGGTTTCCAATGCAAGGGCAGGCTCGAGCGTTGGTAGAACGGGTGATCATGGGTCCAAGAATTGTGGGTTCGTTGGGTCGGGTGTATAGGGAAGAGGGCGATAGTGGTTCGTGGTGTGATTGGTTGATGGCTGAACCGGGGTTCCATCCGGTTCAGATAAGTTCTGCAAATCATTGTCAAGCAAAGCTGTTGTTGGGCTTGTTTAATGATGGTTATAGAGTGGAGGAATGTGGGAGTAATAAGCTTGTTTTAGGATGGAAATCTAGACAGTTGCTTTCTGCTTCAATTTGGACATGTTTGGAAACTGAGTGATTTTACCAATTTACCCTTTCCTGTTCTGGTTCTTGTTTTTAGTTACCTTTGTTTCATTTGTTTGTTTTCATATTCTCTTATGGTACATTGCATACATCACTTTCATACTTATAAAATGACATATTTTTACCTAAACTTAAGGGTCAAAAAACTAAGGCTGGGAATCAAGGTAAGGCGTTACGTGTGACAAGGGTGAGGGGTAAATGTGTCAAACAAAACGTAAAATTCTTAGCCGCAAAGTCGCACTAGGGGATTGATGGCCCTTTTCTAATAGAGCACTAAAGAGAAGCATCTATATTATCTACTTAAAACACACATATCCACAAAAAGATGCATAACAAAAGACCACGTTCGGCACAACCCAGAGCAACTTACTACTACGGCTACATGGGTACAGGTCTGTGAAACCGATTTACCTAAAGATTTGTTACTACTTCACATCATTCTACCATAAGTTAGATAAAGTTGCATACCATATACTAGACCAAACTTAGCATAGTTCGGTGTCAAACTTGAGAGAGATCCCCATACTGAAGAGCTCTTGAGACAGTAACTTTGCACCATACGGCACGCTTACCTTGATCACATCCTCCATGGAGTCACAGATCCGACAATAGGGCCCACGGATCTTATGCCCCCCTGGGACCGACCTCTGGATCACACTCGCCATTCTCTTGCACTTTCTGCATACATGCATCTCCGAGCAGTCACTGAGAGTGAAAAGACGCTCGTGAAGGTTAGCCGAGGCTCCATGGGCTATGAGGCAGTCCCGCTCCATCTCACCGAATTTGATCCCACCGAAGCGTTTCCTGTCTGCGACTGGTTGTCGGGTGAGGGGGTGTACAGGGCCCGTGTTTCGAAACTTCACTTTATCTTCAGACATGTGGACCAGCCTCTGGTAAAATGTCGGACCTATGAAAACAAGAGATTTCACCATTTCACCAGTCCGCCCATCGTATATTCTCTCGTTTCCCCATCTCGAGTACCCAGCCCTAACATTTGAAAGAAAAAAGACAAAAGGCTCAATGTCCACCATAACACTATTTAGATATATACAACACTGTAGTTTTTAACTGTAGAGGTCAAATGAGGCAACATTTAATTTCATAGGATTTGCAATTACTAGATACGATTTTGGCCCATTAACTTTAGAATGGTCTATTGACTCGATTCAGGTTATGGTACGGCATACTGATTATTTACTGAAAATAAAATGAACAGTTAAGGAAAAAAGCATTTTGAGTTGACTTGACATATCCAAGTGATACATTCGACCCGATCCATTACCCAACCAACCCATTTGGCCACCTCTACTTTCTATGATTTTAGGACAGACTGCTAACCACACGTTTTTATAACAGAAAAATAAAGACGACCCTAGAATCTAGACGTTGAGCTCTGGGATTTTATTTTACTACCTGTGAAGCTGGTCGGTTATGGCATCAACAGAGAGAGAAGAAAAGGGGGTGGCGTATCTTTGTGAGCCACCTAAAGCAATCCCCTTACCCAGCGCGGATTCCAGCATTTGCCCAGGAGTTTGTCTTGAAGGGAAAGCGTGTGGGTTTATCACAATATCTGGAACCATACCTTGCACCGTGAACGGGAAATTTTCTTGCGATTCCAGATAACCCAACACGCCCTTTTGCCCATGCATGCTTGAAAACTTGTCGCCAAGACACGGCGAGCGAACCTAAAACCAACCATTGCTTGGAGTTAGCAACAAGACGAGAAAAAGAAACTCACAGAAATTGTTACTACGTTACCTGTCTCAGAGATACCACAGCAAAGTTTTTCCCTTCGTCATTAGCAGACAACACTACCTTTTCAACCATCCCCCTTTCAGTGTGCTTCAATTTAACGCTATGATCAGTTCCTGCTTCTGTGAATTTACCAATCACGATATCACCGCTCTGCAAATTCGCACCAACAAATGGGAACCCGTCATCATCCAGACTATCAACTCGTCCGATCTTACTTTGAATCTTCCCGAAATTGACAGCTTCATCAGACTTGGGCTTCTTCCCTACAGCTTCATTATTCTCCACCTCTGCCTTATAGCTTCTAGTATGTTCTGACCGAAACATCCCCCGGTCTAAACAAGCACGGTTCATGACCAATGAGTCCTCTTGGTTATACCCCAGATGGACATTAACTGCCACGATCGCACATTGTCCGTTATAAAACTCAGGTCTCGGGATCATACGCTTCTGACTTTGACCAAAAGGTTGACCTTTTTCTAGACAATCAGAAAGCACAGTTTTAAATAGAGGCCTCTGCGGATAGAATAACTGATGCGAAAGAGTGTCGGCTCGGATATCGGGATTCGTGCTTGAGTGCCCGATTGCTTGTTGGCTATGTTTTTGTGATTGAAAAAGAACCCTCTTGGCATGATCATGATTGGCAAATGGGATGATACCACAACTCAAACCCAACATAAAGGACATGTCAAGTTCACAATGTGTGTATTTTGCAGGATTGTGATCGTCATTTTCTAGAAAAAGATATTTTATGTCCCACGCCGTGGAGCAGTCTTCTTCCTCTTCCGTTCCAATAAGTTCAACAACTCCATTATCTAGAAGATCTTGGAACGAGTAACTTCCACCTTTCAGAAGTTTGATTTTGTGTAGGTTTTTGACAACTAAAAGCGGACGCAAGAGCCTTCCAGCACCACAAAATATTCTCACTTCTTTATGTTTAGCATCTCTTTTTATTTCAACCTGCGACAATTTAGAAAATAACAATTACCAATTACAGATTAGATCATAAGGTAAACCAAAATGATATACAACTATATACGACGCCTTTAAAAAGTTAGTTAAAATTTTGCTTCTCAAAACAGAAAGTCAGGCCTTATTTGAGGATAGAGGAGCCAATTTTGACCCACTTACGAGTGAGCCAGTTGACTCGATTTGGGTTGCGGTTTATATCTAACGAGTTGAATAAAAAAATTAGCTTAACGGGTTAAAACCCAAAGTGTGTATTAATTGCTTATAGCCTCATAAATCGTTGTCTTTAAATTTTACATTGTTATTGTAATAACATAGCTTTTTAATCACATTAACTATTTATAAAAAAAATGGAAAAAATGTATTGTGGGTCAACCTTACAAAACCCAACCTCCTGCACTAGTAACAACAATATTTGACCCATTACCCGACCCGTCCAACCCACCCATTTTCCCACTTTTATGTGGGGCAGTGTAAATGATATGCAATCTAAAAGCCATACAAACAAAAAAGAAACTAACCTGATGAGGTACTTGTTTTCTACGGCGCTTACTCCTTAACTCCGCTACAAATGAAGCAGAATTTTTGCAATTCCCTACCCAATCACCATTCACAAATATTTTGTCCATTCCGGAGAGTGATGTTGACGTATCATCCACCAATTTTTCCATACCACAGGCTATCAGTGCATCAGAAAGGTCTTCGCGGACTGCTGTTGACACGAGAGCAGTCACAGCCAAATTCTTTACCAACCCACAGTTTTCACTATCAGGTGTAGAAAGATAGCATAATTTTCCCCAGTGAGAAGGGTGCCTGGATCCACCAAACACAAGATTGCTGGCAGTTAATAAGTATCAAAATAATAAAAGGCATTGAATCCGACTTAAATAACTTACGGGTATCTCGCATCTCCAGCCTTGCCGGCATATAAGACCTGCTGACGCGTTCTCCTCATATCGGAAATCATTTGCAAAGGATTTGCCCTCCTAAGCATAGCCACAACACCCGGAGTCTTCTCCATGTTCCTTAAAGGATGTGACCACGTACCCGTTGAAAAAGACCGAGAAAGCCCATTTGTAATGATTGCAGAATCAAAATAATGCTCTATTGATTGTACAGTTCGATCTGGATAAAGATCCCTTTGCAATGACTTCACCATTTGCTTCACAGCATGTCTAAGATGAATGTTTAGCTCTCTCTCGAGCAGCTCACCAGCCAACTCCAACCTCTTGTTCCTAAAATGATCTTTATTGTCAACTTTTCTTCGACCAACGTAACCTTCTAGCAGACATTTAACCATATGCCCAAGATACCTAGCTTTTCTACCAAAGCCAACGATACTCGGAAATAATCCATTCTCAATGCTTTCTTCGACAGACTCTTTAGGCGGAAACCTGCTTTCTTTGAGAAGATTTTCGACAAACTTTAGCGAATTTCGTCCTTTACGAAATTCGTCACATTTCTGATCAGCATCATGAATGGAAGCAATTAGTATATTGACAATATTTCCATCCTTGATGTCAGCATCAATCAAGTCAACCACTTCTTTATCTGAAGACACCCCAAGCGCAAAGAAGAGAATCCATATCGGCATATCCACTAAGCTTAGCATATATACTGTTATCACCTGAGCTCCACCTTCTATATCTTCAATATTAGGAGTGTCTGTCAGTTTCACGTAAACTCTCTTTCTCTTGTGAACCGAACGGTATGTCGCACGCCAATTTGGAGTGTCCGATATCCAAACTCTGTCAGACCCAAGCTGCTCTTGTGCAATGAAAGTCTGCAAAAACATTTTAGAACATTACCAACTATATTTGACTCTAGCATGAAAACTTAAGTTTATTGTACAGTGAATTATAATATTAAATGAAAGTATATATTGTCGTCACCTTCTCGGCTCCTTTGATTATGAAATAGCCACCTTGGTCATAATCACAGTCATCTTTGTCAGCTCCACTCATCCAGCACGAGTCAGAATTAACCATCACAGGAATCCTCCCAATATAAACTTCCCGCTCCTCGGTATCTATGACTTTCTTGTCCAGAAACTTATCTTTTCCAGTTTTAAACTTGTCGCTTCTAACAAGCTCTTGAGTATAAACCTACAACGTTATTCACAGATCAAATCGACAAGGACAAGCATAATGAATCAGATAATCAAGGTTTCTTGACTTAAGATAAATCAAAGCAATAAGAAGAAATGCATATAATTTTAACCTGTTTTGTGAGCTGAATTTTCAATCTGGATGAGTAAGTCATATTCTGAAGACGGGCATGTCTCGGCAAGAACTCGAGGTAATCTTTACCACCATCAGCTGAAAACTTTTCCCCTGTCCAAAACCTAGGGCGCTCATTAATGACTTTCCCAAATTTAACCGAAGCAAACCTCCATTCATCGCCCTTCTTCGAGGGATCATACCCTGGCTCAACAATAATCTCACCAAGCGAGTCAAAAACTTTCTGAATTCCTACTTTGATGAAGTCATCATACGAGTTAATCTGATGACTTATAAGACCATAGTGCTTAAAAAACGCCGTTGATGCCCTTTTACTAAAGTTCTTTAAAGTCAGTTCATCAAAATCCCTGACCGATGGCACATCCATCATATCATCATCTTCTTCATCGTCATATACATCGAGATGCTCCGCTCCATTCGAAGGCTTCTCCTTGTCACTCGGTCCCGCCTCTTCCATCTTACCTGAATGTAGTAGCTAAAACCAATAAATTCAAGATCGGTGGTGCAAAAAACAAGAATTGAAGCAGGTTAAAAAGCAAGTTCCCGATGGTCAAGTTATCAAAAAGTTGGCTAAATTTATACCCCTATTATTGAATGCATCCCCTCTCTATATAATTTGACAGTTCTTAATTTGATTTTTTTGTTAAAAAGCCTATACAGCCTGCATAACAAGCATTGTCCTTCTATAATACAACATTATAGCATACGATCATCGCCTTTTCATACAATCCATATAACTACGTTCACCCCAGTATATCAACTGATTAGACAAGGGCTACATTCAGTAAATCTGGAGTCGGGTGTACATTTAGCACAGCTCTTGTTCAATCACCGGAAATTTGGGCTAAAAAGGGGTGTTGCTAAAGAGACACCACCCAATTGGTGTACAACAATCCACCTCTCAAGTCTCACCAAAGTTAAATGGAATCGAGCCTTGAGGCGTTTTCTCTTCGCCTCATGAGACGTAAGCCTCGAGGCCAACCGAAGCGTAAGCCCGGGGCGAATTAAAAAATTTATTTTATAAAAAATAAAATACTAACCAATTTCAACACCAGATTCATCAAAAAACATCATAAACATAATAAAAACACATAAAAAGACACTCAACGTTTGAAACTGATATAAAAAGTCTCAAACATAAAAAACACATCAAAACGCCCTGAGGCACACCTTTTTCTTACCGCCTCAGCCCTACGAAGCGTACATACAATAAAACCCCATGAGGCACCGCCTCAGACTCATTTTCTGACCGCCTTGAGGAGCGCGCTTAGGTCATTTTCTTAAACTATGCCTCTCAAATCATATGAGTTGTATGACAGAGCGAAAAAGAGGTCACACGGGCGCAGGGGTTTGTACATGGTCACATCAGTATTTCTTTCTCAGTCAAAATATCACCCGGGTCATATGATATGACCCTCATTCGACCCATACGACCATTTTCCGCCTTATCACACCACCCATTTAGACCACTTTAAGCCCTAAAAACCCAAAATGAACCTAGAAAGGTAAAAATGCAACATATGAAATAACATCCAACACAAAAACCACACAATCACTTTACATCATAATGTAGAACACACAAAGCACATAAAACTCAACTATTCGTCTAAAGATTTAAAGAAACTACTATGCATGCAATTACACAGCTCTGATAATCGTTCTAGGGACTTGATCATACAAACCCAAACATACTATGATAATATACGCATCAGTTGATGGAATTTTAGAAAGAAACTTACAAAAAGGTTGAAGCTTGATGATCTTTAAGTGAGGTTGATTTCTAGGGTTTATAGAAGGGAAATGCAGTAATAATATTATAGAAATGGAATGATTATCAAAGATTTATAGAGGGTTTTTCAGCACAAGACTGGTGAGTGCTATAGTACACACTGTGAGTGTGGTGAGTGTGAGTGTGAGTGTGAGTATGAGTGAGTGTGTGACATGGCAAAAGCATATATATTATTGATTTTTTGCTTTTTTTGGTAGAACTAGTATTTTACGCGTGTCGCGCGTTACGGCAACAACCGAATGGTTGCAAGACTTTATTACATGCGTGACATACGGACATACTATCGTTGTACAAAGAATAACAAAAGGATACGGAATTTTAACATATCCAAAGCGATTTACAATGCACCATAAATGGTATTCACACCCAAATATCATCCAAGGTCACACATGTCATGTTTATTAATAAAATAGGCAAGGAAATCAAATATGTAGCTCTGCTTCATGACACGTGCCGGCAAAAAAACAGTTGTACTACTTGTACTACATATTATTACATGACATACGTTGTAGTGCATATTGTAGTTGACAATTTTTCATTTCATATTATTGACCTTTACAATCGTGCTTTCTCAACACCACTGGCACACCACAACCACCATAGCGCCACTGCCGACACACAACCACCACATAAGCATCGTAGTCACTGTTTCCATCAACATTTACCGATTATCTATCTCTACTCTCTTTAAAAACGTTAATGTTTTTGTCTATCTAGAAAACCCAAATCAAACTCCGATAGAATTCTTTCAGATCCATTGAGTGAAGTTGTCACGATGATATAGTGAACAGCCACAAAGCCGTAGAAGCGTCAGTAGAGAGAGAGGGGGGGGGGGGGGGGGGAGACGGACACTGGTGGTTTTCCGACCACCGCATGTGGCGGAGCTCACGGCTGAGATATGTCGGTGCAGGCACACGCCGGCGTATGCACCATCTTACCATCCATGTCAACCGCCGCAGCCAACGGCAACAGCATTCATTGGCACCTAGGGTTTCGCAATCGAACCCGCCGGACGGCGAAGGCGAAGAGGCTTCGACAACAACGGGTAACAACCATCTACAAGCCCACGTCTATCCATTTTTTGAGACAGAAAGAAGCCGGTTACAGAATAAAGCGGAGAACATAAACAACCGATATGTGGCACCGGCTACCGGATACACCGGTCAAGAATAAGCAAAGGAGTTCGGTACACGTGGAAGTAGGTCGACGGCTGAGATGAATGGACGGTGACGCGTGGAAGAAGGTCGGCCGTGAGATAGCTACAGTAAACGCTTCTCACAGCCGACCTTGCAAATTGTATCTTTATATAATATCTCAACATAGGGATGGCAATGGGTCAGGTTTGGGACGTGTTTAGGTAATCCCAACCTCATACCCGATTAGGTATGTTTGTCCCAAACTCGGCTCAAAACCCGTCGGGTTTGTGTCGGGTAATTACCCATCGGGTATTGGGTATACCCGCGGGTTTCAGGTAAATCCGTTAATTTTGAAAACTTACTCATTGAGTATATTTGACCAAAAATCCGACGGGCATCTATTAGGTAACTATTAATTAACCTATTACACTTAGCATTATTAAATATAGATAACAAATAGTATACACTAATTTTTGATAATGTTAGTACAAGATGACAATGTAGATGGACAATTATTATGCATACATATTTAAAATTATATATTAGAAATTATATTGGGTATCTAATCGTGTAAATGGGTATACTTTATCGGGTAATCGAGTCGGGTAAATGGGTATATCATCAAATCCCAAACCCACGAAAAAAATAAAAACCAATCCCATACCTGGACTCATACCCAATTACCCGACCCCAAACCCATCCCAAATGTGTCGTGGTGTTTCGGGTTTACCCATCGGGTTCGGGTTTGATTGCCATCCCTATCTCAACACTAGTCTAACCACCCGTGTAACACACGAGGTTCAAAACTTATAATATAAATCCTTATATATTAACAAATATACAACAAAAAAAATCAAATTACAATTTGATTGATGTTAGGCGAGGGGACCAACCATGTTGAATCTATGGTCCGGATGGCCGGCTTTGGTGGGGTTATCGATTGTGAATACCGACAACTGGACCGTGGTTTGATAACCGCCTTATGGCATCCATAGACTCACACGTTTCACCTACCATTTGGTGAAATGACGGTGACGTTAAAGGACGTTAACATCGTCATGGGATTGCGCGTCAATTGTCCAGCAATAGTAGGACTAGAGTTTACTCCAGTTGTGGGCCTGGACACGGATCAAGGTAATAGCCCCTTAGTGTTTACACCAGTTAGACTTTGGAAAACCCTACGGTGCTATGTATGTGTTATATTACTTTACCTTTATACTATATAATGTAACTTTTTTAATTAAACTAACTAGTGTTTTTAATTATTATTTAAAGTTGGAGAGGTAAGCAAAAGCTGAAGGTCGCATCACACTCGTTCAGACAGCTGCGATCACAACTACAAAATTTGCAAGAAGATTCGGTATGAGTTTATTTATGTTGTCTAAGAAGTTAAATATATTATGGTTTACTAATGTTGTTTTTATTTTTTTACAACAGTTTATATGGAGACCCTATGTAAGACCCTAACCCGTAAATACGCGATTATTGCTTAATCTTACGAGTTATAGCCTTAACTAAAAACCACTCCCGATTAAAACTTTGAAATTTTTTTATAAGTCAACCCATTAAGATCAAATACATGTTTGATTCACACAAATTTTTACATTTTAATAGTTAAAACATATTTTAAGATGTTGCGTTTTAACGGGAGTTCCTTAGATTCTAGTGCGGAAGCTTGTATGAGTGATCGGGTGTGTTCGGCTCTTATCGCGACTTGATCCTTGCTCCGGGACTTCCATCACATATTTACCTAGCACCATTACACAAAGAATGGTTAGTGAGTGGTCAAATGAAACATTTAACTAGTACGATAGTCGTTACACGTCGAAACGGAACGAACCAGGCCAAACGGCCCTTTATCAAGAGAACAAACTGCTGCAACTTATGTGCAGCAGCTGTTCGGATCGCTTTTACCCCCTCTAAAACCCAAAATCTGACTTCGACTTTCAAATGAGAATTGTTCTACGCTCCGAGAGCTTTCCAGTCATATAAAGAACACCTCCTAACGATTTTTCTACGATTTTATATGGAATTTTAAAGATCGTGCTGACATGCAAGTCTATTCGCGCGGCCGGTCGGTCTAAGCGCGCGGCCGCGCACAGCTTCTGATCGTTTTTTGGTGATTTTTAAGCATGGGAATCATGTCGCAACCGCATTTGATGATTCCTGAAGCCTAAGTATTGACTTGCCGACTAAATAAACCTTTGTTTGACTGAAAATATAGTCCGGTTTATGTCGCCATGATCCGGTTCTTAGTTTTGAATGTTTATGGCGCCTCTTACCCAAATCGACCCATTTAGACATTAAACTTAACCAAAACACCATTCGACCACGCGCAATGCGTGTAGTTTATGTTGTCAAGCCATTAGACACTTGATCAACTAAAGTGCTTGTCCGATTTGTTCATTAGGATTCCGTTATTAGATTTAGCCTTTAGTAAATCTTTATAAATTCCCTAAATGCCCCTCCTAGCCAAATCTTTCGATTTAGCCATTCATGGCGACACTTCTTGATTCAAACCCATTGTTTTGGACTCAATGACTTGTTTAAAAACCTCTAAGTCCTTCCGGACTTAGATTTTCATCCTTTCTTAAGTTTTCACTTGTTTAGTAGATTCTAAGCGCATTAGAGCGTACTAGACATTCTTATGAACAAGACTCACCTATTTGACACCCACACCTCATGTGGGTGGTTTCATCCACTTGACTACTCGCATATGGCCATATCTTATACTACGGACTTACCCGGTAGTGTTGACCCATTTCCATACCTCTTGAATCTCCCTCAAGAAAACATGGCATCGCGTGCCATTCCATTCCAATTATCCATCTGTGCAAAAACTCATTACCCTATTAACATTCCGGGATCCAAAGGGTGTTACACCACCAATTGGCCCGTCTAGCTTTTTCTCTTAACTATAAATGCTTAGCATAGAAGCATTATGTACCGAGTTCAATTGATGCTCACAACATCATTTGACCCGTTTAACTATTTATTCACACAATCTTCAATCTTCAAGTTTTATTCATGAGTTTTAATGAAAATAACATTTTAACTCATTAGACCCATTTACAAAGATTTTTCCATTATCTAGTTAGGCGTCCCAACCGGACTTATCAATTTTATTTATTTAGGCGATTCTAGCCCATTACAAGCTAGTAACCCATATTCCATATTCCTTTCGTGGGTAAACACCCATTCTTTACAATCGATATAAGAATTCATGATTTAAGAATGTTTACAAGATCTTCTAGTTTCTAAGAGGCTTATTTAAGATAAGTCACTTACCTTGTCCTCATGTATGCCTTCCATGACCCGCTTAGCTCATTTGATCCGGTTTGTTCCAAGCCTCCACCTAGCTTGACAAGATCACTTCACTATACTCAAGATTAACTCAAGTTAGTCATCATATCAATTAACTAACTTGTATCATGAGTTTTCACACACCCAATTCATTATACTTATGTTTGGGTTAGTTTGACTTCTAGAAGTCAAACTACCCTTTTTCATGTTCATATGCACTACCCATAAGGCAATAATAATAATCATGAACTATCCCCCTTTTTTTAATATAATATCTATCAAGTTTAGTGCACAATCCCACTTCTCACTCAATCATCAAAATTGGTGAGATCTTAACATACAATACTTGTCTATAATTCAATTAGACATTTATATAAACACTTGGTGTGCATCATCTTTTAACCACCTATTTTCTTAGTTAACATATTGTATGGAAACCTCCATATCACCACATTCATTTTCAACATAAAGGTAGCATTACACATACCACCTATACATTTCAAGTATTCATGTTCATATATGTTTACACATTTATTTCCTCATTCAAGCATTTTATCAAACACTTGGTGTGCACTCACCAATTCCATTGATTTTCTTGAGTTTTAAGTTAGCCAAAGCATACCCATTTAGCTAAATATCACCATATCATGTTATCTAGACTTCTTAGTCTAATTTCTCATTATAATAACTCCTAAGAGTTATCACAACTACTAACCTTATGTAGTATCCACCTAGAGGTATAAACCCAAATTTTCACATATTACATATTCTTATGAACATAGCAAGCACACATGTAAAATGCTATCTATACTTAAATTAAACATGTTTGGGGCTCCCTAAGGTTAGAGAAACCTCCATCAACATACACATTCACGTTTTTATAAAAACCCTAATTTTTCACCATGATAAAAAACGAATTTAACATCAAATTGTACCAAATAAATGATACCTTTTTGTGTAATAAGCTTGGATAATCCGGATTTTAGCTCATGCATCGAAACGCCTTTGATTTGGCTTGGATTTGAGCAAGAGTTTGATTGTTTAGGGTTTGTGGTTGAAGGAGATGAATCTCCTGACCATATACACGATACACACACACACAATGTGTGTGTTTCTATTGTTTTATTTTATTTTTATAAAACTCACTTTATCATTTTGGCAACTAAGGCCCCTCAAGTTTAGTCTCGAGTTCATTTTTAGATTATAACACTAACTAGAATAGTTTCTAGTAATGAGTTTAGCCTCGTTTATAAGATTGACAACATTGACTAGATTATTTCTTTATTAGAACATAATCCGTGTTCTCTATATTCGAGTATTGTTTTATTATTTTGCTAATCACACCTAATGGCGTAATTAAGCGAAACGGTTTATTTTGGGGTGTTACACCCTACGAAGAGTACCTAGGGTCGCTGCCGGAAATTTGCAATAATGGGTCCGATTGTTATCGTTGTGAATGTTTTATTGTGTGGTTTCAGGTGGTGGAATACCACTCACCATCTAGGTTCCTAAGAAAATTTGGACTATGTCAAGGGATACCTGATAGACCACCCCTTACCCCCGAAGTCCACAATAAGTTGCATAAGAAAAAGCGTACTGGGAGACCATACGCTTCTTGGTTCGGAGTATATGCCAAGTATGTGGATTATTGGTATAATCACTTATCTCATAGAGTGGAAGGGGAAGAAACGACAGTTCCTTCTGTGTATCCTGGTTACATGCAATGGTATTCACAAATAACAGTGTGATACATCACCAACCCGGCGGCCATCCCGACAACACAGACGGGGTTCCGAGATAATGGGGGGATTGCCCGATTTTTGGTATGTTGATGTGCCGAGAAATTTATATGTTTTCACTTATAATTATCACCCGTTTTAACCCTAAAATCATGCTTTTATCTCTGTTTTGTCTGGATTTATGCTTCTTTGTTGATAATTGCAGGTTTGGAGGTCCGGTGATGAAAGAAGTGAAAAACCGCACAAAACGGCACAAAACAGACAAAGATTTGAAGACTTTGAAGGCCTGCCAGACATGGCACGGCCGTGCCCCAGGTCGTGCCACCCTCCCGGGTCAACAAGTCAACATTTCCAAGTCAAACGAGGTCAATTTCAGTGTTTCAGAAGGTGCACGGGCGTGCTCAGGTGTATGGAACGGCCGTGTTTTACTCCAACGTGTTCTCCAAGGCAAAAACCGACCAAGACTGACAAGACGGTTGCAATCCTGAAAGTGCACGGGCGTGCCAACTCCCTTGGCACGGGCGTGCTTGCTCCCAGGACAGTCAAGACTGCATGCATGGACTCTGCAAACGTACCTCATGTCTTGCACGGGCGTGCCAGGTCAATGTCGAGGGCGTGCTTGAGCTGAAATGCCTATAAATAGAGGCCTCCACCCCACATTTTGAGGCATCCCTTCTCACTCGAAACTCCACACTTCTCAAGAGTGTTTCTGCCTTCTTTGAGGATCTTTAGTGTCCTTTGGAGCTTGGGATCACTCCATAAATACCTTGAGAGAGAGAGAGAGAGGAATCACCAAAACCACCCAAATCCTTTAGAAATCTTCATATCACCTTCATGATGTTTTGTACACCAACCCAACCTTGTGAGCTTGTTGTATCCACCATGCTAGGCTAGATTTCTGTTGGTGTTGCTAGGGTGATGATGGAAACTTGGTATGAATCAATATAGTTTATCTTTTTATTTTCAAGTGGTGTTTTGTGTTCTTAATAATTCTAACTAGGTTAAACTTTGTTTAATGGTCTAATTAATAAATCACCTAGTCTTTGTTCTTGTGGGTGTTTTGATAGGAAGTGGGAGGACTCATGAGTGTACCCGTGGTGTGTAACAACCCACGCACTTGTGAGCTAACCTAATCTCGCGAGTACTGATTAGCCCATTTGTGGGTAGAAATACACACACTTTGTGGCTTAATCCTCTACTATCAAATTCTCATTTAGGGTCGGTACGGTCTTTTTACTTGGTCCTAGTGATAAGTCAAGCTTTATTCTTGTGATTTGGCTTCATTATCTATGTGATAGCCTTGGCGCAGTTTAAGCTTTGATGAACCCGTGTTGATAGAAAACGGTCTTTATTTTCTGTCATTATTATACTGCCGCACAGTTAATAATAGAAGACTCACTTTTTGATAAATTAATTAAACCAAGTAAAAGGTGCACGTGTGCCGGTTGGTCACGACCCTTTTATGATATTAAGTGGTAATTTATTCGGTCATGCTCCGGCCACCGGTAAATTATTTCATAAAAGTCTAAATGGTTAGATGTCTATATCGCAACATTGGGAGGCGGGTAATTCGGGGTTGAGTCGACACAGTCTCGAGTCACTTTATTTTCAGTGTTAAGAGGTAAGCTTACCAGTTCGGGAGACCCTCATAATAACCTTAAGAACACAGTTGTTTATACAGCTTTTGCGATAACAGTCACCTCTAGAAAATGCTGTTGCAATTCTAAGTTAAGCATAAGTGCGCAACTCGAACACACCACTTAAAATAAAGATAACTATTTTCATACCAGGTTCCATCTGATCCCGAAGCAACACCATTGTTTTGTCATTGATTTATCTTAAAAGTTTACATCTCTCTTTTTACTTTACTTTTTCTCTACGTTATTTAAAAAATCTTTTTAGAAAGTAATTTTAGGTAGCTGAGTAGGAAAAATCGTGTCCACGGATTCGATACTCGGTACTTGCACATTTCTATACTATACACGATAGGTCCGCTTGCCTGTTGTGCTGAGTTTAGAATATTGAAGCAACTATCGTTTTAAACTATAAATTTAAAACTTTTGAAGTCGCTAAACTTTTTTCCCAACTTATTCACCTTTTCATCACCACTCTTAGCATATCTCTCGAGATTTGCTCTTTTTGAAAAGAAGTTAAGTTTTTATTGAAAACCAGCACGCATCAAGGTTTTTGGCGCCGTTGCCAGGGACACGACTGTTTTAAAGAAAGGTTTTCTTAAAATTGCTTTTTCAAATTTCTAAAGTGTTTTTGCAAAAATTCCATCAAAAAGTTCTTCACTAGTGTATGAACTTGCGTCCCTCGCCAAGTCTTACACCTCCTCTTGAAGAACCCGAAAGATATTTTAGAGCTACAAGAAAAGAACAAAGATTAAAAATGGCACAAGTTGATAGAACCATCTCAGATTTTGCTAGACCTTCCATCAATGCCTTGGGCCCTAGCATCGCTAGACCCAACGTTGATGCTGACCATTTTGAAATCAAGTCCCATGTCATCCACATGATACAACAAAACTGCACTTTTCATGGTCTTCCCGATGAAGCTCCCCATGCTCACATCGCAAATTTCCTCGAAATTTGAGACACTTTTAAGTTGCAAAACGTCTCCCCTGACGCTATCCGACTTTGCATGTTTCCTTTTTCACTAAAGGATCGTGCCAAAGCATGGTTAAACTCACAACCCGCAGGTTCCATCACCACCTGGGCTGACCTTGCCCAAAAGTTTCTCTCAAAATATTTTCCCCTAGCCAAAACCGCAAAATTAAGAAATGACATCACCACCTTTTGTCAAGAAGAGGGAGAGTCACTCTAGGAAGCCTGGGAGAGACTCAAAGATATGTTGAGAAAATGCCCGCACCATGGTCTTGAAGTTTGGCTACAAGTTTCATCCTTCTACAATGGGCTGACGAACCAAGCAAGGCAGACGCTAGACGCAACCACAGGAGGTATTTTTGGAAACAAGAGACCGCAGGAAGCTTACGATCTCTTCAAAGTGTTGGGACGAAGAGGATTGAAGAAACCACCTTTTGATAACCTTAGTCTTTTCCATATCTGCCTAAGTATAGAACTGCTGAAGAACAAATAGAAGAAGTACTGAAGAACAAACACAAAGTACTGAAGAGTAAATTCATCAGAAGTTCTGAAGTCTAACCAGACATTTCACTGAAGAACTACTGAAGACAAACTGCTCATCAGCAGTTTGTCACTCATCAGCACTTTCCATCAGAAGCTTCTAACCGACTGAAAGATCAGCAGTTTTACTATTATATTGTTTTGTTAAAGTCTTGATTTCAAGTTTCAATGTACAGACTGATGTAAGCTTATCTTAGCATAATATCTTTGATAAATATCTTAGATTACTTCAGACTTCAGTTTTGTACAATAGTCTATAAATAGATGAGTTTGTTCATCTATTTTACATATGTGATTTTGTGTAATATCTTTGAAATTATATTGAAATCCTTCAAGCTTTAAACTTATAATTTCCACTTCACATCTGAGAAACATAAACTGCTATTACTGCTTTATACTTAGATCATTTATTGTTTCTCATTTACTATTCAGTTAAGGGGGAGTAATAACTCCTCATCAAAGTGATCTTTTAGACCTTTGAACACTTAACCTTCCGCTGCTTAATAACTCTTATATAAATCTGATCAAACACATAAGTGTTCATAGAAACAGCCACTGATCCAACAATTGGTATCAGAGCTTCTGGTTAATCTGATCAAAATCAATCTAATAAATTGAGATTCAGACACAGGCTCAATATTGATATTCAATAAAAAGGATAAAAGGCTCACTTTTTAAATCCATCACTTTAAGAAAGTATTGACAAATCCAAACTTCTTAAAAATGGATCCCTACAATACTGGATCTGCCAACAAACCTCCTATGTTAGTCAGAAATGAATATAACATATGGTCTAAAAGGTTGGCACATACTATCTCTCAAACAAACACTGGATGTTGGAGGTCTGTAGTTTTTGGACCTCACAAACCAGTTGTTACTGATCCAGAGGGTAAGACTGAAAGACCAAAGGATCCAAAAGAATACACGGAGGAAGATTTCCTAAAGTTTGAGCTTGATGCAAAAGCTTTCTCCATGTTGGCTATGGCTCTCCCAAACGAAATTTATGCTGGCCTTTTACATTGTGAAAGTGCCAAAGAGCTGTGGGACTGCCTAAAAGAGCAGTTTGCAGGAACTGCTGAGGTGATAGCCAACATCAGAGAAATACTAGCTCAACAATATGAAACTTTTACTCACATAGAGGGTGAAACTTTAACTCAACAGTTTGAAAGATTTTCTTCACTCATATCTGAGTTAAAAATAAACAATCAGACCTATACAACTGAGTCTATGTTACATAGATTTTTAAGGTCTTTACCTTCAAAATGGGAAACTTACTCAATAGTCCTCAGAACCAGTTCTGATTTTAACACCTTGAACCTAACTAGGTTACATGGTAAATTATTAACTTTTGAAAGAGAAATCAATCAAAAGAAAAAGCTTCAAGAATCTGGTAAAACTGCTGATGACTATACTCCGGGTAGCACAGCCTTATTAGGACATGACTCACCATCCTGTTCTAATAATTTTGGTTCTTTTGACCACATTGACATAACAGCTGGGATCTCATCAGATGGATCTTTCCCAGCTTATGACAATGAGGAACTAAGTCAAACTGCTGACAACATGTGTTTCATCATGGATGATTTAAAATATTTTAGCAGTGATGACTTAGAAGAAATGGAAATATTGCACCAACTGGCCTTGTTAAGTTTAAAAACTAACAAATTTTACAAGAGGTCAGGAAGGAAATTTCCAGGACTAAACAATTCAACAAAA
Source organism: Ambrosia artemisiifolia (assembly GCA_032199755.1). Classification (NCBI taxonomy): domain Eukaryota; kingdom Viridiplantae; phylum Streptophyta; class Magnoliopsida; order Asterales; family Asteraceae; genus Ambrosia; species Ambrosia artemisiifolia. Next base: position 33,687,341 of record CM063526.1, on the reverse strand, counting down.
GTTGGTTTTGACAAATCTAAATTGAGATGTCATAAGTGTCAAAAGTTGGGACACTTTGCTAGAGAATGTAGAAGCTCTAGCTATAACCAACAAATGTCCCCTGGAAATCAATATAACCCCTCATACAATAGGAATAATGGAACTAATGGGAGTGCTCATTTTGTACAGGCACAAGCTCCAAATGTTCAATATGTGCCACAAGTACAATATGTACAGATGCCTGCTCAACAACAACAGCAGCTCATGCCTCCATTTCCAACTGCTCAACTTCCTGCACAAACTCAACAACCCCCTCAGCAACAAAGCTTATTTACCTCAGGGTATGTTGATTGGAGTAGTCTTCCTTATGACACGTCAGAATGCAGTCAGGATTCAGACAATAAGGTCTATGATGTCAACTGGGGAGAACCTGATAATGGCAGAAAGAATTTTGCCTTAATGGCCTTTGAAGGATACTCTTCAAATTCTGCTCTCACACAGGTATCACAACAATCTCTGTTAAAGCTTTGCACTAAATCTTGCAAAGAATCATTTGCTTTAATAAGAGAAACCAATGTGCATTTACAAGGCAAATCCAATGACATGGAAAGAAAATACACACAAATGAAGTGTGATTTGGAAAGAAAAGTCATGTTGAAAAACAAAGAAATTTCCAAACTAAATGATAAATCCATTGAAACAGAAGCACAAATTAAAACCATGATAGACAGCCTAGGAAAAGTCAGACAAGAGCTTGCTGACACCAAGGTTGATTGTGAAAAATGGGTTGAGTCTTGTAAAGGGTATCAAATGTTACTTAACAAACAAACTGCAGCCAATGTTAAATTTGGCATTGGATATACCCACACTGAATCACCAACAGATTTCACCCACAAAACTGATAATGATGGGAAGAAATTGATTCAAACTTCTGATATGGAGGAATGCACATCCTACCATCAGAACTTCCTTAAAAAGGGAAGTACTGCAGAAGTTAAAACTACTGACAATAAGCCATCAGCAGTTTCAACTACATCAGGAGTTGAGACCCTGAAAACTGCTGATGACCTATTTCAAAAATCAGATTTTGTCAGTAAATTGCCTTCTAGCTCTCTTGATCTATCTAAAAGGAAAGAGAAGGCAAAAGCATGTGAAATATGTGGTCTGTTTAACCACATAACTGAACTTTGCAAATTTAGAAAGGTAAATCAGTTAAATAAACAAAGACAACAACTGATTGTGGGAAAACAGATAAAACAAGATTTTCAAAATACCTTTTTTCCCAACAAACAACAATCAAACAAAACCCTTTCTAAGAAGAAGCCTTTATCTCAACAAAGGTCATCTTCTCAAAGTTCAATTTCAGAAGTTTCACCTAACTCATCAGCAGATTCACAAACTGCTGAAGTTAAAGATTTGATAAACCTGGTCAAACTTCTGATGACCAAAGTTGATGGTGGAAACCAAAAAGAACCCACCATTGTTCTTAATGACAAATCCATTGCCAAAAAGACATGGATTACTAAAAATGGTCCACAACAAGCTGCACCTGTTCTCAAGAGCAAACCCAAAGCCAAACTGGCTTGGGTTGCCAAAACTAACTAATTTGCTATCTTGTGCAGAGAGTCTCCAGAGGTTTGAATAGCATATGGTATGTGGACAGTGGAGGCTCAATGCACATGACTGGATGCAGATACCTGATAAACAATTTTATCAGTCAAAGAGAAGGATCTGTGTCCTTTGGGAACAATGCCAAGGGATATGTGCTAGGATATGGCAATGTATCCTCAGGCAAAATGCAGTTTGACAAGGTCAATCTGGTTGAAAACCTTGAGTACAACTTGCTGAGTGTCTCTCAAATGTGTGACAAAGGATATTCTTCCTTTTTCACAAAGACAGCATGCAAGATCATATCACCAGAAGGCCAGAAGTTGATAGAGAAGATCATTGAAGATCATACTTTGCTAATTGCCAAAAGATGTGGCAATGTCTATGCAGTGGACATTGAAAAAGACAAAGTATTGAACAAAACTGCCTGTTTCTTCTCAAAGGCATCAACTTCAGAAAATGATCTCTGGCATAGGAGACTTGGCCATGTGAACTTTAAAACCATCAATAAAGTCACAAAAATGGGCTTGGTCAGAGGTCTACCTTTGAAGGAATATCAGTGCAAAGAACACTGTGTTTCCTGTCTTAAAGGTAAACAGCATAAGTCCTCTTATAAGTCTATTGAAGAATCAAAAACAACTGTATGTCTTCAATTACTCCATATGGACTTATTTGGACCAGTCAAGATTATGAGCCTTGGTAAGAAGAAGTACTGCTTGGTCATCATTGATGACTACTCAAGATTCACATGGGTCTTCTTCTTATATTCCAAGGATGAGGCAGCTGAAATCATCAAGTTCTTTATTCTACAAGTAGAGAAGCAATACTCTCTATCTGTCAAAATCATCAGGAGTGACAATGGGACAGAGTTCAGGAACAAGACTCTGGATGAATTCTGTCTGTCTAAAGGGATTGTTAGACAGTTCAGCATTCCCAGAACTCCTGAACAAAATGGTGTAGTAGAAAGAAAGAACAGAACATTAATTGAAGCAGCCAGAACAATGTTAGCTGATTCAGGCCTACCTTTGTATTTTTGGGCTGAAGCAGTCAACACTGCATGCTATGTTCAGAATAGAGTTCTTATCAACAAGAGACATACCAAAACTGCCTATGAAATTCTTCATGGCATTAAGCCCCTTATCTCCTTCTTCAGGGCTTTTGGATGTCAATGTTTTATCCTCAACATCAAAGACTCTATCTCTAAGTTTGCTGCAAAAGTTGATACAGGTTATTTTCTTGGTTATTCTCCATTGAGAAAAGCTTACAAAGTATTCAATTCAAGAACCAGGATAGTAGAAGAAACACTGAATGTCAAGTTCAATGAATCAAAACACACTCTTATTCCAGCAAATCCTGCTGAATTATTTGATCTTGACAGTTTTCATTTCGGACCTGAAAAGACTGTTGAATCATCCAAACCTCCTCAAAATGGTTTTCAAGGATTTGAAGATGATAGTCCTGCACCATGGACTCCAAACACAGTCAGAAGATCAACTATTAAACCTTCAGAAGTTTCAATAGCTTCTACTTCAGGAACTACTGATGAACATTTTGAAACTCCTGATTCAGCTGAACCTAAAACTCCTGAAGTTCAAATAACAGCTGAACCAGATATTATCAATCTCAGTGGTTTATTTGAAGAAACTGTAGAGCCATCATCCAGTACAGGCTTACAACAACTGATTGAACACAAGGATCATCCATTGGAACAAATCATGGGTGATATTGCCTCAGGGGTACTTACAAGAAACCAGCTCTCCAACTTTTGCTTATTCTCAGCATTCATCTCTCAGTTGGAACCAAAGAAGTATCAAGAAGCCCTCAAAGACAACAATTGGGTGCAAGCAATGCAAGAAGAGTTGCTTCAATTCAAGAAACAACAGGTTTGGGAAATCTGTCCCTTACCTGACAACAAGCAACCAATTGGAACAAGATGGGTCTTCAGAAACAAATCAGATGAGGCTGGTATGATAATCAAGAACAAAGCAAGACTAGTGGTACAAGGTTATTCCCAAGAGGAAGGAATTGATTATGATGAAACCTTTGCACCAGTTGCAAGACTTGAAGCTATCAGGTTATTTTTAGCTTATGCAATTTCCAACAACATTAAAGTTTATCAAATGGATGTCAAAAGTGCATTTTTGTATGGAAAAATAAAAGAGGAAGTGTATGTCTGTCAACCTCCAGGGTTTGAGGATCCTTCTCATCCTGATTGGGTTTACAGACTTGACAAAGCTCTTTATGGGCTAAAACAGGCTCCAAGAGCCTGGTATGAAACACTCTCCAACTTTTTACTAAAGAATCACTTCTCAAGGGGATCCATTGATAAAACTCTTTTCATAAAACATGTTGGAAATCATGTCTTACTTGTTCAAATATATGTTGATGATATCATTTTTGGTTCAACAAACTCAAAACTGTGTGAAGAATTTAAGAAACTCATGCAATCAAAATTTGAAATGAGTACAATGGGAGAATTGCAGTACTTTTTGGGACTGCAAATCAAGCAACAATCAAATGGAACATTTATACATCAATCAAAATATGTTAAAGAATTATTGAACAAATTTTCTTTACAAGACTGTAAAACATGTTCCACTCCCATGACACCAATCACACAAATTGAACCAGATGATCAAGGGAAACACATTGATCAAACCATGTATAGATGTATGATAGGTTCTCTTTTATATCTAACTGCTTCTAGACCAGATATCATGTTTTCAACTTGTGTCTGTGCTAGATACCAATCTGCACCAAGAGAATCTCATCTAATTGCAGTCAAAAGAATCTTCAGATATCTGAAAGGAACTCCTACTTTGGGGATCTGGTATCCTGCTTCAAGCAATACCAAGTTAACTGCTTTTTCAGATAGTGACTATGCAGGCTGCAAAATGTCAAGAAAATCAACATCTGGTGGTTGTCAATTCTTAGGAAACTGTCTGGTGTCCTGGCAATCAAAGAAACAAACATCTGTGGCAACTTCAACAGCTGAAGCTGAATACATTGCTGCTGCAAGCTGTACTTCACAGATACAATGGCTCCAATATCAACTGCTTGATTATGGAATCAAAGAGACCAAGACCCCACTTTTTGTAGACAGCAAATCTGCCATTAGCATCATTCAAAATCCTGTTCAGTTTTCAAAAACTAAACATATTGAAATCAGAGGTTAGTATCCATGCTTGGGATGTTAAACTTAGAAGAAAGTCTGTAAGTGTTTCACTTTTTAATTCTGCACATATTTTATTTTTCACTTACATACTTATCTGTCATAAACCTCTGAAGACCAAAAATTTGAGAAAAGAGAAAGTTCTGATGAACAAATTTGAAAACTACTGATAAACATCAAATTGGGATATTTTCAAAATGGATGTAACTACTGATAAAAATCAGAAGTTAGAAAAGTGCTTTAAGAGTCATCTGCATCAGCAGTTGAAACTACTGATGAGAAAACTAAAACCACTGATGAAGAAACCTTTCTTCTTCAACAGTTTGACTAAAAGGGTAAAACAGACTTTTCACTCGTCAGAAGTTTGACCTAGTCGGTTAAAAACCTCTGATAAATACCCTGTTCCAACACTTATCCATTCAAAAAGCAAAATTCCCTCTTTCTCTCTCAAATTCAAAACAAAACCCCTTCTCTAACCTAAAAATCACTGTTCGATCAAAAATATCCATGGCTCTCGTGTTAAAACAGGGACACAACCAAAGAGGCTACTTTGTTAAAGATGAAGCCTGGTCCCAGTATGATGAGATACTTGATCTCATCATGAAATCCCAATATTATGATGCTTTCACCATTGATCCACCCATTCATGAAGAAACTCTTAATGAGTTCTGGGCAAATTCAGAAACGGTGAAGGTGAATAATGAAGTGATTTCCCTCAAATCTTCTATAAAAGGGAAACTGATGGCCATCTCACCAGAAACACTAAGCATCAGGCTTGGTTTGAAGGATTCTGAGGCACCTGAACAAATTCCAACCTCAGATATTCATCTGACCATGACAGAATGTGGCTATCAAGGTACTTTGGCACAAGCAACAGTTTACAAAAAATATTTTGACCCACAATATAAACTGTTATTTCATTATATTATTATGTGTCTTAGTCCTAAAACTGGGTCAATAGATCAGATGCCTTCAACCTTTCAACCTATTTTTCATTCCATCATAAATGAAACTTCTTTCAAGGCATCAAAACTATTTTTCAATGAACTGGTTTTACATCATCAAAATGATAAAAAGAGATTTTTGTTGTATCCAAGGTTTGTTATGCAGTGCATAATAAAAGAACTTGGTGAGGGAGTACTTGAGGGAAAAACAACAACTTTAAATCCTTTAACTGCTCAAGTATTCTCTAGGCACAACAAACCAGCACTTTTGCTTGAAGATGACCAAGGGGAAGAACAACCCATCCCCAAGGAACCCACATCTTCCAAACCCAAAAAGATAACTAAAAAGCCTAAACAACAAAAACCAAAAACAACCAAGTCACTGAAAAAGAAAGTTCAGGAACTGGAGAAACCTGAAACTACTGATGTGCAATCTGCACTTGAAAAGGAAGTGGCTGAAACATCCTCTCAGCACACTCCTTCTCCACCACCCAAAAGAAAACCTGTCACAGTTATATTTAAAAGAAAAAGATTTAAGAAACAAGTAACTGTTGACCCTGCCTTTGAAACTGCTGAAACCATTCCCACCCAAACTCCTGAACACCAACCCATCCAAACTACTGAACCTGAACCCTCACATACAACCATAGAAATTGCCCAACTTCTCTCAGGACTTAAAGGAACCCATTCACCACATGTCACTCCCCTTACAACACATCAAATTGGGGAGATGCCTTCAGAAGTTGACATGAATGTGGATCCCTTTAGCCCAACACAGAGAGATGAGGATGAACAAGGGTTTGTAAGCCCAAACTTACAAACTTTTGGTATTTTTGAGGCTGCTACTACTCACTTATCACCCAGTGGTGAACCTGAGGACAGTAGTAACATAGCTAAGACCTCAAATCTGGCAACTACTGATGAAGGCCTAAGGCCAGAAGTAGGAAAACCTCAGGACCAAGACAAAGAGGTTCATGAGACTACTGGTTTGGGTCCAGCTCATGATATAACTGATCCTGCCCTCTCTGAGGACACTATCAGGGATTCAGATGATTCCATTAAGTTGGTTGATGAATCAAAACTTCCACAAACTGAATTGACGGTTGATATTGAAGGTCCTGCATCTAAGGTCTCCAAGCTCAAGAAGCTGGTCACCAAAGATCAGGTTAAAGACCAGTTAGCCCAAAAATCCCCACAACTGGCATCTTCAGAGCAATCTGAAGATCACCCAAAACTCACCCCTTCACCAAAACAACCTACCCAATTCACTGGGCTCACAAGCATAGACTTGAACCAACTATGCAGCCCAGATGGTCCCCTGTATCAAGCACTCAAACAAATTATTACTGATCAACTCAAACCCTTCACAACTGCTTGGGAGTTAAAAGCTAACAATCAGTTTGGGTTGATCAACTCGAGACTTGCAGAGTTGAACAAGAAAATGGATGAAACTCAAGATCAACTTGCAAGGTTGTCTGCTGCAACATCTCATTCTATTCGGCTTCCAGAAGTGGATGAAGCCAAAAAGGGGGAGATGATTAAGGAACCAACAACAGATGCTACACAAAGACAAAATCCTGATCAAGAAGCTGATAGACCAACACAAAGACCAGGAAAAGAAGTAGCACCAGAGTTCAAGTTACCTAAGGCATCAGAGGTAACTGCTGATTACATTTCTCAAACTACTGAAGACAATCCTTCAGCAGTTGTGACCAAACCTACCACATCAGCAGTTCTACCTCCAAAACCATCATCAGAAGTTCCTAAGGCAACTGAAAAAGACCCTGCTCCCACTCCTTTGCCTACAACAACTTCCACAGCTGTTTTAAACCCTACTCCCATCAGGATGTCAAAAGAATTATTAGAGAAGAGTTTAAAAGAAGCTGCCAAGAAGGCAAAAGAAGACAGAGTATGGAACAGCCTAGAAACTAGAGAAGACTTGAACTATGATGAAAAACTGATCAAGTATCAAGAAAAACTTGATGAGCTTGAGGCTGAAGAGAGAGCACTTGAAGCTGCTGCTGAAGATGACAAAAGAGCACAGCTAATAAAATTCATTACAAAGAACTCCAAATCCAAACAAGTGGCCCTCAAGAAACTCTCAACACAAGAACTGACAAGAAGAGCTCAGATGCTATCTGACAGAATAGCAACTGAAAATGAGAGGAAAGCCAAAAGAGCCGAAGTGATTGAAGAATTAGTGGCTAATGACTATGGTTCAAAAGCCTCAATCAGCAAATGGAAAGAACAAACTCTCTATGAGGCTTACAAGAAACTCAAAGCAAAGAAAGCTGCTGAACCAGAAAAATTTGAAAGCCAAGAAGTCCAAACAACTTCTATTGTCAAAAGACCATCTGGTACATTAAGAAAGCCAGCCACTAAAAGAAAAGCAGATGGAGATCCCATTGTCAAGACTGACTTCAAGATGATTCTGTTAGAAGGAGATCAGTTGGTACATGGTGATTTTGATGTTGAAGAGAAACCCATCTTAACCCAATTCAGAGACAAGGCTACCTATGCTTATCAGTTACAACAATCCATTCAAGAAGAAACACATACAAGGGTTGTTACAGAGCATCACCTGCCCAATATGCCAATCCAAGGTGCTGCTGAATTACAAGGAAGTCAAGAGTCTCACCTGAGAGTCACTGAAATCGAAGACATTCCTCAATCAGGTCAACCTAAGGAAACAGGCTTGGTTTCCTATGCCTCTGACTTTGACAGGTCAAAGGTAAACATTGTGAAATGGTCATTTACTGAATCCAACTCAGTACTTGTGACCAGGAGAGACCGTTCAAGTAAGGTCTATAGAAACTCAAAGGAGTTGAGTGTTTTATCGTCCAAAGACCTTCTCACCATTCAACATTTAACACCTGAACTTGGTCCTCTCACTGAGCAACAAAGATGTACTCTTACCACCCGGATGACAGCAGAGATCTGGAGGATGTTAGAAGAGAGAAAAGGACAACAATAAAGGATAGATAAGGTTTTGGCTTCATCAATCCAGGGGGAGATTGTTGGGACGAAGAGGATTGAAGAAACCACCTTTTGATAACCTTAGTCTTTTCCATATCTGCCTAAGTATAGAACTGCTGAAGAACAAATAGAAGAAGTACTGAAGAACAAACACAAAGTACTGAAGAGTAAATTCATCAGAAGTTCTGAAGTCTAACCAGACATTTCACTGAAGAACTACTGAAGACAAACTGCTCATCAGCAGTTTGTCACTCATCAGCACTTTCCATCAGAAGCTTCTAACCGACTGAAAGATCAGCAGTTTTACTATTATATTGTTTTGTTAAAGTCTTGATTTCAAGTTTCAATGTACAGACTGATGTAAGCTTATCTTAGCATAATATCTTTGATAAATATCTTAGATTACTTCAGACTTCAGTTTTGTACAATAGTCTATAAATAGATGAGTTTGTTCATCTATTTTACATATGTGATTTTGTGTAATATCTTTGAAATTATATTGAAATCCTTCAAGCTTTAAACTTATAATTTCCACTTCACATCTGAGAAACATAAACTGCTATTACTGCTTTATACTTAGATCATTTATTGTTTCTCATTTACTATTCAGTTAAGGGGGAGTAATAACTCCTCATCAAAGTGATCTTTTAGACCTTTGAACACTTAACCTTCCGCTGCTTAATAACTCTTATATAAATCTGATCAAACACATAAGTGTTCATAGAAACAGCCACTGATCCAACACAAAGAAATTGCAGTTAACAGCTATCAGTGGTACAACCCTTGAAGCCGGCCATCCAAGATCGGCCTTTATCAGGTCGATTCCACCACTTCTTTGCAAGCTCAGATTGAGGCACTCTCAACTCGCCTCAACCAGCTGAGCAAAGCACAAGTCAATGCTATCACCACAGCAGATTTGCAGCCACAAGGCGGGAGTCTTCCTCAAGCCACTGTAGAACAAGTTGACTTCAAACCGCCCGCAAAACAATCCTTACAGCAATACGTATAATCCTGGCTGGCGTGATCATCCAAACTTCGGGTGGAAAAACAACAACAACACCATGCAACCACCCGGGTTCAGTCAACAGAACAACCAGCAACGCCCTCCAAACAACGGTTAGCCGTCCGTAGATGAAAGACTTGCAAAGCTTGAAGCCCGATCAGCAGCACGAATGGACGAGAAGTTCAACAACACCGACAAGAGACTTCAAGGACTCGAGTCCACCATCAGAAACTTGGAGGTCCATCTGGGAGTAATAGCCAAGTCTCTAGCAGAAAGACCCGTCGGAGGCCTTCCAAGTAAAACTGAAACCAACCCAAAAGCCAATGTTAGTGCTATATGTGACACCCAGGAAAATCCCACATCGGCCGTGGCCAGGAGAGATCCTTGGTTCATATGTAATCCAATTCCTCTTAAATCACCAACGCGTTTTGGGGCTTCATGTTAGTGGATGAGAGGAGAACTCCACAGTTAAGCGTGCTCAGGTGGGAGAAATTCCAGGATGGGTGACCTCCTGGGAAGTCTCCACCAGGGTAACCAAAAGCAAATCCGTGAGCTCTGGATGGGCAAAGCGGACAATATTGGTGGTGAGAGGGGCCGGATGTTACAGATGGTATCAGAGCCACTCCTGTGCCGTTCGGGATGGTGGGTGCATACCTCATCAGGGACGATGAGACTCTAACAGATGTTACAGGTATGCACCCACCATCCCGAACGGCACAGGAGTGGCTCTGATACCATCTGTAACATCCGGCCCCTCTTCACCACCAATATTGTCCGCTTTGCCCATCCAGAGCTCACGGATTTGTTTTTGGTTGCCCCGGTGGAGACTTCCCAGGAGGTCACCCATCCTGGAATTTCTCCCACCTGAGCACGCTTAACTGTGGAGTTCTCCTCTCATCCACTAACATTAAGCCCCAAAACGCGTTGGTGATTTAAGAGGCAGAACATTACTTATGATCCAAGGATCACTCCTGGCCACGGCCGATGTGGGATTTTCCCGGGGTGTCACACTATAACTCTTCGAAGCAGCCGCGTCTATCCTGAGCCAGCAGTACCTGCCGACGAAGAAGTTACACCACCCAGGGCGATTGATGAGGCAGAAGACGGACGAGCAGTATCAGAAATTCACCGAACTCCTAGGTCAGATCCATGTCAACTTGCCTTTCATAAAAGTCATTTAGGAAATGCCCAAGTATTCCAAATTCCTAAAGAACTTCTTGAGAAACAAAAAGAATCTCGAGGCAGTAGTCAAGGGAAACGCACTCGAGTGCGCTGCACTACTCCAGCAACATCTTCCTCCAAAACTGATTGATCCTAGAAAGTTCTTTTTGCCGTGCTCTATAGGCAATTTGCCTACGATTTATGCCTTAGCAGATCTAGGTGCGAGTGTTAATGTTATGCCCACTTACATCTACAAGCAGCTCAATCTGGGAGAACCGCGACCGTTGACAGCTACGATCGATTTGGTGGATAGCTCCATAAAGAAACCGGAGGGAGTCGTTGAAAACCCGCTCATCAAGATAGAAAATTCATCTTTCCAGTTGACTTCGTCATCCTCAACATCGGGGAGAGTCACGCTCCTATCATTCTCGGTCGACTGTTCTTAGCCACTGCACGAGCTACCATAGACTGAAGTGAGGGGATTCTGACACTTTGGGTTGGGAATAATAAATCGCACTATACGGCCGCTAGAAGGGAATACGCACCTGAAGACCCATTTGATGTGGCCCACTTCATTGATAGACAACTCGACTATCAATTGAAGAAAGCCAAAGGTGCACCAGTGATACAACTAGAAGAATCAGCAGTGGGGCTAACGTGGAGGCAGCCCGAATTCAATAGATTAGGACGAATAAGTTGAGAGGTTGTTGCATACGGTAGACGAGTCAGTCAAGAACCATCAGGTATGGTCGTTCACTCTTGATACTTTCTATCATCCAGGTATGCCCTCTCGGCATTAGGACCAGTAGCTTGTTTTTATTTTTATTTTTGTACTAATAAACTATTGAAGTTCATGCCAAGTGATTTCTCTCGAGCACGCATCCATGTAAGAGGCAGCTGCAGGGATCGGCCACACGTGGGGTGTTGGAAGACAAAAAGGGGAGATTGTTGTTCCTTTTGACTTGCTCGCTTTTTCTTTACACACACATATATTATTATCATAAAATTAAAAATGTGTAAAAGAATTAAGTGTGAGGTGTTTAAAATTCTTGCAAAATTTAAAACACCCAAAAGCAATCAGTAAACCGTAACAAAAAGGCAATGTTTTTAAAAGAGTTTTTGGAAACGAAAGCAATTTTCAAACCCTTTGAGTCAGCCCAGCGACTTTGCGGGAGATTAGGGAGGTTTTTGGTAAACAACGGAGCAGCCTGAGGTGTTCCCAAAAATTCCTTAAATAACCCCTACCCTTACATGTGAGAGTATTGAGCCTCATCGAGTACACCATCACTTATATACTATACATGCTCGTTCATTTGACTTGACAGATATTTCCCGATTGGCATGGCCCGATTAGAACTTGTGTGACTTATGTGAAGATGATCTAGGCACCTAGGGCTTACCCGTTCCGTCATCATTAGCCTTCCAGATATTTCCCACACACCTAGTTACCTAGTTTTGAGCCTTAGTGTGATACCCCGTAATTTCAGGTTAACACCTTAACTAGACTCTAGTTACTTGTACATACTTTTCATGCATTCTGATTAACTAGGGTTAGTTAGGATGAGCATACGTTGCACAGTTATAGGTTAATAACTGCAAGAAATGGTAATTCGGGGGAATTACCGGACTACGTACACAAGTAGGTAACCCAGAACGTTGGTGACTTGGTGAAATGTGATTATTATAAACTTACATGTTAATATTATGTGCCATTATGTGCTTATGTGAACTTAGATGATTATACGTTAACGGATTGGTAACCGGGACGGGACGGACCGGGATCCAGATATGTATGACGAACGTTGTTGTGCCTTTTTGAATATTAATGTTTGGAATATTGATATTGTAAAGTGGTTAGGGTTATAGAACAAATAAAATAAAAATTCTGAATTTTGGTCTCCCCCGCGGAGCGCGGCAGGAAAAGGAACATCCCCACGGTCCGCGAGGGGGTATAATTAAACCTGAGATTTTATGCAAGGACCGCGCCAGGAATTTAAAACTCCCCGCGGTCCGCGACAGCATTAAAACGTGGAAAACAAGTTTAGGCCTCTTTAAAACGATTTTAACCCCAAGCAACCTCATTACCACAACCCTGATCGCCCAATACACCTGGTTTACGAAAAATACAACCCTTAGTACCTGCTAAGGCTTAAGAACACCATTCGGGAGGCTTGGAGAGCATTCGGTTGGTGATCTTTATGTTGTTTCGGTATACTTCTGTAACATGTTTTAATCCCTTCTAATATGTTTTTAAACATCATAATCATGTTTGTCCAGGTCTGAAACATGTTTATAAAAGTTAAAACTTGGGTTTTATAAAGTTTAAAAAGGATTAATCATGATGTATTGATGTGTGAAATGTGTAGTAAATAAATCGGTCAAGTTTTAAAAATGGAAAAACCTACAAAACCAGCCACTAACGGCAAGTGTACCGGTCGCAGTGTAGCAGAGCAAGTAAGTCCGGAATATCTAACCGTGGACACAATGTGGCGACTCTCGGTACCAGAACTCTATCGACTCCTAGCCTAGCAAATCGGATTTTTGTGATTTTTATTAATTACTAATTACTAAAGCAATAAACTAAAAGGCTCAAACTAACAGATAGCGGAGGATTAATACGGAGGAAAATCAGAGATGGGAAAGGCAACCACCTAGGTATCGAATCCTACTAATGAAATTGGAACTGCCCCGGCTTTGGAAACTATGTTGGCAATCAGGATCTTATAATATTCACCCCTAGTATCCTAGTGGCTATCGGATCATTTACCAAGACTGACCGAAAGGAATCCTAAAGGCTACTAATCTCACTGATTGGTTAGATCACCTCTTGGTCTCACTAATAATGCTAAAGTACTCGCTAGACTGGTTTAGATTTCTCACTTTCCAATCACAATACACCCTAAAGTGCAAGGAGTAACCTCTAAAGTCAATCTATGACACAGATAAGCAAATAATACTAGAGAACCTAGGAAAACCTGATCTCTCAGTGTTTCTAGCCTAAACCTCTAGCACCAAAGACAAACCTGACTACCTATCACCTCTCGGTCTCCAAAGTAGGAAGAATACTAATTACCTCTAAACTCCCAATTAATATTCCTATGGAATTTATGCCTAAAACCATGAAGTAAATTACAAGCACAAAGCAAGTAATTCTAACAAGCATCCAAACATGAAAGACATTCACTAAGACACTCGTGGAACATCAAAAGATCATAAATTAGTAAAAAGTACGCACACACATCATAGAATCATAAACAAGTTTCTTACTAAAACATAAATCCAACTATAAAATCCAAATCCGAAACATAAACCAAAATCAAAAAGTCATCATGTCAAACCTAGGTGGCCACTAATGTTTTAGCTAAACATAATAGTAGTGGAACAAGATAAAAACATAGGTTCAAAATATAGCGAAGTCATGGTACCAAAATTTATAAACACAAAGTAAATAAATATAAAAGCTATAACTTGCAGTGATCAAACCCGAGCCTTTATACTTGAACCAGCCTTCTTCTCCTTCAATAATAAATCTCCCCCCCAATCGAGCTCTTCGCTACTCTGCTGCTGTGGTTTTCTTTTCTTTCCCTTGGCGGCTGTTCAGATCTTCGAATTAAATGTGTCGTCCAAATAATAATTTGCCACCACAAAATTTCCGTTTGTTTGGACTTGGGCCACGAGCCCAAGTCATTTCTTTTCTTGTTTTTTTTTTTAAATCTTTATTATTAATATTATTATTATTATTATTATTAGGAGTAGTATTAGTATGCTCCAAGATCGCTTCTCGGGTGTTTCTTGGCTCGACCAAAATTCCTCGTTTATGCTCCAATATCCATGAACGCCTGATCTCAAGTGTTGGTGTCTCGATTAAAATTCTTTTACTTTGAGCTCATTTTCTCCAAACACCTATAAAATAATAAAATAAATAAATATATAATAAAAACAACACAAAGCGAATAGAAACCTGACCAAATAATATACAAAATATATAGAAAAAGAGATGTGTTTTGCAACACATCAAACATCCCCACACTTAAACCTTTTGCGTCCCGAAAAAGAATTATACAAAATCCCAAACAACATTTTCAACAAAGCATTTAACAAAACGATAGCATCAAACAAGGTCAAAAGCAGGCTACGAAATCAACAAGCATGGCGGTTTCACAAGACTTACATCGTTCAAAAGGCTGACTAGTCAAGATGATACAGTTTTAAAAACAAGACCTACCTAGTCAAGCTTCACTTACCTTCAAGCAACCGACTATGCACCTGTAAGCACCCCTCACAATATCACTCATCTCTCGGTTATATACTAATTGGAGTGAATCTCTCAAAACCGAACTATGAAGCAAAATTATCATAAGCTTGTACGTCAATCAAATCTCCACCTAATTGCTAACACTAACACAAATCAAGAGGACTTCGAAAGGGTAGGTAAGGGTTAAAGGTAGGAAATTTTATTGGGAAAAATTGGCTAAAAAGAAAAATAAGAGATAAACCGGATAAACCATGAACATATAAATTCTAATTCTTTGGTCTTCTCGACCCACAACCTTTATTCTATTTTTTTCTTTTTTCTCTCTTTTTCATATAATTTTCATTCTGTATTTTTTTCTTTTTTTTCAGTTTTTTTTGTGTGTCAGCTGCTCTTTATGTTGATATTGTTTTTTTTTTCACATTACATAAATATATACAATCCGGTAATCAAATATAAAATAAAATGGGTGACAAACGAAAGGTTTAGGCTCAAAGTGGTTTCTAAAGGTAAATGGTGAAATGGGTCAAATAACAAAAACAAACGAAAAGGCTAAACAAAAATGGGTAATCCTAATGCCTCTATCATATCTATGTCAAGTCCAAGCCCATGGTCTCAAAATACATCAAAACGCACAAGTTCTAAAATAATGCAACAAAGTCGGTATATCACACATGAAATGAAATAGTGAATATTTATATATAATAGTTAAGGCTCAAAACTCACTGTCATGTGAAAATAAAGGTTACCGATACTAGCAAGTGCAAAACCAGTTAACCATCCAGCTTGATCCACTATCCTAGGCACCCCAAACATTTTATTTCAGAAAAACAACTCAGTCAAGCCTACTATCCCGCAACTTAAAGAAACATATGCTAATACCCGTAAACCCGACAATCGACCCCGCTTTTAACCGACGTATTACATTGAAAAGGTTCGTTTACTACGCGCAAAAAGGATCGGGACTAACACAAAACCAACTTTTTTTTCTTTTTTTTATTTGTTTGTTTTTTTATGACTCAACCTACAACTAAACGAAATAAAAAACGAAGTCTCACATCCCCACACTTAGAAAGGCACAGTGTCCTCAATGTACTCCAGGATAAAACGCAGACTAAAAATAAAAATACAAAAATAAAGAAGAAACGGAAAAAAAATTATAACAACAAATAAATAAATAAATAAATGGAACGAACTCCCCTGGAATATGTGGCGATAGCTCGCAAAAAGTGTCCCGTCCGTCCATCATCTATAGCCGTATAGCATTTCCTTCGCGGCCATAGTCGGAATCCTGCAAAAATAAACTAAAAAGAAAATGAAAGTAGAATGACATAATGACAAGTGAGATGCCTGTTTACAAAAAAATAATTTTAAAATCGACCCCCACCTGAATGGAGATTGAGTACGGGCGGGGGAGATCCATTAGTTAAAAAGGCCAAGGCAATCCCACAAGACTCGATAAACTAAAAATAAATTAATAAATAAAAATATAAAAAAAATTAAAATAAAGAAGAATGAAAATAAAATAAAAGAAAAAGCATATCTGGCGAATGATGATACAAAACTCTACACTTGGGTTTTAACCCAAGTTCAATCAGGTGGCTTCTCTTTTATCCACCCTTTATCCAACCCGTTTAATTCAGATCGTTCACCATTGTTCGTCAAAAAACGAATGGTGAATCTAGTGTAATGTTTGAAAAATTCAAACGGGTCAGAGCATCTATTCCTACACTTACCTCGACCAAACCTTGTATGTGGCATATGATGAGACGTATGGTCCATATATCTTCTCGCCCTCTCCCATGATTTCCTAGGTTGTGGTGGCAGTCCACTTCCTAATTTCTGTACGGGCCGGCTATCCTAATTATGATGAGGTGGTTTAGAAATCCCCAATAATTGTTCCTTTTCCACTACCACCTCATCTTCTTCTCTGTTTGGTGTATCTTTGAACTCCATTGTTGGCTCCCCCATAAGTAACTTTTCTAAAAATGTAAGATCACCAACCGAGTCAAATTCTCCATCTTCATGAGTTGGTAAATTATCCAACTCCTCACCAAACTCGTCCTCCCAAGATGGTATATGCATATCTTCTTCCTCATCTTCCATATTTTCCTCCTTCTTATTAAGATCTTCAATCAACCCGACATCTTCTTCAACCTCACTACCACTCCAAAAATCATCTTCAATGGGTTCTAATTGGACCAGAGGTGGGACTTCTTCGTCCATTATCGTCTCTGGTGCTGGAGTGACATCATATGGTTGTAAGTATGGATCTTCCCCTTCATACCAATCTACATAGATCCTTGGTACTGAAGAGACAAAAATGCTATCGGGTTCTTTCCAAACATGCATATAGTGATTTTGCATTTGTGTGTAGATGCCTTCTTCATTGTAACCAGCTTGGTCGCGCTCTCTTATGTAGTCTGCTATACTCTTTGTTTCACTAGCAGGCATTTGATTGTAGATGCGTTCTTCATTGTAACCAGCTTGGTCGCGCTCTCTTATGTAGTCTGCTACAGTCTTTGTTTCACTAGCAGCTGCCATCCTAAAAGTTTAACTGTATACAGACACTAAACAAACAGATCACGGGCACCAGATAGAGAGAATATATAGAAAAAATAAATAAATAAATAAAAATAAAGAGAAGAAAAATAACTAAAAATATCTACAAAATGACTAGATCCCCGACTCGGGTCGTCCTCGAAAGCGCAATGTGTAGAAACGGCGCCAAAAACTTGATGTGTGAAATGTGTAGTAAATAAATCGGTCAAGTTTTAAAAATGGTAAAACCTTCAAAACCACACACTAACGGAAAGTGTACCGTCGCAGTGTAGCAGAGCAAGTAAATTACAAGCACAAAGCAAGTAATTCTAACAAGCATCCAAACATGAAAGACATTCACTAAGACACTCGTGGAACATCAAAAGATCATAAATTAGTAAAAAGTACGCACACACATCATAGAATCATAAACAAGTTTCTTACAAAAACATAAATCCAACTATAAAATCCAAATCCGAAACATAAACCAAAATCAAAAAGTCATCATGTCAAACCTAGGTGGCCACTAATGTTTTAGCCAAACATAATAGTAGTGGAACAAGATAAAAACATAGGTTCAAAATATAGCGAAGTCATGGTACCAAAATTTATAAACACAAAGTAAATAAATATAAAAGCTATAACTTGCAGTGATCAAACCCGAGCCTTTATACTTGAACCAGCCTTCTTCTCCTTCAATAATAATTCTCCCCACAATCGAGCTCTTCGCTACTCTGCTGCTGTGGTTTTCTTTTCTTTCCCTTGGCGGCTGTTCAGATCTTCGAATTATAATGTGTCATCCAAATAATAATTTTCCACCACAAAATTTCCGTTTGTTTGGACTTGGGCCACGAGCCCAAGTCATTTCTTTTCTTGTTTTTTTTAAATTATTATTATTATTATTATTATTATTATTATTATTATTATTATTATTATTATTATTATTATTATTATTATTATTATTATTAGGAGTAGTATTAGTATGCTCCAAGATCGCTTCTCAGGTGTTTCTTGGCTCGACCAAAATTCCTCGTTTATGCTCCAACATCCATGAACGCCTGATCTCAAGTGTTGGTGTCTCGATTAAAATTCTTTTATTTTGAGCTCATTTTCTCCAAACACCTATAAAATAATAAAATAAATAAATATATAATAAAAACAACACAAAGCGAATAGAAACCTGACCAAATAACATACAAAATACATAGAAAAAGAGATGTGTTTTGCAACACATCATGTATGCGTTGGATATTATGTGTTTTGCATGATATTACTTGTTCTTGATGTTGTGGACTATTAGGGTTGATGAATGATAATATAAACATGTATCTTGCTAGTTTATGATTAGATAATGTCTTATAAATGTTGTAGGATGTTTATTTGGTGTTGTTGATCGATAATATGCAACTAGGGTTCGATATAGTTGATGTTATTGAATGATTGGAACTTGGACAGAATCTGAATGTTAACTTGTAGGGTCTGTTAGTGGAGAACTCTTATCTGTTCAGGGTGATCGTGGTGGTGCCATGTTGGGCATCATCTCTTTCTTGAAAGCCCAGAAGTGTATTCGGAAGGGCTACCCAGCCATATTGGCTAACATTTCTGATACTCGATCTGAAGTTGAAACAAAATTGAGGACATCCCTGTAGTTCGGGATTTTCCAGATGTCTTCCCAGAGGAACTACCTGGACTTCCACCTGTTCGTCAAGTGGAATTTCAAATTGATCTTGCGCCAGAAGCGGCCCCAGTTGCGCGCGCACCGTACCGCCTAGCACCGGGCGAACTTGAAGAACTATCTACCCAACTCCAAGAGCTATTGAACAGGGGTTTCATTAGGCCTAGTTCTTCACCATGGGGAGCCCCAGTCTTATTTGTTAAGAAGAAGAATGGGAGTTTCCGCATATGCATTGTTACCGGGAGTTGAATAAGGTGACAGTTAAAGAACCGCTACCCTTTGCCTCGTATTGGCGACTTATTCGACCAGCTTCAAGGGTCAAGTTTCTATTCCAAGATTGACTTAAGGTCAGGGTATAACCAGCTGAGAGTCCGAGAGGAGGATGTGGCGAAGACAGCCTTTCGAACTCGTTATGGGCACTATGAATTTTTGGTAATGCCATTTGGGCTAACCAACGCACCAACTGTGTTCATGGACCTTATGAACCGTGTGTGCAAGCCTTATTTGGACAAATTTGTCATAGTGTTCATAGATGACATCTTGATCTATTCCAAGAGTAGGGAAGAGCATGAGCAACACCTGCGGCTGATCTTGGAACTCTTGAGAAATGAGCAGTTGTATGCAAAGTTCTCTAAATGTGACTTCTGGATTCGTGAGGTCCAATTTTTGGGTCATGTAGTGAACGAGGCAGGAATACATGTCGATCCTGCCAAGATTGACGCGATTAAAAAGTAGGAGGCTCCTAAGACTCCTACGGAGGTGCGACAGTTCCTTGGCCTTGCAGGGTATTATCGCAGATTCATTGAGGGATTCTCAAAGATCGCTCAACCCCTCACTGCTTTGACACAGAAGGGGATTACTTACAAGTGGGGAGATGCCTAAGAATCTGCTTTTCAGTAGTTGAAGGCAAAACTTTGCAGTGCACCTATATTATCACTACCTGAGGGTACGGAGGACTTCGTGGTGTACTGTGATGCATCTATCCAAGGTTTAGGGTGTGTTTTGATGCAGCGCGATAAGATGATCGCGTATGCTTCACGGCAGCTAAAGGTTCATGAGAAGAATTACCCCACCCATGACTTGGAACTGGGAGCGGTGGTTTTCGCTCTCAGAATTTGGAGGCACTATCTTTATGGAACAAAGTGTATAATCTTCACTGATCACAAGAGCCTCCAGCACATATTTGATCAGAAGGTGCTGAATATACGACACCGTCAATGGGTCGAGCTCCTGAATGAATATGACTGTGCCATCAGGTATCATCCAGGGAAGGCTAATGTAGTAGCAGATGCCTTGAGCTGTAAGGAAGCAAAACCCAAGCGAGTGCGAGCCTTAAAACTTACCATACATTTTAATCTGCCTAACAAAATACCTGAAGCCCAGGGCGAGGCTTTGAAAAAGGAAAACATCGGGCTGGAAACGTTGCACGATGCTGACAAACACCTGGAACTGAAGACATATGGGCTTCAGTACTTCATGGATCGAGTCTAGATTCCACGTTTTGGGGATCTCAGACAACTAGTGCTTGATGAGGCTCACACATCTCGTTATTCGGTACATCCTGGTTCGGATAAAATGTACCAAGACCTCAAAAATCTTTACTGGTGGCCAAACATGAAAGCAGAGATAGCTACTTATGTTAGTAAGTGCCTAACATGTGCTAAGGTTAAGATTGAATATCAAAAACCTTCAGGCTTACTCCAGCAACCAGAAATCCCTATGTGGAAATGGTATGGAATCTCTATGGACTTTATCACAAAGCTCCCTAGAACGCCAAGTGGGCATAAAATGATTTGGGTCATCATCGATCGTTTGACTAAATCAGCACATTTCCTTGCAATAAAGGACACAGAAAAGCTGGAGAAGTTGGCCAACATCTATATCAAAGAGGTTGTCTCTAGGCACGAGGTGCCTACCTCTATCATATCTGATCGCGAAACGCGATTTACATCCCATTTTTGGGAAACTCTCCAAGATGCTTTGGGGACTCGTTTAGACATGAGCACAGCCTATCACCCCTCAGACGGATGGACAGTGTGAACGTACCATCCAAACACTAGAAGATCTACTACGAGCGTATGTGGTGGACTTTAGAAACAATTGGGACAAGCACTTGCCTCTGATTGAATTCTCTTATAACAATAGTTATCACACTTCGATTCAGTGTGCGCCTTTTGAGGTACTTTATGGACGCAAGTGTAGATCTCCCCTCTGCTGGACTGAAGTTGGGGATAGCCAACTGACAGGTCCCGAACTTGTGCATGAAACTTCTGAGAAGATAGTGCAAATCAGAAACTGGATGGCTGCTGCTCGTGATCGACAGAAAAGCTATGCTGATAAACGTAGGAAACCTTTGGAGTTCTAGGTTGGGGACAAGGTACTATTGAAGGTGTCACCATGGAAGAGTGTGATACGCTTCAGAAAACGGGGCAAACTGAACCTATGATACGTTGGACCATTTGAGATTGTCAAAAGGGTTGGTCCAGTAGCCTACGAATTAAATCTGCCCGAGGAACTCAGTGGAGTACACAACGTATTCCATGTATCGAATCTGAAGAAGTGTCTGTCAGATTCAACATTAGCAGTGCCACTGGAGGAGATCCAGGTGGACGAACAACTACGGTTCGTGGAAGAACCAGTGGAAATTCTTGAGCAGGGCGTCAAGAAACTCAGGAAAAGCACCATACCTATTGTTAAGGTGCGATGGAATTCCCGTCTGGACCGGAATACACGTGGGAACGCAGGGATCAGATGCGACTCAAATACCCACATCTCTTTACAGAACCTGAAATCGTACATAGATCAAACGCGGAACATAAAGCAGCTCTTTCAAAGTGAATTTCGGGGCGAAATTCCTTTCAACTTGAGGATGATATGACATCCGGGAACCAAGCATACATTTTCTTAGCTGGCTTTATCGTTTGCTTGCTGAATTTCGGGACAAAATTCTTTTCAACTTGGGGATGATGTGATACCCCGTAATTTCAGGTTAACACTTTAACTAGACTCTAGTTACTTGTACATACTTTTCATGCATTCTGATTAATTAGGGTGAGTTAGGATGAGCATACGTTGCACAGTTATAGGTTAATAACTGCATGAAATGGTAATTCGGGGGAATTACCGGACTACGTACACAAGTAGGTAACCCGGAACGTTGGTGACTTGGTGAAATGTGATTATTATAAACTTACATGTTAATATTATGTGCCATTATGTGCTTATGTGAACTTATATGATTATACGTTAACGGATTGGTAATTGGGACGGGACGGACCGGGATCCAGATATGTATGACGAACGTTTATGTGCCTTTTTGAATATTAATGTTTGGAATATTGATATTGTAAAGTGGTTAAGGTTATAGAACAAATAAAATAAAAATTCTGAATTTTGGTCTCCACCGCGGAGCGCGGTAGGAAAAGGAACATCCCCACGGTCCACGAGGGGGTATAATTAAACCTGAGATTTTATGGAAGGACCGCGCTAGGAATTTAAAACTCCCACGCGGTCCGCGACAACATTAAAAACGTGGAAAACAAGTTTAGGCCTCTTTAAAACGATTTAACCCCAAGCAACCTCATTACCACAACCCTAATCGCCCAATACACCTGGTTTACGAAAAATACAACCCCTAGTACCTGCTAAGGCTTAAGAACACCATTCGGGAGGCTTGGAGAGCATTCGGTTGGTGATCTTGAAGTGCTTTCGGTATACTTCTAATCCTAACATGTTTTAATCCCTTCTAATATGTTTTAAACATCATAATCACATTTTTCCTGGTCTGAAACATGTTTATAAAAGTTAAAACTTGGGTTTTATAAAGTTTAAAATTGATTAATCATGATGTATGCATTTGATATTATGTGTTTTGCATGATATTACATGTTCTTGATGTTGTAGACTATTAGGGTTGATGAATGATAATATAAACATGTATCTTGCTAGTTTATGATCAGATAATGTCTTATAAATGTTGTAGGATGTTTATTTGGTGTTGTTGATCGATAATATGCAACTAGGGTTCGATATAGTTGATGTTATTGCATGATTGGAACTTGGACAGAATCTGAATGTTAATTTGTAGGGTCTGTTGCGTGGGTTAAATTCATTGTTTTGTTCTATTCTTTACATGGTTGTAATGTACATGGTCTTAGCTTTTCGTAATGGGAAAAATCGTCCGATTTGGACTTCGTTTGAGTAGTTTTTGGAATTTTATTTGATACGAGGTCATATCAGATTTTCGGAGTTGTAAATTGGGTCAACTTTAAACGGTTATAACTTGAGTTTTACAAAGATTTAAGCTTTGAAATTTGGACAGTTGGTCGACATTGGAAAAACTCGGCTTTTTCAAGTGGATTCACCCCGTTTGGGTGAATACACAATTTATGGGAATTTTTCTACTAAACTGACATGTTGAGGAAGTTTTCTGGACATAGCTGTGTTGTACAAATTTTAATAATTTTTGTATTTGGTTTTAAGACAAAACAAAAATATAGGTTAGCAACCGAATCCTAATGAATACTCAGTAAATATTTGGGACTTTAATTAATTTGTTAAGTATTTTAAATAGTTCGTTTTTCATAGCGCACAATCTGCCCTAAAAACGAAGATTGTGTATGGAGTCTTTATGTGACTATTTGGAGTCTTATATGGTATGTAATTGACATGAACTTGCTTGGACACTTGTATGAGATGTATTTGAGATACTAGATTGATAATAATCACTATGATCACCAACGGGTTACGTAGGACTTACTTGTGAATCTAGAGTCATTAGGTGTCACTACACGGGTTTTAACATTTAAACGTCTTGGACAAACGGGTTATATGGTGTATTAATTATACACATATACTCACTTAGTAATACTTGTAATAAGGAGTCGGTATCACCCTATTGTTTGGAGTTTGGATATTTTGCTTGCAACCTAAGGTGAGTTTCACTACTTTTTCTCGAAAGCATGCATCTCGGGTTTGGGACAACTTTGGTAAACGTTTTCTAGTCCGGTTTGGGACTGCTCTTGCAACTCAGGTTTTGACTCCTTGTGTGGGTCAGGTTTTTGGACTCCTTGGGTGGGTTACGCTTTTATCAGTTTAAAACTTTATTGTCCTTTATGAACTAAACACACTCTATCATTTAAAGTCCTTGCATATTATTGGGTTAATCGTTGTAGGCAAACGGGGTATTAGTTGATAGCGCTATTAGGTTGTGCAGCAACCTCATGCTTGAGGTGCTTGTGTCACGGGAATGAACTTTTGACCACACTCTAAAGGAGCTAAACTGCTAGTGTTGATAGACGCTAGTGCTGAGGCAAAACTTATAACAACTTCTGTATGTTCCCAATAATCAACTGTTTAGTTACAATGAGTGGGCTAGCTAACCCTGACAAGCTTAAACTGAAAAAACTTGAACTTTTGGGTCTTGAGGACCTGCGCTTTTACTTGGTTACGTGGTTTTTGGAAACCTACGCGTTTACTTACTCATTTACTTTAATTAGTGAACTCACCAACATTGTTTGTTGACCCACCATATACATGCTTTTGCAGGTAGTTCGCTTCCGGTGTCACGATTAGGGAGCACTACACGTTCATTGGATTTGGGGTCTTGGGAATACACTTAAACTACATATCATGCTTTTATGTTTGTCTCTATATGGTTTTAATTTGGGTGCGTTGTTTTGCGCATGGTTCTAAAAGATTTAAATTTGGTTTACGCTTTCACAGCTTAACTAAACTTGGTTTTTGAAAACGAACTAAATGGTTTGGGCATTTAGAGTTCGTTTGTATAACTTATGGCTATGGGATCCTGGTATGTCATGCGCCTCGCGGTAAAACTCTGCAGTGGAAATTTGAGGGTGTGACACTTAGCCTTTTTCATTTCCTTTCGTCCATTTAGCCCCTGCCATGACGAAACTAGGGAAGTGTTGAGGTATTGAAAAAGCTCTTTAGCAATTTTGGGACTTTGAAGCATAGGCCGCACATCAAGAAATCAAAATCAAGATCGAGAAGAGGCTACAAAAGAAAGCCATCAAAAAGAGCATACCAAGAATCAAGAAGTCATCCAGCCAGCATCACGTGAAATCTGTGTTTAGTTTATCTTTTTATTTTAAAAAAAAAGAGTGTGAACAACGATGCTAAATCAAAAAAGGGATCGAGAGAACTTCAAAAGAGAAGCTTTGCAACACTTTCTGAAAAGACCGAAGTGACCGACACAACCTAGTGGAGGCTATTAGGCGGCCCTCGCGCCGAACGATTCACAAGAAAAGGCCATCGTCGAGCTACAAAAGTCCCAAGGAAGATCAGCAAAGTAAACTTAGAAGATCGCCAGAAGATTCCAGTCAATGCCTCAAGCACTAAACCCGAAGTTAGTCATGGTGGTAGACTCCATTCCTACCCTATTTTCCACTATCCCACCAAAAATAACCCATGAAAGTCCTCTTGATTCACACACTCTACCTCAATAAAAAGTGGTGGTGTTGCGATTTGCACCCAAGCCTATGATTCGAGTCAGTCATCAGGTAGAATTTGAGCGTTCACCCCAAAATACAACCCGAGTGAATGAGAGGTGTGAGGAAAAGGAAAAAAAGGGACGCATTAGGAATTGTTTCGCCATGTCTTACCCTATACCATGCCCGAAATCCCGAAAGTTTATTAAGTTAGACTCTTAGGAGGGTAAGTTGAACTCGGCACATCGAGTTGGACTTGCAATTTTATCCCAAAAAGAATTGCCTAATGTTCGGTTTGCTTGAGGACAAGCAAAAGCTCAAGTGTGAGGTGTTATGATGTGCCGAGAAATTGATATGCTTTCACTTATGATTATCACCCGTTTTAACCCTAAAATCATGCGTTTATCTTTGTTTTGTCTGGATTTATGCTTCTTTGTTGATAATTGCAGGTTCGGAGGTCCGATGATGAAAAGAAGTGAAAAACCGCACAAAATGACACAAAACAGACAAAGATTTGAAGACTTTGAAGGCCTGCCAGACATGGCACGGCCGTGCCCTAGGTCGTGCCACCCTCGCGGGTCAACAAGTCAACATTTCCAAATCAAACGAGGTCAATTTCAGTGTTTCAGAAGGTGCACGGGCGTGCTCAGGTGTATGGCACGAACGTGTTTTACTCCAGCGTGTTCTCTAAGGCAAAAACCGACCAAGACTGACAAGACGTTTGCAATTCTGAAAGTGCACGGGCGTTACAACTCCCTTGGCACGGGCGTGCTTGCTCCCAGGACAGACAAGACTGCATGCAAGGACTCTGCAAACGTACTTGATGTCTTGCACGGGCGTGCCAGGTTAATGTCGAGGGCGTGCTTGAGCTGAAATGCCTATAAATAGAGGCCTCCACCCCACATTTTGAGGGATCCCTTCTCACTCGAAACTCCACACTTCTCCAGAGTGTTTCTGCCTTCTTTGAGGATCTTTGGTGTCTTTTGGAGCTTGGGATCACTCCATAAACACCTTGAGAGAGAGAGAGGAATCACATAAACCAACCAAATCCTTTAAAAATCTTCATATCACCTTCATGATGTTTTGTACACCAACCTAACCTTGTGAGCTTGTTGTATCCACCATGCTAGGCTAGATTTCTGTTGGTGTTGCTAGGGTGATGATGGAAACTTGGTATGAATAAATATAGTTTATCTTTTTATTTTCAAGTGGTGTTTTGTGTTCTTAATAATTCTAACTAAATTTAAAGTTTGTTTAATGGTCTAATTAATAAATCACCTAGTCTTTGTTCTTGTGGGTGTTTTGATAGGAAGTGGGAGGACTCATGAGTATACCCATGGTGTGTAACAACCCACGCACTTGTCATCTAACCTAATCTCGCGAGTAGTGATTAGCCCATTTGTGGGTAGAAATACACACACTTTGTGGCTTAATCCTCTATTATCAAAATCTCATTTAGGGTTGGTACGGTCTTTATACTTGGTCCTAGTGATAAGTCAAGGTTTATTCTTTTGACTTGGCTTCATTGTCTATGTGATAGTCTTGGCGCAGTTTAAGCTTTGATGAACCAGTGGTGATAGAAAACGGTCTTTATTTTCTGTCATTATTATACTGCCGCACAGTTAATAATAGAACACTCACTTTTTGATAAATTAATTAAAGCAAGTAAAAGGTGCACGTGTGCCGGTTGGTCACGACCCTTTTATGATATTAAGTGGTAATTTATTCGGTCATGCTCCGGCCACCGGTAAATTATTCATAAAAGTTTAAATAGTTAGATGTCTATATCGCAACATTGGGAGGCGGGTAATTCGAGGTTGAGTCGACATAGTCTAGAGTCACTTTATTTTCAGTGTTGAGAGGTGAGCTTACCAGTTCGGGAGACCCTCATAGTAACCTCAAGAACACAGTTGTTTGTACAGCTTTTGCGATAACAGTCACCTCTAGAAAATGCTGTTGCAATTCTAAGTTAAGCATAAGTGCGCAGCTCGAACACACCACTTAAAATAAAGATAACTATTTTCATACCAGGTTCCATCTGATCCCGAAGCAACACCATTGTTTTGTCATTGATTTCTCTTAAAAGTTTACATCTCTCTTTTTACTTTACTTTTTCTCCACGTTATTTAAAAAGTCTTTTTAGAAAGTAATTTTAGGAAGCTGAGTAGGAAAAATCGTGTCAACGGATTCGATACTCGGTACTTGCACATTTCTATACTATACACGATAGGTCTGCTTGCCTGTTGTGCTAAGTTTAGAATATTGAAGCAACTATCGTTTTAAACAATAAATTTAAAACTTTTGAAGTGGCTAAACTGTTTTCCCAACTTATTCACCTTTTCATCACCACTCTTAGCATATCTTTCGGGATTTGCTCTTTTTGAAAAGAAGTTAAGTTTTTATTGAAAACCAGCACGCATCATATGTATATGACTTATAAGAAATATATATATATATATATATATATATATATATATATAAGTTTATATTTACATTATAATTTTACTAATATTTAGTTATTTGAATTATATAGGTGGAAGGATATGCCAAATTAACCAGCAAGCGTCTTAATTTATGTCAGCTGCCCATACACCCTTTAGTGAGAATTTTGGTGTGATTCAAAACACTACTAGATCAGTGATGTCTAGCATTCGTGTAGGCGATCGTTTTAATTATCCTTCACGTCTACAGAATCACCTGGTTGGTTTGGTTGCTGACGAAAATCGACCTCAAAGAGTGTGGGGGCGTACGCAGAATCAGAGGCATGTTGGTGTTCATGATGAAGAAGAAGAACCGGAAAATTGTAACACCCCGAAATTTCGATGGACGTGTTACAAGTAGAAGGACTAAGATTGGCATTCTTGAAACTAGGTTTTAAGTTAAAACAAACAATCAGGGATTCATTGTTGCTTATGGATACTTGAGGGGCTGATGTTGTCATATTGTTATACTTGATTATGATAATAATAATAATATCACAAGTGTGGGTCGATGTTCAACATCACACCAGACACAAACACACCCAAGAAACACACACATAAGCATAATGATCAAGAACAAGCTAGAATTGAAGCTGAATCAAAGGGGCTTTTGTGAGTTATAGTCTATAAACGATTAATCAAGCCTTATACAACACTCAGGTATCTTTTATATCACCTAAATTGATGAATTTAGAAGTTAAGGTGATTTTGATGAAATCTTGCATGTTAGATTTTATGATTAATTGTTGTTATGAAAGGTGTCCCTAGTACAAGGGAACCTTAGGATCAACAAATTCTGTTATAAATTGTGTTAGTTTACCCAATTGGGAGGAATACCTATAATGACTTGGTGGGTAGCGATGTCTATGTGCAACAAGTGTGCTCATAGATTTAATCAATAGATAAGACTTAGATTACGATGTTGGATTGTTTAGATTTCATCCTTATAACAAATTAAGGCTGTATAAGTGATTGGTAGATCATTCGGCTTGAAAATACCCAAAAGGGGTGTCTTAATAATTCATGCCCACCAAGTGTTTGTTAAAATGCCTAAAAGTATGAAACTTGGATTAAAATATGTGAATATGATGTTTTGATGAAAACCAACAAGAAAATGGATGATCACATGAATCCTTGTACGGAATTTGGGCCTAATAATCTATATGGTCAAATTCAATCTCAAGTAGCAAGAGCGAGGCTATCGAAGGTCAAGGATCTAAGTTATCATGTGGATTGGAGCACGCTTAAAGGTAAGTCACTTGATGACTTTAATCTCGTTATATGTCGATGTTATATGCCTTTAGACGTAGTTATTTATACTTGAACGACACTGCGAGAGCTCTCAATAGGAAGCTCAAATTCGATTGTGACTCAATGGAAAACAACCTAAATTGAAGGTTAGGGATATGCCAGGTACGTGTCACTATGACTCGTATGCATATGTAGAGTCTCTAGTTTAATGTTGCTTGTATTGCTTTTGATATGGAATGCGCCTTGTGATTTCCAAACACCCCATGATTCATTGTTGAGAAGACCTTATGAACCATTCAGACCGGGCACGCATTGATCGGGTAAACGGTTCAAGAAGTTGAATGTTCAAGCGTAGCCACCATGGTAGAATGAAATGCATGATCTCATATCCTCTTGAATCAATACTTGATTGGGAGGAGTGGAATGAGATAAGTTGATTGGAAATCACATGGAGTCGTTTGGTAAGTCGCCAAGGGCCTATACTTGCTTAGACGATACTTGAGTAGTCATGTAAATAATCACAAGTCTTGGTTATTGTTGATATTATGATGGTGAGTTGAAATTAGGAGTTGAGCAAAGTCTTGTTAAGGCAAGGCTCATATCTTAGACACATGTCTTCAAGGCGAAATCATAGCCGGTTGATGAAATTGAAAGAAAAACTTAGCTATGGATCCTAGATGATAATATATGTTATATGTTAGCCTAATGTGTTAAACCCATGAGAAATCACTAGAATTCAGCCCTTATTTCTTGTTATCTAGTGTAGAGAACATAACCATTTGAATATGGGATAATAAAGGTTGAATTAATCAAGTTTTTGGCTGCATTCAGTGCCTGCTAGCCATAACCCATGGCTTCAGGCTGTAGGTTACGACCAAAGAAGCAAAAACAACCAGAACTCGCTGGCCGTAACCCTTGTCCATCTGGCCGTAGGGTACGACGAGCATCAGTATCAGCATCATCAACATGGCCGTAACCTACGACCATCAAGCCGTAGGTTACGACGGGTACTTTTGAGCCATTTTCTTTGTGTAATGCATCAATTAACACACGTCATTACATGCTTTATCATACGTTAATTGATCCTAATCAAACTTAATCATGATGGAACCTTAGGTTTGTTTAAGAACGGCTTCAAGGAGGATGAGTCAAGCTCTTTTATGAAGAATCAAACGCATACGCAAATCAAGCTTCCGCACTCACATTTTGTATTCGGGTTCAAATGACATTATTCGAAGGACATGTAATCAAACCCAACCTTTAAAAACATGAACATGTGTCGTGATATTTTGTAAAACTCATGTGATTAATGTGGATGAACCCGAATTTTTATATCAAAATATTATGATAAAATTGTGTATTTGGCACGGGTCTTACAAGTGGTACCAGAGCCCAAGGTTGAGTAAAGTATGCGTTTGATTCGAGCTTGATCATCAATCTGATAAGGAATTTATTCCAAGGTTATCTTAGTCTAGTCGAAATGTTATGTATCATGTATGAATATGAAACCAATCAGGAATAAATCATGAGAAAGGTGCTTTAAACAATTCAAAACTTGGAAACACACTAATTACACGGTCATGTTCGGCCAAGGCTCAACCGAACCGGAAATTGGAGAATATGATTGCATTTGCAAGACAATGCAATCCGATAAAAGGAAATCAACATAATAAAGCAAGTACAAAGGAATACATTAAATAAACAGACAAGGTGGACAAATGCTCCACCAAAACAAATGAAACATACTTATTATATCAACAAAACAAATAAGCAACGGTCACATGTGGACATGTTGCGCAAAATTGCAAAGGATGAAAACCCCACCTTAATTTAAAAGTAACACGCGGGGGTAAAGAAAACCTAGCGTTAGAATTAAGACCAGAAATTTCTTGCTAGATAAAAGCATGACCAGAAATTGCCTACCTGGAGAGTACCATGGTGATCGCGATAAGATCATTGTGTAATGCGTGGATTGCTTACCCTAGCCAGGTAAGTGTTAAGCACATGGTGCGGTGGGCTTCTCGTGATCTACACGCCTACTTTTCATGTGACGAGGACTGGGTCAATGACAAAAGCATGTAAAGTCTTCAGAGGTATAACTCATGAAGTTATACATCATAGGAGCATCGCCAACACTCTGTAAGGTCGTGTTGACCGGGTATGTAAAACCAATGCGTACGTATTTGGAAGGCCGTAAAGCCAAAGGTATTACCACAATGGTGCGCGAGCCGAGCTAAGACTTGAACCTTAATCAAGGTTAAGTCATAAACACATTAGAAACTTAAACGAAGACATACTTGTAAAAAGACTTGAACCTTAATCAATGTTGAGTTATAACCACATCCGAACCTTAATAAAGGTTGATCCATCAATAGACTTGAACCTTAATCAAAGGTTAAGTCGTAATCACAGCCTAAGCAGTTAATTCGGTAAAATATCGGATATCGGTGAAGGACCGATATTTGAGATATAGGTCATCGCGGTGGGATATCGGCAATTTGTATATCATGCAAAATCCATACATGTAACAATTTAACACTAACAATTCAATATACTCTCCTACCATTAACAAATTAACCTTTTACAACTTGCAAAACACTAACAATTGTAGCAAGTGAGAACTTGTTAAGACTTAAAACACTAACATTTAACACTAATTATTAACAATTAAGACTTAAAACTGTACTAACAACTATAAGAAGTAAGAAAAATGGAAGAACTAAGAAGAAAAACACCAATATCGGGAATATCGGTCAAATATCGACGATAATATCGGTAAAAAATATCGGTCAAAATATCGGTAACAATATATCGGTTGATGACCGATAACCGAGATATCGGTGATATATCAACGATATATCGGCTGAGTTAACTACTTAGATCACAGCCGAACCTTAATAAAGGTTGAGCTGTTAACAGACTTGAACCTTAATCAAAGGTTAAGTCATAATCACAGCCGAACCGTAATGAAGGACGATTTGTAAACAAACTTGAACCTTAATCAAAAGCCAAGTCCCAATCGCATTCGAATCTTGAACAAAGGTTAACTCGTAAGTAAACATAGACCTAAATCAAGGTTGAGTCATAAATAGATTCAGTTCGGAATTAGACTTGTAACCTAAATCAAGGATGATTTTTCTCTCTCATGTTTCCTCCCATAAT
Organism: Ambrosia artemisiifolia; assembly: GCA_032199755.1. Taxonomy (NCBI): domain Eukaryota; kingdom Viridiplantae; phylum Streptophyta; class Magnoliopsida; order Asterales; family Asteraceae; genus Ambrosia; species Ambrosia artemisiifolia. The sequence continues at coordinate 33,654,691 of CM063526.1, read as the reverse complement.
TTAAAACGTTAATATCTTTTATCTACGAGATTTTTTTGAGGAAAAAAATTACACCAAATTAACGAGCGTTTTATTATCTTTCCAATGAGTACCATAGTGCTATATAAAAAACGGAGAAAAAAACGACTATTTTTTGAAGGGTTTTGTTTATACAAGAAAAAAACACGTCTTCAGGTAATTCATTAATTATGTATAGACAAGTCACTAATTATGTTCAAACCAGTAAATATGAATTTTATTTTCAACCAGAGCAGAAGAAGTTACTAGAGTTATACATTGTTTTACGTAAGGTATCAATATTAGTATGTTAGAGTTGTACATTTTTTTAGCATTTAGGATATGTGTTATTATTAGAGTTACATTGGAGTTATACATTGTTTTAGGTTAGGTGTTAGCATTGGAGTTGTATATTGTTTTAGGTTAGGTATTAATATTAGAGTTATACACTGTTTTAGGTTATATGTTAACATTAAAATTATACATTGTTTAAGGTTAGGCGTTAACGTTGGAGATACAATGTTAATTGTTTTAGGTTAGGTGCTACCTGAAGCTTTCTTGCATGTAACTGTAAAGCGCATCAGTCTATTTCATATGTAAAATTGATGTGTCATATTTGATTTCTCAACCCCGGGTCGCTCTCAGGGTATAATCTTGCTATATATAAAAAAGAATAACCTCTTGATGGCATTCAACGGGGCAACCCTCCACCCCTTGAATGTGCCATGTGGCATCATGTGGAGCTTTCTTATAATTGTTTTTATTTTTTTTAAATAAAATTAAATGACATAAATTAAAAATATTAAATTAATAAAACGCTACCTGATTAGGTATTCTTCCTTATTACGTCTCTCATATCTTTCCTTCTCTTCTATATGTTCATTGAAACTCATCATCTTCTTCTTCCGATAAAAAAGTACAGAGGTCTTTCTTCTCTTACTAAATCATAAATGTGAAGTAACAACATATTAGAATTTTGATTTGAATTCAAGTTTGTGATTTTTGTTTCTATTCGTAACTCTGATTCAAATCATATATACTTTTACTTATATTATTTTAATAATAGGGGTTTTATATATAAACAATTATATTATATGTTGTAAACTGGTGAATAATATACTTTCTGAAAGTCGTAAAATGACTGGAGCTAGAGTTATTGATCTTTATTTGTTTGTATTATGTTTCTTTGCAGTCGTATTTGGTTAAGTTTTTCTTGTGCAAATCATAAATCGGATATTTTATTACGTCATATTAGATATTTCACCTCGGGACGCTCTCAGGGTAAAAGCTAGTATATGTATATATGAAATACACACAAAAGCTAACTCGAAATAAAAAAAAAACAACTTTTCCTTCTTGCTTTTGACATCTCACGGCTGGAAGATAAACCCCCACTATCTCATATTATTTTTCCACTAAAATCTACCACAAAGCACGCATAAACAATGGCTTAGATCAAGTGTTAGGATGGCATGGAGCATAACCTAATGTTGTACACTTGCAGAGCCGGCCCTAGGGTGGGTGAGCCGCACCCCCGGCCGAGGCACGTTTTTTCTCGGGGGCCTAAACTTTTATATATAACCAATGGTGATGTTTATTGATACTTTTATCCTTCATTTAGTGCCCTAGTTGAAAGAATAACGGATGCAAGAATATAAGGTTAGCATGGTTCGTTTCTCCGGCAGGTTGCAGCGGCGTATGTTGTTAGGTTTGGATGATGAAGATGGAAAAAGGTGTCTACACTATTTAACTAGTATTATACCCGTCCGCTGGGACGGGTTCCTGAAATTTAGAACATTTAAACTATGTGTACATGAAGATCTCAACAACCTTTTATTCAACTGAGATTAGTAGGCGCAAAAATTGGTTAATTCCCGTAAATGTTAACTCAAACTTTGTTATTTATTTGACGTAATAAATAGACAACGGTTATAAATTTGGAAAACAACCTTAGTTTTGCAAGCCATTGGGGTTGGTGGCCCAATGGTAGAAGCGAACACCTAAGGGGAGGTCATGGGTTCAAGTCCCACAAGGAGTAGAAATTTGACGTTAAAAAAAAAAACCCTTAGCTTTGCAAGTTTTAGTGTTTACCCCAGTATGATTATTATGTCGTCAGGAAACTAACTTATGTGTTAAAGACAGGTCGTAAAAACAACTCTATACACAATATTCCTATCATAGGTACATATAAAATATATAGGAGTATAGAACTAAAGAAAGCTACATGCCAGATGAAAAACAATAAACGTGCATAAAGTTACATTTAATTTAATCACATAACACAACAAAAATAGTGCATTTATTAGTAAAATAAAATTTTAGTCACTTGGATATTTTTATAATGAATTGATCAAAGTATAAGTCTTTTTATTGGTTAATATTTAACTTTAATTTTCAAAAATGTTTTGTAACCAGGCAACAAACAGTTATAAAACAGCGGTTAATTTATGTTTTCCCAACGATGATATATAGTGTTAATAACCTTATAACAACACTTTCAAATCATATAAAGTACAATTCTAATCCTTTAATAATCATATGAAGTAGATAGCTGACTAGTTTTGGTAGAAGTGGGTGAGAAAGGTAGGGTATACGAATCGGACCAAGTATTTATAGTATACGCACTCACATTAAAACCATAGGCTATAGCGGGGTGATAGGGTTGTGCATAAAAACTAATTAACCGAATTCAAGCCGAATTAACTTACATAACCATACCAAAATAACCAACCAAATGCAAAGTGTCGTTCAGTTTGGTTATGCTTAAGCTATCATCCGTAAGAAAATTATTCAACTTCATTTGCGTATAATTTTGCTCTTTGTTCACCAATATAAATAATAATTACCATTTAGAAATCATTGTCGTCATATTGATTAGAAACTTCCTTTGGATCCTAAGTCTAAGGGAAGCCTTTAGTCCAACTTGAATCAAATTCTTTAAAAACAGAAGTAAAATAAATCATGTCACATAAGTTTTTAATGAAACAGAGGGGTTGCAATAAGTTTATCAATTTATCCAGTTGACCAGCTGTACATGCCACCCTCTAGATCCTAATCACAGGCAAGTTTTTATCATTTACAGTAAATAACTCTGGCATGTTGTCTACTTTTAGTAAAAAAAATCATCATATAAAGCTTACTTTTTTTACTCCACTGACTTTTGATCCCTTTAACCATAGTTCCTCATGTGCAAAAGACAAAATAAACATTTGGATAGACCATTTAGGAATATAACAAACACACTCTTTATAGTCAATTAGTAATTAATAGCACTCTTAATTCCAATCAAGATCTAACAGATTATGTTTAACTGTCAACTATATTAGAATTCTAAAAACCTATCATATTATATGTTACAAACATGATATTTCAACAGGAACTAAAAGAACTTTATTCGAATCAAAGAATCACAAACTGAGTACAAACTGATCTAAACAAAATCTCTCTAAGTCTACAAACTCTCACTACCATCAATAGACAAAAACAGACAACGATCTGATGAACAGATACAAGATGTATCTGAACATAAACTACACAAGATCAAACCCTAGCTATTTAGACGAGTGAAAGTAAAGAGAGAATAACAAAAGATCTAAACTAATAATCTGAGAAGATGAAAGCTATTATAGCTGAAATGTGTGTTTGTTGAGAACAGATCAACGATCGAGATAAAAGGAATCCAACGGCTGATAGCAAATGTGCTTCTTTCACCCGGATCGCCAACTCAGCATCTCTCCAACGACTTGGGCCACTTGTTAACGAATCAGCAATCTCCTGGGCTACTTTATCTAGGCCAATACTTAACAAGACTTGCAATCTGGACTGAACTCCTTTCACCATTACACCAGCCCAATAACCTGAAAATTCCCTTATGCAAAATATTCAAATACTTTGTAAAATAAATTGTAACTATAAAAATACAAACTTACCAACCATCTTGACCCATAATAGAATTGGATATACTAAACCATATTTTTAACACCCCCCCCCCCCCACAATTCTATTGTTTAAATGGGTCAACTAAACACAGTTTATTGCACAAGTATTCATGAGCTGAAGCTAACAAGCCTTTTGTAAACACATCTGCAACTTGTTCTTTTGAATCAATAGAAACAGTTTTTACAATACCCTTTAAAATTTGATCTCTTAAGAAATAAAGATCTAATTCAAAATGTTTTGTTTTGTCATAAAAAACTGGATTTGCTGCAATGGACATTGCAGCTTCATTATCACAACTTATATTAACAGGTAGTTTAACAAAAACTTTCAATTCTTCTAAAAGATTTTTAATCCACATTATCTCACAAGCAACAGCACACATTGCACGATATTCTGCCTCAGCAGAAGACCTAGAAACTGTTGATTGCTTCTTACTCTTCCAAGATACAAGATTATTACCCAAGAAAACACAGAAACCAGTAACAGACTTTCTTGAGTTTGTACACTTTGCCCAGTCTGAATCTGAAAAGGCTTCTAGTTCAAAGTTATCAGATTTTTTAAACTTGATCCCCTTTCCAGGAGAAAGTTTTAAATATCTTAATAACTTAAAAGCAATTTTCAAATGACCCTTCAGAGGACTATGCATATATTGACTCAAGAAATGTACTGTATATGCTATATCAGGACGAGTATGAGATAAATAGATTAGTTTACCAATCAATTGTTGATATCCAGACAAGTTATCTATAGGTATAGATTGATTGGCTATTAATGTAGAAATCACATGATTTTGTTCTATTGGAACATTAACAGGTTTACAAGCCAATAATCCATACTCAGCTAATTAATCAGTACAATACTTTCTTTGAGATAAAACAAGACCATCTTCTTCTTTAATAACTTCTATCCCTAAAAAGTATTGAAGTTTTCCTAAATCTTTAATTAAAAATTTAGATTTAAGACTGCTTTTTAACTTGTCTATTTCAACAATAGAATTTCCAGTAACTACAATATCATCCACATATACTAAAAGGATAATACACACAGAATTAGAACATTTAAAAAACAGTGAATGATCACATTTACTTCTTTGAAAACCAAATTCATATAAGACATTCACAAGTTTTTCATTCCACATTCTAGGTGCTTGTTTTAAACCATAAAGAGACTTTTTTAGTTTACACACCTTATTATCCTCTTTAGTATTGTAACCCTCAGGAAGACACATGTATACTTCCTCATTTAACTCACCATAAAGAAATGCATTGTTTATATCTAATTGATATAAATTCCAATCATTATAAACAGCAAGTGATATTATACACCTAACAGTCACAATTTTCACAACAGGTGCAAATGTCTCATCAAAATCAATCCCTTCTTTTTGACTATAGCCTTTGGCTACAAGTCTTGCTTTATATCTCTCTATTTCACCATTAGCTTTATATTTTATTTTATAAATCCATTTACAGCCAACTATATTCTTACCCTTAGGTTTATCTACAACAGACCAAGTATCATTTCTACTTAATGATTCTAATTCTTCATTCATGGCCTGAACCCATTCAGGACTGTTAGAAGCTTCTTTAAAACTTCTAGGTTCAAAACTCTTAGACAAAGTGGAAGCAAAACATTTAGACTCAAAGGACAAATTGGCAAGATTAACAAATTTTTCAATTCCATATTTTACTTTACCTTCTACAATATATTCATTATATTTAGAAGGAAAGACTGAACTTCTAGATGACTTTCTAAAACTACTAGTTTCAGCAGACTCAGAAGTATCACCCTCAGAAATGAAATTGTCTTCATTTTCAGTATTCACATGATGTTCTGCCCTATCAGCCTCATTATTCCTGATGTTTGACTGCTGAGGTTCAGCCAAGTCATTAACATCAGATTGAGAATCTAATTGCATGTTATCATGTGTTCCTGAATTAGTCTTACCTAGCCCCTTTCTATCATCATTGGGATCATTTACCTCAAAACTGTTTTGTGAGTCTGTGTTTTCAAACATGTCAAAAAAATTTAAATGATTAACAGTTTTTTCAGAGTTTGAATCAAAAGTTTCAAAAATTTTTGGCTCCTTGAAAGGAAAACAATTCTCAAAGAATTTTACATCCCTTGAATAACCAATTGTTTTACTATCAAGGCTAAATACTTTATAACCTTTTTTCTCATTTGAATAACCAATGAAAACACATTTTTCAGTTTTACTATTAAATTTATCAGTTTCATTCAAAACAGCACAAAAACACAGACATCCAAACAATCTTAAGTGATCAAGAAAGGGTTCAAAGCCATATATTAACTCATAGGGAGTTTTTCCTTCTAAAATTCCTGATGGTGTCCTATTAATCAAATAAGCAGCAGTCAAAATACACTCAGTCCAAAACCTAATAGGAAGATTACTTTGAAATAAAAGAGCCCTAGCAACATTAAGAAGGTGTCTATGCTTCCTCTCAACAATCCCATTTTGTTGAGGAGTATAGGCACATGTAGTTTGATGTATTATTCCCTTTTCTTTACAAAACTTTGACATTTGACTATTTACAAATTCAAGTCCATTGTCACTTCTGAAAACCTTAACAATTTTATTAAACTGAGTTTGAATAATATTAACAAAGTCTTTTATATTTTCAAACACCTCAGTTTTATTCTTTAATAAACAAACCCAAACAGCTCGAGAATAATCATCAACAATAGTCAGAAAGTATTTAAAACCATCTCTACTAACCACCCTATAGGGACCCCAAACATCTAAGTGAACAAGTTCACCAAGTTGACTTGACTTATGTTCACTTAATGGGAAGGGCTCCCTATGTTGTTTAGCCCTTAGACAAGTTTCACATGGCTGATTCTTGTCATGATCTCCTATATTGAGTTTTGATCTAAGAACCTTAACAGCTTGTTCAGAAGGGTGACCTAGCCTACCATGCCAAACATCATATAGTTCACTATTATTAGCACACACCTTAACATTCAAACAGGTATTGCCACATAAGTATAACCCTTCAAGCTGTTTACCAGTCACCAGGACTCTCTTGGTTAACCGGTCCTGTATATAACAAGTGTCCTCATCAAAACCAACATAGAGTTTATTATCTCTAGCTAATTTGTGTACAGAATTAAGGTTAACTTTGTATTCAGGGACAACTAATACATCCTTTAAAACCACACCATTTGCAAGACTGACATTACCAATTTTTGTAACCAATGCTTTAGTACCATTAGGGTGATTAACATGAATATTTAACTCAGATACTTCTAAAAAATCAGTTAATTCAACATCACTAGTGACCATATGTTGACTGGCCCCTGAATCAACAATCCAACCAATCTTAACCTTATTCCCTACACAACTTGCAAAACCAAATACAGGTTTACCATACACATTAGCACAGAAAAAACTACCTGAAACATTGCAGCTCTGTGGACTCTCCTTAGTTTTATCACTTAAAAGATTTAAAAGTTTAGTCATTTGCTCATTAGTTAAAGAAGACATAGGGTTTTTAGAATTAGTATCAACATTACTGTTATTACCCCCCGTCCTTCTAGATTGATTCCCCCTTGATCTCATCCAAGGGGGATATCCTATTAACTCAAAACATTTTTCAGCAAGATGACCATTCTTATTGCAGTGAGTACATTTTAAAGCAGATTGCCTACTATTTTTATTAGCAAATCGTTTATTAAAATCTTCAAACTGATTAGTTTGAGTTGTTTTTGACAAAAAACTAACAGTTTGTGACTTTTTATTTGCCCCACTAGAGTACCTATGTGACTCTTCCCTAGACACAATAGCATAAGCCTCCTTTACAGTAGGCAAAGAATCTCTAGTTAACAAATTAGTTCTAACAGTTTGATAACAACTATCCAATCCCATCAAGAACTGCATAAGTTTGATCATTTGACTAAAACTATTAAAATCTTTTGCAGCATCACAAGTACATGGAGGCAATTGAAGAATCTGATCCAATTGCTTCCACATCACATTCAATTTCTGATAGTATTCTGACACAGAACTACCATCCTGATTAAAACTATTAATTTTTTGATACAAATCAAAGACCACAGAACCATCTATTTTATCAAAAGTTTCCTTTAATTCTTTCCATACATCACTAGCAAGTTTAGAGAATACTTGTCCAAGATACAATTCCTCAGACATAGAGTTAAGAATCCAAGTAAGAACAATAGAATTACATCTATCCCATTGCCTAGCAAGAACAGGATCATCAACAGACCTAACACATTCCCCATTTATGAAACCTAGTTTATTTTTAACTTGTAAACCAAGTATCATAGCATTAGACCATACACTGTAATTCTCAGTTCCTTTAAGTTTGATATTAACAATAGTCAGGTTAGTGGAATCACTAGGATGAAGATAAAGAGGGTCACCAGCATCAAACTTGTTGACCAAGGTCACAGGATCAATGAGTGGTAAACCACCACTACCATGACCTTGGCCCTGACCCCCTCCTTCATTCGACATAACTATCTAGTTAAACAAACACAGAGATACACAGCAGATTATACACAGGAAACAAACAGAAAGCAGATCAAACAAGATCACACAACAACAAACTGAACAAGAAAGCAAATAATAAAAAACAAACAGGCGAAGCTGTACAGGTGTTCCAGATCACTGGTTCATCACTCAAGGTGCCAGTGCAGGTCCTTGTACAGGAGCCACCTAAGACCTAGACAAACCCTAAAGCTAATCAGGTTCTCAAGCCCTGAGCAAACGACTCCTTAGGACAAACTCTACAAACAAAATAATGAAAAGATCTCACCAAAGAGCCCAAGTTAGGGTTCGCCAAGAACTCGTAACCTGCAACCTTCACTTAGGGTTACAGGTCAGAGAGCACAAGAAAATATGCTTTCCAATCCACACAGATCTCAAGAATAGATCAGATCCCACAAGTCCAGCTAAACCAGAGTACAAACCCTAGATCTGATTTATCAGAGCAGAAACCCTAAATCCAGCGGAAGACGATCAACACGAACTCAAAGCCTATAGCTCTGATACCATGTTACAAACATGATATTTCAACAGGAACTAAAAGAACTTTATTCGAATCAAAGAATCACAAACTGAGTACAAACTGATCTAAACAAAATCTCTCTAAGACTACAAACTCTCACTACCATCAATAGACAAAAACAGACAATGATCTGATGAACAGATACAAGATGTATCTGAACATAAACTACACAAGATCAAACCCTAGCTATTTAGACGAGTGAAAGTAAAGAGAGAATAACAAAAGATCTAAACTAATAATCTGAGAAGATGAAAGTTATTTATAGCTGAAATGTGTGTTTGTTGAGAACAGATCAACGATCGAGATAAAAGGAATCCAACGGCTGATAGCAAATGTGCTTCTTTCACCCGGATCGCCAACTCAGCATCTCTCCAACGACTTGGGCCACTTGTTAACGAATCAGCAATCTCCTGGGCTACTTTATCTGGGCCAATACTTAACAAGACTTGCAATCTGGACTGAACTCCTTTCACCATTACACCAGCCCAATAACCTGAAAATTCCCTTATGCAAAATATTCAAATACTTTGTAAAATAAATTGTAACTATAAAAATACAAACTTACCAACCATCTTGACCCATAATAGAATTGGATATACTAAACCATATTTTTAACATTATATATTGTAGCGGATTGCAAAGCCATCTCAAAAGTTAAGAAAACCACCAAGTTAAATTAAAGCATAAAAAGAGATGGAAAAGTTGTCCCTTGTATATCAGTATATCAACACATAAAAACTAATATCTTTCATTAGCAACATATGGATTGATCATTAACTGATGCAAATGGGTATTGAATGGTGAGAAGATCAGTAGCAGAAATGGAAAGAACATTGAATCGATTGAGAACATTGTTGTAGCCATCTTATGCGTTCTAGTACCATGATTACATGAGTAAAGGTAGAAGAGTGGGGTAAAGTGAGGTTAAGTGTGGAAACGGTTTTTTCAATTAACCTCCAGGTTTTGACAATTATGGTGTATAGCAACAAAGCTTAAGGATCATGATGAAAATGCATTGGGTTGGGGTGGTCTTTATTTGATGATTACTTGTGCATATTTCCATGGACCAGCAGAAGCAAAATGGGAGGCTCATGGAAAACAAATATATGCAAGTTACAGAGTCAGAATTGAATATTAGACAAGTGATCGACTACATCATATAAAATGGTAACGTACGTTGTGTAATGTCTTTCATCTGTGGCAGGTCATCGACTGCATCATCAAAGTCCTTTTTCTTCTCTATATTCATCTTGTTTTGTACTAACTCAGGTGATACAAGGGTAAAAATAAGTTAGTCATATGTTGTTTAGTAGATCACTAAAATCAGAAAGAACTGAACTAAAGTGGATAAACAAAACAACATAAACAATATCGAAAATAATGAATCGTAATCCGAATGGAAAGTGGGGAAACCTGGAGATGATGAAGGGATTAGAAGAAACAAATTTCATTAGTTTTGGAAAGAGTCATTTTGGTTTCTTCTCTGGATATCTGTTTTCTGCTCCATATGGTTCCAAATCTCTCTAATCAAATCTGCATATGCCAATAAAAAGCTTGATTTCAAACTCACAAATCGAAACATAACATATTGCAAAACACACACACACACATATATATATATATATATGTGTGTGTGTGTGTGTGTGTGTAGTGACAAGAAGAAAGACCCTTTTCAAGTGAACGGATCAAACAGGACAGGTATTGATATGCCTCCTTAAATGGGTCTGGTATGTTATTGATCGATTAAACTCTTTGATCAGTTGTGTTATACAAATGGTAAAATTTAGATCAAGCCAGACCCATTGCCAGTCGCTAATAATAGCATACACACTGAATCCCAAGTTAAGCACAAAGTTGTCGACAATTTAAACCTCATTCCATCTGCACTGTATGCCATTCGGGTGGATGAATGGCCAGGTGCATCATATTCAATTCTAAAACCCACTATCATATAACCACGCTTTTATGTTCCTATCAGTTGTAGTTGAGAACAAAAACTGTATGGAGATGACTTTGGTTTGATATTTGAGAGTACCGTATGAAGACGATAGAAATCTGTTTACGCAGAGGTGAAGATGGGTGAAATTTATGTATACACTGAGAAGAAAACATATAATCAATTGTGAGGGGCGATCCTTGATTAAATTTATCAAAAAAATAGAGAACTAAACCTCAAATGAACAAAGATCAATCAAAAACCTAAAAACAATCCATCGAAGATGACACCAATCGAAAGCACATGGAATGAATTGAAGTTGAAATTCAACCTTTTGAGTCACCAGATGATGCAATATTCAGGCATAATAAACCTAAATTGTTGGAAAAATAATCAAATGAATGATTTCCACCAAAAGCCAATGGAATAATTAAGAGAAGAATCAAAGTAATCAAACATCATTGACAAAGAAACAAAAATTAACCTGCAAAATCGTTACCGGAAGTGCTCTCATAAATCATGACTTGTACTAGAAAAACTTCTATCCGTTTACTCAATTAGTGCTCTCATCAATGGTTTTCCAACAACATAAAACCTGATAACTAAAAAAATGGGTGCCCCTTGAATTTGGTGGCTGATATACAAGGAGTGAGCTTCATATGAACTTAATTACTTGAAAGTTATACAAAAAAAACATCTCAAGGGTTAAATATGAACTTCATTACTTAAAGTGGATAAATTTGTATACAAACATAGACACAAAATAATTCCATAAACATTAATAACACTAACTGTGTCACCATCCAGTAACCTGACAAGAACAATAATATCTCAAAAATAAACTTCTAAAAATGTATAAAATAATACTAACTGTGGAATTATAAAAAAAAAAGAAAAAAGAAGCAAGTGGGTATGATTAATTACCGTTAGTAAAGCCATGGAAGATTCTTGGGTGTTTGTTTATGTTGTACAAAACACCTTCGTATCTGATTTAACTCTTGAAGTCAAGCTAATTAGGCTTCCAATGTATGAATCGACCGATGAACTTGAAGATCGAGAACCTTCACTCGCCATAGGTGTTGACGTGTTGTTGTGAAATGAGGGAGAAGAGGGGTGTTGGGAGGTATTAATAATATACAAGGAGATCATAACTGCTATTTTTAGGAGTAGTGGGGAGAGTTGTTGTATTTTAGGAGATAAATAAACTGCTAAATGAAAAACTCAACTGCTAAATTTTTAGAATAACCAACAGGTTACTGTGGTTCAGATTTACCCTCAGAAAAAACTACCTATTTTGGATGGCTGAGATGAAATGTAAAACCGTTTTTTTGACAGTTTTAAACAAGTTTTGATGTGGTGAACAATATATTAATAATTGCTTTATTGTTTGGGCCTTTATTAAACTATATTAATGTTTGAACCTATTTGAATAGTGTTTCAAAATGAACAGTAATTTTAGCCTTTTTTTTCTTTTCTTTTTGCATTTGTGTTTGAATAAGTATAATTAGTTAGGAATTGAGTTAAGATATGATACTTGTGGTGTGGTGGTCAATTGCTTGGTGTGTTAATGAAGGGGGCTGAGATCGAATCCTATATCCTACGCCGGTTTAATTTTTTTCCTTCTGATTTGGTTTATCACAAGGGCATTTAAGTCAATTGCAATATTTCACAGATACGTGTCTTCTTCTTCTTTCTTCTGCAACACGTGTTTAGAAACCTTTTTTACACACTATCTCTCTCTCTTAAAATCATCAAATCACCCACACACACATACAAATGAGAGAGAGGGGCTGAGGAAGGCTTCCGGCCACCGCTTCCCGGCGGCGTTACCATCCTGTCACCACCTACCTACTGCCACACCCCCACACCTATGATTAATCGAGAGACTGAGGAACATATCTGTTAGAGAGAGAAAGTTAGAGAGAGGAGAGAGAGACGTAGATGAAGGCGGCACGAGAAGCAGGTTGGGGTTCCGATTGAGATGTAATGGCAAGGGTCTGGGATTCGGTTAGGGATTTGATGATGACGGGAGTTGGAGTCTCGGTGGAGATGGTGGCGGCAACGCCGGAAGATCTTGGATTCCGGCAGTGAAGGTAAAACTATAAACCATCTCCGCTTTGTTTCTAATTGTTAAACACTACAATCCCTTTGTTTCTAATTGTTGTTACACTTTGTTCCTGATTGTTGTTACACATAATTATAGAACGTGTGTGTGTTTGTGTTATGTGACTGATTTGTTATGATGTGAATTGATGTTGATTTGTTCAATTGGAATATGAGGTTTGCTGAATTCGAGCTGAATTTAAAGCTCGTAGAATTTACTTTCTATGTTTTAACAGTTGGGTTAGTTGATTATTACTATTACTATTATTATTCATATGTTCAAGAGCAGAACAACTGAGCTCAAAAGAGTGTCAGGATCTAGGGTTTACAGGTCTCGCACTCTGTTCCGATTGTAACATTCTCGCCGAATATGTCAAGGATCAGCGTTAGTAGTAATAATCAACTAACCCATAAATTTCAATCAATCGGTTTCAATTTCTCCAAATTGATTTCCTATAACTTCCAAATTGGTTTCCTATAACTTATAATCGCAATAATGACGATAAGTAAGTGATTGTAGAAATAAGTATGTAAATAAGTAAAGGGGTATATGTATATGTTCCACTATGGGATTAAAGAAAAAAATGGAATCTACAATAACCTTCCATCCTACCAAACTTTTGACGAGTTCTTATCATCGCAAGCTACTGTAGAGGGAAAGCGTTAGCAATTGTCGTATGGTATGGCGATGATGACAATTGATTAAACAACCTGCTGTTGTCCGTTGTGTATTATGGCATCGATATGATGCAAGTATGCAACCGCGCAACGTACGACACAATAGCAATTGTCGAGTCTGAGCCCTCTCACACCCTTTCACCTTCGTGTGATCAGTGATCTATGATTGTTTTCCATGTATTCTACAAATACATATATTTGCTTTCTTAGGGCGATGATCATGACAAGTGATTATGGAAGCTACTGATGTCCATTGTGTGAGATGGCATCGATAGGCTGCAACCAGGCAACGTATGATGCAATAACAGTTTTCAAGTCTGAGCTCTTTCACACCGTCTTACCTTGGTGTGATCAACGATCTATGATTGTTGCTATGCGAACTGATAAATTATGTATTGTAATACTTCTTTGTCCCACATGTTACAGAAGCGCGCGTATAGTAATAACACATCTTATATCATTTACTATTATGAAATCACCCATGATACATATATCGCTTAAAATGGTTCTTATTTAATTCAGTCAACTGTTACTTATTGGTTAATTGTAATGGATTTGAATGTGAGGTTTTTGCGCTTTTTTTTTTTAAATTCTTGCCTCTTCTTTTCGTTTTATTAGCTTCATTTTGCTACAGGTATGATGTCTTCGTTTCACTTTCTTTTCAGCCGATGACGTGAAGATCAGTGGAAATTTGGGGTCCGAAATCTATATCTGTGACAAAGATACGAGCGGCGGTGATGGCGAACGACGTTGGAACAAAGCCGATCTGTACACATAATAGGTAAATGAAATATAGACCACGGCTGCTGGAATTGTAAACAGAATTGTATTCAAGGGCGAAGTATACTTGGGGCCAGGGGTGGCCCTGCCCCCCTGTTTTTTGATGCAGTAGTGGAAATTTGCGATTTTCATAGGTAAATTGAGTCCGGGTTGAGTCCGGACCCCGCCGATTTTCCACTACCGATCGAAAAAAATTGAGTTCGGCCCCGCCGATTCCGAAACCAAGCTTCGCCACTTATTGTATTCGGTAAACATAATAGTAGCATATTCAGTTTTTATATGCAGCCTTCAACTCCGTCGAGTATAGGGTCCTGGGAAGGGCGTCGACAGTGACCGTTGTAATTTTGGGGAGGAGGTTACGGTTTCTTTGGTATTTGAAGTTGTTTTCAACATATTCTTGACACATAATAATTATCTATTATTCACATTCATAAGGATTTTACTTTTGTTCCTACAGAAGAACTACAATTTGATTACCAATTGCGCCAAGTGATGATATTATTTTGTACCTGCATAGGCTTGCAAGTTTGTGTGCTCAGCTATATATTCTAAGCGAGGTTTAGTTAACTACCATCAAGTTGAATTTTGCGCCGATTAACATCACCATCTCGGTTGTTTGCTGCATTCTGGTTCGTCAAATTGCATGTTTTACTCTGACCAGCTATCGTAAAAGAATGCAAAAAGTTAATGTGCAAGGTACTAAATTATGAACCACAGGAGTATACTTTAAAATTTTGGTGGTTTTTTTTTGTAACTGTTGCTTTCTTATTTGTATATAATTTGGTTGTATCATCTAATCTACTTTTATTATGAATGCAGATCAAAGCTCCATATGTTGGATTAATAACCAATTAGGTCTGGGTAGAAATTGGTAAGCTACATTAATAAACTTTAAGTTATCATTTAGTTTTTTTATATTATAAAGGTTTGTTTTGCATATCAAGATCTAATTTTATTGTGTTTGATCATATCATGTTTTCAAGTGACCACACACTTATTGATTTTAACAATGTGCCAAAGGTGTTAACACTATTAGTGACTTAGTGGGGTGACATAACCTGCAGTAGATTTTGACCCTATATGAGATAGAACTCTTTCAATTCATGAGAGAAATTGCCTTTGTAGTGATTTCCCAGCGGGATTGACTTGCCAAACTCACGAAAAACGGCAATCTCTGGGAGAAAGACACCCCCTATCCCCATCATATTGTTTTCGAGTCGCTTCTACAGTCTACGGCTAAATGAAGACAACACTGACTCGCAGCAGGTCTGCATGTGGTGAATCAACTCGCTGATAGGTATACATCATATGGATTTATGGTTGTTAGTGGTTTGATGTTGCAAGATCTCACGAAAAGAAACTATATCAATCAGCAAAAACACCGATGGCCAGAAACTTTGGAGCTGCTTTTACTTGAAATACAAAGACTTCAACAACCCGGCTGAAAGAAAAGAAAAATGGATTTGGATGTAGGTGTATTAGGGTCACTATTGCATACATTGTGAAGGACAAAAACTTAAAAGAAAATTTCAAAAAAGAATTTGGAATTCCTTTGATATGTTTAGTCTTCTAGATTTGAAATTCATTTTTCTTTTTCTTTTGAAGTTCCATGGAATTAATAGATGGAGTCTGCAAATGGGCTTGTAACTTTTAAAGGTTGTATTGTGATGGATTAAAAAACTGGGTTGCACCTATATAGGTACTACCAAATAAAGCCGAAGTACAAACTTGTATTATTTATTTAGATGGGTCAAAATTTGTATCTAACACTTAAAGAGTTACTTCAAGGCAAGAAAATTACACACACTTCAGATGGTTTTAAAAGGTAAAATGCAGCAAGTGATGTGTTTGTGAAAACACCTTGTTAAAGTGTTAATTTCATATATGTTTTATAAAATAAATGTGTATTAAAATACAAAATAAATAAGGGAAATAATATTAGTTCATAACTTCACTTTGCATCAAATGAAATTAATCTATTTAATTAGTTTTTAAGTGAATTGATAATGTGGTTGATACATAGTTGTGATATGAGTTAATGTGCCATTTAATTAGTTGTTACAGGAAAACATGAATTACATACAGTGTGAAATGTTCATATGGGAATTGATCAAAAATCACGTGGGCTACATAGCAATTATTTAAGTGGGCTTCATCAAATGATATGGTTGAGTAAAGAACTAGTTGGGTTTTGGGCCGATCAAAAAGAAAAGTAAAGGAACGAAGGCCATGAGCCCATGAGGGAGATCGGTGGAGTTTTTTTTTTGGGAGAAAAGATAAACAGGATGATTCATTCGAATGGCTGCTTCAAGAAGCCAGAGGTCGCACAACCGCTTCTGTGACGGGAAGTTATTTTGGACAGCGGGTACCGTTCACACCAACAAGTGACATGTTGGTGAATGCGATGTGCGGCTAATCCTCTCGCGGTTCTCTTCGGGTGAACGATTTTGGTACTTTATCATTTGTTTTTTTGTTTGGTACTTATTATTTGGATCAGATTTTGTGAACACCTTAAAGTTCTTTGCGTCTGATTGTATGTTTGACTGATCTAGACAGTTTGGTTAATTAATATTATTGCATTATGTTATCGTATCTTGGTTTTCTTGCACTAGGATTAATTTAACTTTGCAATTAATGTTATGATAGCTGAATTGGGTCGAACAACTTAAACAAAGTCATGTCTATGTGATTTCCTATATAGGGTAATAACAGAATTCGTTTGATAATTACCGAATCAGAAACCCGGAGTGACCGTTTTCTTTATATTATTGTTTTTAATCAATCTTTTCTTGCAAGCAAAGCAGCACCTTAGTTTAATCTTCATAATTCTATTCGTTTTTCTATTAGTATAATTAAATATTGCTATTAACACTAACCACAGACTCCTCGTGGTTCGACAACCCTACTCCCTATACTGCAGTCCTTGTAGCTAAGGAGTTGTTTTTAAAATATTTTTTGATTAGCTCTCGACACGCGATCAGCAAGGTGAAACGTAGCAGGTCCGCCAAAGCTTACTTTAGCCGTGTTTTAGTTTATTCGTTGCTTTGGTGCTACAGCCACAACGCGTTTACAAGAAATTTTACGTGTGGCATGCCTTCGCCTTAATTTTCAGGTAATCTCTTTTGTTTGTTATGTGTCGGGACCGCACTGGAACCGTAATGAACCAACCCGATAAGTAACAAATTTTTGTCATTCTCTTGCCGTAACGCACGGGTTAAACACCACTAGTTAAGTTTAGTTTGTGGCCCAATTTTAAATGGAATAAATACAAATGAAACTTGAAATTTAAATACATTGTTTAACAAAGCTCATAAATCTTTTTTTTTTGCTATTACCTGTCCTTTTGTTCATTTATTATTGTTTTGTTTTAGTTTATTACTTTATTATAATTTCAATTTAAAACATTATCTAATTTATTATTGTTTTGTTTTAGTTTAATTACTTTATTATAATTTCAATTTAAAACATTATCTAATTTATTATTGTTTTGTTTTAGTTTAATTACTTTATTATAATTTCAATTTAAAACATTATCTAATTTATTATTGTTTTGTTTTGTTTTAGTTTAATTACTTTATTATAATTTCAAATTAAAACATTATCTAATTGGATACAGAGACCTACGAGTTAAATAAATATAATATATGACTACATTGATTGCTTTTGTTCAGATTAGAAATAAAAGATAAAAGAATTTTAATAAATTTATTGAGAAAAATCAAAAGATGAAAAAAATATTCCAATAAAATTATTTGGTATAATAAATGAGAATACCATAAATGCCATCTTTATGGGTGCTATTGCTCACCAAAATCGCCTCTAAAGCTTTTAGCGGTGACATCTCACTGCTATTGAGTCGCCGCTATTTCTTCGTCACTAATGGTCCTTGGGCGGCCGCTAACGCTGTGGTCCTTTGGCAGTGACTTCTCCTTGGTAAAGTGTCGTCTACGCTGGCAACATCTGTCACCATCATCCGTGATAAAGTCGTCGCTAAAAGTTATTTTCTTTATACGAAAAAAAACTACTAATTTTCTTGGTTAGTCAGTGGTTAGAAAAATGCTTTCATTGTGTTTTAGAAAAATGTCTCCTCGTCGCAGCAATCACAACAACAACCAGAACAACAACAACAACAACAATCAGGATAACCAAGGTAACGGCAACCCCGCCAATGCTCGCCTTGCCACAATCATTACTCAACAAATGGCTCAACAAATAGCGAAAGTACTGCCCAACTTGGTTGCCCAAGTTGGTCAAATAGCAAATGGAAATGGCAACAGTAATTGTCACACTCCACGTCAACGGCGGAAACACGTGGGGCTGACGTAAGCACTCGGTTTTGAGTGGGCCCAAAGTCAAAGACAACAAGCACGTTTGAACAACGAAAAGATATTTATAAAGACGCCACTTAAAAGTCATAAGTGTATCAAAAGCATATCCCAAAACAACTTATAAGTTTACAAAAGATTTCTAAACAATATCCTCAACCCGGAGAGATTCTAAAGAAATCTCTTGCCAAAATCCCGGCGTCTTATCCCTGACCATCACCATGTCGTCGGTGCCAAGCGTCCATATTTTTATTTACCTGAAAGATATGTTTGAAAATGTCAATATATAAATACATTGGTGAGTTCACAAGTTTTGACTCAATTAAAACACTATTAATTGAAAAACAAGTGTGTGTGATAATACCATGAAACATGTATATAAAGTATTAGGGTAGCTAGCCCTATTACCAATGCGCTTCCATGAGTCTATAACTAACCCTTGACAATTTACTAACTTTGCCCCGCACATTGTTCTTGGATACAATGTATGGATTCCGAATATAATGCACCCGATGGTATTTACCTACCAAATAGACGTTATCTATTTCGGGCGGGTCTCGTCAGGCGCCAATAGTACTATTCACATATTCTTTCGGTTCTAACCTGAACTAATGGTTATAGCAAACTAGCGAGGACTACCTGCCCCAAGTGGCTATTTACCATTCCTCATGGTTTCATTACCTATACTCTTTTCATTACATATAACAACACATAACTTTTAGCATAACTTTCCCCCAATTTTCAAAAACATAAAACAGTAAATTGGGGCAGTGAAACTCACATGTGCGTAGAGCGTCACAAGTTTCTAAGCAAAGAAAAGACTATCCACCCTATGTATACCTACACGAGCCCTAATAACATAAGACCCTTGTATTTGTCATGCGTGTTTATCTGGAAAGCTGTACACCCAACCTCCAAACACCACTTTGTGTTTACCGGTTTAATTAAAGGTCCTTAGTCCTAGGTCCCGTTAGTGATGGATTACCCCGCTATTAATAACTTTTAAGTTCCATTCAAGCTATGTTTTCCAAATCTATATATTACTTATATATGTATTATAACTTGAATTATTTTATCTTCCTCGACTCGACCCGGTAGTCCGTATATTTATTCCCCCGTCAAAATAAATATACTAGCACATGTCGTTTGATAATCCTATCGAATTAAGTTTATTATTATTTTTGTTAAGTATATATTTCTTATATACTTATATTTTCTCGTATACTTTACCGTACACGGATTTACCTAATTCGTCTTAATACATTATCTTTACCGATTTTTCCTGTATTAAGTGTCTTCCGTATTGTTCACTCCCGACTATATTTTTATCCAAATATATATATATATATATATATATATATATATATTACCCATTCGATTTTATTTATGTTCGATGCCTCGTATTTTTGCCAACTTTAACCCAATTAGTTAACTTATATACTTTCTTTATTATTTTTATAATTTACCATTTTATGTAATTCCAATAAATAATTACCTTTTATTTCTCATATTTTATCATTGAAAACTATCCAAAATAATAAACTTTGCCGAATATGTTCCCGATACGCCAGGACTTATGTATTCTTGCCGAAAATCCGTTTCCTGACGTTTTAAGTACCCATATATTGAAATGCCAACTTTATTTTCTAAAATACAAAGTCTTTTATTTAACAAAATTATACCATTATTGTATGAAAAAACATAACTCTTATATTTTTCATTAAATACGCTAATTTTTATACCTTTGTCAAAACCACCTCAACTAGTTTCTTAGTAAACTTTAAGTAACCATTTTCTTTGTTAAACTTGTTTTTCACTCATAATCAATTTTGATAACCTTGATTATCTTAGAAAAACATCTCTAACATTGAAAATACACTTGATTCATAGTTTACTTTATTTTTCGAAAGTTTACTAAACTTTTAATAACTAGTTTTTGTCACAACACAATCTTGTCATTATAAAAAGATACTTTAGGCCTTGATAAACCTTAATCTTGCCTAAAGTTAATTATTATCTCAACCATTTTACTAATGGACTTATCATAATTACCATTTTAATCACCAAAAACCAACCCGACATTCTTCCATTTTCGTCTATGAACCCACCATTTTTAACATAAAAACCCAACAATAACACTATGTTTAACCCAATATTACCCCACTTTAGGTGTACACTTGCTAGATTAAACACCACACTTGACATTATTAAATAAAAACACATAAAAAGTTAGTGTGTTATACCTTTAAAATGATGCTAGGTAGAGGGGCTAATCAAGTGTACAGAGCCGGTCCTAAGAATCCAAGTGCCTTGTACGAGCCGAAGAAAAAGGCCCCCTTAGGCCCTAAAGAATCATATAATTTAATTTTTTTTAGAACGACGATTGACGTTATAGCAATAAGCATAGCAAAAATATAATATTAGAGTGACATACTGTAATAATTAACCAATTATTCACGAAGTCCTCGTAGCATTCTTGATAGCAGATTGTTTGCAGTTTATGCTCTTTAAGGTTTCGTTCTCGACTATATGAGAAACAAAAATATTATAATAAGTAAATAGTATATCATAGTTCATTTTTTTTCAAAAAATATATCTTGGCAAAGTATGTGTTAACCGATTTCATTATATTTACTAAATCAATGTAATGCACGTGTTTATTCAACCCGGGCAATACAAGGTTTTTTATAAAATGTAACTTTTTTTTGGCCAATATATGGGTATTTAAATTCGAACAACTGTATTCGAATAAACCCGTATTATGCTCATGGAGCTCTAACAGTGAAAAATAATAATACTTGTTACACCATATGTAGTGGTCATGTGAAAGGGCGTTAAAGGACAATTTCAAGTCTCATTCACGCCCGAAACACCGCCCCCTGGGCATGAAAGGGCTCTAAATTGTGAGAGCGTGAAATCTTTAGCGTTGTGCAATCCTTCCTTCTTCCAATCAAATGCTGCCACTTCCTTTTTATTTATTTATTTTTTCTTTTTCTAAATCAAATTTAATATCTTTATATAGACACATTCACACCACACCACACCACACCATACTATTATACCCCTTGTGAAATTAAAGCCCTTTCAAGCCCTTAATTGGACCCACATGACACTTGTCGGAAAATGCCCAAATAAGGAGCTCTAAATTTCACGCTCACTATACATGGTGTTATTGCCATTTACAGCCTGGTCAAATAAGGCATGTTCTTGAAAGAGTTGGCAATGATATTTGCAATCATAGCTCCACACATGTGACCACTATCATCAACACATTCTTCAATTCTATGCTTAAGGGTCTGAAACATGATCTCTGGGTCATGCTGCATTAAACAAAGAACATCACTGCAGGATGCACCAGACTTAGCTCTTGTAATAGCAAATCCAAAAGGACCATCGCTCTTAGAGACATGGATCACACTAGGACCACCAAATAGATTGTGGACACCCCCAAGGGCCTCTTGGTAAGCCCCTCCCAAGAACATCCCCAAATAGTATTTCATCCCCCTGTCTCCTTCCAATACATGGAGGGGTACGCTCGATTCGCCTCCAATGAACTTGTCAATCTTTCCATCACTGTCACAAGTTAGATCAGCCAAAATTGCCCTTTTTGTCGGGCATTCGTCAAGACGATGGATTGGAATGATGGGGAACAATTGTTGTATGGCCCAAAAATCAGGAATGGATGTGAAAATCGAAAGATTAACATGATAAGTGCTTATATGATTGGGTACCCCAATTTGTTTGGCAACCAAATCACACAACCCATCAGTAGCAGCCAATTGTTCAATGTCCAATGATCCGTCTTTGAACATGTCAACACATTTGCCTTTTAGTTGATCTGCATAAGCCAAACACGCTTCAACATCTCCTCTAGCAACTGACTTTAACAGATTATTGTACTCCAAATGAGCTTCCTCAGGGAGCTGCTCGACGAAACGTTGGATGTCAAAAGTTGGATTGGTGTGGTTGCTAGAACAAGTGGCTTCAAAAATAAGAATCGAATGGTGCGATATGAGGGCACGGCCACTCTCGCTGCAAATCACAGGATGCTTCACAAAGTTTCGGTCACAAACAAGCTTAACCGCGTTAACAACTGCCACTGCATATTGTTCTACAGTATAACCAACAGAGACATCAGAATTAGTGGATTGCGAACCATCGTAGTCAATCCCAAGCCCACCACCAACGTCAATAACCTTCAGGGATGCACCAAGGCGGACTAACTCGGAGTAAATTTGCGTGGCTTCACAAACGCCAATCTCAAGCAAGGATGTGGAAGGGATCTGGGATCCCATATGGAAGTGGAGCAATTGGAGGCAATCCAACATGCCACATTGTTTAAGCCTTTGCACAACGCGGAGAATTTGCGTTGTAGTGAGACCGAATTTATCGTTTGTGCCGGATCCAAAATGGCCAGAGTGCTTTGTCCTGAGCTTAGCGCGGACGCCAAGGACAGGACGGATGCCTAGCTTTATGCTAATGTCTATTATAGAGTCCAGCTCTTCCTCTTGTTCAAGGACAATGACGGTGTTTAGCGAAATCTTTCTGGCAAATAAAGCTAGCGAGATGTATTCAGGATCCTTAAAACCATTGCATATAATGAGTGATTCGGGGGAGCTTCCATTGCAAAGACAGCTCATGCAAAGAAGAAGCTCGGGTTTGGATCCAGCTTCCAACCCGAAGAGGAAGGATGATCCGTATTTAACAATGTCCTCAACGAGGAAGCGGTCCTGGTTGCATTTTACAGGATAAACGCCTTGGTAATGGGAGTTGTAACCGTGGGAGTTGATAGCGAAATCGAAGGATGATTGGAGATACTCGAGGCGGTCTTTCAGGATGTCGGGAGACTTGATGATGAGGGGTAGGTGGAGGTCTAGGCCTCCGACGCATTTTGAATCGGAGGCCTTCTTCACCACCTCTAGGAGATCTATCTCCTCGTGGTGCTTCGTCCGGGTACCGTGTGGACGAATGGTGATGTTACCCGAGGAGTTGATGGAGAAGTAAGGGGCGCCCCAGCCATCGATCTTGTAGAGAGCATTTGAGTCAGAGGGCGCCCATTCAGCGATAAATGATTCATCATCAGCTCGAAGACTAATTGTTGATTGAGATGCAACACGGAATGCCTTCCGCAAGGGAAGAGAGTGACGCCCATACGAGTAGCCGGCAACATTAGCAATGGAGAAAGCTAGGCTTGGCATCTCTCCAAGTTTGTTTGTTTGTTAACACAAGAACGAAGGCTATCTGAATATGAAAGTTGGCGTGGGTTGCACTTCGCCGCATCACCCACCTTTAAATTTCAATATTAATCCTAGAATATTATTAGAAGAAATATAATATAATATTAGAAGAAATATAGTAAAACCATTAATAAAACACCACGTGATTTGTATGGATATAATTTAGCTTTTATTTTGTACAAATCGTGTTTCAGGTTTATTTTGTGAACTGATGGTTGAGCCTACCTACTTGGAGGGGTCAGGTTCGATTCTGATGGCCCCCTTGTTTTCTACTATCGTGCATTTACTTCAGAGAGGTTTGCCTCTTGTGGAGGGTGTAACATCTGTTAAGTGGCAGGTGGCGGAAAATTTTCCGGGTGAAGCCTTAGTGCCCGTTATGCGCAGTCTCGACTCGCTTGTGGGCCCGCCACTCTCGCGTCAGCGAGGACCCGGTTAAGACAACATAGTCTGACCATTGTAAAGTGGCTAGGGGATCCCCTTCTGGGAGGTTGTGATGAACTCTGCCACAACATAGAAAATCATTTTCAAAAAAAAAAAAAAAAAAACAAGAGATGAGAAAATTATATGTAGTGTTATAAATCTATTAATTAGTTAATTATCAATTCCTAATATATGTTGACTTGTTCTCCAAGATGTGTTCTCCTATATATAGTCATGACAATGTATTATTCTAGACACGCCAATTAATAATAAAACCTCTCTTTCTCTTCCTATGATCTCTTCTCATATTCTTGCTATTAGGCTTGTTTACAACACGTTATCACGAGTTGCTTTTGGAGTAGAATCATACCATCATAAGGTATTTCATATTGTCTTGTTACTTTATCATTATTCTTTATAATCTCATATATAACCCATATCGTAATCATACAATTTTGGGTTGTATTAGAGACTTGTTTTAGTATTCACTTTGATCTCCTCAATAACCCATATTATAACACATATTATAACAATACAATTTTGGGTTAAATCGAGATTGATATTTAATACTGTTTAGAATTTATGTAAAAAGTTTACGGCCGCTTTATTATATTAACTAAATATTTGATTACCTACACAACTAAACTTATTCACCCAATTGACAAAGTCTGACCCAACGTTTCTAAGATAAAATGGGTGAGTTAACTTTTGATTGAGTACAGGTCAAATACAGTTTCACTTTAACTTTTTCATGTTAACTTTTGGATTGAGTTAACTTTTGGTTGAGTTAACTTTTGATTGAGTTAACTATTGATTTATGTGGGTAGTCTTTTTGTATTATATAGACTGCATGTTGTGATAGTACAAATATAAGTATTGATTTATGATTATCTATAGAGAAAATTGCAGTTTTCGTCCCTGTGGTTTGCCTAAACTAACAGGTTCAACCAAGGCTTAACACCCTGAGTACCTGTGGTTTCTTTTTCTAACACATTACGTCCCTCAGACTAACAGCTCCGTTAGTTTGTGGTGAAATGACTATTATACCCTTAATTTTTTGGGTGAAATGACTTTTATACCCTCTCTTCCTTCTTCTCCAACCAACCCACCCACCCACCACCACCATCACCACCACCTGAAACACCCACCACCACCACCACCACCTGCAACCACCATCTCCACCGCCACCCTCCCGCTCCTCACCATCTTCTCTCTCCTCCACCATCTCTAATATCATCAACTAATCAACTAATAAGATAAAGCAGATAGAAACCATTTACACTTCTCCCTGCATTTCGATTCACACTTCTCGCATCCAAATTTCACCTGCCACAGATCTCGTTTCCTCAATTTCAACCTTCTTCATTCATCTTAATTGAATCGGTTATTGACCTTGTGAATCGGTCATGGAAGAGTATGTATAGTTACTCATACGATTTAACAATAATAATGCTTGTTATTATTTCCAGCACTGATATATATGTGTACGGATTTGTGACAGGGAAAACGAAGTAGAGCTTTTACAGAGGTACCGTCGAGATAGACGGATACTTCTTAATTACTTGTTATCTGGTAGTTTAATTAAGAAAGTTGTAATGCCACCTGACGCTGTTTCGTTGGATGACGTGGATCTAGATCAAGTTAGTGTTGATTATGTCCTGAATTCTGTTAAGAAAGGTTAGTGGTTTTTGTAATTGATTTGTATAGCTGCTTTTTGAACTTGAGCTTGTGAGGAGTTATTGCTTTTGAATGAAATTGCGATTGTGTCGAAGTTTAGGTTAAGAAGTAAGGTTAGGATGATGTAAGTTTGCAGCAAAATTTGTTAGGATTAGGTGTATGAGAGGTGGAAAGAATTTGGTCTTAACACGAAAACAAAATGCGGCTCTTTGAAACGAGGTGTGTTTAAGGATTTGTGTTTGAGGATGTTTTCGAAATGCAGGGATTGGGTGTTGCAGGTGGAGGAGAGAGGAGATGGTGAGGAGAGGTAGGGTGGCGGTGGAGATGGTGGTGATGGTGGTTGCAGGTGGTGGTGGTGGTGGGTGTTTCAGGTGGTGATGGTGGTGGTGGGTGGGTGGGTTGGTTGGAGAAGAAGGAAGAGAGGGTATAAAAGTCATTTCACCCAAAAAATTAAGGGTATAATAGTCATTTCACCACAAACTAACGGAACAACTAACGACCGTTAGTCTAAGGGACGTAAAGTGTTAGAAAAAGAAACCACGGGTACTCAGGGTGTTAAGCCTTGGTTGAACCTGTTAGTTTAGGCAAACCACAGGGACGAAAACTGCAATTTTCTCAAAATAAAATTCATTAAAAAAAATTAATACAGCAGCAAGAAATTAATTACAAGATTTTTCAGCATTATATGTAAATTCATTATGCATGGAATATAAATTGTTTAATAATCCATATGTTTAATAATCCATATGTTTATATCTTTAATAGTTAATCATGTCGAATCTTGCAAAGCTTGAGTTTTTTGCTCTAGACATTACTGGGAAAAATTATTTGTCATGGGTATTGGATGCTGAAATCCATTTAAATGCTAATAATCTTGGGGAGACAATTAAAGAAGGAAATAAAGCAAATGCCCAAGATAAGGCAAAAGCAATGATTTTCTTACGCCACCATATTCATGAGGATTTGAAAAATGAATACCTCACTGTCAAGGATCCACTTGTTCTTTGGACCAAACTGAAAGAAGGACATGACCACCAAAAAAACGATAATATTACCAAATGCTCGTTATGAATGGCTCAATTTAAGGTTACAAGACTTTAAGTCTATATGTGAGTATAACTCAGCAATGTTTAGAATCACGTCACAACTGATTCTTTGTGGTGAAAATATTACTGATAAGGTGATGTTGGAAAAGACATTCTCCACCTTTCACGCCTCAAATTTGCTCTTGCAACAACAATATCGTGAAAGGGGTTTCACCAAATATAGTGAATTGATATCATGTTTGCTCGTGGCTGAGCAAAATAATGAGCTATTAATGAAAAATCATGAGACTCGTCCAGTTGGTGCAGCCCTATTCCCAGAAGCGAATACGGCAACATATAATGGCCAAAGTGAAAGTCATGGACCTGGTCGTGATCATGGTCATGGTCGTGGATGTGGCCGAGGAAATTATCATGGTGTTCAATTTAAAAACAACGAGAACCACCATAAGTGGCATGCTAATGAAAAGAAATCTAATGATGAAAAGGGTAAAAAGAAAAATGTGGCTCCACCAAATGCATGTCACCGATGTGGAAGTAAAAATCATTAGGCCCGTGCATGTCGTACGCCTAAACACTTGGTGGAACTTTACCAACAATCGATCAAAGACAAGGGGAAAGGAATAGAGACAAACTTTACGTATGAAGATGGAAATATTGCTATCCCTGATGGTCATAAAGAACATACTGGGCCAACTAATTTAGATTATGATGATTTCCTTATCGAGCCAACTAATTTGGATTCTGGTCATATCGTGGCTGATACAACCCAGTTGGATGCTTGCAATTTTCCTTACATATGAATGATCTTAAGTTATTTCCTTTATTTCTTTAAGACAATTTGTTTGAGATTTTGTTATGTTTTGTTTTCTTGTTTGTTTTGAGACGTATGAAACATTTTGGATTTTTATGATTCAAGCATATTAGACATTTTATTTATATGACTTTGTTTTGCTTTGAAGCATATGGAGTGTTTAACTAAACTCACTATTAATGGTGAAGATATAGGTCTAATAGACAGTGCGACTACAAATACAATTCTAAAGAAAAGAGATTATTTCTCTAGTCTATCTATGAAAGAGGCAAACGTTAGCACTATATCTGGTAAATCAAAATTGATTGAAGGGTTTGGAGTAGCTTATATAATTCTACAAAGTGGAACTCCACTTAAAATTAACAATGCATTATTTTCCCCACTATCTCAAAGAAATCTAATAAGTTTTAAATATATTCATCTAAATGGATATCATCTTGAGACTGCATGTGAGGGACATGATGAGTACCTTCAAATCACAAATATGATTTCGGGTAAAAAGCATGTATTAGAGAAGTTACCCATACTTGCCTCTGGTTTGTATTGCACTAAAATTAGTGCAGCTGAAACAAATGCAGTCATAAACCAGAAGTTTATGGACCAAGAAAATTTTATCATTTGACATGACCGGTTAGGCCATCCCGGGTCAATAATGATGCGAAAAATTTTAGAGAATTCACATGGACATTCTTTGAAGAACAAAAAGATTCTTCAGTCTAAGGACATTACATGTGTTGCATGCTCACAGGGGAAGTTAATTACCCGACCATCACCACTTAAGGTGGCGACAGAATCCCTAAGCTTTTTGGAAAGAATACATGGGGACATATGTGGGCCTATACACCCTTCTAGTGGACCATTCAGATACTTTATGGTTTTAATTGATGCATCAACCAGATGGTCACATGTGTGCTTACTATCAAGCCGTAATATGGCATTTGCACGGCTACTTGATCAATAAATAAGGCTAAGAGCACATTTTCCAGATTACCCCATCAAGAAAATTAGGTTGGACAATGCTGGTGAATTTACATCCCAAACATTTAATGATTATTGCACGTCTATTGGGATAATTGTAGAACATCCTGTACCTCATGTACATACACAAAATGGACTTGCTGAATCACTTATCAAGCGGCTCCAAATGGTTGCAAGACCTATGATTATGAAATCAAAATTACTAGCATCTGCTTGGGGCCATGCAATTCTACACGTAACAACACTAATTCGCATCAGGCCAACAAGTTATCACACTTCCTCCCCATTAAAGTTGGTTTTTGGTCAGGAACCAGATATTTCCCATCTAAGAATTTTTGGTTGTGCCGTATATGTACCTATCGCTCCACCACAACGAACAAAGATGGGACCTCAAAGGAGGTTAGGAATATATGCTGGGTATGAATCACCATCCATCATTAAGTATTTGGAGCCATCAACAGGAGATTTATTTACGGCTCGATTTGGTGATTGTCATTTTGTTGAATCAACATTCCCAACACTAGGGGGAGACGAAAAGCAGCTGAAAAATAATAATTTAAGTTGGAATGAATTATCATTATCTCATCTTGATCCTCGAACTAAACAATGTGAAATAGAAGTTCAAAGGATAATTCATTTACAAGGATTAGCAAATCAACTACCAGACGCATTCACTGACCCCAAGAGAGTGACTAAGTCACATATACCAGCTGCCAATGCTCCAGTAAGAATAAGTGTCCCAGAAGGACAACCACATGTTGGAAATGAGTCTAATGCACGTCTCAAACGTGGTAGACCAATCAGTTCAAAAGATAAAAATCCTCGAAAGAAGAAAGGAGCAAATAATTTAGATGGTCAAGTCGAGGTAACAGTAAAACCAGGAAATGAGTCTCCTGAAGAGACACTAGACATGATGGTTCCCGAAGAACCTTAGGTACCTGAAAACGAAGAGATCTCAATAAATTATATCATGTCTAGAAAGGTATGGAGCCGAAACGAAATCGACGTCGATGACAAATTTTCATATAATGTAGCGCTAGAACTAATGGAAAACAATGAGGATCAAGAACTAAAATCTGTTAAGGAATGTAAACAAAGAAATGATTGGCCAAAATGGAAAGACGCAATTGAGGCAGAATTGGAATCCCTTAATAAACGAGAAGTTTTTGGACCTGTAGTTTATACACCTGCAGGTGTAAAAGCTGTCAGATATAATTGGGTTTTTGTGCGAAAACGTAATGAGAAAAATGAAATTGTGCGATATAAGGCAAGATTAGTAGCACAAGGATTTTCGCAAAGACCTGGGATTGATTATGAGGAGACATATTCTCCAGTGGTGGATGCGACAACTTTCCGTTATCTTATTAGTCTGGGAATACAAGAAGGGATTGATCTGCGTCTAATGGATGTTGTGACAACCTATCTCTATGGCTCTCTTGATACTGATATTTACCTGAAACTCCCTAAAGGATTCAAATTACCAAACTCATGTAAATCTACTTCTCGAGAACATCTTTCAATTAAATTAAACAAATCATTGTATGGGCTAAAACAATCAGGGCGTATGTGGTATAATCGTCTTAGTGAGTATTTGTTGAAAGAAGGTTATAAAAATGATTCTGTATGCCCGTGTATTTTTATAAAAAGGTCAGAATCTGAATATGTTATAATTGCCGTATACGTTGATGACTTGAATATAATTGGAACTCCATGAGAGCTCCAAAAGGCGATTGAATACTTCAAAAGAGAATTTGAAATGAAAGACCTTAAAAAGACAAAGTTTTGTCTCGGGTTACAAATTGAACACCTAAAAGGTGGAATCCTTGTGCACCAAGAAACCTACATAGAGAAACTACTCAAAAGGTTTTATATGGAAAAATCACATCCATTGAGTACCCCAATGGTTGTAAGGCAACTTGATGTAGAGAAAGACCCATTCCGACCTCCGAGCGATGGGGAGGAAATACTTGGTCCAGAAGTACCATATTTAAGTGCAATTGGTGCATTAATGTTTCTTGCTAGCCATACACGACCAGATATATCATTTTCTTTAAATTTATTGGCAAGATATAGTTCATGCCCAACAAAGAGGCATTGGAATGGGGTAAAACAAATATTTCGATACCTTCAAGGCACAAAGGATATGGGTTTGTATTTTACTAACCAATCGAAAACAAGTTTGGTTGGTTTTGCAGATGCAGGGTATTTGTCTGATCCTCACACCGGGCGATCTCAGGCCGGATATTTGTTCACAAGTGGAGGTACCGCAATTTCATGGCGTTCTGTAAAGCAGACAATCACAGCTACGTCATCTAATCATGCAGAAATATTGGC
This sequence comes from Ambrosia artemisiifolia, assembly GCA_032199755.1. Taxonomy (NCBI): domain Eukaryota; kingdom Viridiplantae; phylum Streptophyta; class Magnoliopsida; order Asterales; family Asteraceae; genus Ambrosia; species Ambrosia artemisiifolia. Next base: position 33,623,379 of record CM063526.1, on the reverse strand, counting down.
GATTCATGAAGCTAGTCGAGAATGTGTTTGGCTAAGGTCTGTGATACAGCACATTCGTAAATCTTGTGGTATTTCTTCGGGAGCAACAGTTTTACATGAAGACAACGCAGCATGCATTGCTCAACTTAAGGAAGGATACATCAAAGGTGACCGAACGAAGCACATTTTGCCACAGTTCTTTTTCACACATGATTTGCAAAAGAATGGAGAGATTACTGTCCAACAAATCCGTTCCAGCGAAAATTTGCAGACTTGTTTACTAAATCACTTCCGACCTCAACATTCAAGAAGTTGGTTCATGGAATTGGGATGTGTTGACTCAAGGAGCTTGACTAATCATCATCAGGGGGAGATAATACGCGCTGCACTCTTTTTTCCTTAGCTATGGTTTTGTCCCACTGGGTTTTCCTAGCAAGGTTTTTAATGAGGCAGCATCAAGCGTATGAGTTGATAATCAAGGGGGAGTGTTATAAATCTATTAATTAGTTGATTATCAATTCCTAATATATGTTGACTTGTTCTCCAAGATGTGTTTCTCCTATATATAGTCATGACAATGTATTATTCTAGACACACCAATTAATAATAAAACATCTCTTTCTCTCTCTATTATCTCTTCTCATATTCTTGCTATTAGGCTTGTTTACAACATGTAGTAGTTTGTGTGTAATAAAGAGTGAATTAAAGGGTTTATATATATAGGCAGTGGCGGATTCAGGATTTTTTTTATGGGTTCCTTTTTTCCAACGGTCAAATTTCTCACGACCTAAAGTTAACATGTTTGGGTTGGGTCGGGTTGGTTTGTAGCGGGTCGACTAAATAAAAGTGGTTCATAGGATTAACCCAAATGCCTATTTGATAGAATTTCTTGGTTCTTTTTTTTTTTTTTAAATCCGTATCATTTTGCATATTATGTATCCGTTTACAGAATTATTTTGGGACCCCTTTTTCAAATTTTATTGTTATAAACTCTCATCTTTTTATTCGGACTTGGAACTGGATATAATAAAGAAAAAGGGAACTTATGTAACACTTGATCAATATATAAACTAATTAGGAAGAAGGGTGCACCTGTTATGCACATGTTCGTGTTCGTGTTTGAAAAAATGACACGATTAGATTTCGTGTCGTGTTTGTGTTTACAGATTTCTTGTTCCTGTCTTAACAGGTTCGTATAACCTGTTATGCCAGAAAACCAAGAAACAAAAGGTCCCAAAAGCAAAAACAAACAATATGGTGGTAGAAAGCAAAAAACAAAAGAATATACTGCGCATATGTATGTTATAATTTGATATATATAATAATATTAGTTGTTCAAAAAAAAAGGAACAAGCACCTAATCAAAAGTATAAGAAGAAACAAATTAGTAAATTAGTAAAAACTTGAGAATAAACATTCAAGTCATACCAATATACCAATTAATCAAGTTTCTAACAACTTAAGGAAACAACTTGCCAAAACAAATTATCAACGAGTCTTGGGGGAGGCGATTTTGTGGGGTTTTTTTTTTTTTTTTTAAACTTTGTTAAACAATATATATTTATGGTTTCAATTTAGAATATAATGTCTTGGTGGTGGAGTGGTTTGTGGTGTGGTTTAGTTGTCCAAGGTCCCAAGTTCGAATCTTGGGGCAAATACTTTATTTTTTTTAAACCTTTGTTAAACAATATATATTTATGGTTTCATTTCAAGAGACAAGATGTGTTGGTGGTGGAGTGGTTTGTCGTGATGTTTTCTTAGCCAACGTCCCAGGTTCAAACCTTTGGGGAGGTACTTTGTTTATTTTTCCATTTTAACAAGTGTTTTTTGTTTTTTAAATATTACATCAAAGTCAGTGACAAAAAAAAACGTAATTATTATACCTAAACAATACGGTGACCGTCAATGTCCGGAAATGTATTACTTAAATCCAATACAAACTTCCGTCGATTTAGCGCGCCGCAACACGCGCGGAAGTAATACTAGTTATCAATACTAAGAACTTAGGGAAAACAATCAATTTACTTTAAATGTATTAACAATGCTATCATGCAAAGTCTAAATATATAAGGCTTAAAACACTTTAACTATGAGTACTATTGCATGAAAATTGAAAAATAACTGATAAGATTAACATATCAAAACAGGCGGCTTTAGCCCAAGCCCAGGAGGTCATCCGGTTTGGGCCCATTTTTATCGAGGGCACAATTTCTTTTATAAAATTCCTATATATGTGTGTGTATTTTTAAAATAGAAAACTCATTTAACACTTAAACGTTGGGCCCAACAATAATCAATTTAAAACCTAAATATTATTAACTCAAAGCACATAACATTTATAAGCCCAATACCTATTTATCTATTAAATAAAAAAACAACGATTTTTTTCTGTTTAGAGTTGATCTTATTTGATACATCAAAAAATTTTAGCGACCCTATATATGTTTTGGAGCATATGAAAGAAGAATGTTATTTCCCAAATGCGTACATTGCATATAGAATGTTACTGACCATTTGAGTCATGATGGCATTTGCAAAAGGAGCTTTTCAAAATTAAAGTTGTTGAAATAATATTTACAATCAACAATGTCCCAAGAAAGACTTAGCGTGTTAGCGATGATAGCTATCAAGAACGAAATCATCGATTATATAAAGTGCGAAGAGTTGATCCACCAATTTGCTAGCAAAAGTACTAGGAGAGCTTAACGAATCGTCGGTTAGATATTAGTCTATTACGTTATGTAATTTCACTCATTTTAATACTATTATTTTACAATTGTTATGTTTATTGCTATACTATTGATCCACATAACATTTAGTATAATTATTTAATTTATTACAGATTAAGAGGCATATTTTTTAATAGTTTGGATAGAGCACGTAAATCTTGAGAAACACCTCTAAACACAACAAATTATATATACATGATAACAGCTTCCCTGACCCACATATAAATATTAAACCATACGAATCAGATACTTTTAAGCAAAATTCCAATATAACCAAAAAGAAAATCATTTGTTGAAAACTTCATAACCATCCAAAACACGTTTCAATAAAGTGATTTTTTTTAATTTTACAGTAAAAAGAAGCTTAACATCAAAAGGATAAAAAGAATTTTGAGCTTTTAATCAAAATATATCAATGGATGAGATTAAAATGATAAAAGTGTCGTATGAAAATGTTATGGCCATTTTAAAAAGGGGGGGGGGGGGGGGTGAAACTCTAATGACGCAATAAAATTACCATCGTGACTCAGATTATCTAATTAATCTATGGCTAATAGTCATTCTTATACTTTTTACGCTAACCTCCTTTTTACGTTAGCCTCACCCATTTTAATACCCCTAAACATTACAAATTTAAACAAAAACCACCATGGCAAATCGTGGCAATATCAACTTCTATTATGAGAGAATCGCATGGTTGGTACCCGTGGTTTCAAAATATTGCATTCTTGCTCCCAGTGGTTTACTAATTACACTATTGGTATCTAGGTTTAACAAAAGTGCACTCGATTGATACCTATGACTAACGACTGTTAACTTTGATGGTTAAGTCCACCCATGTGCTTCCCACGTGGGGGTATTATAGTCTTTTTAAGTGTTAGGCCAAAATAAAAGCAATATAAAACCCTAAATCATTGTTTCCCTCAAAAAAATAACAGCTCCCAACCTGATTCATCTTCTTCCTCAAGAACGATCCTCAAGAACGATTATGGAGATGGCTTGCAGATGTGAAAAAATGGCAGTGGTTCGAACATCCTGGACTGATAATAACCCTGGTCGACATTTCCTCTGCTGTCCTGATCTGGTAAGTGTCATTTGGTTTAAACGAATTTACAAGAGGTAAAACGAATTTTTGGTCTGTTTTTTGGACAGGAGGTAACATGTCCAAGATTTCTGGGGTGGGTTGATCCTCCAATGTGCCCACGTGCTACTATCATTATCCCTGGACTACTTCGAGAAAGAAATAGGGGTGATGAACGAAGGGCAGAGTTGTAAGCTAAAATCAAATGGAAGAATAGAGTTATTGTGTTTCTTATCATATTATTAGGGTTCCAGTTTGTAATGTCCATGGTTAACTAAGGATGGTATGTATGAATGGTATGTATGAACTATGAAGTGAATGATGGTAGGTATTATGGTATGTATAAATGGTATTATGGTAATATGAATTCAACAAATGTAATGACTATGGTCAATTTTGAATGTAATGGAATGTTTAAACTTTCTGAGACCAATTTGAGTAATGGGTCAATTTGGATGAATGTCAATGGTAGGTTGATTTGGTTGAATGTGAATGAAATTGAGTAATGGGTCAATTTGGTTGAATGTGAATGGGTCAATTTGGTTGAATGTCAATTGAGTAATGGGTCCATTTGGATTTAATTTCAAAATGGTAGGTTTGGATTGAATGATCATAACCCAAAACCTATGATGTTCAGTTGTACACTTTAATTCTAACCTGTACACATTAAATGGGTCAATTTGGGTCAGCTGTACACATTAAATGACACATATCCAATTGTACCCAAATTCATTCAACCAAACCTACTTATAAACATTAAATGACACAAACAAAACACTTTAAACACAAACACAAACATAAACAAACCATACTGAACATAAACATACTTAAACTTCAAAATGGTGGCAAATATATAAGCCACAATATTCAAGGCTATTACAAGCCATAAAAGATGTTCCAACCACCTAAACACCTAAACATAGTTAAAGTTTACCACATACAACTAAAGTTTACCACAAAACACACATAAGATTTAAATCCTAAACAAAACATACTAAGATCAGTTAACAGCCCCAGCAACACCTTCTGCAGTCTCACCAGTACCCTCTCCAGCCCCACCAGCAACCTCTCCATCCTGATTCTTCTGATTCTTCTTAGGCTTCTTGTATCCCCTAACATTGTGACCTTTAGCTTTACAATTACTACAAGTTACAGTCCCACCTTTCCTGGTCAACTTGCCTTTAGTTTCTGCAATATCCTAAAGTTCCACCTGGTCCTTTCTCCTACTCATCTTTGGCCTGCCTATTTGTTTACAATGAAATGGTGGTATCAGTGTAGTTGGCACTTGACATTCGACCACATGGTAGAACCATTTATTGGACCAATCTTGTGGGTGTAAACTTCCTTCCAAGTTGTAGTAAAATAACAGGGGTGGGCCCATGACTCAGGAGATCCAACCTTTTGTTTGTGAGCAGCCATGTCCCAGTTGACAGCAACAACATGCTTACAGGGAATTCCACTCAACTCCCACCTTTTGCAAGTACACTCCATCTTCTCAACATCAACAACATATTGACCCCTAGTCCCAGTTACTTGCCACCTTGTATCACCACACCACTTGACAGTGCATTGGGGTGTTGCCTTCTTAATAAGATCAAATATCTCTGTGTACTTTGGTGTCAATGTCCCCTTCCAGTTTTGTTGTGACAACATAGCAATGACAATCCTCTTCATATAGTATTCCCTGATATACTCCAAGCATGAGATTATAGGTTTCTCTCTTCCTTCCTAAGTCTTTGAGTTGAAGCATTCACATATGTTATTGATAAGGAGATGGGATTTGGATCTACTTGTATATATGAAAACAAGACACAAATTAAATAAACTACCTATTGAACTATAAACTACACAATTCAATAAACTAGCTATTGAACTATAAACTACACAATTAAATAAACTACCTGTGAAATGAGACCTTGTCCAATGTTGTGGTGGTATGGCTGCCAACCACTTGTAAGCTTCCAAATTAGACTTCTTTAACTCCTTCATTTTCTCAGAAAACTCAGGCACTATGGCAACATTACAAACAATTATCAAAGATGATATAAAGGACCAACTTTATTGCAAATAAATAATGACAATACCTGTGGTAGCTACTGCACATTCCCATAAGCAGTCTTTGAATCCCCGGCCTCCACACTGTAGCTTCATATTCTGGTGTATGTGTCTAAGGCAGAACCTACATTCTGCAACAGGGAAGACTTGTGCAAGAGCTGGAATGAGACCCTGATCAAAATAAACAATTAACAATTTAAAAACCAATTAAGTAGCTTAAATATCTCAACTTAAATAAATTACCTTTTGTCTATCAGAGATGAAAGTAAAATGAGAGTTTGTGTCTAGATCCAGATCATATTGCATGCATTGTAGAAACCAAGTCCATGATTCTTTATTCTCAACCTCTGCAATTGCCCAAGCAACTGGATATATTCCGTTGTTTGGATCCTGCCCAACAGCAACTAACACTTGACCCTGGAATGTTCCCTTCAAAAAAGCCCCATCTAATCCAATCAAATCCCTTCTACAAGCTTTAAAGCCCTTTTTTAAAGGTCCCAGGCAGATATAGATCCTTTTGAACACTCTGGTTGGGGAAGATGGATTAGGTTCTGACTCAACTTCAATTTTAACTATTGTATCTGGGTTTGCATTCATCAACTCCATGAAGTAATCCCTTAATCTTTAGTATTGCTCCTTGTATTGACCTTGAATTTTTTTTGTAGCCCTTAACTTTGCCCTAAAAGCTTTCATCTCGGTAACCTTTAGTTCATACTTTCTTGCTAGCTCTGTTTGAATGGTTTTGATAGAAATATCTGGTGTTGCTTCAACCATATTAAGAACAGTCTGGTCTTCAGCCATGAAGTTTGCTGTAAAATGTAGGCTATCTCTTGATTGCAGACATATATGATTAGGTATGTATGTTCTCACAACCCAAGTTTCATTACCACCTTGCTCCTTGGACAAATACAACCGGTATGGTCATGTGACATTTTTCAACCTCTCCTTTCTTTTCAAACAGTAAAGGGCATTGGCACTTAATGGCTTTTTTGAACTGGGTCCACTGACAGATTCTTCTAGAGATTATCCTTGTCCACCATTGGGCTTTGTAGCCTTCTTTGTTTTACTAATTTTGGGCTTTTTAGTTTGTTTAGCAGATTTTGTAGGCTTCTTTGGTTTCTCAACAGGCCCATCACCGTGTGTATCGGTAAAAACTAGAACACTTCCTTCACATACCACCCTGATCCTGGCTTTATCATTCTTCAAAAATGAAAGCTCCCTTATTGTTTGAATTGCATGCCTTCTTATTGCTTGCTTAGCTTGCTTTGCAGATCCAAATGCTTGGCCAACATAGAAGCATGCATCTTGTATTTTTGCCTTAGCCTTCAAAGCAGATTACAAACAGTTACATGATTTGTAAGGAGATCAATAAACTATTCGCTAACAAGTAATAAAAAAAATTGAGAAACAAAATCTAAACTTCTCTTTGTTCCTGATTCCCCTTAGCTTTCTGCTTCTCCTAGTTTCAAAATCACTCTGAGATGAATCAGTTAAGCTAACAAATGACTCATAGCTTAGGTTCTCAGCAGGTAAGATGTCATAATCATGTAAATCTTGATTATCATTCTGAACATGGTTTTTGCCCATATATTCTTCCCCTTCATCTAGAAAAGTATGAAAGTCTCTCATATCAACATCAGGTTTTTCCACCTTATTAGCCTTATCCACATTCCAATCACTATCTTGTGAATCATCATCCTCACTAGAACTATCCTCTCCATCCTCACCAGAAGCATCACCTTCATTATATGCAAGACCTTCAGACTCTTTGTAACACCCACCCCCATTGTTAGCCCCATTATTAAGATCATCCCCATTGTCCCCCATCTCCACATGTTGATGCACTTTCTGTGGACGTCACTGTCGAATAGACTAGGGTTAAGTCTTGTATTGTGTTACATGAGATTGTGGTGATCCATAAGGGCATTTTATGGATCTGATGCATTTGTAAGTATATAGGACAATACACAAAGTTTACGTTCGACCCAAGGTAAAGGGCGAATGTGGAAACATTCCACATTCGACCTATACAATGGGGCGAAGGTGGACTTTGGTCCACATTCGTCCAAAGCAAAGGGGCGAATGTGGAAACATTCCACATTCGCCCACAGCAAAGGGGCGAAGGTGGAATCTGGTATTGGACTATAAATAGCAATCTCATGTGTTGGTTTTCATTTGGTGATTTGAGTTTGTGCTTAGAATGCTCTCAAGGGGGAGGTCATGCCCGACCTCCCCCGGCCAAGAGATAGATGTTTATCCTACTGATGACAGTGTCTGTAACCGTTTCTGTAGTAATACGAATATGTGATGACTTTGTTATCGTATGTTTCTGTCTCGTCTCGAATCTCCCGTCTGAAACCGAGTTGTTTATGCGTAATCGATCCACGAATTCGGTTCCTAACCGGATCTACAACTGGTATCAGAGCCGTGGTACCGATTTGAACGATCTAACAGTCGTTGGAATCAATCACAGCTCGTTTTTCATGTTTTCAGACGTAAAATTCAGATTTTGAATGAAAGGTTGAAACCCTAGAAACCCTAGATTCTTAATTGAACCCGAAATCATGTGATTTCTCCATGTTTTTATGAATTCGAGGGTTAGGTTTTCATTTCCGCACTTTTCTAAACAAGTTTCATCATCCAATTCAAAGAATTAGAGTGATTATGGACTGATTCGAAGAAAATATTGAACAAGAACACGTCTTGTCTGCACATTCGCCCCTTTCAGAAAGACGGGAGGGCGAACGTGGAATTCCACCGGGCGAATGTGGAATTCTACTGGGCGAATGTGGCATGTTTAGGGCGAACCTGGAATTTTGTTATGTGGATTTTCACTTTCGGGTGTCTATTTCCACATTCGGTTTTACGGGGGTGCGAAGGTGGATAGAGAGTGGACGAAAGTGAGTATAAATGGGCGAAAGTGAAAATTATCATTCATATTCTACATTCAGGTCCCTATTTTGGGCGAAAGTGAAGTTCCCAGGGGCGAATGTAGAATTTAAGGCCTAAAAAATTTCGAAAATGACAATTTTTGAAGATTTTTGGGAGAATGGTGATGAGGTTTACCCAAATTGCTGAAGAATTGATGATGATGAAACGTATTATTGTGGGGTAGTCATGAGAATCAACAGTATGATAATCAGATTCAATTGACTATTATGGGCCAGAAAACAGAACAGATTTTATTTCGCATGATGAGAACAATCAACCCAGTTCCTGTGTGTTTGAAGGAACTTGTTCAAAGAGAGTTTTTATGAAGAAGGAAATCAAGTTTGAGATTTCAATGTTCTGAAAGTAATGAGATATCCTAGTAGGAGTCATGTGGCACGTAGGTTCAACGAAAGTTTCAAGTGCTGAAAACTTTTGATGGCTTGATCCACTCGTCTACGGCTTGTATTCTGTCGAACAGATGAAGTTACTCAAGAACATGATTGATTGATTATACGGGATCTTAGAGAAACTTGGTGAAGCATCAGTCAAGGGGGAGATTGTTGATGTAACAATGTGTCTGATACTTCAACAATTACTGACTGAAGATGCTAGGAATTTTCAAAGAGGAGAATGTGTTGATGCAATCACAGTCAGCACAGATGAAGAATTTCATAGAAATACTAGTTTTCAAGTGGATTGTTTTGCACATAGTCACATTTGAGATGTTTAATTGGGTACTGACAGTTAGACTTCTCCAGTTGGTGTGAAGAGTGATGCAAAGGTTAAGTGCAGATATGAGACGTAAATTAGTGGTGGTACCTACATGTTACGTTGAATATCTGATCGGTCAGTATGGAATCCTTCTAGTAGGGGTCTTATCAGGCTAGTTGGATTGCGCGTGATGTACTTGGTCAAGATGACATTCCTGGGTACTGATGCTACGAGACTGCAGTGCATTACATTGTCGACTTCACATTGGCGTAACTAGGTGATCTGGTTGTAATTCAGCGACCGGTTGAATTCGCAAATGATATACGTGGTCTAGCTGACTTCCTGCGTATTGATGCTGAGGGTCCGTAGTGCATTACTTGGTCGGTTCACGAAGGATATTGTATTTCTAACTCAATGCAATAGTGCATGTATTGAGGGGGAGACCTGTGATTCTGACTGTTGATGTGCAAGAGATTTGTGGATTCGCCAGCAACGTCCAAGGGGGAGATTGTTGATGCACTTTCTGTGGACGTCACTGTCGAATAGACTAGGGTTGAGTCTTGTATTGTGTTACATGAGATTGTGGTGATCCATAAGGTCATTTTATGGATCTGATGCATTTGTAAGTATATAGGACAATACACAAAGTTTACATTCGACCCAAGGTAAAGGGCGAATGTGGAAACATTCCACATTCGACCTATACAATGGGGCGAAGGTGGACTTTGGTCCACATTCGTCCAAAGCAAAGGGGCGAATGTGGAAACATTCCATATTCGCCCACAGCAAAGGGGCGAAGGTGGAATCTGGTATTGGACTATAAATAGCAATCTCATGTGTTGGTTTTCATTTGGTGATTTGAGTTTGTGCTTAGAATGCTCTCAAGGGGGAGGTCATGCCCGACCTCCCCCGGCCAAGAGATAAATGTTTATCCTACTGATGACAGTGTCTGTAACCGTTTCTGTAGTAATACGAATCTGTGATGACTTTGTTATCGTATGTTTCTGTCTCGTCTCGAATCTCCCGTCTGAAACCGAGTTGTTTATGCGTAATCGATCCACGAATTCGGTTCCTAACCGGATCCACACCACATCATCCCCATTGTCCCCCTCATTATGACCCTGTACAACCTCCACATCATCACCATTGTCCCCCATTTCCACATCATCCCCATTGTCCCCCTCATTAAGATCATCCCCATTGTCCCTTACCTCCACATCATCACCATTGTCCCCCTCATTCTGACCCATGTTAACATCACTCACATTGTCTTCCATGTTAACATCACCCACAGGGAATTCATCAAAAACAAAATCATCCACAAATGAGGCCTCTTTAACATTCTCACCCTGAACCTGTTTAACCTCTACATTCTGACCCTGTTCAACCTCTACATTCTGACCTTGTCCAACCTCTACATCCTGAACCTCTGCATTCTGACCCTGTATAAGCTCTACATTCTGACCCTCTACAACCTTAGAACACTCTAAATTCTGACCCTCTACAACCTTCTCACCCTCCCCTAAATCCTGACCACCATATTCAATCATTAATCTTCTTCTAGGTAACAACTTTCTCCTAGGATACCTAGGAACAATTTGATTAACATTCTAATGTTCTAATTCATCTCCTAATTCCTCAATAAAAACCCTTGATGCCTCTGGGGATTTCAGATAGGCATCCACATTTGTTTCCTTGTGTTCAATGTAAAAGTGAATAACCTTATTCTGACCCACATATTGAGCCGAATTACGAACATCAGCATCACAACCTAAAGCTACTAGACCAGTATCCAAATCTCTACCAGGTATTAGGAAATGATAAAAAAACTTGTCTTTTTCTTCAAAACACTTTAGCTCACGTATCATCCAATTAACTTCATGGGCAGAAAACTCATCTATGTCTAGATCATCTACAAAGACATGTTTACCATGGACATACCTTCTTCGAGGCAAATTCTTAAAGACACCACCATAGTGCAGTTGGGTTGTAAACATAGCTCCTTTCCAGCTGAAACAATCAAACAATAACGTTGGTCAGTAATCATTATAATTAGTACGCATTAGTTATCAACTACAAAAACCCTAAAATAGCTAACCTTATTAAACATTGGGGTCGAAATGCTCAAAATCAGGTCGTAAACTCCAACCCATTATGTCGATCAACTTCGAAATATTTGTGTGTGTGTGATTATCAGAGAGATTATAGAGAGAGATTATCAGATGGTTTGTGAAAATGAGGGGAAATTTGGCGCTATAAATGAGCTGACATATAGGGGGACTAGACTGTGCATATCAAAAGTTGCAATCAAATCATACTTACAAAGACTATAATACCCCCACATGGGAAGCACATGGATGGACTTAACCATCAAACTTAACAGACGTTAGTCATAGGTACCATGCGAGTGCACTTTTATTAAACCTAGATACCAATAATGTAATTAGTAAATCACTAGGAACAAGAGTGTAATATTTTGAAACCACAGGGACCAACCATGCGATTCACTCTTCTTTTATTTTTGTGATCACTTTACTTGTTTTTATTTTATTTTTAAATATTGGCCCAATTATGCATCAATTGCTATGGCCAAAGGCCTCAAGATGTTTATTTGATCATCTTTGCAACCAAACTTGTGAGACATCAACCAGCTCATTTAGAAATTAATTCAAGGCCCACCAGTGATTATACAAATATTAACAGCCCACTTTATGTCATAATAGATTTTGAATATTAAACCCTAGTCCTTTTACAAAACCAATCGCTCTAACTCTTTTGTCTAAACACTTTACACAAAAACAACCCTGTATTTAAGACCTTAACAGCCGCACACTTACTGACCAATAACGTTGGTCAGTAATCATTATAATTAGTACGCATTAGTTATCAACTACAAAAACCCTAAAATAGCTAACCGTATTCAATATTGGGGTCGAAATGCTCAAAATCAGGTCGTAAACTCCAACCCATTATGTCGATCAACTTCGAAATATTTGTGTGTGTGTGATTATCAGAGAGATTATGAGAGAGAGATTATCAGATGGTTTGTGAAATGAGGGGAAATTTGGCGCTATAAATGAGCTGACATATAGGGGGACTAGACTGTGCATATCAAAAGTTGCAATCAAATCACTTACAAAGACTATAATACCCCCACATGGGAAGCACATGGGTGGACTTAACCATCAAACTTAATAGACGTTAGTCATAGGTACCATGCGAGTGCACTTTTGTTAAACCTAGATACCAATAGTGTAATTAGTAAATCACTGGGAACAAGAGTGTAATATTTTGAAACCACAGGGACCAACCATGCGATTCTCTCTTCTTTTATTTTTGTGATCACTTTACTTGTTTTTATTTTATTTTTAAATATTGGCCCAATTATGCCTCAATTGCTATGGCCAAAGGCCTCAAGATGTTTATTTAATCATCTTTGCAACCAAACTTGTGAGACATCAACCAGCTCATTTAGAAATTAATTCAAGGCCCACTAGTGATTATACAAATATTAACAGCCCACTTTATGTGACAATAGATTTTGAATATTAAACCCTAGTCCTTTTACAAAACCAATCGCTCTAACTCTTTTGTCTAAACACTTTACACAAAAACAACCCTGTATTTAAGACCTAAACAGCCGGACACTTCTTTCTTATTTCAAACGCTGCAACATACAACAACTTTACCTCTCTCCCTAGTATAGGGTTTAGAGGGTGTTTGGGATTGAGTTTCAAAACAACTTATTGACTTATTGGCTTTTTCATGAAGCCAATAAGTTGTTTGTGTAACCCGAAAGCACTTTCTATTTTGACTTTTGACTTTTGGTTTTTGAGAGGTTAGAAATCCTGGCTTTTGGAAATAATTTACAAATCTACCACCCATACAATCAATATTCACAATAAGTTAAGCGAAACACTTAAAAAAACATTCTATTGACTTTTTAACGTTTCTCATTCTAAAAGCTAATCCCAACACTTTTTTAAAAACTCATTTTCAAAAGATCATTACCACTAAGCATTTCTAACCAAAAACACGTTGCATTTCCAAACTCAATCCCAAACACCCTCTTATTACAAATCAAAAAGTTGGAACAAGGACTCGAACTCAGATCCTTACGTTTAGATTAGGCGTTGCATACCAGTGGAACGCTACAAACATTTTGTTATGGGTTCCTTTTAGATTTATTTATGGGTTCCTTTTATATTTTCTTTATATCTTCTCACTATAATTTCTAAACCGGGTGGGTTCCCGGGAAACCTCTAAAACATTTTGTTAGATCAGACAAAATTGTTTAATTAAAGGGTTTATACACACACACATACACATACTCCCGGGTAAACAAATCTAATATAAAGTCATAAAATGTATGTATCTGAATGAGTATGAAAGTTGGCCGGAATTTTTGTGGGTCGCACTTGGCCCATCACCCACCTTTAAGTTTCAATATTAACTAGTGTGTTCAATGGGGCACGCGTTGCGTGCCTTGCCATTTGTCGGCTCTCAAACGCCAAATATATTTTTTCCTGTCATCGAATCATGCTTGGTTTGAGAGCATATATATTTGGCTTCGATTATTTGTACATACTACTCGGTGAACTTTTGATACGTATAAAACTCAGTCATATATATATACACACACACATGTAAGTATATATATAAATATGTATGTACATACGTATATATATTTATGTATATATACACACGTATATACATATATGTATGTATAGAGTAAAGATCAAATACATATAGTTTTTTTGTAAGAACTGTGAGAATCAAAGGGGGTAAAAAAAATTTATTTTTTTTTTTAGAATTTTTTTTTCCCATGTGCTTAAACATTCTTTCTAGATGAATAATACAAAAAAAAATTTAAAAAAAAATTTTTTTTTTAGTGTAATTACGTCATTAAGGTAAATACATTAGTTTACACTAGAGTAATTATGTAATTACTCTACACGTAATTACTCTACACCAATTTTTTTTTTTTTTTTTTTTTTTTTTTAGTTTTCAATACTATAATACATGTTTAACAATATGGGGAAAAAAAATTTTGAAAAAAAAAATTAAAAAAAAATACCCTCCTTTGATTCTTACCGTTCTTACCAAAAAAGCTATTTGTACCGGATCTTTCCCCTATATGTATATATATGTATAATAATGTGGTGTTTTAAAACAAAAGGAGTGCTAAATAAATATTCTTAAAGAGAACAAAAATTACACAATTATCATTAGAAACAAACACTCTCAAATACTACAAAATTATGAATATGCCATCGGTGCATGTTAGCAACAACTTACTCTTTAATTTAGTGGTGTTTAAATATATTTTAATTAATCCTAGAAAAATATTAGAAGAAATATAGTCAAACCATTAATAAAAAAAATTATTATACCACCACGTGAATTGTTTGGATATAATTTAGCTTTTATTTTGTACAAATCGTGTTTCAGGTTTCTGACCTAATTTGACAAAATCCTAATAATCAAAACATGAAGAAAAATTACATGTATTAGTTTGCGTGTAAAAAAGAGTAAATTAAAGGGTTTATATATATCTATACATATAATAAACCAAAACCATTTTAATGACATGACACTTAAAGAGGGTATTTTCTTCATTGAGTGTGCCATGTGTCATCCCATGTGGCAAGGGCTTTATTTTAGGAAAATAATAATTTAAAATTAAAAAAAAAATTAGATTTTTATCTCTAATGTTTCCTCCCATAACTTTTAAACGTTAATA
This sequence comes from Ambrosia artemisiifolia, assembly GCA_032199755.1. NCBI lineage: Eukaryota > Viridiplantae > Streptophyta > Magnoliopsida > Asterales > Asteraceae > Ambrosia > Ambrosia artemisiifolia. The sequence goes on along the minus strand of CM063526.1, from coordinate 33,608,150 downwards.
TCTTTTATATACAGGATTTTTTAAAGAAAAAAATTACAACAAATTAACGAGCGTTTTATTATCTTTTCAACGGGTACCATAGTGCTATATAAAAAACGGAGAAAAAAACGACTATTTTTTTGTGTGGTTTTGTTCATACCGGAAAAAAACACAAGGTGTTCAGGTTATTCATTAATCATGTATAGGCAAGTCATTAGTTATGTTCAAACCAGTAAATATAAATTTTATTTACAACATGTGTTAGCATTGGAGTTGTAAATTGTTTTAGGTTACGTTTTAATATTAGAGTTATACATTGTTTAAGGTTATGCACTAACATTGGAGATACATTGTTAGTTGTTTTAGGTTAAGTGCTACCCGCAGCTTTCCTGCATATAACTGTAAAACGCATCAGTCTATTTCAGGTGTAAAATTGATATTTCAAATTAAATTTCTCAACCCGAGAAGCTCCCGGGATACAATCTAGTATATATATATATATATATATATATATATATATAGTGTAAAATTCAATGGGGACCTCAAAAAAATGGGGAACTGGGAACCATGTATTTAACATGTTAAATATATTTTAAATATTCAATTTAACATGCCAAAAAATATTTTTTTCAAAAATTTCTTCAGAGTTTTTGCATATAAAGATGTGTAGAAGCTATTCCAATAAAAAAAAAATTTGTGAAATTTTTTTTTTGCCTTTTTGTAACTAATTTTAAGCATTTTTTTAAGTATTTTATTTTTCGATTTTTTTTTGTCAAAAAAGCTTCTACATACATTTATATACAAAATCTCTAATTAAACTTTTTGATAAAAATGATTTTTTTACATGTTAAATTGATTTTTTATGATATAATTAACATGTTAAATGCACGGTTCCCTAGTTCCCCACTTTTTTTAGGTTCCCCATTGAACCCACCCCTACACACACACACACACACACCCTCTAGCTTTTACCCCAGGAGCGTCCCGGTGTTGAAATATCTAATATGACGTAATAAAATATCCAATTTATTATTTGCAAAAGAAAAACTCAAACAAATACAGCTACAAAGAAACATAATACAAATAAATGAAGATCAATAACTCTAGCTGCAGTCATTTTATAACTTTCATAAAGTATATTATTCACCAGCTTACAACATATAATACAATTGTTTATATAAAAACCCCTTATTATTAAAATGATATAAGCAAAAGTATATATGATTTGAATCAGAGTTACGAATAGAAATAAAAATCACAAACTTGAATTCAAATAAAAATTCTAATATGTTGCTACTTCACATTTATGATTTAGTAAAGAGAAGAAAGTTATCTATATTTTTTTTATCAGAAGAAGGAGATGATGGGTTTCAATGAAGATGTAGAACATAAGGAAAGATATGAGAGGCGTAATAAGCAAGAATACCTAATCAGGTAGCGTTTTATTATTTTAATATTTTTAATTTATGTGATTAAATTTTATTTAAAAAAACAAAATAAATTTTTTTAAAAGAAACTCCACATGATGCCACATGACACATTCAAGGGGTGGAGGGTTGCCCCATTGAATGTCATGTCATCAAGAGGTTATTCTTTTATATATATCAAGATTATACCCCGGAAGCGTCCCGGGGATGAGAAATCTAATATGGCACATGAATTTTACATATGAAATAGACTGACACGCTTTATAGTTACATGTAGGAAAACTTCAGGTGGCACCTAACCTAAAACAATTAACAATGTATCTCCAATGTTAACGCATAACCTTAGACAATGTATAATTCTAATGTTAACATCTAACCTAAAACAGTGTATAACTCTAATATTAATACCTAACCTAAAACAATATACAACTCCAATGCTAACACCTAACCTAAAATAATGTATAACTCCAATTTAACTCTAATATTAACACTTATCCTAAAGGCTAAAAAAATGTACAACTATAACATACTAATATTAATACCTAACCTAAAACAATGTATAACTCTAGTAATCTATTCTGCTTTGGTTGAAAATAGAATTCATATGTATTGGTTTGAACATAATTAGTGACTTGTCTATACATGATTAATAAATTACCTGAACACTTGTTTTTTCCTGTATAAATAAAACCCCACAAAAAATAGTCGTTTTTTTCTTCGTTTTTTATATAGCATTATGGTACTCGTTTGAGAGATAATAAAACGCTCGTTAATTTGGTGTAATTTTTTCTTTACAAAATCTCGTAGATAAAAGACATTAATGTTTAAAAATTATGGGACGAAACATGAGAGAGAAATCCAATTTTGTTTTTAATTTTTATTTTCTAAAATTACTTCATGCCACATGGCCTACATGTAGGATTTAGCCATTTGAAATATATATTAATATAAATACATAACCTAAAACAATGTATAACTTTATTAACCTATCCTTCTCTGGTTGAAAATAGAATTCATATTTACTGATTTGAACATAATTAGTAACTTGCCTATACATGATTAATGAATTACTTGAGCACGTGTTTTTTTCCTATATAAACAAAACCCCACAAAAAGTAGTCGTGTTTTTCTTCCTTTTTTATATAGCACTATGGTACTCGTTGGAGAGATAATAAAATGCTCGTTAATTTGGTGTAATTTGTTTTCTTTAAAAAATCTCGTAAATAAAAGATATTAACATTTAAAAGTTATGGGGGGAAACATGAGAGAGAGAAATCCAATTTTGTTTTAATTTTTTTTTTCTAAAGTTACTTCATGTCACATGACATCATACATGGCACTCTCAAGGGAAGAATAGCTATATGAGTGTCATGTAAGATTTAGCCCTTATACACACACACACACACACACACATATATATATGGGGATGGTTAAAATGGAAACCACAAAAATTTGAGAAAACCTTGTAAACTTCATCCAAGCCATCCATTCTACTTGATCAATGGCCATGATTAAAAGTTAATATTATATATGTGAAAGATGACAAAAAAGGGTAGAAGGGTCATTTACCCCTTCTTCTCTCTCCATCAAATCAATCATACCTCTCACTCTCTCTTTCTCACACCAATCTTCTCTTTCCAACATTCTCTCTCCTACTTTTTTGTTGACAAAAATCAGAATTTTAGTTTATTAAAAAAGTATTTTATTCAACAATCAGATTCACATATTGATAAAAATTGTTCCAGCACCACTGTTGTTACGTACGTAAAATCCGTCACGATAGTTTTAGATGAATTTAAAAAAATCCTAGCCTGTCATTTTTTTTATTAGAACATGTTTCTTTTGGTTTTACTGTATCAGTACCAGAGTTGTTGCATACGTAACGAAAGGTCCATATGGTTATTTTTTGATATTCAGTACTTTTAATATTCAGTACTTATAAGATTCAGCCTGTAACATGAAAAATATATTACAATGAAACTGTTCTGGGTTGGTAACATATGTTAAGATTCAACAGCCGATATCATTTTTGTTATCGTTTTTTCAGGGCTACATTGCATTACATTACAAACAGCCGATATCATTTTTGCAGGGCTACATTCAAATACATTACAAAAAAGTTTCAGAAAACATACTAATAAAAAAAGCGATACATCATATTGTTCATCCACCTAAAAGATACTAGTCAAGAAATATCTTACATTGAAACTGTATGAACAACAAAACATACAATTAAATATTCATACCCCGCCCATGCATGCAATAACCCCGACATCCCGCACTGCAACCAACAGTAGCTGACGGCATCCGATAACCATACTTTGCATAAAAAGCCCACTGTTCCTCGGTATAACCTATACCCTCCCATTCAGCCCTAATACGCTCACCTCCCGGATACGTGAACGGCAGCACGGGTTTGTTAAGTTTAGGTTCATATGGTTCTTCATATTCAGCCCCTGGGTCTGATTCGTAACCAACCGCCCATTCAGGTGTGTGATTTACATCATCCATATCATCCTCCGGTGTCATATACTCTTCTGGTGGCGGATATTCTTCGGGGAAGACGTAATCAAAGGCCGCATCCCAATCAAAATCCTCGTCACTTTCAAACCAATCGTCCGCCTGGAGTACGGGTATAACCGGTTGTAATGGCGGAATGTCCGGGGCAACGGGGGGGGGGGGGGGGGGGGGGGGCGGGGTCATGTTCGGCTGCAACAGGAGGGATGACCAAATCTACCGGTGGGGGTGGTTCAGGTACAATTGCAATGTCTGGTTCATTTTGAGGTGGGTCGTCTACAATTGGGATAAGATGGTGACGGCCCTCAAAAACCTCCGAAGGCGGAGTGTTGGGGTTGGAATCCATGGTTTGACAAAAAAACAGGACCTGTAACGTATGTTATAGAAGAGTAAGGGTTGACATTAGAAATATGAAACAGGGAAAAAAAAACCATTTTCTGTTAATAAAATATAGGTAACAAAAAAAACTAATACATGCAAAAAGCAAAAAAAAAAATAATGTATAACTAAAGGTGCGAAAAACACGATTGTTACATGTGTAACAGGTTTTTTTCTGGAAACACATACAGCCTGCTGTAGTCTGCACCCAGCATCCATTTTTTGGTGGTATGAAAAGCAAACATTGACTACGAAACAGATACGCTACACACGTAACACCCGACCTTAAAACAGAAGAACACACTGAAAAAAAAAAAAACTAACAGAGAAAACACAAATTACAACGTAATTTGAAAAAACACAGACATAGGTAACATAAAAAAAAAAGTCATACATGAGAAAGAACACATGATTACTACATGTGTAACAGGAACAGAGTTTGAAAAAACAACACTTATCTAATCTGCAGTGAACAGAGAACAGAGTTTGATATGCTAAAACACAGAAATCATCATACATTTTTGAAAAAAAGTTATGCTACACACGTAACAGTCAAACTAAACACAAAGATTATAAGAAAGTATAGACGATAAAGAAACGAAAACTTAAGCTAAATTCTAGATGCTAGGGTCCAAAGAGATATAAACCTAAACGACTTTATATTATATTAGTGTTTTTCCATAATCAATAACCCCAAAAAAAAAATCTTTTTCAATGGTTTCAATTACAAAAAAAGATAATAAAAAGCCTAAACTTGATTATTATAATATATCTGAAAAAGAATTAAACAAAAAGAGGGGATTTTTCAAACAAGGGGCATTTTTTCTGCAAATAAGACATACATAACATAAAAAAACTCATACATGATAAAAGAAAAAAAAAGACAGGCATGGTACAATAACACACGAGTATTACATGTGTAACAGGAAAAACAGAGACAACACTTATCTAATCTGCAGTGAACAGAGAACAGAGTTTGATATGCTAAAACACAGAAATCATAATATATTTTTGAAAAAACGTTATGCTACACACGTAACAGTCTAACTAAACACAAAGATTGTAAGAAAGTATAGACGATAAAGAAACCAAAACTTAAGCTAAATTCTAGACGCTAGGGTCCAAAGAGATATAAACCTAAATGACTTTATATTATATTAGTGTTTTTCCATAATCAATAATCCAAAAAAAAATCTTTTCCAATAGTTTCAATTACAAAAAAAGATAATAAAAAGGCTAAAGTTGATTATTATAATAAATCTGAAAAAAAATTAAACAAAAAGAGGGGATTTTTCAAACAAGGGGCATTTTTTCTGTAAATAAGACATACATAACATAAAAAAACTCATACATGATAAAAGAAAAAAAAAAGACAGACATGGTACAAGAACACACGAGTATTACATGTGTAACGGGAAAAACAGAGACAACACTTATCTAATCTGCAGTGAACAGAGAACAGAGTTTGATATGCTACACACGTAACAGTCTAGCTAAACACAAAGATTATACAAAGATATGTCCCCTGTCTTCGATTACACTCAGAAAATTTACTATTATTTTACAATAATTCTAAACCTAAATGACTTTATATTATATTAGTGGTTTTCCATAATCATCAATTACAAAAAAACATTAATAAAAAGTCTACACTTGATTTTTATAATTTATCAGAAAAAGATTATACCAAACAGGGGGCATTTTTCAAAAAAAAAAATTTCACAATTGTGTTTCTATCAAAAACAAAAGGGATTCAACAAACAAAAAAATATACAAATCAGTTGGGGAAAAGAAAAGGGAACAAGGGGGTTTATGGACACTAGTATTATTTGAACAAAGATTTTGATTACAACTTAGTAAAAAAATCAAAAATAAAAAGCAACATGGAAGGAGATAAAAAAGATGGAAATAAGATTCAACCACTTAAAAAAACCTGGTACTCTCTCCGGTTGTCTTCTCCGGTTATCTTCTCCGGTAATCTTCTCCGGCGGTCTTCTCCGGTGCCTTCTGCGACGGTATTGAAGATGAGGATGATGGAGGTTCCTATTAAATGATGCTGACGACGTTACGAAGGTATTGTTCGAGTTTGGAAATCACGATTATGGAGCTTAGATATGAAGATGATGTTGTTGGTGGTTGAAGCTTCAAAAAAAAAAGCAGAGATGAGGGAGAGGATAAGGGGAGGGAAAGGAAATTTTGAAATGGGAGAGAGAAAGAAATCTTTATATATATATGTGGTGAAGGGGGTAAATTACTAAAATAACCTTGGGTTAATAAACAAATATTAAAGTTTAGGGGTGATGTGAAAGAATGTGGACCACTTATTGGGTTTGCTTGGGTTTTCTCAAATTTTTGGGTTTTCTCCCTACCTTTAGCCTATATATATATATATATATATATATATATATATATATATATATATATAGGGTAAGGTTCCTGTAGGAATATTGTTTTGTGTGAGAAGTGTATGAACGATTAAAAATTGACATGTAAGCATCATGTTTTTTGTTTTGGAATGATGTATTGGGTTGTTTTGGCTTGAAAAACACTTAGCATAACAATACACAAAAATTTAAACCACAATCCAATGTATTATAGTCATTAAATTTAAATTACAGATAAAACACCCTTGTAATTACTTAAAACACTTTGCTTAAAATACATTGTTTTCGGTTATTAGTTTGTTATGTTTGGTGTTTTTTAAGCAAAACAATCCAAAACATCATGAATACGTCAAAAAAATTATGCATACAAATCAATTTTTAATCCTTCTTACATTTCTCACACAAACCAATATTCCTACAGGATCCTCTACCTATATATATATATAGGGTTTGGATCCGTTGAGAACTCGATGAGTTGTGAGAACTCGCGAGAACTCGACGTAAAATGCGAAATATTTTTTTGCACACTCGTGTAAAAACACGTAAACCCCGTTGTAAAAAAATTAAAAAAATATATATTAATTTACGGCAAATTACACCGGTGCAAGGCATTTCTATCCACGTATAAGTATATTAATATTTTATTCATTATTTTATTGTTAATTAATTATGGACCACATATTCATTTTTGATTAAAAAAAAGTTTGTGGTTATAAAGTGAGTTCCTATGGTTCTCACAACTCACATGAGTTCTCAAAATATCCGGATCATATATATATATAGGGTTAGAATCAAATACACAGTGAAAGAAAAATAGGAAGTCGTAGGAAGGCTATCAAACGGACTCCGATTGAACTCATTCAAGCGGCATTGGAACCGTCTTATCAAACCGTACATTGTCAGTTTTTAGGTCTTCGTTTTTTGGGGTTTTAGCTTGTAGTTTTTAGAATATGCGTTATATCATCGTGTCTTTTATGTAGCATGGTGTCTTTTTCTTATATCATTGTGTCTTTTATTCAACATTGTGTTATATTTTTTGGCACTGTGTTATATTTTGTGACTCGTTGTGTCATATTTCATAATATATTGTGTTTTTTGTATCCTTCTTACCCTTCTCATTTTTGTTATACTGTGTAGAATAACTTGACCATATATATATATATATATATATATATATATAGGATTGAGATTATTTGAGAATTCCCTTGAGTTGTGAGAACCATAAAAACTCAATTTATAACCACACACTTATTTTAATCTAAAATAAATATGTGGTCCAAAATTAAACAATAATAAAATATTACATAAAATATTAATATACTTACATGGGATAAAAATCCTTAACACCGGTGTAAATCGGCGTAAATTAATGTATTTTTTTTACATCGGGGTTTACGAGTTTTACACCAGTGTGCAATTTTTTCCCGCATTTTACGTCGAGTTCTTGCAAGTTCTCGCAACTCATTGAGTTGTCAATGGATCCCAATCCTATACACACACATATACACATATATGTTGATCAGTTTTGATTGTAAATAAAAGGAAAACATAATAATAATGATAATACCTGAAAGATTAGTGAGACCTGCCATTGATTCTGAGAGAGTGGAGGTTGACATGGTTGTCAAGATGATTGGGTTCCCTTTAGGGTATGCAGTTATGATGGATTTAGGATTCTTGATGAAGAATCGATTTAGAGAGAGAGGGGGATTTCTTTAGAGGTGTTATGATAATAAGTTGTGTAACCCTTGTTCCCTAGTAAGCTCTCACTTTTATACATACCCAGGGGACACCCTACAAGGCCCATCTAATGACAAGTCCGTCCATAAAAGACTCATCTTGGTATTGGGCTTAGGATAATTAATAATTGATCAACATTATACAAATGATAATAAAGGCTATCGATAAATATACAAACGTCACGTATATTTATTCAAACATTCTCCCACTTAGCCGAGTAATCATTTGTTATGTGCATTACGTTAGTCTCGAGAGATTAATACTCATTTTAGTTCTAAACCCAAACTTTAGCAGAGAAATACAGTCGTTAAGTCTATATTCGACTTAAGACCCTCATTAATCATATTACAACCAAATTTAAAACTTAACATTAGGATCAATTTACATTATGCCCTTAGTTGTTGATTTGTTACACTATTGTCTTTATGTCATTATGTCGACTTAACATACTAATAGACAAACAAATCATAATGAGGAAATTTTCATTAAACATAAGTCATTATTCATCAAACATAAGTCATAAGTAAACATAAATGGCCAATAAGTACATATGCTTCTAAACAAGGTCATTAGAAAGTCCCATCTTCGAAACGTGATCTTCGAATACTTTAGGTGGGAGACCTTTAGTCATCGGATCCGCAAGCATATCCTTGGTACTTATATCTTCGATACGAAGATTGTTTTCCTCAAATCGTTCACGTACGAACAAATACTTTGTATCTAAGAAATGACCAGCGCTAGTCGAACTGTTACTGTTCGAGAAACTAATGGTGGCTGAGTTATCACAATAAAGCTTCAATGGTCTAGATATGGAATTGACAATTTTGTTTCCAGTAATGAGATTCCTAATCAACATTCCATGGCATGTTGCGTTATATACAACGATGTATTCTACCATCATTGTGGATGTTGCTATAAGTCTTTGTTTATGACTCTTCCATGAAATGGGTCCGCCTGCTAACATAAAGATATACCCCAAGGTGGATTTATTATCATCCTTGCATTTAGCAAAGTCAGAGTCAGAGTATCCTACCACTTCTAAATGATCACTTCTTCTGTAAGTCAGTTTATAGTCTTTAGTCCCTTGCAGATATCTTAACACTTTCTTAGCTGCTTTCCAATGATCAGGGCCAGGATTATTCAAGTAACGGCCTAGCATTCCAGTGACATAAGCGATATCTGGACGCGTATAGACTTGAGCATAAGCAAGACTACCGACTACTAAGGCATAAGGTATCGGTCTCATCTGTTCCTTTTCCACTTCTGTTTTCGGACATTAGAGTAAACCGAGTACATCTCCCTTAGCTACTGGAGCTGGAGTAGGTTTACAATGTTGCATGTTATAACGTGTGAGAACACGATCAATGTAGGCCCTTTGGGACAAACCTAAAATCCCATTGCGTCTGTCTCGGTGTATTTCGATGCCAATAACATAAGAGGCTTCCTGAGATCCTTCGTGTCGAAATTAGACGAAAGTAATCGCTTCGACTCATGCAACATATCTAAGCTATTGCTTTCCAATAAGATATCATCAACATAAAGGACAAGAATAGTAAAATTACTCCCAATCATCTTAAGGTAGGTGCATTGATCGACTTGATTCTTCATAAAACCATTACTCTTAACGACTTCATCAAAATTTAAGTACCATTGATGTGAGGCTTGTTTCAAACCGTATATGGATTTCTTCAACTTGCAGACTAAATGTTCTTGACCTTCAGGTTTGAAACCTTCAGGTTGCTTCATGAACACTTTTTCTTCCAAGTCATCATTAAGGAAAGCAGTCTTCACGTCCATCTGATGTAACTCTAAATCAAAATGAGCTACGAGGTCCATAACGATCCTTAAGGAATCTTTTCTATATGAATGTGTGTTTATATGTGTTAAAACGGTGATTACGCGTGATTGCATGACATTATAGGTGATTACGCGTAATCACCTATAGCTGTAGGCGATTGGGATGACTCTGTAGGCGATTACAAGGCTAATCGCCTGTAGTTGGGGGCGATTAGGCCCTAATCGCCTATAGCTATAGGCGATTAGGAGCCCTAATCGCCTACACTGCTGCATAATCGCCTGACGTGTTTTAAACGACTAGAAACGCCTATAAATACCACCCTTGACTTGTAAAACATCATTTGTGCAACCCTAGCCGTCCCATAACCTCTCCCAACTCACAAACACCCTCTGGAACACATTTTGCTCAAGAAATTACCTTTCCAAGCCTTACACCTCATTTCCTTACAAATCCAAGGTGTGTTCTTCATCCCCAAACCTTTGTAATGATTTTGTTTTAATCCCTAAAGGTCCAGACCTGGTTTTTAAATGTTTGTGTCTTTGAAAACCCATTAAAACCAGTTTCTAAACAAACCCAAACCTCTATGCTTGCTATATGTGATGTATTCATGTACAGATAGGATTTTTTTATTGAAACATGATTGTTCTTGTGTTATTGATATGTTTCTGACTTAAATGAGTTATTATGATGTTAACCTAGGAGTTTGGAGGTTCATAGTCGTGTATTGTTGATGTTCGGCGTTTTGACCCGTTTGAATGATTTTGAAGGATTAAGGATGATATGATGTGTTTTGTTGATTGTATGATGTTAGGGTTTGCTTTAGGATGATGCTAGAACAATAGGATAGTGTTGAACAACGTTGTTACGTGATGAAATCTGGATATTTGCTATTTAGGGTAAGTTTTGCATGTTGATGTGATGTTTACATGATAAGTATGCTATTTTGGGAAAACGCTCGCATTCGGGACTGTTAGAATGATGATAATTTAGGGGTTTTGCTTGGAATAGGTTTATTAATGTTTTGGGTTTGATATTTGGTGTTTCCACACGTTTCGGATCTGATTTGGAGGGTTAAACGCGCGAAAAATCGGAACAGAACTGCAGGAGGCGATTAGGAATCCTAATCGCCTATGCTGAAAGGGGATTAGGAGCCTAATCTCCTATAAGGTAGGCAATTGGGAGCCTAATCGCCTATAGGGTAGGCGATTGGGGGCCTAATCGCCTATACTGAAGGTGATTACGATCCTAATCACTAGTTAGATCCTGAAATGCATGTGGTATAGGCCTAATCGCCTATAAGGTACTAGAATAGGCCTAATCGCCTATAGCTATAGGCGATTAGAGCCTAAATGCCTATACTATAGGCGATTACCCTTCCTAATTGCTAGTTGACTTTTCCTAATCGCATGTACTGCTGCTGTAAGTGTATTTTGACATTCCGAGACCCGATTTGACACCTAGGAACATGCTAGGAACCCCATGACATACCTAGTAACTTGGTAACAGGTGCTCGGACTTATTTATGCATTATTAGAACTATATGCTAGATTCGGTGAACTCTTACACGTGTTAAGTGTTGTTTGCATATATGGTATGATACCCTGTATAAGATGAACACGTGGGATGTCGGGTCACCAATGGGATGTCGAGTCTTGTCTCACGTAGTCTGGTTGTCAGTCAAACGCATTTTCAAACATATAATGGTCATGGACTGGACATATAGGGACTAATGAACCCAACGGGTTATTAGTCTAACTTTACACACATCTTATGATAAGTCGCCACTAGTTGGGGCTATCATACACATATAGGTTTACTTGTTAACTAAAGACGCAACCAAAGGTGAGTTTACGGCCCCACACTTTATTGTTTTTGTTTTCGGGGGGAGAAACATGCTTAAACTCTTTTATCACACATTTTCATGTTATACTATGGCTAACATCTTATTACTATACGGTTCATCTAAGTCCCTTAGAGACCACTAATACGAGGATGTAGCGGGGAAATGTGGATAGCGCTATTGGGAACTAACAAACCCCACTCGACGGCTGTAGGCCGGGCGGGTGCATATTGTCTCTAAACACACAAGGCCTACCGGCGATGACGGTAGTCCGTAAATAAGGGTTACACATTAAAACACAGTCAGCAATGGTTTCACCCGTAGTAGTAATATTACATAACGCCTAGCTAGCGTTCACACAAGCATAGTAGTAAAGGTAACGGTTTTCAAAGATTGGACTAAACGTTTGAAAAAAACCTGTGAACTCACCAGCATTATATGTTGACCTTTTTAGCATGTTTTCTCAGGTCGCTAAGGTAGCAGCTGTCAGCTTGGCGCACGGAGTCGCACTGGAGTCGTACTCGCGTCTAGGTTCATAATGCATGTTTGGGATGAAAAACTTTTGAACTTATGTTTCTATTTCCTTTTGACTTTTGTAAAACTTAAATGCTTCCGCACTTCTAAATGTTGGTTTGAAATTTATGCATGGTTTTTCTACGTATGTTTTTACATATAGTTGTCGTTTATTGTGACCGTTGACTTGGATCCTGGTATGTCAAATGCCTCGCGGTAGAACTCCGCAAGTGGGAAATTTGAGGGTGTGACAGATTCTGAGAGAGTGGAGGTTGACATGGTTGTCAAGATGATTGGGTTCCTTTTAGGGTATGTAGTTATGATAGATTTAGGATTCTTGATGAAGAATCGATTTAGAGAGGGAGGGGGATTTCTTTAGAGGTGTTATGATAATAAGTTGTGTAACCCTTATTCCATAGTAAGCTCTCACTTTTATACATACCCAAGGGACACCCTACAAGGCCCATTTAATGACAAGGCCGCCCATCAAAGACTCATCTTGTTATTGGGCTTAGGATAATTAATAACTGATCAATATTATACAAATGATAATAAAGGCTATCGATAAATATACAAACGTCACGTATATTTATTCCAACAATATACACCTACTAGTTTATCCCTAAGAGCTTCCCGGGTAAATAAATCTAATATGAAGTGACAAAATGGGTGTATCTGTATGATTATGAAAGTTGGCTGGAATTTTTGTGAGTTGCACTTGGCCGCATCAACCACCTTTAAGTTTCAATATTAATCCTAGAAAATTAGAAGAGATATAGTCAAACCATTAATAAAAAAACTAGTAAACCACCAACGTTAATTGTGTAGATATAATTTAGCTTTTATTTTGTACAAATCGTGTTTCAGGTTTCTGACCTTATTTACCAAAAATCCTTATAAACAAAAGATGATGAAAATTACATGTATTAGTTTGCGTGTAATAAAGAGTAAATTAAAGGGTTTATATATATATATATATATACACACACTAGTTTATCCTTAAGAGTTTTTCAGTAAACAAATTTAATATGAAGTAATAAAATGTGTGAATCTGAATGAATATGAATATTAGCAGGAATTTTTGTGAGTTTCACTTGGCTAATCACCCACCTTTAAGTTTCAATAATAATCCTAGAATATTAGAAGAAATATAGTCAAACCACTAATTAAAAAAACAAGTAAACCACCACGTGAATTGTTTGGATATAATTTAGCTTTTATTTTGTACAAATCGTGTTTCAGGTTTCTGACCTAATTTGACAAAAATCCTAATAAACAAAAGATGAAGAAAAATTATATGTATTAGTTTGCGTGTAATAAAGAGTAAATTAAAAGGATTATATATATATATATATATATATATATATATATATATATATATATATATATATAAGAAGAGTTAATAGCCAAAATCGTCCCTGAGGTTTGGTCACTTTTGCCACTTCAGTCCAAAACCCAAACGTCTGAAATCTGGGTCCGTAGGCTTTTGATTTTTTGCCACATTCGTCCCTGACACTAACCCAGTTAACTTATCTCGTTAAGTTGGGGGGTATTTCTGACTTTTTGCCTACCTTCTTCTCCATTTAGACCTGCCATCATCACACACCACCACCACCCTCACACAACCACCACCCTATTCTAGAGAGAGAGACAGACGAGAGAAAGAGAGAGAGACAGACGAGAGAGAGAGAGAGAGAGAGAGAGAGAGAGAGAGAGGGAGACAGACGAGAGAGAGAAAGAGAGAGAGGGATCTGAGAGAGGAATCGAGGGATCTGAGAAATAGAGAGAGGGAGGCAGCGATTCAACCCTAAACAACCATCACCTCCGCCACCACAACCACCCTAAACAACCATCACCTCTGCCGCCACAACCACCCTAAACAACCATCATCTTCGCCGCCTTGAACCACCCTACACAACCATCATCTCCGCCACCACAACCACCCTAAACAACCATCTCTCTCTGCTCTCCCTCTCTCCTCTCTGCTCTCTCCCTGTCACCACCGACGAGCACCATCACCACCGACGAGCACCATCACAGCGTCTGTCTCTCTCTCCTCTCTGCTCTCTCTCTATCTCTCTCCTCTCTGCTCTCTTTCTCTCTCTATCTCTCTCTCTCTCTGCGTCTGTAGTCTCTCTCTCCTCTCTGCTCTCTCTCTATCTCTCTCTGCTCTCTCCCTCTCTCTCCTCTCTGCTCTCTCTCTCTATCTCTCTCCTCTCTCTCTCTCTATCTCTGCTCTCTCTCTCCCTTAAAGTAGGTTTTTTATTTTTGTTCTTGTATTTATTTAGCTTTAAATACAAAATGTCTAAAATGCCCTCGATTTTGTAGGCAAAAAGTCAAAAATGCCCCTAGAGTTAACGAGATAAGTTAACTGAGTTAGTGTCAGGGATGAATGTGGCAAAAAATCAAAAGCCTGCGGACCCAGATTTCAGACGTTTGGGTTTTGGACTGAAGTGGCAAAAGTGACCAAACCTCAGGGACGATTTTGGCTATTAACTCTATATAAGAACCAACTTTAAGGAGAAAACCAATAAACTGATGTGAACAAGTGACATTTTTGTAAATATGAGAGGTGTATTCAAAAATCCTTCCATCAAAAAAAAAAGTTATATGACCTTAAAAATGAAAAATATAAAAAAGAAAACACAAAAATGTTTGTTTAGTGTTAATCTTTCAAAAAAATAATAAATAAAAAATGACTTATTATGTCTTGTCTAGCCCCGCTTACGATTGTGCGCATATAATGTATATATTTGTGGCCCTCAGGGGGCAAATGTAAAGTTGCACTAATTTTAACATTATTTTACTAATTTCGTGAAAATAACGTTAAAAAGTAACGGACAATTAATCATGTATCAGGTGGTGACGTTGATAGCCAAAAGACTAGGGGGTACATGCACCAATTGGGTTTGTCCTGATTGCTAAATGTTATGTGCCTTATTGTCTAAGGCTTGATACAAAACCACTATTGAGCCGAGGGTCTCACTGGAAGCAGCCTCTCTATTCCCACGGGGTAGAGGTAAGACTGTCTACATTTTACCCTCCTCAGACCCTACCTTAGTTTTTGCTATTGGTGGGATTAACTGAGTATGATGATGATGATGTCATGTCTGATGCACATGTGCATTTCGCTATAATATATACAGACATATACCGTATGCACATGTGCATTTTGCTATAATATATACAAGACATATACCGTATGCCCATGTGAATTTTGCTATAATATATACAGACATATACAGTATGCACATATGCATTTCAATAATAGATCACACTTTTGAATTAATTATCAATTACCTTAATTAAATGATCATTATATGGACGCCACACACACCCTAAAAACCTAAACCCACCACTCCCTTAAAAACCTAAACCCACCCACCACCATGCATCAAAAACCTAAGCCCACATCCCCCCACCCCCACCCCCACCCCACCCCCAAAACCTAAACCCACCCACCCTTACCCCCCCAAAAAAAAACATAAACCCCCATCCCGCACCCCCAAAATCCTAAACCCCCACCAGGTCCTCCCAAAACTTAACCCTACTTCCCACCACACCTAAAAACTAAACCCTAAAGCTAAACCCATCAAAAAGCCTAACTATAATAATGAAATGCACATGTGCATTTAGTACACTTGTCTTATTTATAGTTTTTATAGAGTTTTTTAGTTCATTGTATAACACACATATACAATGAGCATTATATCTTGTACACAAGGGGTATAAAGTTAGGGAAGAAAATGACCAAAGATTGAATATTTGTGAAGAAAACCTTCAACTCCCATCTTAAAACTTTGATGAAATTATCTTATTAGACATCTTTAATCCTTAATAAGGTAATGAAGATTATACACACAAAGTTTATAAATGTTTAAGTTTCTATATAACAGTTTATAAAATTGCAATTAATTTCACGAGCATGCTTAAATTAATAGCTTTAGCTATAACTTGTTACATGTCTCAAAATCTAATACTTTTTGTATGTCAAATTAGTTACAACTAGCGGGTTATCCGCGCTCCGTGACGGAGTGCTCCGATTAACGTAGATGTAATTGGTTTATTATTATATATCAGCATTTGATATATCAACCCAAAGAAAAATCTTAATAGTAAAGCCGTGATAAGCCCAAAAGGATGTCGGAATGTGTTTCACATCTATGAAAAACCACAAAACAACGAATACGAGTAACGATTCTGATAGTATCAATAATGGTGATGTCAGTCAACTACATAATTTCGATTCATCAGCGTCCTAGTATTTTCAGTACCGATACCTATGGCTTATGATAAAAAAACTCTACTGCTAATAAACTTCGTTTTAAAAGAAGTTTATACGCATATAAGATAAACACGTTACAAAAGTATTTTCAGTATTTTACAAAAAATTATATTATTCATTCGAATAACGAAGATATAGCTAAATGTGACTCATTTTGATTTCATTTACTTTTGTGCCTTGGTTAGTTTTTTTAATCGGCGAATAACTGTGTGGCAACCATCCTTGCGGGGCGCCGTGCCCAAGAATCGACTACTCGACCTCCAGCAGCTCCTGCCTTCTCTCGATGCGCGGAAACCCGAGCCCCACCCGCCCGAAGGGACGACCGTGTTATAGAACTCGGTAAAACTTCTCCGCCCGTCAGATTCGAACCGGCACCACCAATATTCGATCTTCACCCGAATACCAAACCATAAATGTTAGAAGTGAGGATCGAACCTTTGATCACATAGGTGAAACAAAGACCATTACTACTCACCACACACTTTTGGTAAAAGTTATATCAAGACATAGATAAAAATAGGCGCATCTTAATGGCATACTAGTAAATTCATAAAACATCTTAAGTAAAAGTTATAACCAAAAGACAAATATATTCAAAATAATAATAATAATAATAAACTACAAATTTGAATTATTTTTGTAAACCCACGCAATGGAAATTTGTTTGATATAGGTTCGGTTTATTACGATACCACCACACACTATAACAATAAATAGAAAGTGAAAAAAAATAATACTCCTGTCTTGATAGGACCAAAAAACCAAAACCATCGTAGCAAGTGATTCATAGGACCAAAAGGACAAAAATTAATAATGTCTTGATACGACCAAAAAGACAAAAAAATAATAATAATGTCTTTATACGACAAAAAAGACAAAAACAATAATAATAATAATAATAATGTCTTAATACGACCAAAAAGACAAAAAAAAAAGTAGTAATGTCTTGATAGGACATTAAAAAAACAAAAAGGAAATCATATCGATAGCAACGATCAGTCATCATCGGTCTATCTTGTTAGCTATACAATGGATGCTGAAACTAAAAAAATGAAAAAAAAAGAGACAAAACCACTGTGGCAAACCATTGATGTAAATTGGTCACGATACCAGCACCGACAGTCAGTCAACATCAGTCCGGTTCATCTTGTTAATTATGCAATGGATGTTGAAACTAATAAAAATGAAAAATAAAAGACAAAACCATCATAGCAAATCATTGATGTAAATTGATCATGATACCGGTATCGACAGTCAGCCAACATTGGTTTGGTTCATCTTGTTAGTTATACAATAGATGTGAAACTAAACAAAAATGAAAAAAAGAACGACAAAACCACCACTATAGCAAACCATTAATGTAAATTGATATATGAAATGACTAGCTAATTACCCCGAAAGGTCCGGGGTTGAAAAATTTAATATAACTTAATAAAAAAATGATAAAATAAGAAAACATACAAATGTATTGAAAAAATGAATAATACTTTGAGGGATATCAATAATTTCTCCACCATCTTCTAAATTTATATAATATTTTTTAATCATTATTTCAGTGCATAATATATATAGTTTTTTAGGTATGGTTTCAAGAAATATCATAATTTCAAGTTTAGAAACCAAATTATTTTTAATATTTGACGATACAATTATATATTATTATACATTATAATAAATTTGTTACGATGGGGGTAAAGATATAAAATATGAAGTCAAATAATAAATCACATTTTCCAAATTAGACGCAAGTTTCAGATTCGGATCCTGCATAATAATAATAAAAATAATAATAATAAAGAACACAACGATGGAATACATCAAGCTTGAAGAGATTCGGATAGATGTAGGGATTTTTGGAGTTCATACTGTTAATGCGCAGGTGGTGAGAGGGAAGGGGGTTTTAGGGTTTGTGTGAGGAGAAAAGGTTATATATGATTTTAAAAAAATATTTAATTTATTAAAAAATGGAAGAGATAACAATAAAGAAGAAGAATAATAATAAAAAAGATAGGAATAGGGTTTTGATATTATGTAAAATCCCTTTAAATAGGAAACTGATATTATGTAAAATCCCTAAAATTTCGAACCACATTTATTTAGTATTAGTTCTTGAATAATAAGTTTTCGGTTTTAAGGTTAACGAATTTAGTTCTCGGATTATTATTTAAGTTTCGGATAATGGTCCTCGGTGTATAAGTTCTCGGTTTTTTAAAGCTTTCGATCAGGTTCACGGACAAGAGTTCTCGGTCAAGGTCTTCATCTTCAAAAACCATAATGTTTTTCGAGAACACATAATGTTTCCAATAACCTATCTTATTTATCGAGAACTATCATGTATTCGAGAACCAATATTTTTCAAGAAATATTAAAAATCCGAGAACTGTTAAAGTTATGCAAAAACATAAGTTACTCGAGTACTCATAATATATTCGAGAACTCATCAGTACATCGAGAACTAATTCTGATATTTGAGAACTCATCGTGACATTCGAGAACTCATTATGATATCTGAGAACTCATTATGTCTTCGAGTACTCATGATTAATTCGAGATCTCATAAGTCTTCCGGGAACTCATCACTTTCGAGAACTCATTAAGTCTTCGAGAACTCGTAATTTTGAGAACCCCTTATGTTATTCGAGATCTCGTAAGTTTTTCGGGAACTCATTATTTTTCGAGAACCCCTTATGGTATTCGAGAACTCATATAAGTTTTTTTGGGGAACTCAATTATTTGAGAACCCATTATTTCGAGAACTCATAAGCTAATTCGAGAACTCTTCTTTTTTCGGGAACTCATAAGATTATTGAGAACCCATTATTTTTCGGAATCTCTAATAAAATTTACAGTTTTGATAAAACCTAATGTATCAAGTTTATTCAAAACATTATTTCCAAAACCTTGTTTAACTTGAAATAACATTTTACGTGTCACTTCTGCCCAAAGGTGATGTGTCACATTAGTTCGTTATAAAGATCTCGTTAAGCATTGTAGCTCGTTCACATAAGTGCCATAAGATTTCACTTCTGCCCAAAGGTGAGTGTAACAGATTATGTTGGTGAACTGAGCGTAATGCATTAGGACTTTGAATGTCTCACTTCTGCCCAAAGGTGATGGGTTACATTCACTGTCGGCAATTCAATACTTAAATAAATAGCGTATAGCCAAAGCTAGAGTATGTTATTTAAGTAGCTTATGTTGGTGTTATGTTATTATCACGTCTTCATAACAAAATTGATCCTCACAATTAATGATCCTTCATTAATATAATGATCATAATCTAAGTCTGCCTTACATCAATACCCCTAACTCGAAACTAATCTCTCATTCTTCTATAAATTACTATCTCAACTAATTAATCCACTCTAATTATCAAAACTAAGAAGAGTTTGCTTAAAATTTTGTTCTTATCAAGTTACCTCTTAAGACATGACATTCCTACGCTCTATCTGAAAATGTATTACAGAATAACATATGAGCATAATAAGTGGAACAAAAAAAATGTCTCTTATGGTAATCAAGAACGCTTTTACTGATTCCTATCAGGTGAGTTATTAAAGATTTTGAAATTGCTAAGACTAATGTATTATCTATGGAAATGAAAGAATATAACGAGTTCCTAAGAAGAATGAAATAAATAAATCTAAATCTATGGTTAAATGGGATCTGTGAATACATCTTAATATTGAATAACATGACCCATAAAGCTAAGGGGTTACACATGAAAATCAATAAATTTCTAGTGCATAGTAACTTTTCCATCAGTACGATTAGATGCATTATGAATCAACTATAACACTCAGAAATATCAAAGTGAAATGAGTGTGTTGATAGTGAATTACGTACAGGAAAAGGAACGCATTAAACTAGAAAAGTTGATGTTATTCACCTTACTATCATTAAACCTAAAAGAGGATGAATAATTACCATAGAGAGGATAATTCTAAGGTCTGGAAACAAGATACAAGTACTACATTCAGCTATAAATTTCTCCAAAGGGAAAGTCTTACTAAGCAAAACTGTGCCATTAAGAATAGGCATAAACAATGAGATTACCCATAAGAAAGAAGAACAGTTGGCTAAGATATGTAGTGCCTAATTAAAGATATTTAACTCCACATATGTAATGAATTCCAATTAACACATGATGGTTGAGTCCAGTTTTATACGTTTCTCTACCATAATTCAACAAATACTTAAGATGAGAGTTAGTGGCAAAATTAAGGGTCTATTAACCATTAATAACTGATCTTAGTATGGAAGCTTTATGATACCTTATGATATTCTTGAGATTACTCATAATTTAGTATCAATACTAAAAGCTACAATTTTTTTATGGTTACAAGGTTTTAATGACCAAACTAAAGCCACTATTAAGTTAAACTCTCATATTGTTTGTTGTCATTATCTGAATAGAAACCTTATGAAATAAAACTAGATGATCCAATAACCTTTTCACAACTTTGTTATCATGAAAATGAGAATTCAACAAAGACAAATGAGACCCATGCAATTCATCCACTAAGACCAAAATTTCATAAGAAATCATGACCATGTCACTAAAGGATGCTTGGCTATCAATTCTCATTCTTAGTGATTTTAAAGCATGTGTTAAACGCCCTAAACACTAAATGTCGAAAGGAATAAATGGGTTTCCATCATAATTCATAACTAATTGACATTAGTGGAGCTTAGATAAATATCTGATTGTATCTAACCTGTTTCCTACAGACCAAAAGTATTAATAAGATTCCCTCTAAGTATGTCCTTATAAATCCTTATGAAATCTGGACGATAAGGGAAATCAAGTATAAAATATATGAAATATTCTCATTCACACGCATCGCTAAAACTTATTATGTGGAGGTACTAAGAGACCTAAAAGATTAGTGGGAGCATTATGTGTCCTACTTATAACTTGCAAAAGTTACAGAGGTGGGGGGAACGACAATTTGATCTATCCTCAAATTACACCTCTTGCACTGGACAACGCTATATCACAACTTGTCTCCTTAGCATTTAACGTACTCCTAACAAAGTTTTGTGGATGCTTAAATACGGGCGTACTTAGATTTCTTACTAAAGTAATCCTCATCAAGAGAAATGACAATAAACATCATTAGGTTGTTTTCTCTATTAAAATCTATGGATCTTCCAAATGTTAGACCTTAAGCATGCTGAATTCATTAAGATCTCTAAGGTAAGTGGGAGAAGTAAAAGTCCTTATTATGACTTTTCGGAAGTACAAGATGCGGGGGAGAGACTCAGTAAAATTCAAGACTCATTAAATTAAACTCTGAATAACTTCGATTATTCCTCTTGTACACCTTACTGCACCAACTCTTACACACTTAGAAACTAATATTGCTCCTTATATACCTGAAAATAAAAACATCTAACTAAAGTTAAGTTTGTATCATAATAAACCCAATGTTCAACTCAGGAGGTCATCTGGGTCTAAAAGCCCATTAAATTTGATGATTATGTAACCTGCCTGACTAACACAAAATGGATGTTTGGAAAGTTTACGGCTCCTACCTCTTCTAATTAAATCATTAGTATCAATCAATCTTCTATATGGAATAAAGCTATTATTAGCATAACTAATTCATAATTTAAAATTTGTTTGGGATTTGGTTGAATAACCTAAAGGTATAGATCTGAATGGAAACGTTATAAGATAAGATTGATTGTAAAAGATTATATTCAAGAGGGATTAGATTATCAAAGATTCTTCTTATTTATGTTTCAAGATATTTCTTTGGGAATCATTACCGTCCTAGTAGCTCATAATAACTAAGAGCCACATTAGATGGACATTAAGACAACTTTTCATAATGATGACATACATTTTCATTAAGCAACCTGAAAGTTCTAAACTGAAGGGTAAGAACACTTAGTCTGTAAGTCAATAACATCCATGTATGGGTTGATGCAAGCATAAAATGTGTTGGAATCATAATGAAATTACTCTTCATCAAGAACTAAGTGGATTAAGAACCTACCTCAAGATGAGTGGGAGCAACTAATGAAAACTTGTCCTTACATAGATGACGTTTCTCTTGACAAGTATATGTTACCTAAGTCAAAGCATTTTTCATGCATAATTTAGACATGATGAATATCGAGGATTCCTCTTACGTGATAGGAATCGAAATATACCGAGATAGACCCAACGGGATATTAGTTTCATCCCATGAGTTTTACTCTAAGCGGGTCCTTAAGTATGTAACATACAACATTGCTCTCTTTTAGAGGATAATAGGATAATTTGAGATTATCACCTTATGCTTCATTTATTAGAAGACTCACGTAAATTTAAGTCTATGCTTGTTTATGATATTGTTCGTATTGTTTGATACTAGACTTGTCTAGAAACAAGAGACTATAATCTAAAGAAGAAGTGAGAACCTAAAGTGATGTCAATTTCGGGGTATATCATAACGTTAGCAGACATAACTATCTCATGGGGGAGTCATAAGGAACTGTAACAACAACCTAAGTTATCATGACATAATGTGTTGCTGATCAAAACAAAATGGTCATTAAATGTTGTTGGTAAATTTATCAGATGACTCATAACTTATTAACTCCATATAAATACTAAGTTGAAGACATACCATGATAAAGTCAGTTGCCCTAATTTCTCGAACAGTAACAGTTTGAGAGGAGCTGCATTAGAGTTCGATACGAAATTATTGTTCACTTATATGATTAAGAACAAATAGAGGAGATCAGAATTTTGCATCGAATGCATTCATGTTATGCTTATGGATCCAATAACTAAAGGTCTATCACCCATAAGTCTCACTAACGGGCCAACTAAGAGAAAGGGTATTACTAATGACCATGTACAACTGCATATCGTACTATGAATGACTTATGACTAATGACTAATGATTAATTTTCCTCATTATGATTTGTTTGTCTATTAGTATGCTAAGCTAGCATAATGGCGTAAAGACAATAATATAACAAATCAACAACTAAGGGCATAACGTTAATTGATCATAATGTTAAGTTTTAAATTTGGTGTAGTATGATTAATGGGGGTCCTAAGTCGAATAAAGACTTAACGGCTGTATTTCTCTGCTACATTTTGGGTTTAGAACTAAAATGAGTATTAATCTCTGCAGACTTACGTAATACTCATAATAAATGATTACTCGGCTAAGTGGGAGAATGTTGGAATAAATATACGTAACGTTTGTATATTTATCGATAGCCAATATAATCATTTATATAATGATGATCAATTATTAATATTATCCTAAGCCCAATAACAGATATGTCTTTGATGGGCGGACTATCATTAGATGAGCCTTATTACGGTGTCCCCTGGGTAATATATAAATAGAGAGGTTATTATGAGATTAGGGTTGACTCACAATCATAACAACATAACACCATTAGTCATCCCCTATCTCTCTCTCTCAATGTGTTCATAACTCAAGAACACATAAACCATCAGAACTGCATACCCTAAAGAGAACCCGATTAAGATGATGGTGTCTTCCATTACTAAGGTTCCAGAATGGTTAAGCATATCAGATACACATAATTAATTCTTATGCTTATACCTTATGTTTTTATTAATATAATCTACACAAGCAACATGCGATTAGATGTGTTGTTGGTTTTGAAAGAGAAGAGTTATTGAGAGACATAAAGAAGCAGCTAAGCTAAGAAGTGGGCTATTATTAAATTCAAATTTACATGAGAATTGAGAATTATCTACCTTGCTGTAAAGCACTTAAGAAATCGAATGTAAATAATTGTTTACGAAATCAACATATCATGATTTACTTGTTTATTATTTCCGCGTTTAGCGGTTATAAAGTGCGAATACTGTAACAAACTTACACAAGCCTAAAGTAGTGTGGAGAATCCCCGGTGCAACGCACCGGTCGTCGTTCTTCTTATTATTATTATTATTATTATTATTATTATTATTATTATTATTATTATTATTATTATTATTATTATTATTATTAATAATAATAATAATGCATAAACAAGTTCAAAGACTTTTCCCAAAGATCTCTAGAGTCGAATTCCATTAATTTTGGCAAAAGGAAAGCATTTCCTTATCATTCTTAAATATTTCCATCTCTTGTTCATCTAAACTCACCCATGCTTCGATACCATCTGCATTTGGAGCATCCAGTAGCACGCAACCTATCCATTCTGTAGATCCAAACGTTATTCTTGCAGCTGTGGGATTTCCCCATCCGAAATCGACATTGTTATAAGGGAATCCACATAAACTCGAACACCAAAAGGTTCTGTTGTTGAGGTTTTCTATATCTTCATTCTCCAATCTTGATTTAAATGTTGTTAGTTTTTGACAAGCCTGTTGCATACTTTGGACTCCTTCAAGATCCATCTTTTCTTCTTTTATCTTGGAAACCACGGTAGCTAATGATGTTTCACACTGACCATGCCTCGCTGTGACCATCATATACAATACGAAGTTTCCCACGGTAGTTTGGGGCAAAATGGGGACGAATTTGTTACGCATATTCATGGGCATAACTAAAAAAGACGGCTTGATTGAACCTGATTTTGCTGCTACCGCCGTCTTGAAAAGTAGAGAGGTCAATACTTCTACGCGTGTAGGCTTGTTTAGACTTAGAGATAGTGTTGATGCAGCAAGGATCTTATTCTTGAGAAGAGTTAACTTTGAATTGGGGAATATGAATTTTCTTGTGACAGGTTTTTTACAAATTTGGTCGAAAAGGAAAATTTCGGAATCACTTGTGGTTGACGTTGGGGATTGAATGAAGTGAGGGTTAAGGGACATTACGGCTTTGTGATCAGTGGAACCGTAACGTGCAACTGAAGCCCAATGATTAACTAATGAGCTTAGAGTGCAACCATCACCAATTCTGTGTGACATAGAGATTGCAACCGCGGTTCCACCACATGCAAAGTGATTGAGTTGAACTCCAACAACACTCGTAGTGTGAGGAGACTTTTCCCACACCATGTTATCAGCAAAAAGTTGGTCCATCATGTCATTGTCACCTTGATCTTCAGTTATCTTTTGGAATTTGTCCATTTGGCTATCGTTTTTGGCTTCAACAAACACAACTCCTTCATCATTGCAATCGATGTAAGGTGTTGTTGGTGTGTGTAACCTGCCAGCAAACGGATGGTTTATTGTTAGGCTATGTGACAATGATTTCTTCAACTCCCGGGCTTTGTCATCAGCGGTTAAACTGCAACTTCGGTTATTCGGGTAGAAGAGAACCAGTGGTACATATATGTGTGGGCTGCATTTATCAAGCTGGGAGAGATCATAAGTCCGGAGATGAGATGGGGTTGGAGAAGAGGGCTTGATTATTTCTCGACAGATAATGGTGTGAAGTTGCCTTCTTCGGAATCCTAGGATCTTCACAATTTTCATCTTTTAGTTGCAAATATTAAGTTGAGTGCTTGATATATTTAGGGGGAAGATGAGTTTCAGATCGAAGAGAACAATAGTAATAAGTAGGTGACAATGAGGAGACGATATGAAATAAAATAAAATAATTAATAAATCGAAAGGCTCCGGCTATTCGCACCCCTGCTTCTATTTCCTACCCCCTTAAAGCGCCTCGTTTTGGCCAGAGCGAAGCGTTTGGCTCCCTTTTCAAAGGGAGTCAGTACGAGGTCAGAAAAGCTGAAAATTTAAAAGCGAAACGCCTCGCTTTGGTCAAAGCGAGGCGTTTGGGATCAAAGTTTTATTTTGGGTTGATTTTTTTTTTTTGAATTGTTTTTTTTATTGTATACAATTTAAAAAAAAAGACTGAATAGCCAAAATCGTCCGTGAGGTTTTCTCATCTTTGCTAAATCAATCAAAAAAAGTTTTTTTATCAACTGAGCCACTAACGTTTCACAATTATTGCTAGATCCATCCACATAATTAACATGGTTAAAAACTAACGAAAATAATGGGGTAGTTTGGTCTTTTTCCTTATTTATTAGTTTTTATATTTTCCTTGTGTTTATTTACCTTTCAAGCGATGCGCTTGAAAGGCTTGATTAGACCACAGGCGTGTCGCTTTGACCAAAGCCAGACGTTTTAGGCTTCTTTTTTTTTTTTAAAAAAATAGAGTTGTTTTAATTCTTTATAAATATTTGTTATTGCCTAAAAAATAGTTTTAATTCTTTTAAGTTGTTTCCAAGCCAAGAAAATTCGTTTGAGGCATTTCGGTTCGTTTATTGCTCGTTTGTGTTTTTCACTAAAAACATCCAGGTTTGTACAACTTTGATAAATCATTGTACTTGGTGCTCGGACTATACATTCGATACTCATATTTTTTCAGAATACAATTTTTGCATGTCTAAATCATTGTACAATGTCTTTTAAGATGAACCCTTGTTTGATTATACTCTTGTTCAGCCTTTAAACTTCATTTTTGTATTTTGGTAGAAAGGAACTACGTTGCAAATATAATAATAATGTAAATCATAATAATGCAAAAAGATATGTGGCTTTAGTCCTTTACGCATGTTTGGCAGGGGGTCACTATTCATATATAAAGAACATTAATCAGTTGCATCTTGTTTATTGAGTTGAACTTTCCATGATCGAAAAATCTATAACTTTTTGTTAGGATCTGAGTTTGATTTGTTATGAAAGTCTCAGTAATGAAATAGTAATGAATGAATTATAAAGATGGAAAGTGCAGCGGAAATAAACTATAAATCATAACAAACGGATCAATTGTTTTTAAACAAGTACTATATATCAGTCATCACAGATTTTCAGTACAAGTTATACAATTCTCCCCCTCAACCTGATCACTCACTAACTTTGTTTGTGTAAGAGAATGTTGGAGTGATAAATAGAACAGTACAAGCACTGTTCTATTTATAGACAAACGAAAGCTCTGATGACCTAAGGCTGACGTCACCTAAGACAGTGACAGCTAACTAACATAATGTGACACCCGGCAAACTCCGGTAACTAACTTTTTGAAAACTCAGTAAGTCTACCTTAGCGAGTCGTGCATACATTACACATGACAGGGTCAGTCGAGTCGAGTCGTGCATCATTGGGGTTTTAACACACGCAGGTCTCGAGTCCCGGGAATTGGTGAACGAGTGTGAACGTGTTTGTTTTCATGTATTACGTGTTTATAATCATTATGTGACTTGTCGGTATGTGAAAACGTGTTAACATATGTTAAAATGGGGTTTAACGCGCCAAATACCCAAAACCAGACCCTGCAGGCGATTAGGGAGCCCTAATCGCCTACAGGGGGGCGATTAGGTGGACTAAGGGGGCGATTGGGGGCTAATAGCCTGATAAGGCTAGCGATTAGCAGCCCTAATCGCCTGATAAGGCTGCATAATCGCCCATACTGCACCTGACGGCTAGAAACGCCTATAAATACCACCCTTGTGTTGCAAAACATCATTTTAGAAACCCTAGCACACCCCAAAGCCACCACACACTATACCCAACCTCTGTAAGTCGTTTTTGATCAAGAAACCACCTTTACAAGATCTTACACCTTTCTTTGCTAAAATCTAAGGTGTGTTCATCTTCTTAAACCTTGTTAATGATAAAGTTTTACTCCCTAGAGGTCCAGACCTGGTTTCTAAGTATTTGTGTCTTTGAAAACTTGTTAAAAACAGATTATAAACAAACCCACACCTTCATGCTTGTTCTATGTTATGTTATCATGCAAAGATGAGATTTTTGATATTAAAACGTGCTTGTTTCCATGTTTTTGATATGTTTCTGACTTAAATGAATCATTAGGATGATTGTCTATGAATTTGGGAGCATATAGTTGTGTTTTGATGATATTTGATATTTTGACCCGTTTGGGTGATTATGGGAGACTTAGTGTGATTTAATATGTTTTGATGATTCTAGAGGATTAGGGTTTGCTCTAGGATGATGCTAGAACAGTAGGAAAGGATTAGATGACGTTATTATGTGATGAAATCTGGGTATTTGCTATTTAGGGTAAGTTTTACATGATGATGTGATGTTTACATGATGAATATGTTATTTTGGGAAAACGCTTGCATTCGGGACTGTTAGAATGATGATAACTTAGGGGTTTTGCTTGAAATATGTTTGTTAATGTGTTATGATTGATATTGGGTGTTTACACATGTTTCGGATCTGATCTGGAGGGTTAAACGCGCGAAAAAGTGGCACAGCCCTGCAGGGGGCGATTAGGAATCCTAATCGCCTGATGCAGGGACGAGTAGGAAAGGTTAGGGGCGAGTAGACCCCTAATCGCCCGATGTATCAGCCAATTAGCCTCCTAATGGCATGTGTGACCATCCTAATGGCTAGTTGACCATCCTAATGGCTAGTTGACCATCCTAATGGCTAGTTGACCATCCTAATGGCTAGTTGACTATCCTAATTGCTAGTTGACCATCCTAATGGCTAGTTGACCATCCTAATTGCTAGTTGACCATCCTAATTGCTAGTTGACCATCCTAATTGCTAGTTGACTTTCCTAATTGCATGATTAATGTCTAAGCACATGATTAGCTGATTTAAGCATAGTTTGACATCCCGAACATGAAATGACACCTAGGAACATGCTAGGAACCCTGTGGAATGTCCGATAACTCGGTAATACACGTGTGGACTCGTATACGCGATATATGAACTATATGTTGACTTTAGTGAACTGTTATGCGTATTAAGTGCATGTTTGCTTGTGATTGCATGATTTCTCATTCTTAGCTAACACGTGAGTCGTCGGGTCACCAATGGGACGTCGGGTCTTGTATGTGTGGTCAAAGTAGCAGTCAAACGTGTTTTCAAAACGTACTTAGTCATGGTCTGGACAATCGGGGACTAGTTAGCCTTCGGGTTAGTAGTCATAACACTTATGTAAACTTATTGATAGGTCGCCACTAGTTGGGACTATCACACACGTATTGGATTATCCTTTACTGAAGAACGCAACCTAAGGTGAGTTTCACGGCCCCACTCTTTACTGTTTTCGTTTTCGGGGGAGAAACATGCTTAGTACTTCGTTTTGTAAAAGATCATGTTATGCTGGGTTGGTTGTACGTTTCCTTTATGTTCTATGTACATGTGGTTCACGTTGTGACAGTTTGATGTCCGTTATGGCGGCAGTTCGCTAATTGTGAATGCACAGTCCGTTGTCCACGGAGTGGTAGTTCGTTGGACATATTTGCACAGTTCGTTGACCACGGAGTGGTAGTTCGGTGGACATATTTGGGCAGTTCGTTAGTCGTTGTAAACGATAGTGCGTTGGTCGCGTTAAACGATAGTTCGATGATTGGTTCGTCTTAGAGTCTAAACGTCTAACAAGTATTTTCTTCAGTCAGTGGTAACATGATAGTTCTTTCAAAAGCTCGTGAAACATTTTCCTTAAAAACCTGTGAACTCACCAGTATTTTATACTGACGTTTTTAGCATGTTTTCTCAGGTCGCTAAGGTAGCAGCTGTCATCTAGGCGCACGGAGTCGCACTGGAGTCGTACTCGCGTCTAGGATCATTTATGCATGTTTTGGGATGTTGACTTTTAAAGCTTATGATTTTGTTACATTTGACTTTTGTAAACTTAAATGCTTCCGCACTTTCGAATGTTGGTTTTAAATCTTATGCATGGTTTTTATCCACGTGTGTTTTTACATTTAGACGTCGTTTATTGTGACCGTTGACTTGGATCCTGGTGTGTCGCACGCCTCGCGGTAGAACTCCTCATGTGGAAATTTGAGGGTGTGACAGATTGGTATCAGAGCCAATGGTTATAGTGAACTAGGACTGCATGTAGAGTCTAGACTATAGCCGAGTCTCACACACTAGACGGTCACATACTTTTGAGTCGTGTCTTTTTGGTAAACATACTAACCTTGTCTGGGTGTCGGTATCCTTACCACACAGTGCCATATTATCTATCTCATCCTTGGTTATTCCTAGTCTCATTTCATCTTCTCCTTCGGATTTGCAGCCGAAGGAACTCGTTGTTGATCGTTTGAGTTGGTTATATCTTTCTAAGATTTGGGTACCGGGTGGCTTGAGGTTCGAACTCGGGGCACGCCTTGAGGACCATGTAGAGCAATTTATCATTTCGGGTGCACACGAAATCATAAGTTGAAATGCATGGAAGACTTGGTGGATCTCGGGTTGGGATTAATGGTCACATTTGGACCCAACCCTGGACTTTTCGTATTCTCTTGGTTTAGCGTTGGTGATGGGTCTGAGCGTTTGTTTCTTGTCTTTCTCAGAAGATGTCAGGACGCACTGGTGGACGTACTGGGGGACGACGTGGAGGCCGCACTGGCGGGGGTAGAGGTGGTGGTAACATTACCCTGACATATGATGAACTCAATGAGATGATGCAGCAACAGCTGGGCGTTGCACTGGCTGCCTTCCTGGCTGCCCAGCAGACCTTTATGGGTGCTACCGCTCCCCCGGTGCGGGCGGGAGTTGCCTACAAACGGTTTAAGGATTGTCAGCCCCTCAACTTCCGAGGTACGGAAGGAGCTGTGGAGTTGCTTAGGTGGTTGGAGAAGACAGAATCGGTATTTGCTTTATGTGAGACTCCAGCAGTGGATCGGGTGAAGTTTGCTTCGGGGACTTTTGTAGGACCCGCCCTGACGTGGTGGAACTGCGTCACTCAGACACTCGGTCTCGGGGAGGCCAACGCCATGCCTTGGGCGGATTTCGTGCGTAGGTTGAAGGATGAGTACTGCCCGCGAGAGGAGATCAAGAGGTTGGAACAGGAATACGGGAATCTTAAGATGGTGGGTTCTGAGGTGGAGGAGTACACGATCAGGCACAACGAGTTAGCAGTGATG
Source organism: Ambrosia artemisiifolia (assembly GCA_032199755.1). Lineage (NCBI taxonomy): Eukaryota > Viridiplantae > Streptophyta > Magnoliopsida > Asterales > Asteraceae > Ambrosia > Ambrosia artemisiifolia. The sequence continues at coordinate 33,576,493 of CM063526.1, read as the reverse complement.
TGTCCAGGTTTATCGACACCAGAGTACAGGAGGATAGAGCAATATCTTGCGGGTTTGGTGCCAGAGATTGCTGGGTTGGTGGCTGCGAGGGATCCGACTACCATGTCTGAGGCTGTGCGGTCGGCTACCAAGATGACCAACTTGAAGATTACCGAGGGTATTCTACCTCCCAGGAGCTCCGACGTGAAGACACCAGAGGATAATAAGTGAAGGTGGGATAGTACTGGAAAGACCGCGGGTTCGGGTCAGCCACATCAGCAGGCAAGGAAGACTGAAGCCTTGGGATCGTCCTCAGGTCAGAGGCAGAGCGGGTACACGGGAAAACTACCAGAGTGCAACCGATGCGGGTACCATCATCTCGGCAATTGTGAGAAGTTTCGTTGCAACCGTTGCAAGCAGGTGGGTCATGTTGCCACGAACTGCAGGGTCAATCTTCAAACGGCTCCGGGTCAAGCGATCGTCCCTGCTCCTGTTCCTCAGGGAAATCGCGGGTGCTATAACTTTGGTGAGATGGGACATCTCAAGCGCAACTGCCCGAAGCTAAAGCAGGCTGAAGCTGGAGCCGCAGGTGGCGGTGGAAACAACGAGGGTGGTGGTCCGACTGCTCGTGTCTTTGTTATCGGTGCTACGGAGAACCAGGAGGACCCAAACACTGTTACCCGTACGTATCTCTCTTATCTTTCGTTACACTTTGGTTTTACTTTTATCCGCATCGTTGTGCAATCGTATCGTTGGATGTTTCTTTTGGTTTTGGACGCTGTTTCTCATTCTTTGGGTCGATGGGGGTCCTTTGGGGATGCTACTTGGACGGTACCAGTGGGTTAGTTATACCGATCATAGTAGTCTCCAGTAGGCCTTCGATTGGGGGGTCTCTAGTCTTGTATTCACATTTGGGGAAGTGGTTTCCTGGTTGTTACTGGCACGTTTTGGTTCACGACCTTCACTCTTGTATCTTGGGGAAACGTTACTTGGGCACACAGAGGTCGACACACATCACTGTTGAAGCCGAAAGAATCTCGGGACGAGATTCCTTTCAACAGGGGGATGATGTGACGACCCAGAAAATTTTTCTTCTTATTTGTTCTCTCTCTTCGACTTCGGGAAATTTTCAGGACGAAAATTCTTTCAACAGGGGGATGATGTGACACCCGGCAAACTCCGGTAACTAACTTTTTGAAAACTCAGTAAGTCTACCTTAGCGAGTCGTGCATACATTACACATGACAGGGTCAGTCGAGTCGAGTCGTGCATCATTGGGGTTTTAACACACGCAGGTCTCGAGTCCCGGGAATTGGTGAACGAGTGTGAACGTGTTTGTTTTCATATATTACGTGTTTATAATCATTATGTGACTTGTCGGTATGTGAAAACGTGTTAACATATGTTAAAATGGGGTTTAACGCGCCAAATACCCAAAACCAGACCCTGCAGGCGATTAGGGAGCCCTAATCGCCTACAGGGGGCGATTAGGTGGACTAAGGGGGCGATTGGGGGCTAATAGCCTGATAAGGCTAGCGATTAGCAGCCCTAATCGCCTGATAAGGCTGCATAATCGCCCATACTGCACCTGACGACTAGAAACGCCTATAAATACCACCCTTGTGTTGAAAAACATCATTTTAGAAACCCTAGCACACCCCAAAGCCACCACACACTATACCCAACCTCTGTAACTCGTTTTTGATCAAGAAACCACCTTTACAAGATCTTACACCTTTCTTTGCTAAAATCTAAGGTGTGTTCATCTTCTTAAACCTTGTTAATGATAAAGTTTTAGTCCCTAGAGGTCCAGACCTGGTTTCTAATTATTTGTGTCTTTGAAAACTTGTTAAAAACAGATTATAAACAAACCCACACCTTCATGCTTGTTCTATGTTATGTTATCATGCAAAGATGAGATTTTTGATATTAAAACATGTTTGTTTCCATGTTTTTGATATGTTTCTGACTTAAATGAATCATTAGGATGATTGTCTATGAATTTGGGAGCATATAGTTGTGTTTTGATGATATTTGATATTTTGACCCGTTTGGGTGATTTTGGGAGACTTAGTGTGATTTAATATGTTTTGATGATTCTAGAGGATTAGGGTTTGCTCTAGGATGATGCTAGAACAGTAGGAAAGGATTAGATGACGTTATTATGTGATGAAATCTGAGTATTTGCTATTTAGGGTAAGTTTTACATGATGATGTGATGTTTACATGATGAATATGCTATTTTGGGAAAACGCTTGCATTCGGGACTGTTAGAATGATGATAACTTAGGGGTTTTGCTTGAAATATGTTTGTTAATGTGTTATGATTGATATTGGGTGTTTACACATGTTTCGGATCTGATCTGGAGGGTTAAACGTGCGAAAAAGTGGCAAAGCCCTGCAGGGGGCGATTAGGAATCCTAATCGCCTGATGCAGGGACGAGTAGGAAAGGTTAGGGGCGAGTAGACCCCTAATCGCCTGATGTATCAGCCAATTAGCCTCCTAATGGCATGTGTGACCATCCTAATGGCTAGTTGACCATCCTAATGGCTAGTTGACCATCCTAATTGCTAGTTGACCATCCTAATGGCTAGTTGACCATCCTAATTGCTAGTTGACCATCCTAATGGCTAGTTGACCATCCTAATTGCTAGTTGACCATCCTAATTGCTAGTTGACCATCCTAACTGCTAGTTAGCCTTCGGGTTAGTAGTCATAAAACTTATGTAAACTTATTGATAGGTCGCCACTAGTTGGGACTATCACACACGTATTGGATTATCCTTTACTGAAGAACGCAACCTAAGGTGAGTTTCACGGCCCCACTCTTTGTTGTTTTCGTTTTCGGGGGAGAAACATGCTTAGTACTTCGTTTTGTAAAAGATCATGTTATGCTGGGTTGGTTGTACGTTTCCTTTATGTTCTATGTACATGTGGTTCACGTTGTGACAGTTCGATGTCCGTTATGGCGGCAGTTCGCTAATTGTGAATGCACAGTCCGTTGTCCACGGAGTGATAGTTCGTTGGACATAGTTGCACAGTTCGTTGACCACGGAGTGGTAGTTCGTTGGAGATATTTGGGCAGTTCGTTAGTCGTTGTAAACGATAGTGCGTTGGTCGCGTTAAACGATAGTTCGATGATTGGTTCGTCTTAGAGTCTAGACGTCTAACAAGTATTTTCTTCAGTCAGTGGTAACATGATAGTTCTTTCAAAATCTCGTGAAACATTTTCCTTAAAAACCTGTGAACTCACCAGTATTTTATACTGACGTTTTTAGCATGTTTTCTCAGGTCGCTAAGGTAGCAGCTGTCATCTAGGCGCACGGAGTCGCACTGGAGTCGTACTCGCGTCTAGGATCATTTATGCATGTTTTGGGATGTTGACTTTTAAAGCTTATGATTTTGTTACATTTGACTTTTGTAAACTTAAATGCTTCCGCACTTTCGAATGTTGGTTTTAAATCTTATGCATGGTTTTTATCCACGTGTGTTTTTACATTTAGACGTCGTTTATTGTGACCGTTAACTTGGATCCTGGTGTGTCGCACGCCTCGCGGTAGAACTCCGCATGTGGAAATTTGAGGGTGTGACACATAACAACATAAAACATCTGCTGATACAAGTACTGTTACATTGCCTAAACCTCTGATATCTAAACTACTGAAGAAGAAACTCTGTTGACTCGAAACATTTGTTGGAGCCTAAGTGCTGTTGGCTCCAACTGACCTTGTGTCTTCATCAGCACTTTATCTTGTTTCTTCATCAGTTACTTTGATAATTAGTGGGTTCTTCATCAGCACTTGGTAATCATCAGTTGTTTGGAGAACAACAGTTAGCTTCAACAGTCTTTTGGGAGGATCCTTGTATTAAGCACTGTTTTATTGATAATAAGAAGTTAGAATGTTTTGGCTTTTCAATCATCTGTTCTTTTTCCGGTCAACAGACCCAACAATCTCCCCCTAGAACAGACGATGCCAAAACTCATCTTTATTGCTGATCTTTATTCCTCATCAGACTTTCTCTAGTTTGACCTTTTAGTTGTAGTTCAAATTCAAAAGAGTATAAGTCATCAGCATCCCTTTCTAGTTCTAAATTCAGCAGGTCTTGGAGATCATTTGCATTCAGACTGTATGCATCATCCATGCTGAGCTTTTGAACCCCTCCATCTGATCTGAGCAGAGTCAATTCATGGTTGGCTTTGTTGACCTTCCATTTTAGAATTTTTGAATCAGAATTTTTGGTCTGCAATTTTATTTTGGATGAGTTTGGTGATGGAGGTCTCCCAATGATTTTTCTCAGTTCTTCACTGATGGGATCTGAAAAATAATGAACATGATTGAAGATCCCTTCCTTCACAAATGTGTCAGCAAACTTCTTCTGATCTTCCTCAGACATCTCCTTCTGCCTCTTTTGTTGTCTTCTAGCAGCAATGGTGATTTCAGAGGTTGGAAGTAAGCTTTCAAAGGAAAGAGTCTGATGAGATCTCCTAACATCTTCATCATCAGGGTAAACTGGTTTTTTGGGAAGAGTTGGATCAATCTTTCTTTGTTCTTCTAGCTTCTTACAAATCTCAACCAACCTTAACTCAGACCATTTTGACACAGACTTCATTTCACCATAGTTAGCCTCAACCAATTCAGCTCTCATTCTCTTGAACTTCAAAGCTCTGACAGGGTCTTTGCCTTTTCTGAAGTCAGGAACAAATGCTTTTTGGTTAGGTTGCTTGTTCAGCTCTTCAATTCAGTTTAATTCTTCTTTCAAAGCCTGAATGGTCCAGCTAGTGAAGTGTTTTCTATTGGCTTTGTAAGGTTTGGCAGCCATAATATGGTCTAGAAGAGATTCCCTGATCAACTTTACCATTTCACCACTGATGGGCTTATTAGACATGGACTTGCTCAGGTCCTTAGCAAAGTCTTCAATCCTTCTTAATTTGCTAAGTTCTGCTGAATGGATGCCCTGAGCAGTCCTGTCATATTTTCCTTTGCATTTCTCTTTGATGATTAAGTCAGCCTGCTGTGCCTTCTGCTTTAAATACTCATCAACATTTTTGGGCTTAGGCTTATTCAGACTGGAAAGAGGTGGAAAAGATAATTGTGAAGGATCCTTAGTATTGTAGAAGGATTGAATTTCCCCCTTGGAATGGCTGGAATGGGTTTTTATGATGATGGTGGTGTGGTTTCTATGTTTTCATCTTGTACAACAAAGGTGGATTTCCTTTTGTACAAGATGGTTGGTGATGGTGGTGATTGAGGTGTGTTAACATCTGTTGACACTTATTTAGTACTAGAAGATGCTTGAGGTGGAGTGGATGTTATAGTCAGGGCTAAAGCAGTGGTGGTGGTTGTTGTGGTAATTGGTTCAGTGTTTGTATTTGTGGAAGCAGCAACAGAGGTTTTGGTTTTTGAAGGTGGCTGTCTGACATGTTGAGCAGGCCTCTTCTTCCTTCTAGAAGTACCAACATTTTCCTTTTCCTGCTGTTCTAACTTTTCCTTTTGGAAAGGTTTTCTGCTTTTATTTCCAAAGTTTCAGCCCTGATTTGTTTAGCTTGAGTAGCCTTTTCAGCTAAGACATTTGCAGATTCATCAACATGCTTTGCCTTGTCAGTTTTGGCAGCCTCAGACTCTTGTGTAGGTTTTTGAGCAGACTTTTTACCCTTTTGAGAAGGTGGAATCCCAAATGGATCCAACTTAGGAACTCTATCTCTGTCACTCTCCCCCTTTTTGGCATCATCTACTATAAACTCATTGTCATTTTCATCTCTTAGGATAGTAGTAGGGGCAGAGCCAATGGTTTTCAACAAATGATCTTTTATGGCTTTTGTGTCTGCTTGGGTGTCATTGAACCTAGCATCAACCATATTTCTAATCATTGTCGTGTTCTTGGGTTTGATCTGCTAGTTTTCTATGAGCTATGATGATGGGATTAACAGACTTCCATAGCTCACTAGAAATCTCTTGGGTAGATGGTTGACTTTGTGTGAAAGTCACCAAGGTTTGCATCATTGTCTTGATATCTGATTTGATTTCAGTCACAGATGACTCAATGGTATTCACTTTAGAAAACGAACATACGAAACCAATCGTCTGCTATGAAAAAAATTTAAATAGGCTAACTGTAATGCTCTATTCAGATAATACATATTTTTAAAAGTCTGTGTTTTAAACACTGTTGATTAAAACAGATGTAAATTCAACTGTTTATATAATATTCCAACTTAAACAATTCTTTAAATTATTTATTTTTTTAAATACAAATTTCAATACATAACACAAAAGGTTTATAATATTCCCATTTACACATGTTCTTGCTTATTAATTGGGGCTGCCATTGATTCTATTGATGAATACTGAGATGTAAATGTTAAAAAAGTGTATAATGAAATTCGTGATTTATTTACTAATTTATACATCTAAATCGCGTGAAATGAAAGGTAATAGCGTAATATAGTTATTATACTTGAGTTAACGTGTTAAACGAAAAGTTTTGCTATAATGATTATTTAATTTGTATACGTTTATAGTATAAGTTGTACCGAATATCGCGTGAAATTAATTATTTCAAAATTATTTCTATAAATATGTTGATATCAAATTTAAAATTTATCTATAAATTCATCTACAAAATGGCAAACAGATCATACTATCATTTTGCTGATACATCAGACATTAAGTCAATATTCAGCGCTTGCTCACTATAGGAAAGTAGAAATGACGAACATGTTAGAAATCAAGTAGAGAAGACGAAAGAAATAGTTAAGGAACAATCATGGACAAACATTGGCGTGTTAGATATGATTTTGAAAGAACCTCCAACTGCTTTGAGAGAAAAAATAGAAGACTACTTGACTCAACAACTACAAATGGACAACAACGTTCATGAAGCATTGATAGACTTAAAAAAAGATCTTTCAAGCAAGATTCTGAAAAAGAAACAAAGAGTTTTTGACATTTTAATTTATTAGTTTATTTAATAGATATGTTTTTTATTATGTATGTTTTAAATGTAAAGAACTGTTTATTACCATCTCTCTGTTTCTTAATGACAATTACTTTAACATCTGTTTACTGAATTCAACGTAACGAAGTCAATTGTCTGCTGTAAATAAAAACTGTTTAGTAACATCTGTCTCGTAACGTCTGTTTCATAATAAAAACAGCAGTTAATAACTGAAACTATTACAACAACGCCAACATTAATCTACAAACAAATGAAACCTCTGTTCAAATATAAATTCAACTGTTTAGATAATTTTGCCACTAAACAACTCTTCAAATTGTTTATTTTTTAAAATACAAATTTCAATACGAACACAGACAATATTTAGCAATATGAACATATTTTTTAAATTATTACTCTTACGTTTAAATGAAAAATACACCAACCTCAAAATTATAATCATTAACTTTGCAATTCACACCACTGAAACTGTTATAATGAGAAGAGGAAAATGAACAGACGAATGAAAATAACTGTTGGAAAAACAGATATTAGAAAGAAACAATTAATCTAAATGTTCAACGGAAATTTCATTAAAATGTTTATCAAAATCTGTTGAGTAATCAACAAATTTGCAAAACAGCAGTTATACGATTCAACAATATTTTTACAATTTCATAATTTGAATTAAACATTAAATTTAACAGAAATAAAATACAAAATGAAAGACTTATAAAAGAATAAATACAAATATCCCTAAAAACTACTTTAATAACAACAGAATTACAATATGTGAGTTATCAAACTACATTGAAATACATGGAAACATAAAAAAATTCTTCTAGCAACCAAACCCTACAGAATGATATTTCTTGTGAGCATCATCAGAACAAAGAAGAAACAAAAAACAATGAAAAGAAGTATACGACAACACCTACATATGGATAAAACACCACAAAACAAAACACTTTTCAAATACAAAAGATAGAAGTCTTCTAATAAAAAAAAATAGAAAATACAGGAAAAAGGTACAAAATAACAATCTAAAAAGGAAAACAAAACAAAACCTAAATAATAATATGCCTCCTAACCTTTGAGTAATCAACAAATTTGCAAAACAGCAGTTATATGTGAATTTATCAAAAATTACATAAAGAAACCATTCAAGTAACCAAATCCTAGACAATGATAGTTCTTCCCAGCATCATCAGAACAAAAGCAGAAACATAAACATTAAAAGAAGTACACGATAACACCTACTATTTAAATGTGAACCACTTCTAAAAACCCTAAATATTAAAAAGAACATCTCTTATTTTCTTCTTCATCAACAAGACACCATCATCGAAGTTAAGATCTCTTTGTTCCAATAGAAATATTGAAACCAAATATATACTATAAGAAGACAATCTCTTTGTTAGCCACTCAGGGAAGTGCAGAAGATTGTCTGAATGACGAAAAACATGAATTCCAACTTTCATACCAACGGATTGTTGGTAATCTATTTTCCTTTGATTGTAAGGATCTTGAGAAAATTTGTGTAAATACATTGGACAATAATATTATTATGGATATTGGATGAAGAGATATATATGAAGATGAAAGATGAAATATTGGATGTTCCTCGCCTGTAATAGAATAGAATAGAATAAATAAATATACTAAGTATTGGCAAAGTTGCTTTTCAACTTTATGAGTTAGATTTCGAGTAAGCGTAAAGTTTAAAAATCCTTATATTGGTTTTCAACTTTATCAGTTACATTTCAAAATCTTAATCATTATTATTTTTTTTCTTTTTATAACATTTGTTGAAAGTAAAAACAGGATTTGTCACTATAAAGTTACATTTTACAAACCTTTTCAACTACATAATTAAAATCTTAATATATTTGTAATTATTACTTAAAATTTTACATATAAAAAAACTTAACATTACAATAACATTCATATTTTCATATTTAAAATTTGATATGATGTTTTATGTTTTTTAGATTATAACAACTGTTGAACTTCTATCTTATTTAAATTGGACATGAAAAAGTAATTTTTTATTCTTTATACGACGAATAAACTAACAACTCTCAAATTTGTTTTTAAACTTTAAGAATTCAATTTTAAGTAAATATAAAGTAAACTTCAAAATCGTAATCATTACTTTTAGGCATTTTTATAACATCTGTTGCAAAGCAAATTTGCTTTTAGTAAAGTTCAAAATCATAAATATTACTTTTGGGCGTTGTTATAACAACTGTATTGCAAACTTCTGTTTGACATTTTATACCACTTAATAATACTGATCAGATGTTTAATAACCGAGAATATTAAAACGACGGAAAGATAAGTCTACAGAAAAATTAAATACAAAATGCAAGACTTATAAAAGAAGAAATACAAATATCTGTAAAAAAACTACTTTAATAACAATTGAATTACAAACTGAAACCAATAGCTCATGGGTTCGAGCATGTTGGTGTACAATCTTCAAAAAAAAAATTGTAAATATCATCCAGTTCCAAAATACCTAACGATGGAAAATAGGAACTGGATCTATATATATAATAATGAAATGATACTTTCCTTTGATTGGAAGAATCATTGAAATGATAATAATAAAGTTTCATATACAAATCTATTCCAAGTTAAAATGAATAAATATTTGATAACTTGTGAACAGATGTTGACAAACAACTGTGAATCATTATAATAATCCACTGAAGACACTACAACAAAAATGGCGTTTAAGGACCTTTTGTGTGGGACGCTTGTAAAATGGGGTCCTAAAAACTATTTAATAGGACGAATGAACTTTTGGGGTCCTTTTATAATATACGCTACTAAACCGGTGTCCTAAAAAGCTATTTAAAAGGATGGATGATCCTTTGGGGTCCTATTATCATATAACTTAATAAGACACTTAAAATGTAGATCCTAATAAAGTAATTTATAAGACACTTACTTGTTAGTGTCTCATTATGGGGTAATGTAATAGGACACATGATCACTGGGGGTCATATTATAACATAACTTAATACGACACTTTGTAGTTAAGTCATAAATGTTCGACGTTATAGGACCCTTTCTAGTCGAAGTCATACTAGAACATAACTTAATAAGACAATTGACACATGGGTCTTATAACTTTAACCTTTGTAGGACGCTTAATCATTGTGGTGTTATTATAATACACCGTAATAGGACACTTGATATTTAAGTCAGAAAACATCAGTTTTGTAAGACGCTTATTCGCTAGAGTTTTATTATATGAAAAGGTGAATTTTAATTAGACAAGTAGTGATGTTAATTTGTAATTTGTTTAAACGATAGTGTGATATTTAGATATGAAGTTAGATGCAATTACAAGTACTCGTTTTGAAAATAGATGTGAAGTTGGATTCAGTTACTAGTATTTGTCTTTTAACCTTCAATAGTTTTTGCCCTTTATTTACAAAAGAATGCAACGGTATGTTTAAGGTCTAATATTTTCCCTATTTCTAACACGGTTTGAATAAAAAGATTTAGAATGTAACAGGTATTTTACATTCAACTTTTTATTATGCCATTTGTTTAATAACTCTAATAGAATGATTACTTTAATTTGACTAGACCCGAAAATTCTAGTGTTTGGTGGTGAGACATATGACCACCAAAAAAGGGAACCCATAGAAAAAATACTGGATCCACCACTGGTCCATTGGTAATAATTGTCGATTTTAACCAGGAGGTACCCGGTTCGAGTCATGCTTCCTATGCCAATTCTATGTTTTTGTGTTCTTATTTTTTTTATTTATTTAAATCTCACATTAGGGTTTTATAAATATAACAGCCTCCTCTATAACATTCAAATCTCTAGATCTTGCTCCAGCCGACCATCCCCGCCCATGCAGCTCCGGCTCCTCCACGGCTCCACTCACTCCACCTCTAGCTTCGTCCGGTAGCAACTCCTTCCACAAGGTAAGTAGTAGATATTTCTTTAAGATTTTAGTTTTTGGCTTTTTTTAGTTTTTGACATACCGCCTTAGTTGTTTTTAAATTGAGAAGTTTATATTTTTCTAGTATACGAATGGCGAATGGCGACGGAGGCGGTATGTTACACTGAAAGGGTAGATTAGTCATTAGCCTTAAGGAATTAAGGGTAATATTGTCAATTAGCTGATTCGAATGTTTGTTACGGGTAGTTAAAATAGGCGGGAAGTCTTGTATTGTAATCACTATAAATACTTGTAGCTATAATCAATAAAAGGTAGCTATGATTTGATCGAATTCCTCTTCTCTATTGTCTTCTTATTCATTTCTTAGCTAACAGTGGTATCAGAGCCGAGACCCTCTCGACCTGTAACCGCTAACTACCATAACTACCCATCACCAACTACCTTAACTACCATCGTTTTCATCAAACTAACCGCCATTAATATTCAAACAAGCTTCAATACAGTCTATTCTCTTTTCAAATACATTGTTCTTGAAGATTCATTTCATTTTTTTTCAATTCTTTGTTCTTAATCCTTTCTTTCTTTATCGTGCTCTGTTTTTTCTTTGATCTGATCTGTTTCATTTCTGTGCTTGGTATTGATCAATTGTGGTCATACTATTCTATTGATCTGATCAATTTGTGGTCGTTCAATTCCTGTGGATCGTTCAATTTGTGAATTGTCCATTCTTAAACAATCATGTCTACTCGTAATCAGTCTCTCGAACAAAAACTTCAAGAACATGAGTCATCACTAGAAGGTCTAAAAACAAATATGAATGCTATGAAAGAACAGATTGAGGCTCAGGTTTCTGAAATCTTGAAATCCATTCAAAACATGTCTCATACCCATGGTACTACTAGTAATGGGTCTGGTGTGAATGGTAGTGGTGTATTGGAACATTATCATTCTCACACTAGTCGTTTAACTAAGATTGACTTTCCTAAGTTCAATGGTGAAAATGTTGAAGGCTGGCTTTGTAAGGTTGAGCATTTTTTCACTATAGATGCTACACCTGAGAATGTAAAAGTTAGATTGGCTATAGTGCATATGGAGGATATGGCACTATTATGGCATCAGGGTTTTGTTTTGTCCAGAGGTGGGTCTATTGATGGTATGACTTGGTTTGAGTATAAAACTTTTGTCATGGCCAGATTTGGTACTGTTTTGAGTCAGGATGCTATGGGGGCATTGGCTTCCATAAGGCAAACTGGTACATTGAAAGAGTTATGTCAAGAATTTGATTTAGCACTCACTAAGGTGTCCATACCTGATGAGTATGCTGTGAGTTTGTTTTTAAGGGCTGTTAAGCCTGAGATTGGATATCCTGTAAGGATGTTAAGACCTAAAAATTTGCCTGAAGCCTATATGTTAGCAAGATATCAAGATGAAAATCTTGAAGCTAATCCCATTGCTTGGTCCAAACCTTCTAAATCTTCCTATACTTCTACAACCAAATCATCTTTCTCACAACAATCTACACCAAACACTAACAACTTACCCTTATTACCTAAACCACCTATGAACCCAAGACCACTTAACTCTAAACGATGGACCCTGTCACACAAAGAAATTGAAGAGAAAAGGGCTAAGGGTGAATGTTTTGGGTGTACTGAAAAGTACTCCCCTGGACATGTTTGCAAGAAGAAGCAATTGTTCTCAATAGAGTTGGTGGGATCTGTAGAGGAGGAAGAAGAGATGGAACCCGATTATGCAGACCTTTTACAGCAAAACATACAAGAACCAAAGATTTCCCTGCATGCAATGATGGGAGTGCCCTCATTTTCCACCATGAGGGTAAAAGGGTCAATTGGTACCAAGATTTTGCAAATCTTGACTGATTCAGGATCTACCCATAACTTCTTGGATGAGAAGTTAGCAAGAAAGATGAAATGCCCACTGAAACCTATTCCTGAAGTTAAGGTGACAGTAGCAGATGGTAAACAGATGGTCTGCAATCAGATGTGTCCAGATTTCCAATGGCAAATGCAAGGTATATGGTTCAAGACTGATGTAATTTTAATTCCACTTTCAAACTATGACATGGTCTTAGGGGTTCAGTGGTTACAAACCCTTAATGATATTGTCTGGAATTTTAAAGAGTTAACAATGAAGTTTAAGGTGGAGGGAAAGTGGGTAGAATTAAAAGGGGTGGAAAATAATGAAGTAACAATCTGTTCTGCTGAAAAGTTAGATGAAATGTTGATTAATGATCAAGACTTAGCAGAAGTACAAATGTTCAGTTTACAAGCTGCTGATAGTACTTCTTATCAGCATGAAACTAAGGTTAAAAAGGGTCAAATGAATGCTGATCTAGATAAGTTGTTGAGTGATTTTGATGATGTTTTTGCTATTCCCACTACCTTACCCCCTAAAAGAGATTGTGATCACAGAATCATCCTCAAAGATGATGCTGTAACCATCAATCAAAAGGCATACAGGTATCCATCTGCCCAAAAAGATGTGATAGAAAAACTCACTAAAGAACTGTTGGACACTGGGGTGGTTAGAAACAGTCAAAGTTCCTTTGCTTCACCTGTTGTTTTAGTGAAGAAAAAGGATGGAACATGGAGGTTCTGTATTGATTACAGGCAACTGAATGCTGCAACTGTAAAGAACAGATTCCCTATTCCTTTAATAGAGGAACTGTTAGAAGAATTGGGGGGGGGGCACATGTGTTTTCTAAGTTGGATTTGAGGGCTGGTTACCATCAAATCAGGATGGATGATAGGGATATCCACAAGACAGCTTTTAGAACTCATCAGGGGTTGTTTGAGTTCATTGTCATGCCTTTTGGCTTGACAAATGCACCAGCTACATTTCAAGCACTGATGAATGCTACTTTTAAGCCACTGTTAAGAAAGAATACACTGGTATTTTTTGATGATATACTTGTGTATAGTCCTAATATGGAACAGCATATCCAAGATTTGAAACAAGTATTGCTGTTATTGAGGCAGAATTCTTTGGTGGCTAAGAAATCTAAGTGTGCATTTGGGGGTTCTTCTGTAGACTATTTAGGCCATGTGATTACAGGAAAAGGGGTACACACTGATCCTGCTAAGATCAGTGCTATTGAACAATGGCCTACTCCTAAAAATGTGAAAGAACTCAGGGGATTCCTAGGTTTGGCAGGATACTACAGAAGGTTTATAAGGTCCTTTGGAGTTATTGCAAGACCATTGACTGATCTTCTAAAGAAAGATGCATTTCAATGGAGTTCAGCAGCTGAGGAAGCTTTCAGACAGTTACAACAAGCTCTGGTAACTGCTCCTGTTCTTGCACTTCCTGATTTTTCTAAAGAATTCATAGTTGAAACTGATGCTTCATCTAAAGGGCTGGGGGCTGTTTTAATGCAAGGGGGTCATCCTTTAGCATTCATTAGCAAAGCCTTGTCTATTAGACAACAGGCTTTGTCTGTCTATGAAAAAGAACTATTAGCAATCTTGATGGCTGTCAAGCAATGGCACCATTATTTGATTACTAAGAAGTTTTTAATCAGGACAGATCACAAACCCTTAAAACATTTACTCACTCAAAAGATAACTACACCCTTACAACAAACTTGGCTTTCTAAACTAATGGGCTATGACTATGAGATCTGTTATAAGAAAGGGGCAGAGAATATGGTGGCTGATGGTTTGTCTAGAGTGACTGGGCTTGCTTTATTTGAGATGGTTGTCAGTACTGTGGACCCTTTGTTGCTGAAAAGAATACAAGATTCTTGGGTGTCTGATGACAAGGTGCAGGGCATTATTCAGAAATTGGCAGCAGGGCAGATAGTTAAACACTTTACCTGGGATGGCAAGATGTTAAAAAGAAAGTCTAAACTTTGGGTTCGGAAGGATGATCAGCTCAAAGCTGACATTCTTAAACTGTTTCATGCTTCTCCTATTGGTGGCCATTCAGGATTTACTCCAACTATCAAGAGATTAAAAGGGTTTTGTTACTGGAAAGGGTGTTCAAAAGATGTTTTTAATTTCATCAAGTCCTGCCATGAATGCCAACAAGCCAAGTATGAACCTGTAGCTAGCCCTGGCCTGTTACAACCCTTACCTGAACCCACTCACATATTCACTGATATCTCTATGGATTTTGTATCTGGCCTTCCTAAAGTTCAAGGCAAAGATACAATCCTAGTGATTGTAGACAGATTAACCAAATATGCTCATTTCCTACCCTTATCCCACCCTTACACTGCTGTACAAGTAGCCCAAGCTGTCCTAGATACTATCTTTAAACTTCATGGCTGCCCTATGTCAATTGTGTCAGATAGAGATCCTATATTCCTCAGCAAGTTTTGGAAAGAATTTATGAGATTACAAGGTGTAGAGCTTAACTATTCAACTGCCTACCATCCACAATCAGATGGTCAGACAGAAGTGTTGAACAGATGCTTAGAGTCTTACCTTAGGTGTATGTGTATGCATACTCCTAATCAGTGGCTTAAGTGGCTAAGTTTGGCTGAATGGTGGTATAATACTACCTATCACTCAGCAATAAAACTCTCACCATTTGAAGCTCTCTATGGGTTCCCACCACCCCTACACATTCCCTACATACCAGGTGACACTACTATTGCTACTGTAGAAGAAATTCACAGGGAAAGAGAGGCTATGATTGTGCAATTGAAACAAACTTTAGCTCATACAAGAAATCGGATGAAACAATATGCAGACAAGAATAGAAGTGAAAGGCATTTTACAGTTGGGGATTGGGTGTACTTAAAGTTGAGGCCTTTTGTACAAGATTCATTAAGAAAGCAGAAGCACTCTAAATTGGGTCCTAGGTATTATGGGCCATTCCTGATTATCGACAAAATTGGGAGTGTAGCTTATAAGCTGGACTTACCTGAAGAAGCTCAGATGCATAATGTCTTTCATGTGTCATTATTGAAAGCTGCTCATGGAAACCATACCCCTGTCCTGCCGCTACCAGTGGGAAATCGTTTTTTGCTCAGACCTAGGGCAATTATTGACAGAAAAGTGGTTCGTAAAGGCAACAAAATGGTTCAGCAGGTCTTAGTCCACTGGAATGATTTGCCAATTGCTGATGCTAGCTGGGAGTTCAAAGAAGAGTTTGACCTAAGGTTCCCTGGTTTTGATTCTTGAGGTCAAGAATCATGTTTGGGGGGGAAGATGTGTTACACTGAAAGGGTAGATTAGTCATTAGCCTTAAGGAATTAAGGGTAATATTGTCAATTAGCTGATTCGAATGTTTGTTACGGGTAGTTAAAATAGGCGGGAAGTCTTGTATTGTAATCACTATAAATACTTGTAGCTATAATCAATAAAAGGTAGCTATGATTTGATCGAATTCCTCTTCTCTATTGTCTTCTTATTCATTTCTTAGCTAACACGGTACAAGGGATGAATGGCGATGGCGGGTTTCAAGGAGATGTATTCAGATATTCAGAATTGGGGTTATTTCGGTTGTTGAAATTTATGGGTTTTCATTTTATATCCTGAAGTTTGAGCAATGTTGTTGTTGGTAAACATATCAAGACGACGGTTATGTCGGTGCTGGTGGTGGTCGCCAATGGTTGTGGTGGATTGATTCTTTGTCATGCCGTTAACCAGATTTAACCAGGGTCCTTCCGAAGGTACAACTTCTACAACTGAATATACAAATTAGTCGATTTATGCTTCAACCCATTGCCTACTTATCTGAGATTCTTTTATTTTTTATTGAATTGATCAACAATAGTAAATGACAAAGTGATAATAGTGCATTAACTACGTACAACTAGCAGCAATGGAGATAGATTACCATTCAAGAATTGTAGTAGATAAAATCATCAGGAGCAATGCATAAGCCCACTTAAACAGTAATTAAAAAGTGATGTATTGTAACTTTAAAAAGGTTAATGAATATTTTTTGTTTATAAATATGTTATGATAGTTTCTGAAACAGACATTTCTAACAATGTATATGCTACTCTCAACCAAATTTTACGTCACTAAACCTTTGTTTACCTCAGCTGCGAACCCTTTAGTTGATGCTGGTGACCGAACATGATGTGAATTCGCAGATTGGCGTGGCTGTGGTTGGGGCGGCAGATCCCAAGCATTTTTATTTGTGGAGCATGGTCGTGAGGATTGAGAAGTTGTTGAAGTGTGATGGTTTTAAGGCGAAGGCTGCTTTGTTGACGGTTTTAGGTAGTGTGATCTGTGTTGTTCGGCGATGTGAAGGAATTAAGTGTTACTTGTTAGTGAAATGATGTGTGTTTGCTTACTGGTTTTGCTTTATTATTTAAGTGTAATGCCATTTTCTGTGTAGAAGGAGGCGGTCTATTTCGGTTGCTCATTCATCAGATTAGTGACGTCAAACCAAGCTTTAGTCTTTTGGCTTCTTCACCACAAACACCTGCCACAATGTTGAGAGGCACTGAATCGGATGCCATGGGGTTGCTATTCGAGTAAGTCATTAAAGATATCACTATCACACAACATAAATTCTGTAGCTGTTTGTATATATATGTGTATATGTGTACATGATAATTGACATAAAGTTCTATTTTTTTTTAATTTGCTCTTTATGCTTCATGTGTTAAATTAATAAACCACTCATTACTTCAGTTCTATTTGCCCTCTAGCCATAACCGGAGCCGAGCAAGGGATTCCCACCTTCTTAAGCATATTTTAGGCATATTTGATAAGGTACTTTGTCAGACAAAGAAACCTTAATATCTCGAACAAATTGCATTTTGAGTTTGTTTTAATTGTTGTTATATTTGTGTGTTCTGTTATAGGTAAAGTGTTTCAATTGTTTGCAAAAAGACTCAAGAAGTAGTTGTTGCACCAGTTATAAGAGCAGCTATGGAAGGCATAAATGGTGGTTGAGTAGAACTTGATTGAATTTGAGATTTGATACATTTGATACATTTATTGTTGAATATAGTTGTATATGAATCGATTGAATTCTATGAAATGGTTTATATATTTTGTTATTAGTAATATTGCAAAAATTTATATATATAATTCCAGGGTAAATTAGTAATTTTATAATTTTTTGATCCTAAAAGATGACATGTGCGTATATGTCATGTTAAATTTAGGACACCACCATCGACACTCTTTTTTGTGTCAGTATGACGCGCATTGCGTGTCAAGAAAGATGTTTTTTCTAGTAGTGTATATGAGTTGTTTATAGACATATTATGCGACTCTAAAATGGGTTTCATAATCTTATTTGGGATATTAGGACCCTTTTCTTGGTACTAAAGTACCTATAATGTTACATCATAAGGGTCCTATAAATAAACTTTTAAGGACACTTGTATGTGTATGTAAAAGGTTAAAAGTAGGTGAGCATATGTTATAACAATGTAAAAGTTTCCTAATATGTTTTTATTAGGAGTTTTTTTGGTTGTTCATAGACATATTATGCGACCATAAAATTGTTTTCATAATCTTATTTGAGATATTAGGAAGCTTTTTAAGTTTTGGAACTTATTACGACCCCTTTACATGAAACGCTTTTACCGTTGGTCCTATTAAATAGAAGATCCCATAAAATAACATTATAGGACGCTTTTGTGCGTACTAAAACCCCATTTTTGTTGTAGTGAGAATAATATAACCACATTTTTAAAACAGACTTTGTAATGAATATCTAAGGAAATAACTATATATTTAAATTAAACCAGTCTTTTCAAATTCATAATTAGTAACAGTCGCTGCAACACTAAAAGTCTTTGGTGGCCAATGCACTAAAAGTTTTTGTTCCTATAACTTTAAAAAAAGAAAATATATTTTATAGAACTTAAAATTCTTCAAACACATCAACATTTATAAAATATGTAATTATAGTTTTGAATAGATAATATTTCCATGACCAACTTTTTTAAGAAATTATATGAAATATTTACACATAATTCACTTAAATTATTATAACCATCTGTTTGATAATGTTTATCAACAACTATTGAATTGTAAACATATATTAAAATTCAACAAAAGTTAATAATTCCGAAATAACTATAAATTTAAATTAAATTAAATCACGGTTTTCAAATTCATAATAACTACAAAGAGTCCGGACAGCCCTAAGAGTCTTTAATGGTCACTGTAGAGATGAAAGATCTTTATTGGAAACATAACATAAATTTACACATTATTATTTTTATATTAATTAAACAATTAAAACTATTGTTCTTACCAATGGTTTGAAGTCTATTATTTTAAATGTAACACTTAAAATGAATATATATTTTGTAGCAATAAAAATTCTACAAAAATATCAGCATCTATAAAACGTGGATTTATAATTTTTAATGAACACTTATTATACTTTAACTAAATAATAGTTATTTGAATAAGTTTTTTAACAAAAAACGTCAAATTTCATCATTGTAAGTAATATTTTAAAGAAAGTAAATTGAATATTTGCTTTCACAATGTCTAATAATATTTTTTATTTACAACGTATTATGTTTTAAATTATTAATATGAATTTTATCATTAGATTAAATTATGTAGTAATATACTTCATATTGAAACCTATTCTAAGTTCAAAGGTATGTCTAAATTGCCGACTTACAAACAGATGTTTTCAAACAACTGTAATCCATTACAATTTAAAACAGACTCTGTAAGTATTATTTGATGGCCACTATAGAGATGAAGGATCTAGATGCAAAGATAACATAAATTTACAGATTATTATTTTTATATTAATTAAACGATTAAAACTATTGTTCTTTCAAATGATTTGGAGTCTTTTATTGTAAGTATTGGTTTAAAAAATAAACATGTATTTTTAATAACAACTGTTGTAATATTTTATTTTAGTATATTTTTAAAAAATGTAAATTTATGGTAAGTTATTTTAGTTGTTTTATAATATCTCAAAAAATATTTACATCTACCATTAGTAACAATTACATAGTAATAAACTTCATATTGAAACCTATTCTATGTTCAAAGGTACGTGTAATATAACGACTTGGAAATTGATGTTTTCAAACACCTATCATCTATTAAATTTTTTTAGTTGTTTTATAATAGTAAAAAAAATATTTACATCTACATTAATTAGAACCGTAATTTGCTAGTTTCAATCTAGGTTGTTGAGCTATTTTCTGATCATTATAGGGTTTTAGGGCTATTGACTTCCAGTAATAATCATTACCTTGAAACTCAAATTTTAAAGAGACTTTATATTTTTTAGTTACATATTTATTTATCAAAAATGAATATGTACATATTAATTGGTACAAATAAAAATCCACATATTTATTTACTGAAGTTATAGATGAAGACTTATTATACCTCTAAAAAATTAACATATTTATTTACACAAATAAATCCACACGTATATTTATCAAAAAAGTATAACTCTAAAAAATTAACATATAATTTGTACCAATAAAAATTCTACAAAAATATCAGCATCTATAAAACGTGTAATTATAATTTTGAATGAAGATTATTATACTTTAGTGGGAACATCTGTTTACCTATAAACAGATCTTAAGAAAACATCTCAAACACAATTTCATGTTTATACTTTCAAGAATATACTACAGAATATACAAAAAACTAATAACAAAATGAAAATAATTCTTTTACTAATCTTCAGAAAACTTGAAGCTGACGCAGCTAATACATTCAAATCAACTTTGAATATAACATGTCTTTAAACACGCATAAGTCTTGAACACCTATTCCTTTCTTTCGCTGTAAAGAATCTCAAAAAGACAAACCTTGAACAGAAAAAAATATTCACAGTTATGCTCCAAATACAATGTTTGAAAAAAAAATAGTTAAGAAATAAAAATTTCAACAAACATACCTGTTTATAAACACAACCGCAGGAACCACAAAAGCGGAAGTAAATGTAGACGACTTTCTCAAAAGATAAGCGTAGTGGCGTAAAAGCATTATTGCAATCTGGAAAGACTCCATAGTGCCTAAAGCTACGCCTCTATTTGTTAACGGTCAAATATTGACAAAAACACTAAATCAAGCATCACTCAAATTAATCAAACACACATGCTAAACAGAAAAAGATTAACACGCAATAAACACTCCAATAAATGCCTTGAAAAAGATAAACACATACCCATCTTGAGTTAGACGCTCCCGATCTACATCCGCTGGTAATCGTATAACGAATATTTTCCTTTGATTGTAAGAATCTACCAAAGTGGAACCTTTTTCAACGTAAATAATCTGGTTGATGATTAAGGAGACAAGATTGAGGCTCACTGAAAAAAGAAAACGGATAAATTTTATTCTTATTGATATGATCGGTTAGAATTAGTTTACCTGATAGTCGAATCCTTCAACATGAACTTGAATGTGAGAGAAGCAGCTGTTACGGTTTAAAAATTATGGGCGAGATTTAATAATTGTCTGAGAGAAAAAGAGGGACATGATGCCTTTATATAGTTGTGTAACGGGGTGTCGAGTTTGAAATTTGAATTTAAATTTGGAGCTCAAATTTAAAAGCAACACTAGTTCAAAGCTCTGTGGAGGCAAGTGGGATTCTTACCGTTGTTCAGGCAAGTGGGTACGAAACAGCTGTTTTTAAACTCAGCAGCGGTGCTTTAACATGACCCACCTATTATTTGTGAATATTTTAAGGGGGTTTGTGACGTCAGGTTTTGCATCACGCAGGCATTGGTGCCCTGCCTAAGATGTTGACACGTCAGCTTTTTGACGTCACTCACGACTTTCCTATTATTGAAAGTATAGATAGATATAGATTTAATGTTTTATTTGTAACATTACCCTCTATTAGCTAATATATTTTTTTATTTTTATTTTTAATTAGAACGAGTTTTTATTAAAATGAAGTACGAAAGTTACATCACAAATAGAAGGTAGACGGGCACCAAGCTGCGCCGCCACCCGTTTCTGAATTGCGAACCCTAATCTGCTAAAGACAAATCATTGCCCCCTGGAGATGAACTATTGCTGTGGATGACCCGTTGGACCCTAGTCAGGAAACAAATAGCTTCTGACGCTAGAGAGCTCTTATACAGGTTTCGCTTTTTAGACGAGTATATGCTCTCATAAAGAACGATATAAGTATAAAATGTATATAGATTTTTTAGCATTAAGTTACATACATAAAATATACAATAATAACATATGAAAATACAATTACAATTCATAAGAACACAATAAACAAAGTTTTTTCATATTCAACATGATCGTTTTAGGTTTATACACTTGTGTATAAACGATATAATTCACAGAAAAGAATAATGCCAATTGTTAACAGTACCTGTTTGCTTAAAGAAACATTATTGCTGATAAAGGCCACCAACTTTGTCATTTCTAAATAAATAATATATGAGGCACAACGGGTTTCACCTAGAATTCAATATTTTAATATTTTTTCTTTTTCCACTATCATAACCATTTAATACAAAAATAATATATAAATCATTTTTGATTAATAATATTGATTTAGGTTAGATTGTGAACGTGAGTGAAAAATTGAATTGGGTTGGGTTGTTTTGGTGAAAGAGAAAGAAATTAATATTTTAATAAAAAATTAAGTTGAGTTAGGCTGTGATAGTGAATACTCAAGGGTGGTATTATCTAGAAATTCCCCTTAAAAACCCTAGACATCTCCCTTTACGGACTGTGGAGGCCACAATGGGCCGTGGAGAAAAAAATGCAAAACGACGAGACGTGGAGGTCACAATGGGCCATGGATGTGCAAAAAGTTCAAAAAAGACGGGCCGTGGAGGCCCCCACGGTCCCCGTGGAAGCCCCCATGGTCTATCTTCGTACGAGGTACGAGGTGTCAGTCTGAATGCCCTGCCAAAGCAGGGAGTTCAGACTAAAAAGTCTGAAAAAGGTACATCACCACGGGCCGTGGAGGCCCCCACGGTCTGTAAAAATGTGTAAGGTTTGCACATTTAAACCCTAGACAGCCCATCGAGGTCTCCACGACCCGTCCTTTTTTACAATTTAACATTTACAGGAGCATTTTTTTCCTTATTTCAAAAAAACTTTCAAAACATCACCACCACTATTCCCTTGACCCATCTTGACTTCACGGTCTCACAATGTCATATTTACATAATTTTTCAACCGATGACATGTCTCCGAATGAGTCTTACATCTCTGAAAGCTTTTTCGGACCCGGGGTTCAAGTAGTAAAGGACGAGGAGGTTAAATCCGGGCTTCGTGGTAATGGCAGGAAGATGCTACCAGATCTGAACCAGGAATATGTAGAGGAAGGGAGTCATTTATCGTGAGACCAAGCTACCCACAGTACACATACGGGACTTACCATTCGCGCGGGAGTGGTGCTAAGGACTTCGAGGAAAGTGATAACGGCTTTGAGGAAGATGATGACAACAAGAAAGATGCTTTTGAAGGTGTTGACATAAAAGTGGAACCTAACCCGGATGTTTCGTATTAAACCGGTCAGGTGCATTTATTTATTTACACTAGTATATACTTACATGTTTTAGGGTTTATTGGAGGTAAGTAACCCGAATCATAACCACGACCCTTTTAAACATGTTGAGGGTCACGTGTTTGCTAGGAGCCTGACATAGCTTGAAGAAAAGATGGTGGAAAGGCTTTATTTTCAGGGCCTAGAACCATCAAACATACATTTGGCCATTAGAGAACAAAACCCGAATAGTGTATGCATTCTACGAGACATACACAATACCATAAGCAAGATTAAACACACAATGTACAGCGACAAAACTCCAATGAGGGTATTATTATTATTATTATTATTATTATTAAATATTGTTATTATTATTGTTATGCACTCAGGGGTCTCTTGGTTGAAAAGAAATTTACTTACTACACCCGGCAGAATACGGAGACAGATGTTGTTGAGGATATTTTCTTTTTACACCGGGTCCCGTACAATCTCTAGCGTGTCTTCCCACATGTGTTGTTGATTGACGCCACCTACAGAATGAACGAGTACAGAATCCCGTTTGTTCAAATTGTGGGTGTGACATCGACAGACTTGTCGTTTTGTATCGCCCATGCATTTATCATTAAAGAGAAAACGAGTAACTACGTATGGGTGCTACAGAGGCTCAGAGATTTGCTGGAAGAGTGTATGGAGCCACGTGTAATTGTTACAGATAGAGATCTGGCTCTAATGAATGCATGTGCTACAGTTTTCCCAAATGCTTCGAAGTTGCTATGCAGGTAGCACATCTCACAAAATATTGTTGTTATTATTGTTGTTGTTGTTGTTGTTATTATTATTATTATTATTATTATTATTATTATTATTATTATTATTGCTATGCAGGTTTCATATTCAACAAAATATTGCAAAGTTTTTTAAAGTAGGATTTCCAAAAGAAGAATGGAATATATTTTTGCAGTCTTCGTATGGTAAATTTTCGAAGGCAACAGTGGAAACATGTGACTAAGTTCTGATTATCTGTGCATCAAATTTGTCGATTATTACTAATAGTTTATTTACTATTAATGAATAGGTACCAAAACAGAAGTGGAAGGAGCCAAACGCCCA
This sequence comes from Ambrosia artemisiifolia, assembly GCA_032199755.1. Lineage (NCBI taxonomy): Eukaryota > Viridiplantae > Streptophyta > Magnoliopsida > Asterales > Asteraceae > Ambrosia > Ambrosia artemisiifolia. The sequence goes on along the minus strand of CM063526.1, from coordinate 33,552,133 downwards.
TGTGTGGAGACAAGGATGCCCAATCATACCGGTAAAAACGTAATCCACGTTTGGGTTCGAAAACATACAAAGATATTTGGAACGTGGAGAAATTTCTGGAATTTCCATCTGGATTGGGTAGTAACAGAGATACTTATTTTTTGTTACAATTTAGGCAAACATTCCTGCTGCTTACTTAAGTGCGAATATGGAATGGCCCGAGCAACAAGGAATTCTAAGAGATCTTTGCTCAGAACATTGTATTTATAAGCTGCTATATGTCACCCTAGAGCAAGTGGCAAAGTGAGCCTTATTATCTTTCATAGCGTATTAGTGTTTATGCCTGCGTATTTAACTTATTACTCACATATTGTTTATAAGTTGGATGGTGCATGGAATTTGGCATACCAATGTTGATTCTTTTTGTCATGTTCTCTAAGGTACTGGTAGTTCCATTTAATATGATTAATTAAGTTACATTTAGTGTAAATAGAATGTGATCTAACTTCTGGTGGACTGATCAGTGGTCATTGGACTGATTAGTGGATTGATGAGTGTTATTCATTATATGTTGAAGCTATCCACTACATGTTGAAGCTATCCACTGCTGTGAAGAACCTAACCACTGTTCTTCATCATCTGTTGAAGCTAACCATTGTTGTGAGAAGGTCTGTTGAAGTTCTAGCAGTGGTTAGCTTCAACAGATTATGAAGAACAGTGGTTAGTGATACTCAACAGTGGTAGAAACTGGTTAACAGTTGTTACTGATATTCAGCAGTGGTTAAAAATGGACTTAAGGTACCCAATTTAAAGTAGAGTCCAGTTGTCGTGAATGATTATTGAACATAAGGTACCCAATTTAAAGTAGAGTCATCTGATCCTGTTTGTTTGTTTCAGTCAGTATCTTGCTGGAGTTTGCTGAACAAGAGGTGGCTGCAAGGAAAATGGGACTCAAAATAAGACTACTCCCACAAACAAAAGAAGAAGCAAGTGGGGAATCATTATTCTACAAAGGTAAACTACAATTTCATACTTATGAATAATACATCTGTTCATACTCAAATATGGAACTTCACTATGAAATTTGCTTTAGACATTTGTGGGTTAATTTTGTGATCTTTTTTATGTATGACAACAACATCCTTTGGTAATTACAGTGGTCCTTAGAATGAAAAGTCTGTTCTTTTTTACCTTTTTATTATTGTTGAAGTAATGAATTTTATGTAGGAAAAAAGTAAATTCTTTTTGGACCAATTACGGATGTTTTTCTTTCTTCCTCAGCTATCAACTTCTTTTTTAAATAAAGTTAATAAGATTATTATTTTATAAGGCTATGGGGTGAACGGACGCCCCACTTGCCCCGTCCTCCTTTTCATGCCCTGTCTCACCTGTGTACACCGCCCCGATGCCCCCGTCCGAGACACCGGCGTCTCTCATGTTCTCCTAGAGACATTTGGGACGCGCCAATCACAAAATTTCTAATTTTTTTTTAAATTCCAACGGCTAAAATATTAAATGCTTGAGACATGGGTTTTGCATGTCTGCACACCCCACCCATGTCTCAAGAATATTGAGACACCACTTTGGTGATGTGGCGGCCTACGTGGCACTGAGACATGAGTTTTTCCATGTCTGTTCACCTAATAGCCTAAGATTTAGATCCATTTCCCATGTTTCAAACCAAATATTCAAATTCATTTGAACAATGCATACATTTAATATTAGTCAAAATATTCCAGAAAATCCCAACCACCAAATAAATAATACCTTTAATACACCTTTTTCTGTACCAATTTGTATTTTGGTGTATATTCAGGGATTGAAACTATAGAGCTAGATCTAAAAGCCTCACAAGTAACCGTTAAAGGCACATTTGAGGTACCTCAAAGAAAACCATCATCTTCAAACAAGATCCTGAGCTGAAAAAAGAGGACGACAGGGCTATAGAAGAAAAGATTGCGATGAAAAAAGAGAAGAAAAAAAAACCGAAGGTGACAGTGGCGCCGAAAAATACAAGGAGAAAGACAATAAGACAGAAAAAAAAAAGAAGGCGGTGGCAGTCAAGAAGCAGCAAAAACAGAAGTTCCACCGGCTGATGGAGGTATAATTTGTAACTTAGTATTACCTTTGGAGATTACTCTCAAGATACAATGCCATTAGTTCAATGGGTTTCTTTAGGTAAAACTTTCTACAATCAAGATACAATGTTAGGCGCTTATCAAATTATTAAATTTGTTTTCGTGTTTTAATTCGTTCTAAACATATCAGATATGATGACATGAGTGTTTACCAATAGATGTGGCATGTTTTTTTGTTACGTTATTATGGTTACATGTAATCTTAAATATGGCTGCATAGTGACCTGGGCAATGATGAGATTTCTTAGTAATTTTTGTTATTTGCTAATGTTTAACAGACGTAAAAATAGTCATAAAAGTCATAAATGACTACCATAATTTTTTCAATGTTTAACAGATGTAAACACATCAGGTGTGGATACTAATCGTCTTACCTTTTATACGTCTACCCAAAGTCAAAAGCATCAAATGTAAACAACATCAGATGTAAAAATAATCATAAAAGTAAAAAATGACTAGCATATATTTTTTAATGTTTAATAGATGTAAACATCAGTATTTGTATAAATGTTTATGCAATTCGTAAACAGACTTTACCAAGGTCTGCTTACTAAACACAAAATCAAAAAGCCAATCATCTGTTACAAGCAAAGTCTGTTTACTAAGGTCTGTTTCAGAGCAGTGGGTCTGTTAAGGAGATCTGTCTGAAACAGTTGTTGTTTCAAACAACTATTACTAAGGTCTTACATCTGTTAGTACATCAAAGCTTAAAATATTAATATATAGAACATCTGTTAGTACATCAAAGCTTAAAAATATTAATATATCTTACATTTGTTAGTACATATGTGGGCCATTCATTTATTGGTCTGGGGTGATGTTAATATAATAATGTATATTATAATGAGCAGTTTGTTGAAAGTGGAATATAATTGATGGATACATTGGATAATGTGCAGCAAATCTATTGGTTGACCTTAAAGTAGGAATCATTCTTCCCGTGTGTTTCACACGGGATTCCACCTAGTACTATATTATAATGCATGAGTGAGGGGTATTTTAAGATACCCAAAAGTTAAGAACTTATTTTTCATTAATAACCCTTAAATGAGGGTAAAATAGTCATTCATACATTATTTACATTTGAATATCCTATCTTAGTTACACTTTAATCCCTTAAACTTTAATTAAATTTTGTTTATTTAAGTTGTATTTCCTTATTTTAAGCAAACATTCCCCATGACTTTTAAATAGTCATATTTTTAAATACGTTTATACTTTTTGTAAACAAATTACATTATAATAATGAGCATTTTATTATCTTTAATTTGAGTATAGTATTGATATTTTATTTTAAAAATCTTTATGTGCTACGTGATTAACGACATCTAGGAGCGAGCAATAACTAAACCGTTCACCGAAGCCAAACCATAAAACTAACAAAACTGAACCAAAATCCATTGAAAACTGAAAACATCCGATTTAACTTAAAATTGGTTATCGTTTTCTTTTTGTACCCTTAGTTAACCAAAATTAGTAAAACTGAAACAGACCATTAATATATTCATAACAGAATACCCGCACGATGTGGTATGGAACACAAGCACTTCTAATGGTTCATAGTTGGGTTAGGTTTAGTTCGGTTATAAGCCTCAACCGAAACAAAAATCGACATTATTGGTTTATCAATCTTGTTAACCAACCGGTTAATTTGTTTAGTCTATTTGGTTAGATTGTCGTTTTTAGTTCGGTTTAGTTTATTTTGGTTAATAACCAAAACCAAACTTTGGTTAAAATTTTGCATAGAAGCACATGAAATGAAGGTATAAATACATGTAATGGATGTATAAATGTATGAAGGGTTCAGTTTTGATTTGTTAATTTTGGTTAACTTAGGGTACAAAAAAACCGATATTAGGTTAACTCGGTTTTGGTTAATTTTCAGTTCGGTTTTGTATGTTTTTGTTCGATTTCGGTTGAGTTTCAATTATTGTTCACCTCTAGATATTGTTGATTACGTAAATCATATTTTTAATTAAAAGTATATAGCAAATTATACTCTAATATGGTTTGAAGCTGAGTAGATAGGTTTATGAATTGTAGTTGCGGTATAAATAGAAGGGGTTTTGAAATTTTTAGCTTTTATACCTAGGCTTGTAAACGAACTGAATGTTCATTTAATTTTAACCGAACACGAGCATATAATCAAACGCATTTTTGTGTTCATGTTCGTTCATTAAGAAATTTGCCGTGTTCTTGTTCGTTTATGTTCTTTCGTTTAAACCCAAACGAACAGTTCACCAACGAACATAAACGGACGTTCACGAACATAATAAATGTGAACGATTTTGTATTACTGAAAAAACCCAATTACTAATTGTTTATATATTTATACAAGTAGCTAAAGCCCAATTTATGTTTGTATTTATGTAAATATAACTACGTATGTAATTAATAAACTTAAACAGACATAAATAAACGAACATAAACGGACGGTCACGTACATAAATGAACTAACTCAACGTTGTTCATGTTCGTTCATTTAACTAAACGAACAAATTTTGTTGTTTGTGTTTGTTCGTTTATTAAATAAACGAACTTCCCACCGAACAAGTCACGAACAGCTCATGAACATTCGTTCGTTTACAAGCCTATTTTTTTATCTTTATTTCATGTATTTATACCTCCATTTCATGTACTTCTAGGCAAAAAAATTTAGCCAAGGTTTGTTTTCGTTTCACCAAAATAACTAAACCGGACTAAAAACCGATAATTTAACAATACTAACCAAACCAAGGAACCAATTGTTTAATAAGATTGACTAATTGATGACTTTTGATTTTAGTTCCGGTTGAAGCTAATAATCGAACTTAACCGAACCATATACACCCTTAGAGGTGTTTGTGTTTCCCGCTGCATCGCGCGGGCACTCTATTAGTAGTTGCAGATCATTATTCTGCTTCCTAATCTCTGACTTTTTAGGGTATTTTTTATCTAATCAATAATTTGTTTGTATAATCTATACGAGTCATGATTCATATTCTCCAATAATGTGACCCTGTTAATGAATTAACAAAGTAATCATATGCGGAACAAATCTTAGAAGATCTTCAAATCAATATTAAACCGATTATGACACGGATAAGCCGTGCGTATCCCTATTCTAATAAAATATATTCTAATAATTCTAATAAATATTTTAAAGAATCTCATGTAACAGCATTAAATCTCATGTAACAACCGATTATGACACGGATAAGCCGTGCGTATCCCTATCTTATTGATTTAGTATTGATTTCTTAATTAGTTTTTATTTTTTTGCTTATTCTATGTACTATTAATAATCCAAACGTGAATAATACTAAATGATAACTACAACACGTTACTTTACATGGTGTGGACATGCTGGTTTCTCACAGCAATAACTCAAAAGCCTTTTTGTTAGAATTTGCCCTCACCCATTAGAATATGTTAATGGCTCTTAAATATAATATATCCTACTAGTTTATCTTTCGGGAGTGTCCCGGGACAGACAAATCTAATATGAAGTGACAAAATGTTTGTACTATAAAAGGAATAGGCCGTTTCTTTTTTTTTTTTTGTAAAAAATCAACACTCGATAAATCATAAAACCTAGTGCACCTCTTGCTCTAGTGAAGTCTATGTACAACTTTGTCATTCAATCAAGACACTCTAAAACTGCGATGTGAACCTAGAAAAAAACAACCAAATTGGTATCAAATGATATGTCGCGATGATGATAGCGATTCTGATGTGTGAAGTGAGCATATCTTAAAAAATGACACACATGCTCAATCTCTATTCTGGATACAGAATTGGTCACCTTTGGTGACACCGAATAAAGAAATCAATATGTTAGCAGTGAAGATTCATTTCGAAAATAAATAATTATTTAATTGCTATCGACTAAAAAGATTGTAGGATGGTAACTTTACTCATACATAATTTACGTATCTATTTCAATAACAATCACACAAAAAGGTTTTTCTTTTTCGTTTTTTGTATAGCTTTAAGGTATTCATTGAAAAGATAGTACAACGCTCGTTAATTTGGTGTAACTTTTTCTCAAAAAAAATGGCGTATAAAAAGTTATTAACATTTAAAAATCGTAGGGGGAATTGCATGTGCCATGCAAATGAGAGAAAAAATAAATATGATAGTTCTAGAGTGAAATTAAGGGGTGTGATGGCCTCATCAAGTGCCATGTGTCTCACTCATGTTCTTATATATATATACTAGGTGAAATCCCGTGTGAAACACACGGGAGACTGAGTCCTAAACTTAAGCTCTGTTTAGTGAAAGACAACATTAAGAACCCATTCGTCTGCTCCGAAGAACACCTGTTTAGTTCCGTCTGTTTATTTCTTAAAAAAACATAAACACAACAACTGTTATGGTCTGTTTAGTAAAACCCAAATTAATCATCGATCTATTGTTGAAAAGAAAAACTGTCTTTCGTAAGGTCTGTTCCTTTCATTATATCAGTTAATAATACTGATCAGATGTTTAATAACTGCAACTGTTACAACAACCCAAACATAAATCTACAGACGGATTAAACCTCTGTTGAGATAACACAAGTAAATCTACAGAAGGATTAAAGGTCTGTTAAATAAAACAGAAAAATTAATACGATTCAATTTAGCATCACAAAACATAAAAAACCATATATAATCTTTAAGACATAGAAAACTAAAGACATAAATAAATATAATCAAACGTTAAACATCAAAATACATAGCTAGTTAAAGGAATTAATAAACTTAAGCTTCAATTCCATTGAAGCTTCAAGTTGTGCATCTAGATCTTTCAATTTTGCCAAAAAATCTACGTCCTTACTTCCGGCTTCTGAATTTTAAAACAACGCCAAATCACGAACAACAGTTGAAGGCATTGACTTCAAAATCCTTTGCACATCATCTCGCTCAAATGTGCCCAAGTGCAAACTGTCAAAACACATTTTCAAATTTCTTGTAGTCTTTAAATCTTGATAGTACGGTGCTCTAATTTGATTAACAACAAATTCAATAATTTCATGTTCTTGGTTATTAGTTAGGGCAGCCATTGATGCTATTGACGTAGACTGAAATATAAATGTTAAGATGGTTTATTATGAAATTCGTGATTTGTTTACTAATTTATACATTTAAAACGCGTGAAAATGAAAAGTCATAGCATAGTATAGTTATTATACTTGGGTTAACGTGTTAACGAAAAGTTTTGTTATAAGGATTATTTAATTTAAAAATGTTTAGAGTATCTGAACAGTGTATACAACTTGGGAAACGAACAGACAAAATAATAAATTATCAGTTGTGCAAATCAAAAATTTAAATAATTATATCAAATATCGCGTGAAATTAATTATGTTCTTTTTTGTTTCAAGATAGATAAATAAATAATTCTTACAAGTGGGAGGCGGGTAAATGGGCTACAACTTGTGCCGCTACCCCCCTTTGAATAGCAAAACCTACTATATTAAAAATAAATATGTTCATATCCATCTTAAAATTTATCAATAAGCAAATCGTCTACTAAAAAGAAAATCTGTTTATTACCAGCTGTTTGTTTCTTTAAAACAATTACTTTATCGTCTGTTTACTAAAACCAAGATTACAAGGTTAATAGTATGCTGTAAAGAAAATCTGTTTACTAACATCTGTTTCGTTCTTTAAAAGAATTACTACTGAAAATTTAAAAAAACGTAAACAGTCCAAGTGTTATACTCTGTTGGTAAAAACCAAATTCAAGAGATGAAACTACTGTTAGAATAAAAACTGTATTTCGTAACGTTTGTTTCTTCATAATACAGTAAATAATACTGATCACATGTTTTATAATTGAAGTTATTACAATCATGGAAACATAAATCTACACACAAATTAAAGCGCTGTTTAGATAACACATGTTAAAACAAAAAAAGAGGATGAGAAATATGAACATGTGATGTTTTACGGTATTCAGATTATAACTAACTGTTTAACTTATGTCTTTTGTAAATTGAAAATGAAAACCTTGTTTAAGTTCGTTTCGAAAATATCTGTTGGAAAAACAAATATTAGAAACAAACAATTAATCTTAACTTGAAAGGAAATTTCATAACACTGTTTATTCAAATCTTTTAGACGTCATCAAAAAATTTGGGAAACAGCAGTTACACGATTCAACTCTATTATTACAATTCCACAATTTGAGTTATACATTGAATTTAACAGAAATAAATACAAAAAGGAATACTTATAAAATAACAAATACAAACATCTAAAAAAAGTACTCTAATAACAACAGAATCACAATATGTGACTTTACAAACTACATAAAAATACAACGAAACATAAAAAAAAGCCTACTAACAACCAAAACCTAAAGAACGATCTTTGTTCCCAGCATCATCAAAAAAAAAGCGAAAATGAAAACAATGGAAAGCAGTACACGACAGTAGGTCGTATCTAAATATCAGCAGGATGCAAAAACCCCTAATATTGAAAATAAGAAGGGGATGTATATATGTAATAATGAATTGATGTTTTTCTTTGATTGGAAGAATCATCAGAAAACATTAATTCGAAGTTGTTAACCGACTAACTGTTGGTAACATATTTTCCTTTGATTGAAAGAATCTTTCGTAAATTTTGTGAAAACAAATTTGAAAGTAATATCATAATGCATATTGGATGCAGAGATGTAAAGTGAGAATGGAGTAATGAACATTGGCAATTCATCCCCTTTTATAGGCTGAAATATAATAACTATTCATAAAGTTGGTTTTCAACTTTATTAGTTGGATTTTAAGTAAATATAAACTTCGAAGTTACTTTTAAAAATTTTAAAACATCAATGAAAGCTTCATCAATACAAGCATAGCAATTACAGAAGGATGCACAGTGTTATCCTCAGGATGTCAAAGCACATCCTGACCATGATGTAAAGGCTGTATGCCTCGATGAAAACAACAAGGATATCACTGTGCAAATTGGTAAGAACATCCCTAATGATATTGAACAATCTTTAATTTCATTTTTAAAATGCAGGATGTCGACATTTGTATGGAAACATGAGGATATGACTGGCATCTCCAAGGATGTCATCACTCATAAGCATGGAATTGACAAAAGCTTCAAGCCCATCCAACAGAAACAATGAAATTTGCACCAGAAAGTAAGGCCATCATCTAAGAAGAGGTGGACAGATTAGTAAAGTCCAAGATGATAAGGGAAGTCAAATTCCAAAGATGGCTTGCAAACGTGGTAGTGGTACAAAAGAAAAATGGGAAATGGAGAGTGTGTGTAGACTACACAGACCTCAATAAGGCTTGTCCTAAAACCCATTTCCACTTCCACACATAGACTCAATGGTAGATGCCACAGCAGGACATGAGATGTTAACCTTCATGGATGCATCCTCGGGATTTCAACAAATCCAGATGGAACCAGACGACCAAGAGGATACTGCATTTATGACCCCATCAGGTATTTACTGTTATATTGCCATGCCATTTGGACTAAGAAATGCAGGTGCAACATATCAAAGGCTGGTAAACATGATGTTCAAAGAAAAGATTGGGGACACAATGAAAGTCTACATCGATGACATGGTGTTTAAATCCAAGAAAGCAGAGAACCATCTTCAGGATCTCAAAGAGGAATTTGACATCATGGATGCTTATAATATGAAGCTAAATCCTGCCAAATGTCACATTGGGATTGGTGCTGGAAAATTTCTTGGATACTTAGTAACCAAGTGAGGGATAGAAGCCAGTCCTGAATAAATTAAAGCCATCCTTGATCTTAAATCTCCAACAAATGTAAAGGATGTGCAAAGGTTAATTGGCAGGATAGCAGCTCTGAACAGATTCATCTCAAAGTCCTTAGAAAAATGCAAGGAGTTCTATGACATCTTGAAGAAGAACAATAAAATTGACTGGGGACAAAAACTTGAGGATGAATTGAAGAAGCTGAAGGAATATCTTGCAGTAGCTCCACTCCTGATGAAACCTGAGGATGGTGAACCTCTCAAATTATACCTTGCAGTTTCTGGAAATGCAATAAGTGCAGTCTTGGTAAAAGACTTTAAAGGAGAACAACATCCTGTCTACTATGTAAGTAAAACTCTATTAGATGCCGAAACCAGGTATTTACATCTTGAAAAACTTATTTTAGCTTTAATAATGGCATCTACCAAGTTAAGGCATTATTTTGAAACACATAGGATACATGTCAAACTAATTACCTATTAAAAATGTGCTTAGAAAACCAGAAGTGTCAGGTAGAATGGCAAAATGGTCAGTAAAATTGAATGCCTTTGACTTGGTATATGAACCTAGAAATGCAATCAAATTAAAGACTCTAGATGATTTTGTGGCTGATTTCAGTGGTGACATCCTAAGTGAAGTAGAGTTTGAAGTACAACAATTGAATGTAAACTTAGAAAAATGGACTCTATACACCGATGGTGCTTCAAATGTAAGAGGTACAAGGTTAGGAATACTACTAAAGTCGCCATAAGGGGACATAATACCCCATGCAATTAGATGTGCATTTCAAACAACCAATAATGAGGCAGAATATGATAATTACTAATCATTTTAATGGATCTTATGCAGTAAAAGGTCAAAAATTACCTATTTATCTTGAAATAGTTAAAAAATTAGCAACTTCTTTTGTAGAATTCACACTAACACAGGTACCTAGGGAAGAAAATGTTGAAGCTGATGCCTTGGCTAATTTATGATCCTCCTTGAATTTACCAGAAGGATCCAAAATCCCCATTATTCACATCCTAAAGCCATCAACTGAAGAGTGGCAACCTGAGGATAGTACTGTACATCCTGAGGATAATGTTGTACAGCTTGAGGATAAGACTGTGCATCCTAAGTATGTCACTTTTTTTAGACACTCAGGTCCAAGAACTAGGATGAACTGGGATCCGTTGTCACATATGATTTCAGTTGGCACACCAAATCTTGTTAGGATGTTCCTCTTGATGAAGGATACCACTTCTTTGTCTCTGACTTGTACAAATGCTTCGGCTTCAATCCATTTTGAGAAGTAATCAGTCATAACCAACATGAACACTTTTCCACCAGGAGCTTTAGGTAGTCTCCCCACTATGTCCATCCCCCATTTCATGAAAGGCCATGGTGAGATAATAGGGTGTAAAGGTTCAGCAGGCTGGTGAAGGATGTTGTTATTTCTTTGACATGGATCACATTTATGATAATACAACATGACCTCCTTCTTCATGGTTGTCCAGTAGTATCATGTCCTTAGAGTCTTTGAATCTAGAGCTCTTCCTCATGTATGGTTTCCACAATCTCCTTCGTGGATTTCATTAAGAACTTCATTCGGTTCTTCGTTATTGAGACATCTCAAGTATGGACCAGCAAGATATTTCCTATACAAAATATTGTCTATAATAGTAAAATTTGATACCTTCATCTTGAAAGCCTTTGCATTTTCTCCATCAGGGATGTCACCTTCCTTAAGATATTTTATTATAGGAGTCATCCATAATGCGTCATCTCGACCTGAGTGGCTAGGACAGTGTTATCCTTAGGATTCGCAGTCTTATCCTCAGGCTGTACACCATTATCCTCAGGATGTACAGTACTATCCTCAGGATGCCACTCTTCAATTGTTGGCTTTAGGATGTGAATAATAAGGATTTTGGATCCTTCTGGTAAATTCAAGGAGGATCCCAAATTAGCCAAGGCATCAGCTTAAACATTTTCTTCCCTAGGTACCTGTGTTATTGTAAATTCGGCAAAGGAAGTTGTTAATTTTATAACTATTTCAAGATAAATAGCTACTTTTTGACCTTTTACTGCATAAGATCCATTAAAATGATTAGTAATTAACAAGGAATCAACAAATACTTCTAGATTTATAACATGCCTATCTCTAGCAAGTTGTGCCTCATTATTGGTTGTTTGAAATGCATATCTAATTGCATGGGGTATTATGTCCCCTTGTGGAGATTTTAGTAGTATTCCTAACCCTGTACCTCTTACATTTGAAGCACCATCGGTGTATAGAGTCCATTTTTCTAAGTTTTCATTCAATTTTACTGACCTCTACCTAAATTTTACTGACCTCTACCTAACATTTCTGGTTTTCTAAGCACATTTTAATAGGGTAATTAGTTTGAACATGTATCCTATGTGTTTCAAAATAATGCGTTAACTTGATATATGCCATTATTAAATCTAAAATAAGTTTTTTAAGATGTGAGTACCTGGTTTCAACATCAAATAGAGTTTTACTTACATAATAGACAGGATGCTATTGTCCTTTAAATTCTTTTACCAAAACTGCACTGATTGCATTACCTGATACAACTAGGTATAAGGATAGAGGTTCACCATCCTCAGGCTTCATCAGAAGTGGAGCTGCTGTAAGATATTGCTTTAATTTTTGTAATGCTTCCTCGTGCTTTTGTCCCAGTCAAATTTTTTGTTCTTCTTCAGGATGTCATAGAATTCTTTACATTTCTCTGATGATTTTGAGATGAACCTGTTTAAGGCTGCTATCCTGTCAGTTAGCCTTTGCACATCCTTAATATTTCCTGGAGATTTCAAATCCAGGATGGCTTTTGTGACACCCGGCAAACTTAGGTCGATAGCATTGGTTAAGTTAAAGTCTACCTTAGCGAGTCACGCGTATATTATACTTAACTGGGTCGGTTGAGTCGAGTTATGGTTCGGGAGTCGTTACTACGGTCTAGAGGGTCATTAGATGTCGGTCCATAACCATGAGTACAAGAATTGACGATTCGTAGAATCGTCGGACCTTAGTAAACACACAAGACTCGAGTCCCGGGAATTGGTGAACGGGTGTGAACGTGTTTGTTTCATAAATTATGTGTTTATAATCTTTATGTGACTTGTCGGTATGTGTATACGTGTTTACATATGTTAAAACAGCGATTACACGTGATTGCATGACATTATAGGTGATTACGCAGAGCTGAAGGCGATTAGGATGGGCCTGAGGGCGATTAGCCCTATAATCGCCTGCTGAGAGGGCGATTAGGGGGAGGATAAGGGCGATTGGGCCCTAATCGCCTATAGCTATAGGCGATTAGGAGCCCTAATCGCATGGCACTGCTGCGTAATCGCCTGATGTAACACCCCAACCGATGGCGGAAACATCGGGGTGTCACGTAGTGACGATTGTTCAATAGCTCATGGACTAAAAGTATAAATTTGAATACATTGAATTTAATAATTTATTACATGGAAAGAAATACAACGATTCTAAATAGCAACTAAATGAAATACAATAAATCAAAATCTAAATATAAATCCGAAAGATTAAAGAATGCATCTCAAAATAACCTGAAACATGTACAAAAAATAATTTGGTCAATACAAAAATTGTATTGGTGAGCATACCCTGTTTTGAATACATATAGTAAGAAAAGTGTTTAGCAATTCATGTGTTGTATACCGTTTGCAATTATGTAATAAGTAGTATCAGTCAAAATCAACCCTATGAAAGGAAAGGAAATATATATAGTATGCGCTAGTAGTAATGTAATACATAGCAATGACAAGGACTCTCAACAGAGTCACAGGGGTATATATCATAGTACTATTCATTGAAATGCCAGGCCGCCCAGCGGTTAATGATTTTGACAAGTCATAGACACACACAAGTAACATAAGCAAACACACATGAGAATTGCATGAAAAGAAAGCATTTAGTCATAGTGTACATGAGTAGCCCCAAAAGAGTAAAACATGAAAACGGGGAAAGATATACTCACAGTTTTGCTAAGCGCGATAAATCCAAATAAAACTCGTCACAAGATAACTTGGGAATTCCGAAGAATTTAACCTATAATGTGTAAGAATACTAATAAGGAAATATCTAAGAGTCTAAAGTATCTAGGGTTCTAAGGCATTAGGGTTGCTAGACTTATGTAGGGAAGATGAAGTTTTATTATCTCTTGACTTTAATAAAAATGTTAAATAAAGTATATCATGATTTAATATTTAATACGTGACGAAGAAATTATAATACTACGTTTCCACATATAGGAATATTTTCTATTTTATAGAAAAATATCCATAAACCATATTTTAATAATTTACATTTAACGAAATAATTAATAATATCTAATTAAATGTAAATAACTAAAAATACAAGATATGGTCCGAAAAATGATATTTTTATTAAAAATAATTATTTTCTGATGTATAACAGTGAAAATAATTTTTCCATAATTTTCCTCAATTTATTTGTATTTAAAATAAATTTAATGAGTTTAAATCATGTTTAAATGACTAAAAATAGGAAAATTAATAAAAATAAATGTTTTCTGAACCAATAATTTTTATTTAGGTTCATGATCCTTAAAAATAATTTTCCAGAAAAGTTGGGATTTAAATCTTTAAAAATGAATTTTTAATCAATTATTAATGATTAAATCTATTTAAATTAATAAAAATATGAAAATAACTTATTTTCCAGAAAATTTTTATGTGATAATTTTATTTATGGTGTCAAGATGATACTCCTAAATTTTTATAATTTTTGGAGTAAAAATGAATTTTCTATGAATATTATAAAGATAATGTATTTATATATAAATATATATATATATAATATAATATGTAAAAAAAAAGAAATAGAAATCAGGGAAAAGGGAACAGACCCGTGGGTAAGGGACTCGAACCCGGGTCCCTGATGTACACATCACACACACAAACCACTAGGCCACATCCATTTTTGTTTATTAAACCCGAATTAAAATACTTTAACATATAAACAAACTTCTTCTTCTTCCCCAATCTAGCTCAAGAACCCTAACCCCAACCTCTAATCTAATAACCAGATTCAAGCAACAAAGGAACCCGAATCTATAGGGCTTTCGCAGAGGAGTATCTAAATAACAAAATGGCACAAGAAAAGACGACTCACCATGTTGGGTTATGTCCGAAAATGGAGAGCAAGGGCCGAAGTAATAATCACGATTTGCAGAGCTTAGAGACGTGTTTAGATGCATTTTTTTTGTGGGTTTCGAATGGTTAGAGGTGCAGAAAACGAATAGCATCAATAATTGATAAAATGAACGAGTAAAGCTCTAGTTTTAAGGCGTTTTACTTTCCGGTCGGTTACATATAATATCTCGAATTAATCTCCCTTTATTACTCGTTTAATTCACGCTTCAGGTATAGTAAACGCTTGGTAATGATGGAGAAACGCTTGGAGGTTCAAAGTTTTGCATTTAAACACATTAATGGGCGAGTTATTGTTGGCCGTAAAATTAATCCGGTGGCCGGATTTGTAGCCGGAAAAACGTGAGAGCAGGAAGGAGGGATTGAGTTTTTAAAACTTTTGATTATTGGCAGAAACAGTCCCTCTAGTTTAACTTGGTTAGTTTTATGTGTAAATTGGTTAAAAATTCCTTTTATAAACTTAACAAACTAACCAAGGTTTTTAAATTTTAAACTTTTATAAAAATTTTAACTTTTATAAACTTTAAGCGTTTAAGCATCGTTTCTATAAATGTGTACCATAAAAAAAATAAGCGTTTTCCAAGTAAAAAAAATATATACATAATGATCAAATGAAACTTAACTTTTATTAAATTTGAAAATGATCCAAGTTATAAGGACTATGAGTGACAACTTGATAAAATATGAGGGTGACGGTTGTCACACGTGACGTGTTTTAAACGACTAGAAACGCCTATAAATACCACCCTTGACCTCTAAAACACCATTTGTGCAACCCTATCCGTCCCATAACCTATCCCAAGTCACAAACACCCTCTGGAACACGTTTTTGCATCAAAACACACATTTCCAAGCTTTACACATCATTTTCTCATAAATCCAAGGTGTGTTCTTCATTCCCAAACCTTTGTATGATTATGTTTTGTTCCCTAAAGGTCCAGACCTCATTTCTAAACGTTTTTGTCTTTGAAAACCCATTAAAAACAGTCTCTAAATAAACCCTAACCTTTATGCATGTTATATGGGTTATAATCATAAAAGATAGGATTTTTATTGACGGAAAATGATTATTCTTGTGTTATTGATGTGTTTATGACTTGTATGGGTTAGTATGATGATATCCTAGGAGTTTGGATGGTTTTAGTTGTGTGTTGTTGACATTAGAGGTTTAGACGACCCGTTTGAAGGATTATGTGAAAACCATGATGTTGTGATGCGTTTTGTTGATTGATTATGATTAGGGTTTGCTTTAGGATGATGCTAGAACAGTAGGATATTATCGGACAACGTCATTATGAGGTGAAATCTGGATATTTGCCATTTAGGGCAAACTTTGCATGTTGAAAAGATAGTTACATGTTAAACATGCTATTTCGGGAAAACGCTCGCATTTGGGACTGTTAGAATGATGATAACTTAGGGGTTTTGCTTGAAATATGTTTGTTAATGTTTTATGATTGATATTTGGTGTTTCCACACGTTCCGGATCTGATTTGGAGGGTTAAACGCGCGAAAAATCGGAACAGGACTGCAGGGGGCGATTGGGGGCCCTAATCGCCTATGCTGAAGGTGATTAGGAGCCCAATCGCCTATGCTGAAGGCAATTAGGAGCCTAATCGCCTATAGGGAGGGCGATTGGGGGCCTAATCGCCTTCACAGCATGTGATTACAATCCTAATCACTAGTTAGACTCTGAATTGCATGTCTTATAGCCCTAATCGCCTATAGTACACTAGAATAGGCCTAATCGCCTATGATTGAAGGTGATTAGAGCCCAATCACCTTCAGGGAAGGCGATTAGCCTTCCTAATCACTAGTTGACTTTCCTAATTGCTAGTTGACTTCTCCTAATCGCGTGTGCTGCTGCTGTAAGTGCGTTTTGACATTCCGAGACCTGATTTGACACCTAGAAACATGCTAGGAACCCCGTATCATACCTAGTAACATGGTAACACGTACTCGGACTTATTTGTGCACTGTTTGAACTATCTGATAGACTTGTTGAACTTTAACACGTGTTAAGTATTGTTGCATGAATTGTATGTCATAGTGTATGAGGTTAACACGAGGAGTTTCGGGTCACCAATGGGATGTCAAGTCTTGTCCAACTGGTCGGTTAAACAGTCAACGTGTTTTCAAATGAACTTGGTTATGGTCTGGACATCTAGGGGCTAACTAACCTATGGGTTATTAGTCTAAGTACTTATAACTGTCATATGTTAGGTCGTCGCTTTACGGGGCTAGCATAGCTTGCTGATTTTTAATCATTTTCGAAGTAACGCAACCTAAGGTGAGTTCACGGCCCCACTTTAATTGGTTTTACTTTTGGGGGAGAAAACATGCGTTAAACTTGTAGTTGGTAACAACTGTCATACTATGGGTGATTTTGGGTTACTATACGATCTTTGGAAGTCCCGGAGGAAACCATGAATGTGCAAGGTAGCACAACGGGGAAATGTGCATAGATCTATTGGGCGTGACCTGCCCCACTCGTCGGCTGGGAGCCGGGCGGGTGCATATTGTCTCAAACAGTAACGGTACACTATTCGGGCACAAACACTTATGGGTATGCGAGTCAGTAATGGTTCCTAATCGTAGTAGTAACAAAACATACGCCTAGCTAGCGTACTTTGGTATACATTCTTACATAGTATGGACAGGGTGAACTTGGCAACTTTTATAGCAAACCTGTGAACTCACCAGCATTTTGTGCTGACATATTTTTGGCATGTTTTTCTCAGGTCGCTAAGGTAGCATCCCAGGGCTTAGGCGCACGCGTCTACACGGCGTCTAGTTTAGGGTTCATGGTTTTGAATGTCGAACAAGTTTGAATACTTTTGGATTTTGAGTTGTAAACAAAGCTTCCGCTACTATATTATGGTTTAAACTTGTGTTTTTAAATTTACATATGTTCATATAGTGTTGTTTTTTGTGACCGTTGACTTGGATCCTGGTTTGTCACGCGCCTCGCGGTAAAATTCCGCAAGTGGAATTTGAGGGTGTGACAGCTTTAATTTGCCCGGGACTTGCTTCTATGCCTCTCTTGGTTACTAGATACCGAAGAAATTTACCAGCACCAACTCCAAAGTGGCATTTGGCTGGACTTAGCTTCATATTATAAGCATCCAGGATGTCAAATGCTTCTTTGAGATCCTTAATATGGTTCTCTGCTTTTTTGGATTTGACCACCATGTCATCGATGTAGACTTCCATTGTGTCCCCAATATTTTCTTTGAACATTGTTTTGGTCAAAAATTACTAAGTAAAAATAATTTTGTCTTACAAATTAGAAATTGTGAGATAGAGTGCTACAAGTGTGAATCAAGTGTATAAACTAGTTATTTTCTGAAAATGGTTAATCAGGATGCAAAAGAATAAAATAAAATAAATGACAACTATGCTCGGGATGGCAAAGGTATGATTCGGGATGGACAGTTATATCCTCGGGATGGAACTGTTGGCAGATTCAAGGGATAAGTAAATAAAGTAGTAAAACACAAAGAACAACACTCGATCTATGAGGAAAGCCCTTGATCAGTTGTAGATCGCCGACATAAAACCTCGAGAGGAGACTAGGCCCCTGCCTTGTTTGTTAATATTAATATGGTAAAAAGAATTACAACTTTTGATGAATGAGTGGACGAGTGTTCTAAGATTACAATGATTGTGTGAGTATTCTAAGTAGCTAAGTGTGAGTGTATAGCTCTAGTGATAGCAATGTGTCCTATACTCGTCCATCATTCCCATTTATATAGTACAAGGAAGTAAATAAAGAATCCTGTGTAATCCGCTGGCTTAGTTAAGCTCTTTGAAGACTTCAGGTGACAGTTGTGGCAGTTTGATCTCAGCTATACGTTGTACCAGTTGTTTCCTTATCTTTCGTCGATCTTGGACTTTGGCTTGCATGAGTTACTCTTTGATCCTTGACTTCTTTGACCGAATGTTATAATATAGACGTTGGAGAATATTTATGTATCCATATCATAACTTAGTTGTACCTGCAATAACATATAAAAAAGGTAATTCGTTAGTCCATTCTCAGGATGTGCACATGTTGAAATATTGTTACATCCTGGAGTCAGTTCCCTTCAGCATCTTGAGGATGCTACACCAGGGATGTGAGGTAAAATCATTCTAAGGATTTTCACCACCAATAATTTTCCCGAAAAAATATATTATCGTTAATATCTTTCAAGGTAAATATATTTTTTAATCAAAATATCTTATCTAATGACTAATTGGATGTCTTGTCAGGATAACAACGACTATATCTTTGGCGGTAATTATGTGATGACCGTTACATATCATCACCCTCTTCTCCCTATATCTAGAGGTTATCTCCTCCTTTATAATCAGACTTGACATTTTTAAGAAGGTAGTTTATTTTTCTTCTTGCTCTCACTTTCTTTTACACCTGCAAAATATTAGTGATATTCCGAAGATGGGCAAAAGATCCACAAGATCTTCGGGGAGTGTGGGAACTTCAAGTGACTTCATTCCCCAAAACCTCTTGAGTCATCCTGAACAGGAGATCTGTTCTTTCGATGATAAGGACATTCGAGCCCTAAAGAATTAAAAAATCTTTCCGAATTCTGCCGAGTTTCGTCCCTATGACCCCCATGCAAGATCTGATTTTGCATCTCCTACTTGGGTCTGTTTCCTGTACTTACCATTCCTTCTAGGGTTAAGGTATCCTTTTCCCACGTTCATCAAAGATTTCTTTGATGTGACTGGGATGGCTTATTCCCAGGCCATTCCTGAACTCTGGAAGATGCTGATGGTTTGTTGCAGGCTCGTCGAAATCATGGTGCCATCTTCAAGTGGGGGGCCTGTCTCATGTTTATAAATTGAGGATACACGGTTCTCACCGTTATGTTCTTCAAGTTATAGAAAAGGATCCACCTTTCTGTTTAATGTGGTTAAGTCTAAGAAAAACTGGAAAACGAAGTTTTTCTTTGTAAAGAGAAGCTCTATTCCTCATGGGGATGAGATTCCTCTTTATTGGTTAAAAAGTGGTAAAAATCGTTTTTAGTGTTTTTATGAAAAAAATTTTAGTTACATCCTGAGGATGCTAACACCCTGAAACTTTTTGTTTAACAGGTGCTTTGTTTGCCAAGTTTGCTACTCCTGTAAACGACGCTTTTCTTTGGTGTGAAGTTGTTTACAAGTTACCTGAATCAGAAAGGACCTTTGAAGTGGAAGAAGGTTACACCACCAGTCAAGCCTCCGAGATGTCTGGTGAGTATATTATGTTACATCCTGGGGATGTTCACTATTTTGTTTATTTACTAACCCTGTTATTGTCTTAACCTCAGCCAAGAAACTTGCTTCCTTCGACTTGGATGCCATTGATAGTATGGATGCCAAGGCAACCAAAGTGACTTCTCTATCTCCTTCTAGTTCCAAGATGGCTACTCCTTCATCCAACCCCCTAAGTCTAGGGCTGCTGCTGATTCGAAGAAGAGGAAGGCAAGTGCTGCTACTGCCATTGCTCAGGAGATCACCCCCTTTGAGGGTTTAAGCTGTGATGATGTTTTGAACAAGATCTCCCATTTCACTATCTAGGTATGGTCCTATCCTGAGGATATCATTGTCATGTTAGTGATAAAAAGTCAGGAATACTTACCTTTTCTTTCTTGTTAGGGTCATGAATATCTGTAAAAGTCCTTGGATGCTGTTGCCCAAGAACTTCATGAGGCCCAAACCAAGCTTGAGGATGTCCAGAAGATTGCTCGTGAGAAGGGAAAATATCTTGAAGGCAAGCTGGCAGAGACTGAAGCTGAGCTGAACTGAGTGAAGGCAGAGCATGCTAAGGCCATGTTGGATCGGGAGAAGGAGGCGTAGGATCATAGGAATGGGCTCATCAAGTCTGCTACTATTTCTGTCTTTCAGGCCAGGGTGAAGATGGCTCTCCAGGCCAAGGATCCAGGGTTTGATCAGAATACCTGGGATGTCGAAGCTTGGAAGGAGAAAATCAAAAGTCTGGGCGGAAAAGAAGTGGTTTATGAGTCTGCTCCTGTTGCCCATCCTGAGGATGTGTCTAAAGATCCTGAGGATGCCGAGGTGAAGGCAACAGAGGCCAAGGTTGCTGAGGTGGTGAAGGACCTTCCTGTGGGCGATGAAGGGTGTGTTCACTAGGCTGGAGCCCACTTTTTTATTTGATCTTTTGTGGTTGTGATGGTAGTTTTAAGGTTGAACAATTTCAGTCAATTTTATTTTGGTATGTAATAACTTAGGATATTATAAGGTTTTGGGTGGAGGGATCTTGGTTTCAAGACGAAGCCCCAAATCTTCTATTGACCCGGACCATAGATGTTGACCCCTGGTGGATGGGTCCTGGTTTTGGATGAAGCCAGGGGTTGACATCAAGTTTTGACTATGATGCATTAATAATATATGGTAACAACTTTTGATGTTATCATCCTTGTGTTCTTTATCTCTTTTGATATTCTACAAACATTAGCAAACACTTAGGTTGTAAAGAAATAACATAACCAATACCTTGAGTAGTTCTTCTGATCTTGTCATCTTCAGGATGGTCTTCGTTATCCAAAGAGGATGTCCCCAGTTTATTCTTCTTCATCCTTAGGATGGTCTTTTATACTGAGGATGTCCCCAGTGCAATATCTTCAAGATAGACTTTAAGTCCACAATCCTTTCTAAGAAAGAATTAACTTTTGATAATATCCTGTAAAGGCAAACATTGTTATTATACTGGTGACTTAGGCCTTTGGTTTAACTGGGATCAAACCCCTTTGTAATAACTTGGTGACAAGACCAATATGTAACATCTTGAGAATAACTGGCGACAAGGCCCTTAGGAATAACTGGCGACAAGGCCCTGGTGACTAGACCAAATACGTAAGAGACATTGAAAAATGTCTAAACCTTAAGAGCTTAATGTATATCTCAAAGATAATGAAATTGTCAGCCACTTTTACATGGACTGGTCCCACCATCCCAAAAATATACATGAGCAACGTGTGCACCAGGCAGGGTTGCTAACCCAATGAGAAAGGTGAAAACCTTTAAACCTTAGGAAGATGTCGGACACCTTAACGGAGGAGAGGGTGGCCAACCCTCTAGTCTTCTAAGCATTCCATCTTCAGGATGGTACTGCAAAATTCTCAGGATGGTCTATTTCTAGACCATGTTTAGTGAAAATATAAACGCTCGAAATAGATTAAGGATAAATACTTACATATGGAGATGATTCATCTCTATTAGCCTTCACCTTCATCCCACCAGTGATTCAGACCATGGTTTCTCTTCCAGAGAGATTAGTCACATGCATCCCTAAGCATGGTAGTATTTTAGGTGAATAGCATTCCAAGCCCTTGGTAGAATTTCTCCTTACATCGTCGATAACCAATATGCTCCTTTGCCAGCCTCAGAATCAATCAAGTATGGGTCTTCCCACTTGGGAGATAGCTTACCATCACTTGGTTTCATTGTGTTTTGGAAGGCCTTTCTTAGTACCAAGTCTCCTTCTTGAAATCTTCTTATCCTTATATTCTTGTTGTAGGCTTTAGCAATCCTTTGTTGATATGCTGCCATCCTTAATTTAGCAGCATCCCTGAGTTCATCCACAGTTTTCAAATCTCGCAATAATGCTTCAGAATTGGTAGTTGCATCCTGAAGATGTTTCCTTGCTGTAGGCATGACCATCTCTGTTGGCAGCATTGCTTCTGTTCCAAAGACCAAGAAGAAAGGTGTTTGACCGGTTGCATTCTTGGAAGTAGTCCTATCAGCCCAAAGTACGAAGGGAAGTTCTTCTGCCCATTTCCCTTTCTTTTCCCCAAGCTTCTTCTTCAAGTTATTGACAATGATTTTGTTTGAAGATTCTGCTTGTCCATTAGCCTGAGGATGGACTGGTGTTGAAGTTAGCATCTTCTTAAGGTTCATCCGACTTGAGGAAGATAAGAAGATACAAGAGAGTATAGAATCATCCTCAAAATATAACCATCCCAATCGGAAATCCACTCCCACATACGAACCATACAAGCATAAACCATATGCTAGGCCTGACAATAAGAACGTCAATGTGGTAGAGGATGATGATGAGGATGACTGCCCTAAATTATCAGACTATTGTTTTTCTGTGGATGTAACAAGATTGATGTATGCCATGAAAGATTTGGGGGACAAAGCAAGATGGCCGAAGAAGGGCAACAAGACAGGATGGAAAGAAAAATCCAAATAGTGTGCCTTTCATGAAGATTTCGGCCATACTACTGAAGATTGCATTGCATTAAGAAAGGAGATAGCATATCTCTTGAGCAAAGGTCATCTCAAAGATCTCCTGGGCAAAAAGAAGTCAAGGGCTCAGGATGGCACCAACATCCCGGAAAGAGCAGCATCCCCACCTAAGGATGCTGGCATTATCAACTTCATTTCAGGAGGGTTAGACATTTGTGGAACCTCATACTCAGCTGCTAAACGACATGCGAGGGAAACAAAGTTTAAAAAAAGGAGAAAGACCAACGAATACGACCAACCTGACAACATCAAAAGTGATCAGCTTTGAGGAAGAAGACAGAGAAAACATCCTTGATCCTCATCATGACGGTTTGGTTATTACTTTATATATTGCTAACCACTTTGTTCGCAGGATTCTTGTAGATGGAGGAAGTTCAGTAAATATCATCCAGCTTGAGGCCCTTAAGAGGATGAACATCCCGGAATCGGAAATAGTTTCCAGGTCATCAGTTTTGGTGGGCTTCAGTGGAGAAACTAAGAGCACAGTGGGTGACATCAAGCTACCAATATATGTAGAAGGAGTGAACTCTATCCAGAGATTCTGTGAGATAGATTCCCTATCCTGCTACAATGTCATCCTGGGGAGACCCTGGATACATGACATGAAGGCAGTTCCTTCAACATATCATCAGTGTGTGAAACTACCCACACCTTGGGGAGTTGTGAAGGTCAACAGCGATCAACACGAAGCTAAGGATTGCTATACGACATCAATGAAGGCCTCATCCCGTCAAGCATAACAATTACAGCAGGATGCATAGTGCCATCCTCAGGATGTTAAAGCACATCTTGACCAGGATGTAAAAGCCGTCTGCCTTAACGACAACAACAAGGATATCACTGTGCAAATCGGTAAGAATATCCCACATGATATTGAACAATCACTAATCTCTTTTCTTAAATGTAGGATGTCTACTTTTTCTTGGAAGCATGAAGATATGACTGGCATCTCAAAGGATGTCATTACTCACAAACTTGGGATTGATAAGAGTTTCAAGCCCATTCAGTAAAAAAGAAGGAAGTTTGCTCCAGAAAGAAATATCATCATACAAGAGGAAGTAGACAGGCTGCTGAAGTCTAAGATGATAAGGGAAGTAAAATTCCCAAGATGGCTGGCGAATGTTGTGGTAGTTCAAAAGAAAAATGGGAAATGGAGAGTGTGTGTAGACTATACAGACCTTGACAAGGCCTGTCCTAAATATCCATTCCCATTACCACACATAGATTCAATGGTAGATGCTACAGCAGGCCACGAGATGCTGACATTCATGGATGCATCCTCAGGATTCCAACAGATACAGATGGAACCAGATGATCAGGAGGACACAGCGTTCATGACACCATCAGGTATATATTGTTATATAGCCATGCCATTCGGAGTAAAAAATGCAGGTGCCACTTATCAAAGGCTAGTGAACATGATGTTCAAAGAAAAGATTGGGGACACAATGGAGGTCTACATTGATGACATAGTAGTAAAATCCAAGAAAGCAGAAGATCATCTTCAGGATCTCAAAGAAGCTTTTGACATCCTGGATGCTTACAACATGAAGTTAAACCCAGCAAAGTGCCATTTTGGAGTTGGAGCTGGAAAGTTTCTTGGATATTTGGTAACAAAAAGAGGGATAGAAGCCAGCCCTGAACAAATAAAGGCCATCCTTGATCTCAAATCCCCAAGAAATATTAAGGATGTTCAAAGGCTGACTGGCAGGATAGCAGCCATGAATAGATTCATCTCGAAATCCTCAGAGAAATGTAGAGAGTTCTGAAGAAGAATAACAAATTCGAATGGGGACAGAGACATGAAGAAGCATTAAAGAAGGTCAAAGATTATCTTGCAGCAGCTCCATTATTGATGAAACCCGAGGATTTTACCTGAGGATGGAGAACCTCTCAAGCTATATCTTGCAGTTTCTGGGAATGCAATAAGTGCTGTATTGGTAAAGGACTTCGAAGGGCAACAACATCCTGTTTATTATGTAAGTAAAACTCTACTAGATGCTGAAACCAGGTATTCACATCTCGAAAAACATATCTTAGCTTTAATAATGGCTTCTACTAAGTTAAGGCATTATTTTGAAACACATAAAATATATGTTCAAACTAACTATCCCATTAAGAATGTATTAAGGAAACCTGAAATGTCTGGCAGAATGGCAAAATGGTCGGTTAAATTAAGTGCCTTTGACTTAGAATATGAGCCTAGAAATGCAATCAAGTCACAGGCTCTAGCAGACTTTGTGGCTGATTTCAGTAATGACATCCTGAGTGAAATAGAGTCTGAAGTTCAACAACTAAATGAAAATTTGGAAAAATGGACTCTATACACTGATGGTGCTTCGAATGCAAGAGGCATAGGTCTGGGAATACTACTAAAATCGCCACAAGGGGACAAGATACCCCATGCCATTAGATTTGCATTTCAAACAACCAATAATGAAGCTGAGTATGAAGCTCTCATTGCTGGTTTACAACTTGCTAGAGATATGCATATTGTTAAAATTGAAGTCTTTGTTGATTCTTTGTTGATTACTAACCATTTCAATGGATCATATGCAGTAAAAGGACTAAAGTTAGCCATTTATCTTGAAATTGTTAAAAATTTAGCTACTTCTTTTGTAGAATTTTCATTAACACAGGTACCTAGGGAAGAAAATGCTGAAGCTGATGCCTTAGCAAACTTAGGATCCTCCTTTAATCTACCAGAAGGATCCAAGATTCCCATTAATCCACATCTTGAAACCAGCAATTGAGTACTAGCATCCTGAGGATAGCCAGACGCATCCTGAAGATAGCCAGGCACATCCTGAGGATTCATCATGGATGACTCCCATAATGAAATATTTTCAAGAAGATGTCATTCCAGATGAGGAAAATCCAAAGGCTTTCAGGATAAAGGTATCTAAATTTACAATTATAGACAATATTTTGTATAGAAAGTCTCTTGCAGGTCCATATTTGAGATGTCTCAACAAGGATGAAGCAAACGAAGTACTCAAAGACATCCATGAAGGAGATTGTGGAAATCATACAGGAGGAAGATCTCTCTACTCGAAGACTTTGAGGACGGGATACTATTGGCCTACTATGAAGAAGGATGCCATGCTGTATTCCCAAAAAGTGTGATACATGCTAAAGACATAGCAACATAATTCACCAGCCTACTGAACCACTACATCGTATTATTTCACCATGGCCCTTCATGAAATAGGGAATGGACATAGTAGGAAAGCTACCAAAAGCTCTTGGAGGAAAGGTATTCATGCTAGTGATGACAGACTACTTCTCGAAATCGATTGAAGCTGAAGCATTTGCGCAAGTCAGAGGTAAAGAGGTGGTCTCATTCATCAAAAGAAACATCCCCACGATTTGGAGTACCATCTCAAATCATTTGTGACAATGGTTCTCAATTCATTAGCAAAAGAACAACTGACTTTTGCGAAAGTTGGGGGATCAAGATGGTAACTTCAACACCAGTCCATCCTCAAGCTAATGGACAAGCAGAATCCTCAAACAAAATCATCGTCAACAACTTGAAGAAGAAGATTGGGGAAAAGAAAGGGAAATGGGCAGAAGAACTTCCATTTGCTCTTTGGGCTGATAGGACTACTTCAAAGAATGCTACTGGTCAGACACCCTTCTCTTTGGTCTTTGGAACAGAAGCAATGCTTCCAACAGAGATGGTCATGCCTACAACAAGGAAACATCTTCAGGATGCAACTACCAATTCTGAAGCATTACTACAAGACTTGGAAACTGTGGATGAACTCAGGGATGCTGCTAAATTAAGGATGGCAGCATATCAACAAAGGATTGCTAAAGCTAACAACAAGAACATCAGGATAAGAAGATTTTAAGTGGGAGACTTGGTATTAAGAAAAGCCTTCCAAAATACAACAAAACCAAGTGATGGTAAGCTAGCTCCCAAGTGGGAAGGTCCATACTTAATCGATTCCGAAGCTGGTAAAGTAGCATATTGGCTGTCAACAATGGAAGGAGAGATTCTACCAAGAGCTTGGAATGCTATACACTTGAAATACTACCATGCCTAGGGATGCATGTGACTGATCTCTCTGGAAGAGAAACCATGATCCGAATCACATGTGGGAGGAAGGTGAAGGCTGATAGAGATGAATTATCTCCATATGTAAGTACTTATCCTTGATTTATTTCAATCAATTATATTTTCACTAAACATGGTCTAGAAATAGTCTATCCTCAGAATTTTGCAGTACCATCCTGAAGATGGAATGCTTAGAAGACTAGGGGGCTGGCCACCCTCTCTTCCGTTAAGGTGTCTGACACCTTCCTAAGGTTTAAAGGTTTTCACCTTTCTCATTGGGTTAGCAACCCTCGCCTGGTGCGCACGACGCCCATGTATATTCTCGGGATGGTGGGACCAGTCCATGTAAAAGTGGCTGGCAATTTCATTATCTTTGAGATATACGATGGAGCTCTTAAGGTTTAGACATTTTTCAATGTCTCTAAGGTTAAGACGTTTTTCAACATCTCTTTGGTCTAGTCACCAAGGCCTTGTCGCCAGTTGTTCCTAAGGGCCTTGTCACCAGTTATTCCTAAAGGGCCTTGTCGCCAGTTATTCTCAAGATGATACATAATGGTTTTATCACCAAGATATGACAAAAGGGTTTTGATCCCAGTTAAACCAAAGGCCTAAGTCGCCAGTATAATAACAAAATCTTCCTTTACAGGATATTACCAAAACACAAGTCTTTCTTACGAAGGATTATAGACAGTTAAGGTCTATCCTGAAGATATTACATTGGGGACATCCTCAGAATTCAAGACCATCCCAAGGATGGAAAAGAAACCGGATGCATCCTCAGGATGCAAGACTATCCCAAGGATGAAGAAGAAACTGGGGACATCCTCAAGATAATGAAGACCATCCTGATGATGAGAAGGACTTATATGGAATATGGCAGGATCAGAAGAATTATTCAACAGAGAAAATACAAAAGGTATTATTTCAGAATGTTTCTTTACAACCTAAGTGTTTGCTAATGTTTGCAGAATATCAAAGGAAATAAAAAGACCACAGGAACGATAGCGCCAAAAGATTGTTACCATATATTATTATGCATCATAAGTCAAAATTCGATATCAACCCCTGGCTTCATCCAAAACCAGGACCCATCCACCAGTGGTCAACATCTATAGTCCAAGGTCAACAAAAAGATTTGGGGCTTTGTCTTGAAACCAAGATTCCTCCACCCCAAACCTTATAATATCCTAAGTTATTACATATTAATAATTATCTGAAATTGTTCTACCAAACACAACCACAAAGATCAAATAAAAAGTGGGCTCCAACCCAGTGGCGGATCCAGGAATTTTTTTCACTGGGTTCCTTTTTTTATAAGTTCCCCTATGATCGAACACAAAAAATTTCGGGTCGTTATAGGAGTTCGGGTCGATTCAGGTTTCAACAGTGGCCGCGCTGCGGAGGTGACGGTGAGTCATATTCGTCTCCACAACTAAATTTGAAGATGTATAGAGAAACCATGAAAATCCACTCCAAACGATGCATTATTATGGAGATTAACAAGCAATGATCCATAAGCATAATACACGAATAAATATTTAAACAAGATATTTCATGAAATAAATACAAGGTGTGCACTATACGGCAATGTTACATGTGATAAGTTATATCTCAGTTTCAAATGTAATAATCAAATAAGAAGCAGAAGCTTCTAAGAAACAAGAAAATACAGAACCAAACGAGTCTTGATTCAATATACAAGGAAGCTCTTTGGCACTAACTATTAAGCAGCAAAGTTATATCTCAGTAAGTCAGTTTCAAATGTACCTGTAACATGGTGGCCGCGCTGCGAGGGTGTTGATTGTTGTGGGCTGCTGGAGAAGAAAATGGAGGTGGAGACGCATGGAGACGAGGGTTGTTGTGGGATGTTGGGGACGAGGCTGGATGACGGCTGAATGTGTATAAAAGATTTTTTCTTCTTCTTGTTTTGTGGTAAAACCTAGGTTTAAAACTAAGACACAAAAAAAAAAAAACCGAAAAAACTACTGATAGCAGGAATCGAACTTGTGCTCTAATGGTTATAATAGGTGGATTTTACCAGTGGAGCAATCACTCAACTTGGTTATGGGTTCCTACAACATTTTACTTATGGGTTCCTACAATATTTTCTTTATGTATTAACACTAAAAAATTCAAACCGACTGGGTTCCCGGGAACCCGATGCTTTGTTACTAGATCCGCCCCTGCTCCAACCTAGTGAACACATCCTTCATCGCCCACTAGAATGTCCTTCACCACCTCAGCAACCTTGGCCTCCGCCGCCTTCACCTCTGCATCCTCAGGATCCTTGGCCACACCCTCAGGATGAGCAACAGGAACAGGTTCATAAACCACTTCTTTGCCGCCTAGGCTCCTAATCTTTTCCTTCCAAGCCTCAACACCCCAGGTATTCTGATCGAATCCTGGATCTTTGGCCTGGAGAGCCCTCTTCACTCTGGCCTGAAATACGGCAATAGAAGCGGATTTGATAAGCCCATTCTTGTGATCCTCTGCCTCTTTCTGATGAACCAACAAGGCTTTAGCATGCTCAGCTTTCACTCTTTTCAGCTCAGCCTCATTCTCTGCCAGCTTGGCCTCAAGAAATTTGCCATTCTGCTGAGAAATAATCTGAATATCTTCAAGCTTGGTTTGGGCTTCATGAAGCTCTTGAGCAACGGAATGCAGAGACATTGAGAGATACTCATGGCCCTTACAAGAAAAAGGAAAAGGTAAGTACTCTTAACCATTTTTCACTGACATAACAATGTTATCCTCAGGATGGGACCATACCTGAAGAGTGAATTCAGAGATCTTGTTGAGAATCTCATTACAGTTCAAACCCTCGAAAGGGGTGATCTCCTGAGCAACAACAGCAGCAGTACTCCCTTTCCTCTTCTTTGAAGCAACAGCAACAGCCCTAGTCTTAGGGGGTCGGAAGGGAGAGTAACCATCTTGGAGCTGGAAGGAGAGGGAGAGGACACTTTGGTAGCCATGCTGTCAATATCATCCAGGTCAAAAGAAGCAGGTCTCTTGGCTGAGCCTACGATAATAACAGGGTTAGTAGGTAAATAAAAAGATAAACATCCCGAGGATGTAACAAAACATGCTTACCAGACATCTTGGAGGCTTGGCTGGTGGTATCACTTTCTTCCACTACGAAAGTCCTTACTGACTCAGGTAACCTGTAGACAACTGAACACTGAAGAAAAGCGTCATTCAAAGGGGTGGCAAACTTGGCAAAGGAAACACCTGTTCAACAAAAAGATTTCAGGATGTTAGCATCCTCAGGATGTAACTAAAATTTTTACAAAAATACTAAAAATAATTTTACCTTTTTTTAACCAATAAAGAGGAATCTCATCCCCAAAAGGAATAGAACTCCTCTTAACAAAAAAGACTTTTGTTTTCCAATTTTTCTCAGATTTGACCACATTAAACAGAAAGGGTGGTTCCTTTTCTATGACTTGAAAGACATAACGGTGGGAACCGTGTGTCCTCAATTTATAAACATGAGCCAGGTCCCCAACTTCAAGATAGACGCCATGATCTTCAACAAGCCTACTGCAAACCATCAGAATCTTCCAGAGTTCAGGCATGGCTTGGGAATAAGCCATCCCAGTAATATCAAAGAAATCTTTGATAAACTTGGGAAAAGGATACCTCAACCCTAGAAGGAATGGTAAGTACAGGAAGCAGACCCATGTAGGAGAGGAAAAGTCTGATCGTGCATGAGAATCGTA
Source organism: Ambrosia artemisiifolia (assembly GCA_032199755.1). Classification (NCBI taxonomy): domain Eukaryota; kingdom Viridiplantae; phylum Streptophyta; class Magnoliopsida; order Asterales; family Asteraceae; genus Ambrosia; species Ambrosia artemisiifolia. The sequence continues at coordinate 33,521,053 of CM063526.1, read as the reverse complement.
AGGACAAAACTCAGCAGAGCTTGGGAAGACTTTTGAGCTTTTTAAGGCTCGAATCTCCTTGTCATCAAGAGAACAGATCTCCTGTTCAGGATGACTCAAGAGGTTTTGGGGAATGAAGTCACCGGAAGTTCCAACACTCCCCGAAGCTCTTGTGGATCTTTTTGCCATCTTCAGAATATTACTAATATTTTTTGCAGGAATAAGGAGAAAAGTAGAAGAAAGAAGAGAGAAATTACCTTCTTAAAAAACAAATGTGATTATAAAGGAATGAATCAAGCTCTAGATATAGAGGATAGAGGATGATGTTTGTAACGGTCATCACATAATTACCGCCTAAAAAATAGCCGTTGTCATCCTGACAAGACATCCCATCAGTCATCGAGTGAAGATATTCAGATTAAAAAATATTTTTACCTAGATATTAACGGTAACATATTTTTGGGGAAAATTGTTGTGGGTGAAAATCCTCAGGATGATTTTACCATACATCCCTAATATACCATCCTCGGGATGCTGAAGGACTCTGCTGACTTCAGGATGTAATTGTAATTCAGCATGTGCACATCCTGAGAATAAACTAACGAATTTGCTTTCTTATATGATTGCAGGTACAACTAAGTTATGATATGGATTTTTATGCTAAGCAACGTCTATATTATAACTCTCAAGTAAGGAAATCAAAGATAGAAGTGTAACTCATGGTCTATGATTGAAGATGGAGTCAAACTTGTAACCGATACACATTTAATATCGGCGATAAACAAGGAAACAACTGGATCATTGACTAGCCAAGAGGAAACTGTCAACCAACGACTATTTTCTGTTAAAAGACCTCCAACGTTCACCTGAAGAAGCTGTTACACAACATTGAAGACTTTAACTACATAGCGGATCTCACGGGATTCATTAGTTATTCTCATGTATTATATAAATGGGAGTATTGGACGAGTATAGGACACTTACATACACCTTGCTTACACTATAGCTACACACTTTATACTTAGAAACACTCACACAATCATTGTAATCTTAGTACACTCGTCCACATACTCATCCAAAGTTGTACTTTTTTACCAAATTAATATTAACAAACAAGGCAGGGGCCTAGTCTCCTCCCGAGGTTTTATGTCGGCGATCTATTATTGATCAAGGGCTTTCCTCGTATATCGAGTGTTGTTCTTTGTGTTTTGCTCATTTATTCGTTCATTACAAAAAGTTCCATCCCGAGGATATAACTGTCCATCCCGAAGCAAATCTAAGACATCCCGAGCATAGTTGTCACTAATTTACTCTTTTTTGCATCCTGATCAAACATTTTCAGAACATAACCAGTTTTAATAATAAATTTACATTCTTAGCACACTACCTCACAATTTCTAATTTGGAACACGAAATTATTTCTACTAGGTACTTTTTGACCAAAACAGTTAGTAATCAACAATGAATAAAAAAAACTTCAATATTAACAATATGCATGTCTCTAGCTAGTTGTAAACCAGCAATGAGAGCTTCATATTCTGCCTCATTATTGGTTGTTTGAAATGCACATCTAATAGCATGGGGTATCTTGTCCCCTTGGGGCGATTTTAGTAGTATCCCTAGACCTGTGCCTCTTGCATTCGAATCACCATCAGTGTATAGAGTCCATTTTTCTAAATTTTCATTTAGTTGTTGAACTTCAGACTCTACTTCACTCTGGATGTCACTACTGAAATCAGCCACAAAGTCTGCTAGAGCTTGTCATTTAATTGCATTTCTAGGCTCATATTCCAAGTCAAAAGCACTTAATTTAACTGACAATTTTGCCATTCTTCCAGACATTTCAGGTTTTCTAAGTACATTCTTAATTGGATAATTAGTTTGAACATATATTTTATGTGTTTCAAAATAGTGCCTTAACTTGGTAGAAGCCATTATTAAAGCTAAGATAAGTTTTTCGAGATGTGAATACCTGGTTTCAGCATCTAGCAGGGTTTTACTTACATAATACACAGGATGTTGTTGCCCTTCGAAGTCTTTTACCAAGACAACACTTATTGCATTCCCAGAAACTGCAAGATATAGGTTGAGAGGCTCTCCATCCTCAGGTTTCATCAGTAATGGAGCTGCTGCAAGATAGTCTTTCAGCTTCTTCAATGCTTCTTCATGTCTCTGTCCCCAGTCGAATTTATTATTCTTCTTCTTCTTCAGGATGTCGTAGAACTCCTTGCATTTTTCTGAGGATTTTGAGATGAATCTGTTCAGGGCTGCTATCCTGCCAGTTAACCTTTGTACATCCTTGATATTTCTTGGGGATTTGAGATCAAGGATGGCCTTTATTTGTTCAGGGCTAGCTTCTATCCCTCTTTTTGTTACCACGTATCCAAGAAACTTTCCAGCTCCAACTCCAAAGTGGCATTTTGCTGGGTTTAACTTCATATTGTAGGCATCCAGGATGTCAAAGGCTTCTTTGAGATCCTGAAGATGATTTTCTGCTTTCTTTGACTTTACTACCATGTCGTCAATGTAGACCTCCATCGTGTCCCCAATCTTTTCCTTGAACATCATGTTCACTAGCCTTTGATAGGTGGCAGCTGCATTTTTTAGTCTGAATGGCATGGCTATATAACAATATATACCCGATGGTGTCATGAATGTTGTATCCTCCTGGTCGTCTGGTTCCATATGTATCTGTTGGAATCCTGAGGATGCATCCATGAATGTCAGCATCTCATGACCTGCTGTAGCATCCACCATCGAATCTATGCGTGGTAATGGGAATGGATCCTTAGGGCAGGTCAATCTAAGGTCTGTATAGTCTACACACACTCTCCATTTCCCATTTTTCTTTTGAACCACCACTACGTTCGCAAGCCATCTTGGGAATTGTACTTCCCTTATCATCTTGGATTTGAGCAGCCTGTCCACTTCTTCCTGTATGATGACATTTCTTTCTGGAGCAAACTTTCTTCTTTTCTGCTGAATGGGCTTGAAGCTCTTATCAATCCCAAGTTTGTGGGTAACGACATCCTTAGAGATGCAAGTCATATCTTCATGCTTCCATGCAAAAGTAGACATCCTGCATTTAAGAAATAAAATTAGTGATTGTTCAATATCATGAGGGATATTCTTACCACTCTGCACAGTGATATCCTTGTTATTGTCGTCGAGGCAGACGGCTTTTATATCCTGGTCAGGATGTGCTTTAACATCCTGAGGATAGCACTGTGCATCCTGCTGTAATTGCTATGCTTGTCGGGATGAGGCCTTCATTGATGTAGTATAAAAATCCTTGGCTTCCTGTTGATCGCTGTTGACTTTCACAACTGCCCAAGGTGTGGGTAGCTTCATACACTGGTGATATGTTGAAGGTACTGCCTTCATGTCATGTATCCAGGGTCTCCCTAGGATGACATTATAGCAGGATAGGGAATCTATCACACAAAATCTCTGGATAGAATTCACTCCTTCTACATATACCGGTAGTTTGATGTCACCCACTGTGCTCTTAGTTTCCCCACTGAAGCCCACCAGGACTGACGATCTGGAAACTATTTCAGATTCCGGGATGTTCATTCTTTTGAGGGCTTCAAGCTGGATGATATTTACTGAGCTTCCTCCATCTACAAGAATCCTACGAACAAAGTGGTTAGCAATATATAAAGTAATAACTAAACCATCATGATGCGGGTCAAGAATGTTCTCTCCGTCTTCTTTCTCAAAGCTGATCACTTTAGAGGTTGTCAGGATGGTCGTCTTCGTAGGTCTTTCTCCTTTTTCTGACTTTGTTTCCCTCGCGTGCCTTTTAGCAGCTGAATATGAGGTTCCACAAATGTCAGGTCCACCTGAAATAGAGTTAATAATGCCAACATCCTTAGGCGGGGATGCTGCTCTTTTTGGGATGTTGGTGCCATCCTGAGCCCTTGATTTCTTTTTGCCCAGGAGATCTTTAAGGTGACCATTGCTCAAAAGATATGTTATCTCCTTCCTTAAGGCAATATAATCTTCAGTGGTGTGATCGAAATCTTCGTGGAAGGCACACTATTTTGATTTGTCCTTCCATCCTGTCTTGTTATCTTTCTTCGGCCATCTTGCTTTGTCCCTTAAATCCTTCATGGCATACATCAATGCTGTTACATCCACAGAAAAACAATAATCTGATAACTTAGGACAATCATCCTCATCGTCATCCTCTACCACATTGACCTTTTTATTATCAGGTCTAGCATATGGTTTATGCTTGTATGGTTCGTATGTGGGAGTGGACTTTCGATTAGGATGGTTGTATCTTGAGGATGACTCTATCCTTTCTTGTATCTTCTTATCATCCTCAAGTCGGATGAATCTCAAAGCTCTGTTCCTGACTTCATCCAAGTTCCTTCAAGGGTTCATCACCAACTCTTGGTAGAATGGTGAATCTCTTTGCAGCCCCATCTTGAATGCTTGTACTGCTGTTGTGACATCCAGGTTCGAGATGTCAAGTGCTTCCTGTCCAAATCAAGTAATGTACTCTCTTAGTGATCCACCCTGTGGTTGAGTCACCCTGTATAGATCACTTGTCAAACATTCGAATGTTCGACTACAAGAAAATTGAATGTTAAAAATGTTAATTAAATGTGCAAAAGAAGTAATGGAATAGGGAGGAACACTTAGGAGCCATTTCAAGGCTAGACCAGTGAGAGTTGAACCAAATCCCTTGCATAAGCATGCTTCTTTTAGATTGGCAGGGATTGGATTTATTTCCATCCTTTCCCTATATTGAGCCACATGCTCCTCAGGATCTGTAGATCCATCATAGAGCTTCATGCTTGGAGTTTGAAACCGCTTTGGGATCTCTGCATCACATATGTGGGTGCAAATCTTGACACCCTATGGCATGCTGAGGATACCTCGGGGATAGGTTGTACTATCCCTGGCACACTCGATACCATGTTGTTGGGTTAATATGAGACCACAGTTACCAGGTTTAACCATGTGTAGTTATATGTTAGAGTTGGAGGGTTAGATGTGTAATTATAGCATAGTTTATGCTGAAAACCCTAAGCTGCGTACTTAGCACACGGAGACTGCGAACTTAATGTTAAGTTCGCAGTCCTCAGTTTTCCCTATAAATAGAAGCTCATTTGTGCAGCTAGGGTTAGGGTTTTTGATGTATCTTTGAGAGCACAAGTTAAAGGTGCGAACTTATTTCATATAGTGCGAACTTATCCATGGTGTTTACTGCTGAATCTTTAATGGAATCGTGTCTTTATGTTTCTTGTGTGTCGGTCTTTATAATCTTCATCTAGTTCTTTAACTTGTCTTGATTAATCAACTAAAACACCTAACAAATAGGTGTTTCTAGTTGATAACAATCTAGTGCACACTTAAGATCTAGTATTTTGGGACTACAATTTGGTATCAGAGCCTCTGTGCTCGAGATTGTATCTATCTAAAGATATCAAAACCCTCCTTGTTAGTTTTTACTTTCAAGTTTTTCAAAATTTTAGTGTTTATCAAAGTTTGAATATTTTCACTGTTTTGCCTTAAAATCTCGTGAAAAGTGTTTCTAAGGTGTTTAAAAGTTATTATCTTCATTAGAAACATCATTCAAGAGCTTCAAAACAATTGAAAATCTCTTGGACATGTTTTTGGAAAGTTAAAAAATTTCACAGCCGAGTTTGCGCACTTAAGTGCGAACTTAGCTCAAAATCTGCGAACTTGTTTCTTGCTTGTGAGTACTTGTTTCAAGAGTTGAGTACTTAGCTCATAAGTTGCATACTTGATATTTCAAGGTGTGCACTTATTTACAGCCACAGCTGCGCACTTAATCCAAAAGTGTGTGCACTTGTGTCTGTGTGAGCACTTAAATTTACACAAGGCTTTATAGCTTTCTCTCTCCTGGCACCACAACTAGGGTTTCTGCATACTTATCTGAAATCTCTAGTTGGTGTGCGAACTTACTGAAAAGGTGCATTTTCTGAGCACTTGGCTAGGGTTACTGCGAACTTAAATCTTAAACGAGAGTTTAAGTGTCTGCGTACTTGTACAAGTGCGCAGGCTGATCAGTCAAGACTGAGTACTTGTGCTGCTCTGACTTGGCTGAACTGCGAACTTAAGCCAAAGTGTGTGTGCTACAGGGACTGCGTACTTAACAGGAGAATCAGGGACTTATCTTTGCTGTTTATCTGTTTCAGGTTTCCAAGAACTGCGTACTAGACTATAACTGCGTACTTACCTGCGTACTTGTGGACTGTTTTGACTTTTCAAGGACTTTGGACTATAACTTGCTAATCAATTCAATCACAACCCTAAAATCAATCTAAAATCAACCTAAAATCAATCTTAAATCATGTCTGGTAACAACTCATTCCAAGTTAACCCCATAACTTAAGCTGAACTTGAAACCGGCACTATAACACGTATTCCCAAGTTGATGGGTGCAGAAGATTATGGCACATGGAAGAACAGAATGAAAGCTTTCTACTTTGTCAACGATCACACCCAATGGAACTCAGTCCAGCTCGGACCTCACATTCCCACCAGAACCACTGATGCTGGAGAAGTGTTCAACACTGATCCCACCACATACACTGATCTCGACAAACAACTGCTGCAGAGAGATCACAAAGCCTACGGTGCTCTCACCATGGCTTTGTCAAATGATGTTTACAATATGTTTGAAGAATACGGATCAGCGCACGATCTGTGGTTTGCTCTGAGTGAGTATTATGAAGGCAATGCTGAGATGAGGCAAAACAAACAAGATATGATTCAAAAGGAGTACGACATGTTTGGAAGTATCCGGGGTGAGAGTCTGTCTTCACACATTGATAGGTTCATGAATTTGTTGACCAAGATGAAGAAAGCGGGTATTCCTGTAAACAACCGCAATTCCATCAAGAAGCTGCTCGATTCTCTCCCAAAGGAGTGGAGTGTCCAATGTATGTTGATCAAAAAGGACTACTTGGATGCTCAGTCTACTTTGGCAGATCTCATAAATACTCTGAAATCATTTGAGATGGATATTACTAAAAGAGAAATGAATCAGACTGTCCCGAAGGTGACTCACAGTGGTGCTATGAAGAATCTGGCCTTGATGGCCCCAATTGGTGATGTGAGTTCAAGTTCGTTGCATTCGTATGTGGATTCTGCAGGGATTGGTAGTTCAAGTTCTGGGAAAGCTCCAATGTATTCTGAAAGGGCTGCAAAGACTCTAACTCCACAGGCTGCTAAACTGGCTGCTGAACATGTGGAACTTTTCAACTCTTTCATGAGCAGTTTTGAAGCTTTGAAGACAGGAGAAATTAAGAATGAGATGATGTCTCCAGAAGATATGTACCAGGTTGACCCAGATGACATGGAAGAGATGGATTTGAAATGGCAGATGGCGATGATCACTTTACGAGTGAAGCGTTTTCAGGACAGAACCGGAAGAAGAGTTGGTATGGGAAAGGCTGGGTTTGATAAATCCAAGATCAGGTGTTACAACTGCAAGGTCCTCGGGCATTTCAAGTACGAATGCCCCACACTGAACCAAGCTGAAATTAAGCCTGCAAAGAGGTTGGTGGCCATAACCGATGGCAATGAGGGAAATGATAAGGAGCCACAAAAGGCTTTGGTTGTTGAAGACTTCGACTGGGGAGAAGAGGCAGCTGCTGCTGAAGTTGAAGTGAACAAAGCCCTGATGGCCACAATCTGCACCAAATCTTCTAATGGCGTGAACTCTGTTGAAGGATCATCTGCTGAGGTTCTAAAGGGGGAAATGCAGAAGAATGCCGGGTTGAAGAGTGTGTTGATTGAAGAGAAGGCGAATGATCAGAAAAGAGAGGAAGCGCTGATTGCTGAGAAGACTTCATCTGAGAAGGTCGCTGAGGAGGTGAAGAGTTCTTCTAAGAAAGCTGAGGAAAGGGACATGAATAAATTACAAAAATGGCTGATAGCTCTCATGAGATATCTATGGCATGTCGACAGCGGCGCTTCAAGACACATGACAGGACTGAAAGAACTCCTCAAGAACTATCGGTTCATCGATGGAGAATTTGTAGCGTTCGCTGGGAATGAGAAGGGTGGAAAGATCGTTGGCATAGGAGATGTAGTTTCTGACGCGCTAACACTTGAGGACGTCAACTATGTTCCAGAACTGTGCTACAATCTTTTGAGTGTATCACAAGTCTGTGACAAAGGAATCTCAGTGTTGTTTAACGACATGGAATGCATCTTCCTAAAGCCAGGATTTAAACCATCCACTGACATGATCATGCTAAAAGCCCCCAGACAAAACAATACTTATGTGATAAACATGAGGGATGCCAAGTCTGAACAACCAATGACTTGTCTATTGTCAAAGGCATCCGAGTCAGAGTCACTGTTATGGCACAGGCGATTAGGTCATGTTAACTTTAAAAATATAAACAAACTTTCTAAACTTAATCTAGTCAGAGGTCTTCCTTCTAAGGAATTTCCTTTTTCTGAAAAATGTTTAGCATGTGCCAAAGGTAAACAACATAAAAAATCGCACAAGTCCAAAACAGTGAACTCAATTGACTCACCTCTTCAATTATTACATATGGATCTTTTTGGTCCTATCAGTATAAAAAGCTTGGGTAAAAAGTCTTACTGTTTGGTGATTACAGATGACTTCTCTCGCTTTACATGGGTGTACTTCTTGGAATTCAAGAGTGAGGCTGCTGAGACCCTGATGCTGTTCGTTCCTTTGATCGAGAATATAATCAAGTTGAAAGTAAAGTCAATCAGAAGTGATCATGGAACAGAATTCAAGAACCAAACTTTTGTGACGTTCTGCAGCGGGAAAGGAATTCATCTCCAATATAGTGCTACAAGGACTCCTCAGCAAAATGGAGTGGCTGAAAGGAAGAATCGTACGCTTATTGAAGCTGCCAGAACCATGCTCATTGACTCTAAGTTACCGATCATCTTCTGGGCAGAAGCTGTGAATACCGCCTGTTATGTTCTTAACAGGGTCTTGATTGTCAAGCCTCGTGGGAAAATAGCTTATGAATTGCTTTTCAAAAGAAAACCTCTCATTGATTATTTCAGGCCGTTTGGATGTTCTTGCACTCTTCTAAACAACTTTGAGAATATCATGAAGTTTGATGCTGTTGGAGACGAATGTTTCTTTGTTGGATACTCGTCTAGTCAAAAGGCTTATCGAGTCTACAACAAACGCACCAAGATGGTTCTGGAATCCTTTTATGTTGACTGGCAAGAATCCAACTCTACCAACGTTGGAACCGGTCCTGACTGGTTCTTTGATGTGGATGTTGTGTTCAATCACTTTGTCATTCCTGAACAGCAAGCTCATGCAGAACCAGCTCCTGAAAATCAAGCCACAAGCTCTTCTCCCTTTGGAAATATTCTCTACTCTTCTGATGATGAAGTCGCACCGTTTACCACCCGTTTCTCTCCTCTGGTTGCTGATCCTATTGTTCCTCAACTTAATAATGGTGATACTACTGCTGAAACCTCTAACATTCCTGAAAGCACGTCAAATGCTGAAGGAACACAATCAAATCAGCAGTCTGTAAATGATCCATCCAGTTCTTCTACACCTGGAGACCATCTTTCAAACCTTCCTCTTCAAGTGCAAGAAGAAGAAAATATGGGATTCAAATCTTCTAAGAACCATCCAATTGAAAACGTCATTGGACCAATCAGTGAGGGTGTTCTTACCAGAAATCAGACAGACAAGCTCAACACCGCTCTCTCAGCTTTCCTATCTCAAACCGTACCTTTCAGCATTGAAGATGCAGTTAGAGATGCAAGCTGGGTTGAGGCCATGCAGGAAGAACTATTTCAGTTCAGAAAGCTCAAAGTGTGGGAGCTCGTTGATCTGCCTGAAGGAAAATATCCTATTGGGACAAGATGGGTTTTTCGCAACAAGATGGATGAACGTGGCGTGGTAATCAAGAACAAAGCTCGTCTGGTTGTTCAAGGATTTCGTCAGCAGGAGGGGATTGATTATGAGGAAGTCTTCGCTCCAGTCGCTCGACTTGAAGCCATACGCATCTTCTTGGCATATGCTTCATATCGAAATTTTAAAGTCTTTCAGATGGACGTGAAGAGCGCTTTCTTATATGGGAAGATCAAAGAAGAAGTCTATGTGTGCCAACCGCCCGGATTCGAAGACCCTCATCATCCAAACAGATACTACAAATTGGACAAGGCTCTCTATGGTCTCCATCAAGCTCCTAGAGCTTGGTATGAGACCTTGTCCTCATATCTGTTACAAAATGGATACACGAGAGGGAAGATCGACATGACCTTGTTCACCAAAGAAGTCAACAAACATTCTATCCTTGTTCAGATTTATGTTGATGATATTATCTTTGGTTCAACTGACGAAAATTTATGCAGGGAATTCGAAAGCATCATGAAGTCTCAATTTGAAATGAGCATGATGGGAGAACTATCATTTTTCTTAGGTCTCGAAGTCCAACAAAAGGAAGACGGTATTCTCATCCATCAAGCAAAATACACAAGAGACATTCTGGCAAAGTACAACCTGTCGGATTGCAAACCATCCAACACTCCTTTTGCAGCTCAAACAACACTTGTACCAGATCTTGAAGGACCTTCTGTGAACCCGCACACTTATCGTTCTATGATTGGCTCCTTGATGTATCTTACAGCCAGCAGACCGGACATCATGCGGGCAGTTGGATGCTGTGCTCGCTTTCAGTCAAATCCAAAGCAATCTCATGAGACTGCAGTCAAAAGAATCTTCCGCTACCTCAAAGGAACACCAAAACTTGGTTTATGGTATCCTAAGAGTGACAATTTTGACCTAATTGCGTACTCTGATAGTGATCATGCAGGTTGCAGGATTGACCGAAAGTCTGTCTCTGGTGGCTGTCAATTTCTTGGAAACCGGCTCGTGTCATGGCAAAGCAAGAAGCAGACCACTGTGTCGATATCTACTGCTCAAGCTGAGTACACAGCCGCATCCAGTTGTTGCTGTCAAGTGTTGTGGATCCAAAATCAGCTTTTGGATTATGGTTTGAATATCATGAGAACCCCTATCTACATTGATAATGATGCCTGTCGTGACATCGTGAAGAATCCAATTGATCATTCGAAAACTAAACATATTGAAATTCGGATTCATTCAATTCGCGATGCGCACGACAAGGGGTACATTCAGGTGTTGCCTATAGATACTGCTGATCAAAAGGCAGATATCTTTACCAAAGCTTTCGACAAAACCCGTTTTCGTCAGTTGGTAACTTGGTTAGAAATGATCAACTTTGAATGATTAAAAAAAAAAAAAAAAAAAAAAAAAAAAGAAACTTTATTTTGTGAATAAATTATAGAAAAATCTTATGTTTTAAAATAAAATAAAGATTTTTGGGGGAGAAATAAACCGGTAGATCCCTGAATTTGCAAGTTTTAAAAACTTTTTCAAAAACAATCAAGAAATGATAGGAACTAATCATATTTGTCAGCATGTGAATAGGACCCAGAGGACGTTGTGGCTTCAAGCAACGACATGTCGGTAGATTCAGCCTGGAATTGAGTAAACTGCTAAAAGATGACAAACTAAAAGTCTACACGAGGTGCTGGATTCCCACTGTGCTTCAGGCTTGCACAAGCTGAGTCCGGTCATACACAGGTTGAGAGATCAAAAGACACAGAAAATTTTGTGCATAAGCAATCAAAAGACACCTAAGAGTGCAAGCTACCAAAGCGGGGCTATTAAAATCAAAATGAGCAACAAAAGACACGCAATGTTAGTGACGTGCAAACATATAGATAGCTCAAAAAGCAATCAGATGATCATCTTCTTTGTTATGGGAACATAGACCTGAAGCTCTCATCATCTGATTGACATAATGATCATCTTCTCTGCTTATGGAAACATAGACCTGAAGCTCTCATCATTATATCTCAATAAACCTTGAGGATTGGTAGGCTTACACCTGGCACAAGTGGGGTCCATTAACATGTCGTCAATATTACCAAAACATGATAAAGATCATCATATAAAGTATGTTGAAAGACGAGAGGCATGGATTTAAGTGGACAAATATACCGACAGTTTTTCTTGGGCTACAGCTATCCAAAGGAAAGTTGAAACGTGGTCTGGCAGGTATGACTGGTATGATCTTGATGCAAAAGGTGAGAAACGGTTGATCTCTAAACCCAAAATTTTTGGTTTAAAGCTCATTTTCTAAGTAATTGGGCCTGCATACTTATTCCTTTGTTATTGGGCCTGCGAACTTAAAGCTGATGTGCACTGCTGGGCTCGCGTACTTGACTGGGCTCTTGGGCCTGCGCACTTAAATGTCAAGTACGCGGCCCAAACCTAATCCCTATAAATACACAGTAATTTTCTCTTTTTAACTTTTTATCAAAATTCACAAACCCTAAGTTTTATCTACCACCACCATCTACCGTTTTCTTCTTCCAAACCACCGTGTTCTTCAACAAAACCACCACCAAACCACCTGTGTACCACCCTCCTCAATCCATTCCTTCTATTCTCTTTCGTGTTTTTGTGTTATTGAAAGGTAGTTTGCAAAGTTCTAACTTGTCTTCGTCTTGTCTTGAATCACAGGATCTAAGTTTGAGATCCATGAAATCAGTCTGTTGATGATCTGGGATTTTCATAAACTGCGTACCTGTAAACTTGAAGAACTGCGCACTTGGTTCATATGAATGCGCACTTGCTTCATATGAATCAAAAATGAAAAACCCTAATATGACTGCGCACTTGGGTGTGAACTTAAAATCCTAAACGAAAGTTTAGGTGGCTGCGTACTAGTCTAGTACGCAGACCTGATCACCCTTCCAAGCCGTTACCATGCCCGAGTAAAACCAAGTGCGCACCAAACATTCCCGAGTAAAATCAAGTGCGCACTTAGGTTACCTGTAACCTGACCTGACTTGTTGATTTGGACTGCGAACTTAATCTGTGGACTTAATTTTGAACCAAGATGTTGACCAATGACTTGACAATTCAGGACATTTGACCGGACTACGTAACTTGACTAATTCATCCGTAAACCGTAACTGGACTCAAATAACTATTAAAAAAAAAAAAAAACAAAACAAACAAATCATACACACTTTAAAAATCTAATCCATAAAATAAATAACACACGTAAAACCAACTTAAAACCAAACCGAGTCTAAGTACGTCGTCCGTCAAATAAAATGAAGTGTCGGTCAATTAGTCAATTCAAAATCAAAATTCTAACTTAATTTTCGTGCACGTGTCCAAAACAGATGGCTCTTGAATGGGATCCTAGAGGCATGCACAACCAGGCGATAATTCTGGAAACTGATGATTCAAAGTTTCGGGACGTAGTTGCATGGATCAGGAGAAGCAGGATCGGTTATGCAGTAGAGCAGCAAGTTGAAGTCTATAGTTCTCACATTGAAGACTTCTGGAGATCTGCTAGAGTGGAAACAGTGGCTCGTGTCAAGAGAATTAAAGCCACAGTAAGGAACAAGGCAGTTATCATCACAGAAGACACAGTGAGAAATGTTCTAAGATTTCAGGATCGACCAGAAACTGTTAGATCTTTACCGAAGACTGTGATTCATCAAGAGTTCCTGAATTTCGGATATAAAGGAGACTTCGATGCTAGGGGTGATATCAAAAAGAGTCATTTAACCAGAGATTGGAAGCTTATCTGTCATGTATTTCTGATGTCTTTATGTCACCGAAAAGGGGGTTATAATGCACTCAGTCCCGACTGGGCAACAGCCATGATTAAAGTGTGCAAGAATGAGCCTTTTAATCTGTCGGGATTGGTATTTGATTGTATGGTGAGGAATGCTCAAGCTGAGAAGAAGAAGTGGACGATGTATCCCCGTTTTGTTCAGATGATGATCAACTCTCAGCACGAGGATCTGCCCCTTGGTGATAAATACGGTTTTGCCAAAGGTGCACGATTCTTCACTGAGTGCAACACACCTGATTGGGAACCCATGCTGGAAAGCATGTACTCTGCTCAACGCTATCCAGTTGTTATGAAGCTGTTCAGTGAGATGAAGAGAAGAAGACAATATACTGCTAGAAATCAACAACCAACTGCAACCGAACCTGAACCTACTGAACCTGCTTCTACTGAACCTGCTCCTACTGTACCTGCTACTACAGTTCCTCAGCACACTGCTGAGGAAGTTGCCCGAGAAAGAAGTATTGGTAAAAGAGCAGCATCTGATCCTGTTCCTCAGAGGCCGACCAAAAGAAACAGGCCTACTGGTTTACTACAGGAAGGGAGAGAATCGTTGACTCCCGAGGAACTTGAATGCTGAACGTGCAAAGGCAGAGAGAAGAAGAAGAAGAGAACAGTTGCCCGAGTCTGAAAGGCCACGGGTTATGACAGAAGAAGATGAGGAGAATGAAGCTATTCTGGAACAGATGTTTGGTATGGAGGGTCAACCTGGGCCTTCCACTGCCAGGCCAGGGCCCTCTACTGCTAGGCCTGGCCCTTCCTCTGAAAGACCACCCATTCCCAAGCCTCCAGCAAAGAAACAATCAGTACCTTCCTCGTCTGTTCCTGGTGCATCTCGTCAAAAACCGGTGCATCAAGAATTGTATGAGAAGTTGTCTAAGGAAGTGGGAAAGAATGCTGCCAAGGAAATCTGTATGTTGAAGAATCAGATCTATAATAATCAGGAGTTGAGAAAGAAGCTAAAGAAGTTGAAGCACAAGAACCGAAGTCTTGAAAAGGTGGTTAAAGATCAGCGCTATCTGATAAAGTTTCAGACTGAGGTACAGATGAAGATGTTTGATATGCTTCAGGAGTTAAAGACTCAGGGTACCGATGCTCCAAAATTGACGTTTGATGAAGTGTTTGACTTCGGAAAATTTATGGAAGAAGAAAAGGAGAAAGAAAGAAAGGAGGAAGAGAGTGATGTAGATGAGATAAGTGAAGACGAGATGCCTGAGACGTTTGTAGAAATCGGTGCGGGGGAAAAGACAGTGTATGAAATGGATGATGGGTATGTATTGGATCCTGAGAGAGCAAGTTGGTTTCCAAGAAGACCAATCACCATTCCTGCGATGCACCAGACCATTCACCATACTCGTGCTTCACATCAAGAAAGAGTTGTCTGCTGGGGATATGATGGGTTTAAACGTCTATTCTTTGTGAAGAGAAGGGGAGGTGTGATTCAGTATTTCAAGGGTCGACCTAATCTGAGGACCCTTCCAAGATGGGACATACGAGAGATGTGCAGAACACCTTTTCTAAACCACTCTGGGTGTACCAATGCTGACTCGGTGTCTGTGTTTATTGAAGATGAATGTGCACGTGACTTCAAAAACTGGAAGCCACAGAAGCCAAGGCGAAGGATGTCAAAGAAAAGAATTGATCCTGCAACCGGACGGGGAATGATAACCTATGTGATAGACCCTCCAGATGTCGTCACTAGGGTTCCCATTCGTCCAGAGCTTCCTGTACTTTTGGCAGACTTCAAGAAGTGGTTTTATGACAGCAGAACCGGTGAAGCCGTAATCAAACTGAGAAATGATACAGAGGCATTGAGAATAGTGGATCCAGTGGACGTGTTTGCTCTGAATCCATCTGACTTAACTACTCTCTTTGCTAATCAGATAAATGTTGGTGCTGGTAACGTGTTGTTTGAGGAAGCTGTCTTGTTTAGAAGGGCTGTAGAAAGAGCGCTGAAGCGAAAGCAAGAACTGATCGATCTGGTGGCGAAGATCAATGCAGCTGACAAAGCGAAAGATGACAGAGCGCTAGCTGCTGCTGCTGCTGCAAAGAAATCAGAAGCTGAAGCTACTCCAGAGGTTCAAACACAAGCTTCTCCAGCAACAGCTAATCCTGAACCTGAGCCTTCACAAGTACCACCAGTCTCTCCAAGCACAGCTCCAGAGACTCAGCAAGATCAAACAACTGTAGATCTAGCTGAGTTATTCATTCAAGAGCCACCCACTGAAGTGCCATCCACTGAAGAAACACATGCTGAAGCACCTCACACTGAAGAACCAATCGTTGAAGAAAGCATAGTTCAAGCACTCCCGGCACGTCAAGCAAGAGAAGAGGGGGAGTTGAGTGATGTCGAGATAGATTGATTGTGTAGTACTGGTAGCTGTGGTCTAGGGGGAGTATTGTTGGGTTAATATGAGACCACAGTTACCAGGTTTAACCATGTGTAGTTATATGTTAGAGTTGGAGGGTTAGATGTGTAATTATAGCATAGTTTATGCTGAAAACCCTAAGCTGCGTACTTAGCACACGGAGACTGCGAACTTAATGTTAAGTTCGCAGTCCTCAGTTTTCCCTATAAATAGAAGCTCATTTGTGCAGCTAGGGTTAGGGTTTTTGATGTATCTTTGAGAGCACAAGTTAAAGGTGCGAACTTATTTCATATAGTGCGAACTTATCCATGGTGTTTACTGCTGAATCTTTAATGGAATCGTGTCTTTATGTTTCTTGTGTGTCGGTCTTTATAATCTTCATCTAGTTCTTTAACTTGTCTTGATTAATCAACTAAAACACCTAACAAATAGGTGTTTCTAGTTGATAACAATCTAGTGCACACTTAAGATCTAGTATTTTGGGACTACACATGTCCTTGATCTTCTGTAGCTCCCTTGCTAGCTGAGGACTTATTCCTGTATCCTGCAAAGAAGCATCATCATTTGCTGTAAAAGTACTGGAACTTAAATTGTTACCGTTATTGTTATATCATTGGGATGGGCAAAGTGTATATCCTGGATCCCTGGTGGTTGCCATCCTAGGTGCAGTAGTCATTTCTGCAGCAGAGAATCCAGTGTTCATGGGGATGAAATCTCCTTGATGAACACCTCCAGAGATGCCTGAATTGAAATCTAACACCCTAGGTTGCAATGGCGTCCCCATGTCTTCAGTCGGTCTCTTTGAGGATGTTTTGAGGGATTGTATCTCTCTCATTATTATCCTGTTGGTCTCTTGCTGTTGTTGCATTTGATCCTTCACCATTGAAAACATGGAAAGGAGCTCATCTTTCGATACGAAAACAGGAGGAGTAGATCCAGATGTCCTCATTGCTAGTCTAGGTGGAATCTGGGAAGTAGCACTCTTTGAGAATGCAGGTGGTGGTGGTAGTGTAGCATTTCTGGTAGAGGTTGAAGATTGCATGGATGAGAAAACAGTTTTCTGGGAAGAAGACATAGTTGTCAAGTTTTTGTAAAGTGAGTTGTTTTTTGGAAAAAAGTTTTTAACAAAGCTGATTTTTTCAAAATAGCACCACTTGCCCCACGGTGGGCGCCAAATTGTTTTGGTCAAAAATTACCAAGTAAAAATAATTTTGTATTCCAAATTAGAAATTGTGAGGTAGAGTGCTACAAGTGTGAATCAAGTGTATAAACTAGTTATATTCTGAAAATGGTTAATCAGGATGCAAAAGAATAAAATAAATGACAACTATGCTCGGGATGGCAAAGGTATGATTCGGGATGGACAGTTATATCCTCTGGATGGAACTGTTGGCAGATTCAAGGAATAAGTAAATATAGTAGTAAAACACAAAGAACAACACTCGGTCTACGAGGAAAGCCCTTGATCAGTTGTAGAACGCTGACATAAAACCTCGGGAGGAGACTAGGCCCCTGCCTTGTTTATTAATATTAATATCGTAAAAAGAATTACAACTTTGGATGAATGAGTGGACGAGTGTTCTAAGATTACAATGATTGTGTGAGTATTCTAAGTAGCTAAGTGTGAGTGTATAGCTCTAGTGATAGCAATGTGTCCTATACTCGTCCATCATTCCCATTTATATAGTATAAGGAAGTAAATAATGAATCCCGTGTAATCCGCTGGCTTAGTTAAGCTCTTTGAAGACTTCAGGTGACCGTTGTGGAAGTTTCATCTCAGCTATACGTTGTACCAGCTGTTTCCTTATCTTTCGCCGACATTTAATTTATATCGGTTACGACTTTGACTTCATCTTCGATCTTGGACTTTGGCTTGCATGAGTTACTCTTTGAGCCTTGACTTCTTTGACCGAATGTTATAATATAGACCTTGGAGAATATTTATGTATCCATATCATAACTTAGTTGTAGCTGCAATTACATATAAAAAAGGTAATTAGTTAGTCCATTCTTAGGATGTGCACATGTTGAAATATTGTTACATCCTGAAGTCAGTTGAGCTCTTCAGCATCCTGAGGATGCTACACCAGGGATGTGAGGTAAAATCATCCCGAGGATTTTCACCACCAACATCATATTCACTAGGCTCTGGTATGTTTCACCGGTATTTTTTAGTCCAAATGGCATAGCAATATAACAACAAATACTGGATGGAGTCACGAATGCAGTATCCTCCTGGTCGTATGGTTCCATCTGGATTTGTTGAAATCTCGAGGATGCATCCTTGAAAGTTAACATCTCATGGCCTGCTGTGGCATCTACCATTGAGTCTATATGTGGAAGTGGAAATGGGTCTTTAGGACAAGCTTTATTGTGATCCGTGTAGTCTACACATACTCTCCATTTCCCATTTTTCTTTTGTACCACTACCACGTTTGAAAGCCATCTTGGGAATTTGACCTCCCTTATCATCTTTGACTTCAGTAGTCTGTCCACTTCTTCTTGGATGATGGCATTCCTCCCTGGTGCAAATTTTCTTCGTTTTTGTTAGATGGGCTTGAAATTTTTGTCGATTCCATGCTTATGAGTAATGACATCCTTGGAGATGCCAGTCATATCCTCATGTTTCCATGCAAATGTTGACATCCTGCATTTTAATAACGATATTAAAGATTGTTCAATATCATTAGGGATGTTCTTACCAATCTGCACAGTGATATCCTTGTTGTTTTCATCGAGGCATGCAGCCTTTACATCGTGGTCAGGATGTGCTTTGACATCTTGAGGATAACACTGTGCATCCTTCTGTAATTGCTATGCTTGTTTTGATGAAGCCTTCATCGATGTTGTGTAGCAACCCTTGGCTTCTTGCTGGTCACTGTTTACTTTGACGGCTCCCTATGGAGTTGGCAGCTTTACACATTTATACGTTGATGGAACTGCTTTCATGTCATGTATCCAAGGTCTCCCCAGGATAACATTGTAATAGGATAAAGAGTCTATCACACAAAATCTTTGGGTAGAGTCAACCCCCTCGACATATACAGGCAGTTTGATATTACCAATTGTGCTCTTGGTTTCTCCACTGAAGCCAACCAAGCCCGATGACCTAGAAACTATTTTAGTTCCTACGATGTTCATCCTCTTGAGAGCTTCTAGCTGGATAATGTTGACTGAACTCCCACCATCTACTAGTATCCTGTGAACAAAATGATTAGCAATATATAAAGTTATTACTAAACCATCATGGTGAGGGTCAAGGATATTCTCTCGATGATCTTCGTCAAAACTGATCACTTTCGAAGTTGTCAGGATGGTAGTCTTTGTGGGTCTCTCTTTTTTTCTGATTTTGTTTCTCTTGCATGCCATTTAGCTGCTGAGTAGGATGTACCACAAATATTTGATCCACCTGAAATGAAGTTAATAATGCCAGCATCTTTGGGCGGAGATGCTGCTCTTTCTGGGATGCTAGTGCCATCCTGAATCTTTGGCTTCTTCTTGCCTAAGAGATCCTTAGGATATCCCTTACTTAGAAGGTATGCTATTTCCTTTCTCAAGGCAATGAAATCCTCAGTAATGTGGCCAAAATCTTCGTGGAAGGCACACCATTTTGATTTATCCTTCAATCATGACTTGCCATCCTTCCTTGGCCATCTTGATTTATCTCCAAGATCCTTCATAGCGTACATTAATCATGTTACATCCACAGAAAAACAATAATCTGAAAGTTTAGGACAATCCTCTTCATCTTCATATGTGGGTTTGGATTTTTGATTAGGATTATTGTATATTGAGGATGCTTCTATCCTGTCCTGGATTTTCTTATCCTCCTCAAGACGAATGAGTCTTAGAGCCCTGTTTCTGACTTCATCCATGTTCCTACAAGGATTCATCACCAATTCTTGGTAAAAAGGTGAATCTCTTTGTAGTCCCATATTGAATGCTTGCACTGCCGTTGTGACATCCAAGTTAGGGATGTCAAGTGCTTCTTTTTTAAACCTAGTGATACACTCCCTTAATGATTCTCCCTGTGGTTGAGTCACCCTGTACAAGTCACTTGTCAAACATTTGGCTATAAGAAAATTGGTTATTAAACATATTAATTAAACGTGCAAAGGAAGTAATAGAATAGGGTGGAACACTTAGGAGCCATTTTAAGGCTGGACCAGTGAGGGTGGAACCAAATTCTTTACACAAGCATGCTTCCTTGAGGCCAGCAGGAATTTGATTTATTTCCATCCTTTCCCTGTATTGTGCTACATGCTCTTTAGGATCTGTGGATCCATCATAAAGCTTCATGCTTGGAGTCTGGAATCTTTTTGGAATCTCTACATCACATATAGGAGGTGCAAAACGAGACACCCTGTGACATTCTGAGGAAACTTTAGGGATTGGTTGTACTATTCCCGGTACACTAGATACCATATCCTTGATCTTCTGAAGCTCCCTTGCCAATTCTAGGCATATACCTGTATCCTGCAAAGAAGCAACATCGTTAGTAGCAAAAGTACTTGAACTTAAATTGTTACCATTGTTGTTATATCCTCGGGATGGTTCAGGTGTATATCCTGGATCCCTGGTTGTTGTCATCCTAAGAGTTGCAATAGTCTTTGGAGCAGAGAATCCCTTATTCATGGGAATGAAATCTCCTTGATGGTTTCCCCCAGAGATGGTAGAGTTGAAATCTAAAACTCTCGGTTGTATTGGTGTCGTCACATAATCAATTGGTCTCTTCGAAGATGTCTTGAGAGATTGAATCTCTCTCATCAACATCTGATTTGTTTCCTGTTGCCTCTTCATTTGATCCTTCATTTGTGTGAACATGGAGAGAATCTCATCATTTGATACTAAAACAGGAGGAGTGAGTCCGGATGTCCCCCATGCTGGTCTAGGGGGAGTTTGAGAAGTGGAACTCTTTGAGAATGTAGGTGGAGGTGGCAATGTCACATTTCTGGTAGAGGTTGAAGATGACTTGAATGAGGAAACATATTTCTGGTTGGAAGCCATAGTTGTCAAGATTTTTGAAATGAGTTGATTAAGGAAATCTTTTAACAAAGTTTTTGTTAAAAATAGCACCGCTTGCCCCACGGTGGGCGCCAATTTTTTTTTTCAAAAATTACCTAGTAAAAATAATTTTGTTTTCCAAATCAGAAAATGTGAGGTAGAGTGCTAGATGTGAGAAAAATGTTAAATACTTAGTGTTATTTTCAAGATGACAGTTTATAGTAATAAAGAAACAATAACATGACAAATATGCTCAGGATGGTAAAGGTATATTTTAGGATGAACAGTTATATACTGAGGATGTAACTGCCTGACACAAGATTGTTGTAACAGAATGTAAATGATAGAAAGCAAGCCAACAACACTCGATGTACGAGGAAAGCCCTTGATCACTAGATGATTGCCGACACAAAACCTCGGGAGGAGTCTAAGCCCATGCCTTATTTGTTAATATTAAAAAATGATAAAAAGTGTTACAACTTTGGAAGTATGATGAACGAACTAAGTTTACAAGCATTGTATAATGTTGTGTGTGTAAGTAGAGAGAGTATCAGGTGTTATTAATGCTCGTCAGTTACATGTTTGACTCTTTCTTTAAGCTTGGACTTGCTATACACGTACAACTCTTGCATCCTCAGCTTCTTTGACTTAGTAAGACAATATAACCGTTGGAGAAGAGTTACAAGTCTCTATTAATGATTAGGAATACCTGCAATATTTTCACAAGAAGATAATCTGTTATCTATCCTCAGGATGCGCATAAAATAAAACATAGCTATATCCTGAATCCTGCTTAGTCCTTCAGCATCCCGAGGATGTCAAACAGAGAATATGAGGTAAAATCATTTTGAGGATTTTCACCACCAACAATGATGATGTGTAACGGTAGTCACAAAATTATAGCCGAAAAAGTAGCCGTTGTCATCCTGACCAACGTCTAATCTGGCTCATCGAATAAGATTTTCAACTAAAAAATATTATAACCGTTTGAGATATTAACGGTAACATATTTTTTGGGGAGAATTGTTGGTGGTGAAATCCTCAAGATGATTTTACCTTGTATATTCTATGTACCATCCTCAGGATACTGAAGGACTGAGGAGATACCTTAGCAGCAGCCATCAATGCACAATCACACTTGCACTCACAAATCATTTTCACCCCATGGATCAGAGAGATTCACAACCTCTGCTTCGGACTTTTCAACTGAAACAACTGTATCAACAACTTCATCAGTCACATTTTCAAACTCAGAAACCACTTCTTTTGATTCAACTTCCTCAACAATTGTCTCTAATGCCATGAAACAGAAATTTCCTGGTTCATTTTCAGATTTGGCAACAAGATCAATGTTTTCATTTGTTAACTCATCTGGTAAGCTGCTCTAATCAACAAAGCCTTGTGTGAAAAAGCCTTGTTGACTTTGTTGACTGGTCTCTGCAGGGGCAGAGGGTGGAGTAGCAGCTAGTGGCATTTGAGCCTGAGCAACAGGGGTTTGAACATAATGAATATGGGGAACAGTGGTTTGGATATAGTGAGCAGTGTTTTGCACATTTGGTCCGGGGGTATTTTGGGAAAACTGATAAGAGTTTGTCTGAGGCCTTTGATTTGGATAGGTAATCATAGGTGTTCCATTTTGACTCCTACATTCCCTAGCAAAATGACCCATTCTATGACATTTATAACACTTAATCTTAGATTTATCCAACCCCACTTTTGACCCACCATGTAAACCTGGATATCTTCTACCTGTTTTCTTATATAAATTGTTAGTTCTAACACTGAGCAGAGCCAGTTGATTCAAAATGTCCATTTCTTCTAAGTCCAAGGGATCAAAATACTGAAGATCATTATACACAAAAGACATGTTGTCAGAATCCTGGATATCACCACTTGCTGCAAAAGCATAGTTGGGTGAATAAGAATCAGAGTTAAAACCAGTAGTTATGTCAATAAAATGATCATAACCCTGATCCTTACCGCTACCAGGCATCTCATCCTGACCCAAAAGTGTTGTATTCCAAAACACATAATCATCAGACACTTTTCCAGAATCCTGAAGCTTCTTTTTCTAGTTAAGCTCTCTCTCATAAGTCAAGAGCTTACCATGAAGCTGGGTCAGAGATAATTGCTTAAATCCATTTGTGTTTCTCATAACAATTGCAGTAGTGTCCCATTTATCTGGTAGTGATCTTAAAAACCTATGGTTCAATGTTGATTTTGGGTAAGTTAAACCCACCAGTTTTAGCTCACTAATTAAGCAATTAAACCTTTCAAATTGTTGAGTTAATGACTCTCCCTTCACATGACTGAATGTTTCATATTATTGATTTAATATTTCACGGTTGTTTTCAATAACCTCCTCAGTCCCACCGAATTGTTCTTTCAAAGCATCCCACAACTCCTTTGCTCTATTACAGTGTAACAGCTAACCATGGATATCATTTGGTAGAGCCATGGGCACAATACTGAAGGCTTTGGCAACTAACTCAATTTTCTGAAAATCTTGCTCGGAGTAGTTTTCAATGCTCTTTGGTACTTAAACCTTGGGATCTTTGGTACTCAGCTCCATCGCAACATGCGGTCCAAAGATAAGCGACTTCCAACACCCAGTGTTTTGTTGAGCTAGAACATGGCTCATCCGACGTTGCCAGATATTGTATTCAGATCTGACAAGCATCGGTGGCTTGTTGCTCATGCCAGTGTTGTGTGGATCGTGATTAATTGAAGCCATTCTCTGATTGTTTGTAAAACAAAGTGTGTTTAAAAAACTTTGAACGTAAATAAACTTTTACTCTACTTTCAATCAACAAACAAAGTGATATCAATAAATTTGAGCTGATCTATTTATATTAAATTGATTGATTAGATCGAATTTAATTGACCAAGCTCTCATACCAATTGTTAGGATCTGAGTTTGATTTGTTATGAAGTTTAAGTAATGAAACAGTAAATGAATGATGAATAGTAATGGAAAGTGCAGCGGAAATATAAACTCTAAATCATAACAAATGAATTGTTTTTAACAAGTACTTTTCATTAGTCATCACAGATTCTAAGTACAAGTATACAATTCTCCCCCTCAGCCTGATCACTCACAGACGTTGTTTTTGCAAGAGAATGTTGAAGTGATAAATATAACAGTACAGGCACTATTCTATTTATAGATAAATGAAAGCTCTGATGACCTAAGGCTGACATCACCTAAGACAGTGACAGCTAACTATAATAACAACATAAAACATCTGCTCTATATAACTACTATTACATTGAAAGCTCTGAAGACTAAACCTCCGATGGACCTAACAGCTGATGAGGTAAACTCTGTTGCATGAATCATCTGTTGGAGCCTAAGTGATGTTGGCTCTAACAGACCTTGTGTCTTCATCAGTACTTTACCTTGTATCTTCATCAATACTTTGATAAACAGGGGTTTCTTCAATAGTCTTAGTAATCAGCAGTTGTTTGGGAAAAGCAGTTAGTGTCAACAGTCTTTGGGAGGATCTTGTATGCAAAATACTGTTTTATCGGTAATCAGATGTTTAGTATGTTTTGGCTTTTCACTTCATCTGTTCTTCTCCAGGTCAGCAGACCCAACAAGGTTTTACTGTAAGGCGCGTGACACACTAGGATCCAAGTCAACGGTCACAATAAACGACAACTATATGATATGAAAACAACGTAACGTTTCCAAAACGAATCCACAACAACGGAAGCATAAAGTGTTATTACAACCCAAAAAGTAAAAGTTAAAAGACTGATAATGTTCAAATTCATGCAAGTGAAATCCTAGACGCCGTGAGACTCCGTGCGCCTATCGACTGTTGCTACCTTAGCGACCTGAGAAAAACATGCTAAAAACGTCAGCACATCATGCCAGTGAGTTCACAGGTTTTTATGAAAAACGACTTCGAAAGTTCCAAAAGAATACTCCCGGCCAAACCAGGCCATATGTATACTAACCAAACGAATGCCAATGAATACCAATGAATACCTGTCACTACTACGCTTGGAAAACCATTACTAGATACGAATACATGAATACAAGAATACATGAATACAAGAATACATGAATACACCTGCCCGAATTCACGAATACAAGAATACAATAATACCTGAAGAGACAACATGCACCCGTTCGACCTCTAGTCAACGAGTGGGGCCGGTCACGCCCAAATAGATCTATCCACATTTCCCCCTTTGTGCAACCACCGCACATTCATTGTTTTCCCTGGGACTTTAACAAATTGTATAGCAACCCGAAAGAATACCCCAATACGTAATGAATTCATGAATACCAGTATGAGATACCATATAGTAACCAACGACTACGTCGTAAGCTTTACAAATCCGAATACTTAGCAAAATATAGGTTTTATGAATACCAAAACGTCGTTTGACACATCTTTATGAAAACGTAACTTTGTTATCATTATTATATTTTATTTATTATTGTTGTGTTGCAATTGTCTTTCATTATATAAAAAATAAATAAATAAAAAGTGCCAAAACTAACTTCGAATGTTAGATATATTTGAAATCCAACTGATAAAGTTGAAAACCAACTTTACGAATATTTAGTATATTCACACTATTAAAGGGTAGGATTTCCCAATATTCGTTTTCCGTCTTTATATATTCGGTTAACTATTAACTATTCTCACATACATCTCATCTCTCCATTCTATATGCATAATGATATTACTTTCAAATGTGTTTGCACAAATTTTTCAAAGATTCTTACAATCAAAGGAAAATATATTACCAACATTCTGTAGATAAGAAAGTTGGAATTGATGTTTTTTGATGATTCATACAATCAAAGCAAAATATCAATCCATTATTATTTTCAATCTTTTTGCATTTTAGATTTTATTATCCTTGATCTTGGGTTTTTCATTGCCAAAGGTCTGGATGAATATTTGCATGAATCTCCTTCATTATAAACCATTTTAACATTAACATTTCAGTCTTGATCAATAGGATCAATGGCAGCCCCAAGCAATAAGTAAGAAGATGAAATGAAGGAATTTGTTCTTAATCAAATTACAGCACAATACTATAAAGATTTGAAGACTATGAGAGATTTGAAGTCAATGTCTTCGAGTCCTGTTCGTGATTTGTCGTTGTTATCCAATTCAGAGGCTGGAAGTAAAGACGTAGATTTTTTAGCAAAATTTTTAGATCTACATGCACAACTTGAATATTCAATGAAATTAAAACTTAAGTTTATTAATTCCTCTAAGTAGCTATGTATGTTGATGTTAAAGTTGTTTATATTTATTTTTGTTTTTAGTTTTGTTTGTGTGTCCAAATTATATATGATTATTTAAGTTTTATGATGTTAAATTGACTGATATTAACTTTTATGTTTTATTCAATAGAGCTTTAATCCGCCTGTAGATTTATATGTGTTATCTCAAGACAGCTTTAATCCGTCTGTAGATTTATATTTTCCTTTATTGTAACAGTTCCAGTTATTAAACCTCTGATCAGTATTATTAACTGGTATCGTGAAAGGGACAGAGGTTACGAAATACAGTTTCTCTTTTTAACAATAAAGAAATAAACAGACGGTACTAAACAAATGTTCTTGGCAGCAGACGAATGGGTTCTTAATGTTGTCTTTTACTAAACAGTGCTTAAAGTGGGGCTCGGTCTCCCGTGTGTATCACACGGGATTTCACCTAGTATATATAATAAAAGAAACCAATTTTAATGACATGGGACTCAAGGAGACATTCTCCCATTTGAGTATGCCATGTGTCATGCCTTGTGACAAATTAAAACAAAACAAATAATAATATAAAACCTAATCTACTAAACTTAAATTGAGTTATGTTAGGAAAAAAGAATTTAAAAACACATTTAAATTTTTCTCTCTTATGTTTCCTCCCATAATTTTTAAACGTTAATATCTTTTATATACGAGATTTTTTAAAGAAAAAAATTACACCAAATTAACAAGCGTTTTATTATCTTTCCAATGAGTACCATAGTGTTATATAAAAAAACAGAGAAAAACGACTATTTTTTGTGGGGTTTCGTTCATACAGGAAAAAAAACACAAAGTGTTCAGGTTATTCATTAATCATGTTTTTTTTTTAAACCAGGTTCTTATCTACGATGTAAAAATTCAGCACAATCGTCATGCTATCATTTGAAATTTTACTCTTCTAAAGATGCATAGGTATATTTTATCAAGAGAAGCTAGGAGAAAGATTCACGCAACACTGCAACACATGGTGTCACCTTATAGCAAGGTTATTTTTTTATTTATCTAATTACAAGAGTAATAATTATTACTATTAGTATTAATATCACTACTAGAAAATTGGCTATTTGCTACAAAAGTTTTCCTACGAAAAAAAATGCGTCACAAATTTTGACAAAGTTGCTACGCATTTGTGACGACAAAAAAACTCTAATTTTTTAACAAATTTGCTACACAATAGAGATAAATACTTAGGAATTTGCATTGAAAATGGCGTAGGAAATGCGTCACAAATTTCCTACACCATACATTCGTAGGAAATGCGTTGAAAATTGCGTCGTAAATCTGTAGTAAATGGTTTCCGGCGTGGTTTTTTCCAACACCAAGATTTCGTTGTAAATGCGTAACAAATTAACGAAATCTTGATTTGCTACGCATTTACAACGAAATCTTGATGTTGTAAAAACCCTCGTCGGAAACCATTTACTACACATTTACTACGCAATTTTTAACGCATTTCCTACGAATATATGGTGTAGGAAATTTGTGACGCATTTCCTACGCCATTTTCAATGCAAATTCCTAAGTATTTGTCTCTATTGTGTAGCAAATTTGTTAAAAAAATTAGAGTTTTTTTGTCGTCACAAATGCGTAGCAACTTTGTCAAAATTTGTGACGCATTTTTCTCCGTAGGAAAACTTTTGTAGCAAATGGCCAGTTATGTAGTAGTGTATTATTAGAATTGTTATATTTTTCAACCTCGGGACGCTCACGGGAAAAAAGCTAGTTTGGTATACAAGTAAATATTTAGAGAGGTATGAATTCTTTCGTGACTTCCAATATACATTTGACGTTTTTCTTGTTTAATGTAATATGTAATTTCGGTTATTTGTAGTGTTACGTCTTATAAAATTTAACTCGTTGAATGCGTGTACAATCTAGTTAATATTGTCTACAATTCTTGATTCTAAAAATTAAGAGATTAAGAGCTTAATCAAATAAATTAAAACATAGTTATAATAGATAGATTTATAATTAGTGTAAAGATATATTTTTTTGAAAAGTAAATTTCATTAAGCACCGAACGGCCAATTCAAGACGGAGCAGCCACCACTAACAATTACATAATCACAAAACTACACCAACTCCCTCAAGACATTGATTTAAACTTCGATCTGCTACGAAACCAAAGAAAACTAATCACCTTAATTTCACTAATGATATGCTCAAGGACCACTGGTTTGTTTTCAAACTTCGCCTCGTTCCTAGCTTTCAAAATACACCAGCACACCGTAATGATGAGCCCATGTACCGCCCCTCTCCCCGGATCTTTGTTTTAAATGATTAGAGCATTCACAGTAGTTTCCCTATCCCCCATTCCCTCACAACCACATATTACACTAAAAATCATTACAGTTTCTCTCTCCTCCACTCACAACTACTTTCAACAAATACTAAAAAATAAATACACCTTCCAGTTTTCCTCAAAAGATTCCCAAGTAACCCCAATTATACCGATCAACAATAGATTCCCCATTTTTCTTCACTCACAACCACTCACACTTACCCCATATAATTTTGAGGACATACTCACATAAAATGGGGGAGCTACTGTGAATGCTCTTATGCATCTCTAAAAGATATTGTTACTTTTTGAATTACAATAAAATCTTGTTAATTTTTGTAAGTGTTTAAACAGGCTAAGGACGTCGGTAGAACCTTTTTTTGCTTGCCAAAGCGCCAAACAATACGTGGACAATTATAGATATAAATGCCCAAACATATTAAAGATCAAACTCAAGATTGATCTACTAAAAAGTTTCAATCAAGTCTAGATTCAATAAATTCAGCTCAAATATAAATTAGAGTTATATAAATATTGCAACCGGTTGTGACAGTGGGTAGCACGGATTACATGAAAATCTTTAAAGTATTTTATTAGCATACTGATATGCAAGAATTACATTTTTCTAGGATTTGTTCGCCATGTGATTACTTTGTTAATTCATTAAGTGGGTCACACTATTGGAAAACATGAATCATGACTTGTATAGATTATACAAACAAGTTATTGATTAAATAAAAAGATACCCAAAAATGTCAAAGATTAGGATGCAGAATAATAATAATATTATAAGTTAGCGTTATGATTAAACATGCGTTGAAAGAAAAATAAAAAGTCATAGATATTGTATAAATCGAATACCGATTGAACTCATTCAAGCAACATTGGAACCGTCTGATTGATCGAAGCCAATGATCTTAGTTTTTAGGTTTTCCTTTTTTTAGATTTTTAGCTTGTAGTTTTTTGAATTTACGTTATATCATTGTGTCTTTTATGTAGGATTGTGTCTTTTTCTTACTTTTATTATTGTGTCATTTTTGCAATTTATTGTATCTTTTTTCTTCGGTACTGTGTTATACTTTTTGGCATTATGTTATATTTTATGGCTCATTATATCAATTTTATGATTTATTGTATTAACTTTCTCAGTTTTGTTACATTGTGTAACATAATTTGACCTTATAAGTTATACATATTTAGTCCATAACACTGATTAGGCCTTGGTATTAATTTAAATATTCTAAAAGAAATGTTTATTATAATTATTTGGGTCGAAAAAGAAACTCTATAACTTAGACCCCCGTAGTGGGGCGTTATTGTGTGGGTTTTTAACCTATAGCGCCCGGTAACACCGAAACATACCGGCGCTATAGGCAAAAAAAGGGCGGGGGCTTTATCCCAATAACGCCGAGTTTGAAAAGAAGCAACCAATCAAACACTGACACGTGGCACGAGTTGTAAAAAAAAACGGTCAAATTTTTGACCGTTGTCCACTTCTTTCTTTTGAACGGTAATTTTTTTTCTTTGGTTTTATATATATATATATACACACACAATAGTTTTATAAAAACACAACCAAACCAACTAAAAACACACACACCACAACACAATCAAACCTACAACACAAACATGTTTTCATATGGTTCACCATTCGGGGTCCCAGGTCGCCCGGGTGCGAGGCCAAACACTACTACTCAGCTGCCACCCAATTGGGCGGACTTTGACCCGAACACAATGCAATACGCGCAACTTCTTAGCGCGCAGGGTCAATTTTTTCCTCCACCAAACTATGGCCAAGGTTCTCAAGTGGAGCCCGAGCTCGTGCCAGAAACTCAAGTTGAGACCAACGAACCACGTGAACCCGAGGGTTCTCAGGGGGGGGGGGCGCGGGCGCGGGAAACGCTCGCATAAAAAGAAAGATCCTACCGCTCCTCGTCAAAGAAAGCAACAAGAACGTTGGGACAAAGACGAGGAGTATGATTTAGCGCGGGCCTGGCTCGACATATCGGAGGATCCCGAAGTTGGTTAGCAATTTTTTTTATATTTATATATAATTAATCGTGTATATATATAGTATATTTTTTGTATTTATACTTATATATAATAAATCGTATAATATACATATATATGTATATGCATTGTTATATATTTCTAATCGTATAACTTTTTTGTAGCGAACTATCAACATCTTCCGTTGTTTTGGATTCGGATTCGAGAGCTGTTTTTTAACGTCATGGGTAGAGGGGAGTATCGAGACAATGATTCGATATCGGGAAAGTGGTCGGACATAAATAATAGATGTCATTCGTTTTCGGAGGTTTACCAACGTTGTAAGGACAACAGGGGCAGTGGGGAAGGTGATGATGGTTTGTTGGGAAGAGCGTTGGACGAGATGAGAGATACCCGCCAGTCGTTCCCGTATTTGAGGATTTCGGAGATGTTGAGAAAAAGTCCTAAGTGGGCTAATGTACCGGTTATGGGGTCGGGTGGTAGGCGCTTGGTTAGGAGAGGAAGAGGATCAGGATCAAGAGGAGGAGGACCATCAAAACGAAGCAGAACCACCTCCTCGTCGCGAGATCCAGATACACCGTCATCCGATGCTCGCTATGTGAGTTTAGGTGATCCTATTAATTTGGAGGATGAGGATGAGGAGGATGAGGAGGAGGAGGAGGAGCAGGATATTCCTAGACCACCCGGTAGAAGATCAAAAAAAGGTGGCAAGGGGGAGTCGTCTTCGGCAGGAGGTGGTGACTTGAAGGAAGATTTTGAAGAAATGAACCGAAGACTTCAAGATATTCGTGACCTTGGCCATAGACGTTTGGAGACGATGCAACAAAGAGTGGTCGAGAATAAAAGGTTTGTCGAGCTCCAAGAGGCGAGGCAAAGGGAAAAGGACATTGAGTTTTTGTCCAAATCGATCGATGACCTCGATGGAGACGCACTATGCCTTGCAATGCTTCACAGGCAACAAATCCTTGCAAAATATAACCTCTAGTGTGTTTCGTTTTTTTTTAATATTAGTTGTAACTTTTTTTTTAAAATTTTAGTTGTAACTTTTTTTTAATATTAGTTGTAACTTTTTTTTTTTAATATTAGTTGTGTTTTTTAATATTATTTGTAATTTTTTTATATTTATTTGCCTTTTATTTTAATTATTTTGAGTTAAAAGATTAAAAAAAAATCCACGTGGACCAATCAGAAACAGGGGCTTTATAAATAAAGCCCCACCACTACACCCCATTTTCACTTTATCTCTCCATGCTAACTCAGCAGCCACATGGACCAATCAGAAAGAGAGGCTTTATATATAAAGCCCCCACTACGCATGGTCTTAGTATTATAGCTGTAACCTATTAAGAAAATCCAAAACACATATTTTAAAAGACCAAAAATGTACCGGACTCACACTAATAACCCAACAACTCTGGCCCCACCTATGTTGTCACAGACCGCAACAAATTATCATTCTTGATGTTCATACATATGAACAAACCTTCTAAAATCTAATTCTCAGTCAAGAATGAGGGAAGGCAAACGGCTAAGTGACCGTTCTTGAAGGCAAAAATTGACCTATTGGGGTGGTGTTAAAGTAAAGAATGGAGGGGTGAAGCCGTGGAGCTACGTGACGTGAAGCAGAATGTTTTTTTGGTATTTTTTAATTTTAATATTTAAAAAAATCAACTAAAAAAACATTTATATTAAATAAAACAATAACATTACATAAAATATAAACTACTGAAAATAATAAAAAATTAATTAAAAACATTCTAACTAAAATTATTTTGTTGCATGATTAGTTTTTTTCATTTCCTTGTACATTTGTCTTTCGGAACCGATGATATCATCGATGCTCATAACGAGAAATTTCATATCTTCTCGCTTTTCTTTCGCCGATTTTTTCTCCTTCTTCAGATCCAATTTTTCTTCCAAAATTGCTCGATTACTTTTTTTCTTCCTCGAGTTTTTGTTATTGAATACTATTGAACGTACAAATACGATCATTTAGCTCAGGTAAATGTTTGGTATAGTCCGCACTCGAAGTAGATGAATTTAATGGATTGTTTTTGGATTTATCTTTGCTTGGTGGGTAGCTTGCTTCAACCTCAACATCATCATTACTTAGATCAACCTCGTTATGAGCTCCTAAACGAGTTAGGGGCTTGTTTTCAGTTGTTTCGACGATTCGCTCGCAAGCGGTACGTTCGTCCATTTTGTCGTATACCTCGCCACTTCCCAAAAATGCATAAATTCGAAAGCGTGACTCTGTTTTTTTCTTGAAAAGTAGTAAGCGATCTCCTTACATAGTCACATTCGGTTTCACTACTTTTTGGGTTATTCTTATTGTTATGGTAGCAACCATTGAAGGTTGTGTTGTGGATATTAATTTCACACCACTCTGATGAGAGACAATCATTCTTCCAGTAGAAGTCTCGTTTAATAGTTTCGTGATAAAGATCATGTGTTTTCTTCCAAAATTCGTTTTTGTGTTGATTACTACCTATTTAAAAAGCGACTTCTTAGGAAATATGTATAACACTAAATATAAAAATATATACACATATATCTTTAAAACTAGAAAAACTGTAATGATCTCCGGTTCTCCAATATGTGTATCCAATATTTGGTTAAAACCACTTTTTCCTCGGATGTCCATTTAATCGAAACTCGGTCAACACCTTTCTTCTTCTTCTTCTCCTTGGTTTCTTCTTGTGCCTGCTCATTTTTACCTGACAATTGATGTGTCCAATTATTTTTTTAGCGCCAAGATTTGATGTGTTATCATCAAAAAAGTTGGTTTGGAAAAAGATAGTTACTAAAACAGGGTCGAGTTTTAAATTTATAAGTAAGTGATAGTTATTTTAAAACTAAAACTAGCACACATGCAGAAAACCTGCCGTGAATAGTGTAACGCGCAAAAAAAATTCTTAATACAAATTTAGTACTAATACGAATGATGTGGTTTTATGTAAGCCAACGAATTACGGATACTAGGGAAATTCCTAAGTTAGGAATTAATCCCGGTAGCTCATCTACCGTAAAGAATAGAAAACACATCACACAAAATTAATTTAGTTAGTGTTTTTAATTCATGGCAATGTGGAAAACCAACTTGGAGGGCTAATTGTGAAATTAGGCTATAGTTGAAGTGAGCGGGTTAATATGCAACAAGGGTGGAAGATCACACATACTAGTGATCGACTTCTACACCTTCAAAAGACACACATACACTCTTATCTTCACCTACAAGACCAATTCAACCCCGATTTAAAGGTTCCTACAAGTGCATGAGCAGTTTCTTGACCATCTAGCGTTCTAATGATCATAAGGTAACCTTGGAACTCTTTTATTTTGGTAAAAACCCATGTATGTAAAAGATGGTGATTTAGGGTTCTTGACAAATCATGAATCTGATGATGTATGAGGATCTCTATGTGATTAGGAACCTCAAATATGTGGTGTTATGTTAATTCTTGAGGTATGTATGTAATGGGTTTATAGACTAGACATAAACACCATGATGTGGTTGCATAATTTTGCGTAATTAGCTATTGTGAAAGTATCATAAATGTGCTAGAGATCAAATTATAGATGTATTGATGATCAATTAATCCTATTGTAAGATCCACGTAATCTAGAAGGCTTAGAAAACTAATTGTAAAATTGTGAACATCAAGGCGCTTGATAAAATTCTTGAAAGAAAAATTATTCACTTAGAAACTCGTTTAACTGATTATAACTTGTGTGCTTCCAATTTATGCCTAATCTAAACATATTTGGGACCATGTGGTTAAACTATGCGAGAAAAAAGTAATTAAACACCTACGTGCAATTGAACATTTAATAGGTATTAAGCTTGAGTATTCGGGAAGCTGGATCATTAAGGAATTGAGATTATTGAAAGCAAGCGAGGTAAGTCATCACTATGACTTTATTTATTTATGTATACTTTGAATTCATATCAATGGGTAAAAGACCGCCAAAACCGGGTGTCAAACAGTTGGCATTTAAAGGCTAAAACTTTTTAAAATACTCAAAGAAGTCTTACTTTATTTCAGAAAATACGCAGCGGAATGTCAAAATATGTTTTTCAGTTTTCCAAACATGGAACTCCCGAAACGGGTCAAAACATATTTATAAAACAAAATGAAATCTTAGAAATGATATGAAAAAAACGTTCAAGGGAAATCACGTAGACGTCTTCTTATTCGAAATGTCAACTGAAACTAAGTAGCTCCACTGCATGCCAAGGCGTCTCTTTCATTTGTCAACAAACCTGAAATCAATCTAATATACATGCATAGTTAGACAAGCTGAGTGAATTCAAGTTTTACAAATTTATGAAAACATGTAAATTGTCAAAATAAGACTTAACAAAATACTTCAAACTTAGAGTTAACAATAAGGGCAATCCGCCTATTTGTTTCCCAAGCAACAATCAAAATCTAGGATAAGCGCTGTTAGGATCTGAGTTTGATTTGTTATGAAGTTTATCAAATGAAAAAATAATGAAGATGAATAATAATGGAAAGTGCAGCGGAAATATAAACTCTAAATCATAACAAATAGGAGAATTGTTTTTAACAAGTACTATTATAAGTCATCACAGATTCTAGTACAAGTATACAATCTCCCCCTTAGCCCGATCACTCATAGACTTTGTTTATGCAAGAGAATGTTTTCAGAGTGATGAATAGAACAGTACATGCACTGTTCTATTTATAGACAAACTAAAGCTCTGATGACCTAAGGCTGACGTCACATAAGACAGTGACATCTAACAGAAATAGCAACATAAAACATCTGCCCTAATACAAACACTGTTACATTGAAAACTCTGATGACTAAACCTCTGACTTGTAAACTACTGATGGCTAAAACTCTGTTGCTTTGAATCATCTGTTGGAGCCTAAGTGTTGATAGCTCCAACAGAACTTGTATCTTCAGTCTTTTGGCTCAATAGACGTTTCTTCATCAAGACTTTGGTAGACAGTGGTTTCTTCAATCAGACTTTGTAAGCAGCAGTTTGTAAAGCAGTTGTTAGGGACAACAATTGTTAGTGTCAACAGTCTTTTCGAAGGATTGTTGTATGCAAAATACTGTTTTATTGAGGATCAGAGGTTTAGTATGTTTTGGCTTTTCACTTCATCTGTTCTTCTCCGGTTCAGCAGACCCAACATTCTCCTCCTAGAACAGATGATGCCAAAACTCAACCTTTATTATTGATCTTTATTTCTCATCAGACTTTCTTTAAATTTCCCTTTCAATTGCAATTTAAAATCTAGAGAGAACAAGTCTTCAGCATCCTTTTCTAGCTCTAAGTTCAGTAGGTTTTGGAGATCATCTGCACACAGACCATATGCATCATCCATGCTTAACTTTCCACTTTAGAAATTTTTGAATCTGGGGAGTTTTTGGGTTGCAAATTTATTCTTGATGAGTTTGGTGATGGGGGCCTGCTAATGATTCTTCTGAGCTCTTCACTTATGGATCAGAGAAGTAGTGAACTTGGTTAAAAATCCCTTCTTTCACAAAAGTATCTTCATACTTCTTTTCATCCTCTTCAGACATCTGCTTCTGCCTTTTGTAGTGTTTCTTGGCAGCAATGGTGAGATGAGATGTTGAGAGTAGGCTGTCAAGTGAAAAGGTCTGTTGGGATTTTCTAAACTCTATTTCATCAAGGTAAATTGATTTTCTTGGAAATGTAGAATCAGTTTTTCTTTTCTCTTCAAGTTTGTTATAAGTTTCAACTAACCTCAGCTCAAACTATCTTGCCACAGACTTCATCTCTCCAAAATCAGTAGCTACCAATTCTTCCCTCATTCTTTTGAATTTTAAGGCTCTGACAGGGCCTTTGTCTTTTCTGAAATCAGGAACAGAAGCCTTCTGATTTTGATGCTTAGTCAGTTCTTCTTATAAAGCATGAGTGGTCCAGCCTGCAAATTGTTTTCTATTTGCTTTGTAAGGCTTAGTTGCCATGATTTGATCCAAAAGAGAATCCCTGATTAACTTTGTTGATGCACGATATGCGACTAATGCTTTTGATTGTACATACAAAGTTTTATAGCTGATATCATGGGGGCGAAAGTGGAAAATCAAAAGGTCAAAGGAGGAGATAGACTGGGCGAATGTAGAAGAGAGTTTTGCTGTGTGCTGATTCGTACTGTTTCAGAGGGCGAAGGTGCACATTCGACCCTATCGAGGGGGCGAATGTGCAGCCTATATAAACTCAAAATTTTTTTTTAACTTTAACTTTTGTCATTTTGAGTCTGTGTGTCTAGTCTAGATTCTCTCTCTAGGTTTTGATCTTTCTAAAAGTGATTTATAAACTTGTAAACCTAATTGTAAAGATCTTTTATCAAGTTATTAATGTGAATGGATATTGAAAAGGTGAATTCGTGTGTTTGATTCATTTACTATCATTTTGTAACTGATCTAGGGTTTCTGCACCTGGATTAATAGACTTGTATGATCAACTAACTTGTTATTGTGAAAACGATCCTCTACAAAGTGGTATCAGAGCCTATATGGATTATACAACTACAAATTGATAGTTTTTGAACAGATTTGGACCCAAAATTGATCAAA
Source organism: Ambrosia artemisiifolia (assembly GCA_032199755.1). Taxonomy (NCBI): domain Eukaryota; kingdom Viridiplantae; phylum Streptophyta; class Magnoliopsida; order Asterales; family Asteraceae; genus Ambrosia; species Ambrosia artemisiifolia. The sequence goes on along the minus strand of CM063526.1, from coordinate 33,483,871 downwards.
ATTTTTCTGTTTTGCATGAACAATGAGTTTTGATGAAAATTGATTGATTCGGACTAGATTTTACGGATAAAATCAAAATTCCCATTCATTAAAGTTGTTCCAAATCAATTCCGAAGCAAAACCTGCTAAACATCATCAAAATCCATAAACTTTTGAAAAATTGGGATCAAAATAACTGATTTTCAAAGAATAACCGTTTTTCAAATGGGTCGGGTCGAACCAGAGAGAGAAGGGTCGAACGTGTAGAGTTTTTGGTCGAACTGGTTATTTTAGGTCGAAAGTGAAACCTTTTAGGTCGAACCAAGACTTTTGTGTGTGTTGTGTTTGTTCATTCGACCAAAGTTGGTACATTCGACCTTATGGGAGGTCGAAAGTGGGTTTGTGTTGGTCGAAAGTGAGTCAGTGTGTTACATTTTCACATTTGAGTTGTTAGAGAGGGTCGAAGCTGTAAATTTTTCCACATTCGAACCCCCGATTGTTTGTTTTAGGTCGAACGTAGACTGATTTTGGAAATTTTCTAAGTGTTTCACATTTCAAACTTCATAGACGATATGTGGGGATTTCCAACAACACCTAGGCCTAATACAACACAGCAACAACACGTTCCCATGGACCCTTGGGCTGTAGCTTCACAAAAGACGAATACTTAACCATCTCAACCGATCAATTACCTCGCGATGAGTAGTTTGATTCCACAGACTATTACTCAACCTCCACAGCAATCCATGAATGATTATTGGGGCGTTGCAGCAGCAGCGGTACACTCTCAAACTACTAATGCTATTTCCACACTAATAAATGATTTATCTTCAGGTAGTGGAAATCGTCCACCGAAGTTGATGGAGATGGCAGAGTACAATCAATGGCAGAAAAGTTCAAGATTCACTTGGAAGGGATGGGATTAGAAGGTACAGAGGCATGGCAGATGATTGCTAAAGGATATGTTGCTCTGGTGTTGGAGAATATAGGTGAACCAATTGCGCTTGATAGTTTAGCTGAGGATGAAAAGAAGAAGTTTGCGGTGGAGAAGAAGGCTTTCTCCCAACTATCTCAAGCTATCACTACTGATCTTTTACATCAGTTTGGATCATGTACTACTTCCAAACAGCTTTGGGATATGTTGAAGAATCGTCATGATGGAAATGAGAAAACCAGAAAGTTGAGGATAGAAGAATTGAAGAAGGAATTTGATTAGTTATGTTGGAAATGAAACTCTGAAGGAGCTTATTCCCAGATATTGTCATCTTTTGACTGAATTGTCTAACTAAGAGATTCAGATTCCAATGTCTGAGTTGGTAGACAAATTTGCTGATTCTCTACCACCTTATTGGAACCAACGTATTGAGGTTTTAAAGGAAAAAGATGCTTATCAATACTGGACAATCAATGAGTTAATTCAGAAGCTGGAAAACAAAGAACTAGAAGAGAAGAGAAAAGCAAAGAGATCACAATTTCCTCAGAATCCGGATTTGTATCATGCTGGTACATCTTCATCTTTGGCTAGTTCAAGTGTTGGTGGTACTGTTGCTCCGCACATTGCTTGTGTATAAAGTGTCATGGAACCACCGAAAAATCCAATAAACTACCTTGCTCAAATTTCATCCTACACACCACCATCATACACTAATTCTTACGTTCCACCTTTTTCACCAATGCAACAAGCAGCATGTTACTCATCTAACATGAATCAACCTCAACAATAACCTTATATTCCACAATTGAATCAAAATCATCCAAGTCAAAGTCCAGTAGTGTTGGAAACATCCAACTTGAACAACGTCACAGTTGAAGTTGCTCAGCAACATATTGCATTGGTTTTAGCAATGGTTGCTTCATATAACGGACTTGTGGCTGGTCAAATTGGTAACAACAATCTAACCAATGAAGACTATGCTCAGATTGACAAGGAAGGGATGGAGCTTATTGATATCCAATGGGCTTTCGCAAGTGTCATGAGAAGAGCAACTGAGTTTATTGAGAAGACGGGAAGAACTGATCTGACTACTTCACCTAACACCACATATGGCTTCAACAAAACCAAAGTCACATGTTTCAATTGTGGTGCTAAAGGTCATTTCAAAAGTGAGTGTACTCAGCCAGCTCAACAAGGTAACAGGAATCCATTCAACTCAAAATATCAAAACCGTCAATCTCAGAACCAAGTAACCTATCAGAGCCAAAACAACAATAAGTATCAACAACAAAACAATTACCAAAACCGACAAAACACCTCACATAACAACTCTGCTAGACAAACAACTACACCCAACCAGACTCAAACTCAAACTCCACATAACCCAACCAGAACCATCATTCCTATCTCAACACCAAATAGCCAACAACAAACAGAAACTCAAAATCAGGCGTTCGTGATCCAAAAGGATGAAGGATATGACTGGACGGGGATGCAATTGGGTGTTGAAGAGATAACTGCTAGGAATGTAGCTTGTATTGCTCAGAAGATTGACTTAGAGGAGTCGGTGATAGTTGGAGAAGTTTTGGAAACTGAGAAGGTTTCTGAAGAAGAAATTGAGGAGATGGTAGATGGAGTTGATACTTCTGTTGCTGATCCAACTGAAGAATCACAAGTTGAGAAGACTTCGGGAATAGTCATTGATTCTGTGACTAATATTTCTGATGAGCAGGATTCGGCATATTCTGATTCGGAGAGCGAAACAGATTCAGAAGCAAGTGTCAATTCATTAGATGATGAAATTGATCAACTCCTGGCTGAAGCTGACTTTCTAACGACTCGGAAGTCGTGTATTATTGATGATGCCCCTACCAAAATTGACTACTCAAAATTCTTCGCTGGAAAAGAGGCTCATATTGCACTCATGGCGATGACTGATCCTCCGAAATAGGTAAGTTCTGAATCCACTATTGACATGAAAGGTGATAAGTATTGTGGTACTTGTGATAGGCTGACAGAGGAAAACAAGTAACTCAAGGTTCAACTTGAGAGTGCGAGAATCAACTGTCAATCTTATCGCAAGGAAGCCAAGGAGTTTAACAAAGTGCTTGATGGTTACAAAAAGGACATTTCTGATTTAAAGAAAACTCTTGCTTTAAAACAACTTGCTATAAACAGTTACATAAATGAATTTGAAGAAACAAAATTAGAAATGGCTACCATCAAGTGCTTTGCTGAAAAGGTCAACAAAAAGTTAGAAAGCTATAAACACATTGCTTATGTGGTTGACCATATCATTGAAGAACCATCACAACCCAGTAGTGCAAACTACAAGGCTGTACCATCCCCAGTGTTATTTGAGAACCATAATTTACACTCAGTAACACCGGAGAGTTCAGTCAAATCAGACTCGGCATCGGATAATGAATCTAACACTTCTAGTGTTAGAGATCCACATTCCAATGTGAGACCGATTCTTGGGTTGAATGATGAGGGAGTGACAGCCGTAACTGATGATTCTGAGACAGAAAATGAGGAACCTGAGAAAGTGAGTGATATTCCTGAGGAAAATCACATAATTACTAATGAACCAAGATCACTTTCTGAGGTTTCACATCCTCTGAAAAATCCAAAAGCAATGAATCAGTCAGTGAAGAAATGTGAAAAGAATGAATCAGTTGACAAACCCGTCAAAGTATTTTATCGGATGGAAGGATCCGATAAGATTATCTCTGACGAGGAGTATCCGATAAAATTTGCCAATTATTCAAAAATTGAGAAAATCTGACAGGAGAGTACAATTTGGTTTCTTAAACACGAAAGGACCAATGATGTACCTCCAGAAATTTTAAAGAAAATATATTTAGATACTCCAAAAGAACCTAAGGTTCACGTCACTGAGTTCATCAAGCCTAAAGAAAAGGCTAATGGTTTTCTTGAGCCAGCTTACTCAAAGGATCCAGCTCCTGAGAGTTTGAGATGTAGATGTGTGGATGATCAATATCCAATCAATTCCTACGCAAAGCCAAATGCCAAGAATGTTTTTGAGGAATACCGTGCATGTTTCAAGTGTGGGGAGAGAGGGCATTTACTTGCTCACTGCCTGTATGTGAGACATAAAAGGCACGAAGTTGAGATGAGGCAATCTTATAGAAGTTCGGTCGACAATCATAGTTATCCTCAAAGACGTTTTGTCCCTCAACCAGCACTATTTTATAATCAAAGTCGTTATTATCAAAGAAGGGATAATCGTAAATTTACTTATGATCATCGAAGACAGATTGCTATGGAAAAACCTTTGAAGAAACCAATGGTGAATTCATCTGTTGATAAACAAAAGGTACCTCCAAAACCTGCTGTTAAGTCATCAGTTGGACCTGTCTCTGTTAAGTCAGAGATGGTTACTAAGAAAGTTTCATTCAAGAACGATGCAAAGAAACCGATTGAGACTCCAAAATCTCAGATCAGGATTCTGAAACGTTCCGAACAATCTTGGTCACCATCTGGTTCTCTGGGTGCTTCTACTTCAAAACTGAATGAGAAATCTCAATGTGAGAAAGGTTTGATAGATCAGAAAAAGATCGATTCAAAACCTAATGTTTGTGAGAATGAATCTTTGAAATCTAATGTTCAAAGACGTAAGACCAAGCAGGCTTGGGTCCCCCGAAAGAACTAATGTTTTCCTTGATATGTGCAGGGAGCTCCAGCTGGCCCTGTTAGCAGTCTTTGGATTGTCGACAGTGGAGCTTCTGGTCACATGACTGGTGATTTGACGCTGCTATTCGATATAAAGAACATCAATGGAGGATATGTAGCGTTTGCCGGTAACAAAGGTGGTTATATCACGATGGAGGGAAGTGTTAGTAACGGGATTGTTAGTTTTGAGAGGATTTCGTATGTGAAACAAATTGACTATAATCTGTTAAGTGTGAGCCAAATATGTGACAAACAGTTTTCTGTGCACTTCGATGATAAATCTTGTTATATCCTCAAACCCGGCTTCGTTATTCCAAAAGAGTGGATCATGCTAAAAGCACCAAGAGTGAATAATCTTTACATTCTTGATATGAGAAAAGCTATGACAACTCAGGGGCAAGTTACGTGTTTCCTATCAAAAGCTACAGAGAAAGAATCAATTATGTGGCACAGAAGGATGGGACACATTCACCTCAGGAAAATGAATCATTCGGTGAAGAATGGACTTGTAGAAGGCGTTAATGTAAAACATTTTCATCTTAACGACAAGTGTGTGAGTTGCAAGAAGGGAAAACAGCATAAACAGTCCCACAAACCAAAGAAAGTAAACTCTGTTGAAATGCCACTTGAACGTTTGCATATGGACCTATTCGGACCTGTCAAGCGTAAGAGTCATTACGGAGAGCTTTACTGTCTGGTGGTTACCGACGATTATTCAAGATTCTCGTGGGTGATGTGCTTGCAACACAAGAATGACACGTTCAACAACTTGAAAGTTCTGTTACCCGTTTGGAAAATCTCTACAATTTGAAGATTAGAAGGATTAGGAGTGACAACGGGACGGAGTTAAAAAATGCACAGATGGATGCTCTTTGTGAAAATAAAGGAATTCATCATGAATATAGTGCTCTGTATACTTCATAACAGAACGGTGTTGCAGAGAGGAAAAACTGGACTCTAATAGAAACGGCACGTACAATGCTTGCGGATTCAAATCTTCCAGTAATGTTCTGGAATGAAGCCATATACGCAGCTTGTCACACATTGAATCGTGTGTTAATAGTAAAGAAGTTTGGTAAAACTTCTTATGAACTGTTGAACAGACGTAAGCCGAATTTGGAGTATCTAAAACCATTTGGGGCACCCTGTACGATGTTGAATCCGATTGAAAAGTTTGGACCGAAAGCTAAAGAGGGATACTTTGTTGGATATGCAACCCTGCTCAAACGGGTATTCAACAAAAGAACTCGACAGGTTGAGGAGTGGGCGAACGTAGAAGTACAACGTTACACCCAGAACGTACAAGGCAGTGGTCCTAACTGGATGTTTGATTACAAAGATTTCTTTGAATCATTCAATCTAGATAACTTGGTTGAAGAGGCTGTTCTAAGACTTTATTACGAGTGTGAAAACGCAGTGACTTCACCGTTGGTGCGTCCGATCACCGTAACTCCTCCAGCAGCTTCTAATGATACCAACGTTCCTGCAGCTGAAGAAGAGGTTTTCCAGGAAGCTTCAACTACTCTTGATACTTCAGAATCAGAAGATGATGAAGAAATCTTCAGTGAAGCTATTCTAGATCATGCAACAGAGGCACCACCAGTGAACCCAAATCCAGATGTTGCTTCATCGTCTAACACGGGTAATGATCTGGATTCAGCGGAAAATTTGACTACTCAGACGGGAGTTTCAGTACCTGATCATCTGGAATCTCGGATTCATCAGATTCACCCCCTCGAGCAAGTTATTGGTGACCCTGGAAGAACTGTCATGACTAGAGGACAACTTCGTAGTGCAAACTCACATGATAATCTTGGCGCTCTAGCTTTATATGCTAAAATTCAAAAATCTGGTTTTCAGAATGATTGGACCTTTGCTTGTTATGTTTCGCAGGTTGAGCCGTGGACTTACAAGGAAGCTCTTTTGGATGATGCTTGGGTTGAGGCAATGCAAGAAGAATTGTTGCAGTTTCAGAAGCTTGGTGTTTGGACACTTACAGATTTACCTCCGGGAAGAAAGAAAATAGGAACCAAATGGGTTTTCAAATGCAAGAAAGATGATAGAGGCGTAATTGTAAGAAACAAAGCTCGGTTGGTCGTTCAAGGTTTTCATCAAGTTGAAGGAATAGACTACAATGAGATCTGTGCACCTGTGGCACGTATAGAAGCTATCCGTATGTTTCTAGCGTTTGCCTCCTACAAGAAATTCAAGGTGTATCAAATGGATGTCAAGAGCGCGTTTTTGTACGGTGTGGTCAAGGAAGAGGTATACGTCAATCAACCTCCAGGCTTTGAAGATCCTATCCACCGGGATAAGGTTTACGTTCTCAACAAAGCACTCTACGGGTTGCACCAGGCTCCACGCCAATGGTATGAGGAGCTAAGCACGTACCTACTTTCCAAAGGATTCAAACGAGGTTTGGTAGACTATATCCTGTTCACCAAAAGAACAGAGGGTGACTTTCTTCTCGTCCAGATATATGTTGACGATATTATTTTTGGATCTACTAACGAACTTTTATGCAGAGAATTTGAAAAAGTATGCAGGAAAAGTTCGAGATGAGTGCAATGGGGGAAATGCAGTTTTTCCTAGGCTTGCAGGTGGATCAAAGACCAACGGGCATCTTTATTCACCAAACTAAATACGTTTCTGAAGTCTTGAGCCGGTTCCAGATGGAAGATTCGAAGCTGATGGATACCCCGATTCAACCTAATCACGGGATTGGAGTTGATGCTAAGGGGGAGCTGACAGATCCTTTCACATACAGAGCAATCGTCGGATCTCTGATGTATCTCACAACATTTAGACCAGATATAATGTTTGCTACATGTCTCTGCGCACGATTCCAATCGAAGCTGAAACAAAGTCACTTAGCAGCTGTCAAGCGAATCCTACGATATCTGAAGGGTTGTCCGTCGAGAGGACTTTGGTACCCTAATGATGATAATTTTGACTTTGTTGCTTTTAGTGATGTAGATTGGGGCGGTTGTGACAAAGACAGCAAATCCACAACGGCTGGATGTCAATTCTTGGAGAGCAGGCTCGTGACCTGGCAATGTAAGAAGCAGACAGCAGTCGTACTATCTACCTGCGAAGCAGAATATGTAGCAGCCTCTAGTTGTTGCTCACAGGTTTTGTGGATACAACAGCAGATGGTTGATTACGGTTTGCAATTTCATAAAACCCCTATTCACTGTGACAACGAAGCCGCAATAGCACTCACTAAAGACACGTTCAATCACTCAAAAGCTAAGCATATCCGAATTAAGTATCACTTTATCCGTGATTGTTATGCCAAAGAGTTGATTGATATGGTCAAAATCCACACTGACTATCAGAGGGCGGATCTTTTTACCAAAGCTTTTGATAAATCAAGATTTGAATATCTTTTAAAAGCTAGTGGTACAAAAGAAAAACAAGACTGATCATCACCTCGGTTTATCACTTTTTGTTATTAGAAATTTTAAGTTTTTACTGTTTTTCAGAAAAATCAAAAACCCAAAAATATGTTTTACATTTTAGGGGGAGTCTTTATTCAGAAAAATAAAAAAAATTGAAAAAATTCAAAAAGCCATAAAAATCAGAAAAACCCAAAATGATTTTCAGGAGGAAAAGAGGAAATGATAGTACATCAGTGGGGATCTGACACATGCTAAAGAATTGAAAAGCAATATGAGGCGTGTGTTGATTTTGTGATGTGCTGGTAGGCTTCGTAGACCTATTACTGCGTGTCTTAGTGATACAAACATAACGAACTACTCGCTAGTGGCTGAACACCTCATGGGCATATGGTCTTAGTACCGTAATTTCGTTTGATAGGGTTGCCAAAATCTGAGGTTTTGGGTCGTTATGTTAATTGTTATCCGTGGTATTCTGATTGATCTTTTGTCATATTAATTTACGGACCTAGATTCAATCAGGATATTTGCTAAAAGTGCTTTAATGCCAAAACCTAAAAGTTACCGAATTGGGGAACTTAATGTATACTAATGATCAAAGATCATTAAATGCATCGTATCAATTCACTGATGAAAATCTGTGATTGATATCAGCCTCAACCTGGTATATATGCACATGTTACTTTGCTGCATTAATTTGCTGACCTTACACCTCTGTGCTATATATTTTGTAATATAACGGATAACATTTGGCACAATCACGCGTTACGATGAAGCTTTGTGCAAATTCCTTAATACGGGAGTATGTCGTGTGCGTGGGAACCATAAACTTGTTAGTATTATACATCTGATTGCGTATCATTTTAAAGCACTGCATAACAGTCTGCATGTGAGCTTATGTGGATAACAATATCAGCAGTTGTCGGATCACACATTGTCTTTAATGATAATAAATGTACAAAAGATCAACGATGTGATCAGATTTCTCAAAAACTGATATGATCCTCTTACTGGAAATCACAAAATATTTACTGCTTTATGTTTACATTTCTGTATTTTACATTCACTTTTTTTTAATATACAAAAACTCAAAAAGATTTTAGGTGTGTTTTAACAAAAATTTCAGAAAAACCAAAATGTTTTACATTTCTGCGTTATTTTTGATAACCGATGGAGATTGATGGTCGTTTTCTGAAACTTGATGAACCAATTTGAGTTTTGTGATTATTAAATGTGAAATGATGAATGTTTGAAGCTTAAAATGTGAGAAAATGATTGAACGGGATTCGATTTTGAGATTCGGTAAATTTTTCAAAATTCCAATTTTTCATTCGTCCCTTCGTTGGGTCGAATGTGGAATTTTTCTTACATTCGAACCTTTGAGTTTGGTCGAATGTGAATGTTCTAGTGTAGTGTTTTACATTCAAACTCTTTATCTACATTCGAGCTTTTCACTAGGGTCGAATGTAGACAAAGCTTCTCATTCGCTCCATTCAAACGGTCGAATGTGGGAGCCTATAAATACCCAAGTCCTCATTCGAACCCTCATTCAAACATTTTCAAATTTTCTGACATAAAGTGAGCTTGTTGCCCTTGTTTCTTTGATCTGATATTATTATTCCCTACTTGTTTCTAATCAATTTCATATAAGTTTTACAGGTATTCATCCAAAAACAAAGCCTGATTATTGATTTTTGTGATCGAACCCTTGAATATGACTGATGCACCATTTTTATAGTGTTTTATACTACATTGATGGTTAGGTTTTAGTTTTAGTTAGTTTTAGGGGGAGAATAACTAAGAATCTAGGTTAATTACACGTTAATTAAGTGTTTTGATCATTCAAACCTGGTGTAACCTAGATTTTACTTGAAAACTAACTAAAACAAAATGTCTAAAACAATTAATGATTTAAAAAGTTTAATCGGCCATAATAGGTGTTAATCAAATGAAAATTACATGTTAAATTGGTCTGTATTGCATTTTAAAATTTTGGTCATATGAACAGGCAGATTCGACCAAAATAAAGAGTCGAATGTGGCCTTAAATGGTCTAATGAGCCTTTATTGGTCGAATGTGGCTTGTTCATAGGGTCGAATGTGAAATGAAGGGTCGAAAGTGAAATTTTGTTTATAAATTTTCACATTCGAACTAAAAAGTCCACATTCGTACTTCTAAAATCTTACATTCGAACCTCGGATGGGTCGAAGGTGGCATTTTTTAATCAAATTTCAATTTTTTCCGTTTCTAATGAATTTCTATGTTTTGTTTTTGCAGAATTCTGAATGGCTGAATCACAAAACACTAAGATACCAGCTGAATCGTCAGGAAAAGTCACTGATAAGCAGAAAGAAGAGGAATTTCCATTCGAAGAAGCCCATAACTGTTGTGCATTTCTTGGCGAAGTAAAGAAACACACAGAATTCTCTGGGATTGTAGACTTTTTGAGGAGAAGCAGAGTTGTTGATGCTTTAGCTACACCAGCAATAATCTACAAAGACCATCAGGTGGATTTCTGAAAAAAAATGCAAAAATGGATTTCTGGGAAGATAGGACAGCAATAGTAAGCAATATTCAGGGGCAGCTTGCTATTGTTACCGAAAGTGATATTCGGGAGGCATTAAGACTGCAAGATGAACCGACAGATCCCAGAAGCTTATCTTGGATTGAACAAAGGTTGTGCTTTCTACGCATGAAGTACAACGGACCGATAACTGATGGAGCATTAAACAAAGGAAAGCTATGTCCGCAGTTTAAATAATTGGCACATGTTATTATACATGTTTTTGGATCCGTTAGTGGTGGTTATGATGTTATGAGGAAGAGCATCAGTTCGTTGATGGTTGCTTTGGTGCTTAACAAGCCGTTTAACGTCTCGGGGATGATCTTGGATCACATGCTTGAACCTTTGAAAGGATTGAAGACGAAGAAGTTTTTGATGTACCCTAGATTTCTTCAGATGATATTTGATATGAAGTATCCTACACTGAAGAAGGATCCTACTCAGATACTCATTCAAAGTCACATGAATCTGAATACATTGGTAAGAATGAAAGAATATAAGGGCAATCCAGATCCTGAGAAGCCGCCACACAAGAACCTGTTTGGACACTTAGTTAATCCAGGTTATAAGGATCCGGGTGAGAACAAAGCTAGACATGCTGACAGTGAATCAGACAACAATGATCCTTTGTTTCCTGTTGATCCAGAAGCAAAAAGAATATGTCAAGTTGTGAATGTTGGTGCTAAAGGTGGAAAAGGGAAGGGCAAAGTAGTGGTGATTGAAGTTGAACAAACAAAGACGCCAACTAAGAGAAAGAAAACCATGGCGAGAAAGGGGGCAAATAAGAAGACAATGTTAAGAGTCTGCTGATTCTGAGGAGACTCAAGAAGATGCTACATGGGATTCAGGTGAAGAGACTGTCAAACAATCCAAGCCCAAGGTTACTGTGGCTGGAGAGTTTGAGAGTTTGAATAAGACTATAGAAGAACAACAAAGAAAAGGTCCCATCGAGTTAGATGAAAGTGATGTAGATCTTTGTTTGGGAGAACAATACTTTGGAGGTTCTCCTGTGGTTGCTGTGAAGCAAAAGAAACCAAAGTATAAGACGATGTCTAAGAAAGACGAAAAAGAGAATCCAAAGAAAAGACGTGCAAAAGAAGTTGAGATATTGATTGCAGGAAAGAAAGTTCCTGATGTTGGCACTTCATCTAAAGTTACTTCTCCAACAACAAAGAAGCAAAAGAAATCTGAGAAAGCAACAACTGAACCAGTTCCTGATTTCATTGTGTCGTTGCAGAATCTGTTGAACATGTTTCAGAAGAAGAAGAAAGTCTCAGAAGCTGAATCATCCACTCCGAAGGTAACTGTTTCGGATGATGTGATGGAGTTAGTAAATAAGAGATTTGATGATATGATGAAAATCGTTAATGCACAATAAGCTGAGATTGAGAAGTTAAAGAAAAATGAAGAAACCATGTTACAGATTGTTGTGTCATCTAAAGCAAATTAGGATGAGTTGGAGGAAAAGATTAAGGTGCTTGAAGAGGAGAAAGAAGAGATTGAAGCACGAAGTAAAGGAAGTACAAGAAGAATTAAGACGATGCAAACTGAGAATCAGAAAATGCGTGAAGAGAATAAAAAGATGAGTAAGTTGTTAGAGAAGTTGTATTCCAAAGCTCCTCAACTCAAAGAAGGTGAAGAGGATGAGGATGAAGAGGAAGAAAAGGTTGACTATGAAGATTTATCGGAAGAAAAAGATGATGATGGATCAGATGATAGTTTGGATGATGATGATGCTGATGGCAAAATAGGTGATAAGAAAGATGATGCTGAGGATAGCAGTAGTTCAGATGATGATGATGATGTTAACAAATTTAGTTATGAAAAGCGAAAGAACAAAAAGGGAGATGCTGGACAATCAAGTTCAAAGAAAAAGTATGGTGAAAATGTTGATGATGACATATTTTGGACCGAAAAGATTAAATCTCTGTCTGCCGATGATAAAGATTTATACAGACAGATGCTGAATAAGAAAGTCTGGACAATAGAGCTGACTGGAAAGTTTCCAGAGATCTTTGCTGCTGATGATATGAGATATGAGTTGGAATATAATGATCCAGATTTAGAAGAAGGGGAAGTGTCAGCTGCTGTGGCTAAGGAGAGTCTAGAAGGAATAGCACAGCAGGTTGGTAAGACACTGGAGGAGATAATGAAAGAACAGGTGATTCCTGACATTCATGAAAAGGATGTTGGAAGTCATTCTGATGAACAATCTTTTGAAAGAGAAGAGATAGAGATTGAGCATATCACACATGAAGAATATCCAGAGTACTACAGAAGCAAAGATAATGAAGTATTCCCAGACTTGAATGAGATAAACCTGAAAGAAGCTGAGTATCGAGCTAAGAAGAAAAGCAATGAATTTGTGAAGAATGTGTTTGAAAATGTAAATCATAAACCAACTGAAGAACATAATGATGGTCTGAAGACATTATTGAAGAATCTGAAAGAACAGGAAGATAAAAGACCAAAGCCAGAAGCACAAGGTGGTTTTTATAAGTATCATAATCAGTTGTTCAAAGGCAGACCCTTGGGATGGAAGTACTTAAGACAACTGAAGTGCATTGGAGTGAAATGGGAGAAAGGAATCCTGTACTTTTACAGATTCCATGATATACAGACTCTACTGTACTGGGCGGTGAGAGATATCTGCAGATTCACCATGTCTGGTGCTTCAGCTAATTGTGATGTTGTAGGTTGGTTTGCTGATAAAATGGCTTGGGAAAGTAGAACGAAGTGGAAGATGTTCAAGCCACAATATCCCAAGAGAAAGGTTCACAAAGAAATTGATCCAAAAACTGGACTGAAGAAGGTGACCTTGAAGTATAAACCTCCGGTTCTTATGAAAAGAATTCCTTTGATGCCGATTCAGCAGCATTTTAGCTTTGAATTCGTTATGTGGTATTATGCTTGGAGGACTGCAGAAGCTGTGATTGTTTTGAAAGACAAGAAGGACACTTACAAGAAGATTCATGTTTTTGATCCGATGTGGATCATTAACTGTACATTTGAAGACATCATCATGCTCTACTACAATCCTATATACTGTGAAGAGAAGGATGCTGATCAAGCAAGAAAGTATCAACAAGTGGTTGGAGTATGTTTTGCTTATGATATCAATTCTGGAAGTAATTTGGAGAAGAAACTTGGTGAACGAGTAAAGATGAACGAAGTGCCGAAAAGATCGACAAAACGAAATCTTGAGCCTGAGATGACGAAAGATCAAAAGAAACAACTCAGAATTAAGCTGATGAACAAGCAGATGGATTATGAGAGACAGCAATCCAAGCAATAGTCGAGGGGGAGTTTGTTGATGCACGATATGCGACTAATGCTTTGGATTGTACATACAAAGTTTTATAGCTGATATCGTGGGGGCGAAAGTGGAAAATCAGAAGGTCGAAGGTGCTATATTATGGTCGAAGGAGGAGACAGACTGGGCGAATGTAGAAGAGAGTTTTGATGTGTGATGATTCGTACTGTTTCAGAGGGCGAAGGTGCACATTCGACCCTATCGAGGGGGCGAATGTGCACCCTATATAAACTCAAAATTTTGTTTTAACTTTAACTTTTGTCATTTTGAGTCTGTGTGTCTGGTCTAGATTCTCTCTCTAGGTTTTGATCTTTCTGAAAGTGATTTATAAACTTGTAAACCTAATTATAAAGATCTTTTATCAAGTTATTAATGAGAATGGATATTAAAAAGGTGAATTCGTGTGTTTGATTCATTTACTATTATTTTGTAACTGATCTAGGGTTTCCGCACCTGGATTAGTAGACTTGTATGATCAACTAACTTGTTTTTGTGAAAACGATCCTCTAAAAACTTCACCACTTCACCACTGATTGGTTTGTTGGACATAGATTTACTCAGGTCCTTAGCAAAATCCTCAATACTTCTCAATTTGCAAAGTTCTGCTGAATGGAGAGCAGTCCTGTCATCCTTTCCATTACACTTCTCCTTAATAATCATATCTACCCGTTGTGCTTTCAATTTCAAATATTCATCAACATTCTTAGGTTTAGGTAGATTCAGATTTGAGAGAGATGAGAAGGATAGCTGTGATGGATCCTCAGTATTGTAGAAGGATTGAATTCCCCATTGATGATGTCAAGTTTAGGGGATACTAAGCAGCCAATGGAGTCATGGTCTTTTTGTGGTAGAAGGATTGGATGAAGATTTGGAAGTGTGTGGTGAGAAGAATGACAATGGAATGGTCGGAATGGGTTCAGATAGTGGTGATGAAATGGGTGCGGGTGTAGTTTCAATGTTCTCATCCTGTACCACAAAGGTGGACTTTCTTTTCCTTTTGTACAGGATGACAAGGGATGATGGTGTTTGTGAAGTCGTGGGTGTGTTAACATCTGTTGGCACTTGTTTAGTACCAACAGATGTTTGGGGTTGTGAAGATGTTATGGGTGATATGGATATGGATAATGCAGTGGTGGTGGTTGTTGTAATAATGAACAGTGGATTGAGAAGCTGAAGCATACCCTGGTTTGTTAGCAGACTTTTGTGGTTGACCCTTTAGAGAACGTGGAACTCCAAATGGATCAAGCTTTGGAAATCTATCTCTGCCACTCTCCCCCTTTTTGGTATCATGAGTTGTGAACTCATCATTATGTTCATCCCTTAGTATTGTTGTGGGGGCAGAGCCAGTGGTCTTCAGCATATGTTCCTTAATGACTTTGATATCTGCTTGGGTATCATTGAACCTAGCATCCACCATGTTTCTTATCATAACCAAGTAAGTTTCATGTGTTTGATCTGCTAGTTTTCGATGAGCTATGATAATTGGATTGACAGATTTCCATAGCTCACTAGCACTGTCTTGGGTGGAGGGTTGACTTTTGGTGCGGGTATCCAAAGTTTGCATCTTGGTCTTGAGATTAGTCTTGATTTTATTTACTGATGACTTAATGGTGTTAACCCCTTCCGTCAATTCCTGGTATCTTAATCCATCACCTAAATGAATAGGATCATCTGAATTCCTACTAGAAGTGGTAGTTGTAACTGGTTCAGTTCTAGGAGGTGAGTCCATTGAAAAGAAACCAGACGCCACTTTGTCTTGGTACTGGGGACTTCCAACTGACTTAGGAGTCACTATAGTGGCATCAGCAGTTGTTGCCTCCAAGGAAGTCTTAGCTATGTAACCACTGTCCTATAGTGAGACAATGGTCTCTACAACAGTAGTGGCTACTTCACTTGGAAAACCTCCTTGAGTTACATGTAACTCAAAGGGTGTGGCCTCCTCTGTTCGTGGGCTAGCCACTTGACTTTTCTCAGGCCCAGCCACTTGTGGCATTATACTCTTAGTGATAGCTGATTGAGAGGAACTATTAGTAGCCTGAGTTTTGTCAATGGCTTCGAACATTGGTTGCATTGTGGGTGGAATAGGAGTGTCATTTGATGGTGAGGGTTGTGGAGTGAGAAGAGAAGCAGCCCTAGGAGAAGGACTTTTGAACATATGTTTAAGTGAATCATATGCTTCTTGATGTGTTTCCCCTTGGCTTACAACATGATCCTTTTGAGAGGATACACGAGGATTTTGGATGGGTTGAGATATTTCCAACTGTTGAGAGGAAGTATCAACAGTGGTTGTTTGTTGCATTTGTGTTACAACAGGGTTTTCCTCTGGTATCTCATCTTCCAAAGTCACCTTTTTTTGTTTTCTTTTTGGTGGGCATAGTGGATGGTAGTTTCTTTTTGGTGATTGCTGGTGTGGGTTTCACAGCACTGGATGTAGTGTCATGATCACAAGAGCAATGGGCTCAACAACAGAGGTTTTGACAACAGTTGTTGTCTTAACACTCTTTGGTTGTGTTTTGTAAACTTTTGCTTTTGAAACTTTTTCTTGGGTGTTAGGACCCAACATTCTTCTAAAAGTTTCTTGTGAAAGACTGTTCATTTGAAGAGCTTCACCTTGTTTAAATTCCTTTTCAGGTTAAACCATTTTTAGGAAAACACTTAAAAGTCTTGGGTATAAAAGAAAAGCATTGTTTGACCCAGACTTGACACCCTTCACATTTGCTACTAATTCTAAAAACAGGCCCTGGTAGATTATAATCAGTTTTTGACAAAATTGCATATCCTGAACTTTAAATGGGATTTCATTAAAAGAAGTAGTTCTAGCAGAGAGGCATATGAGCAAGGTATGAAAGAAAAATTTCATGTCTGGGGGGAAAATATTTTTTGAAAATGGTTGCCCCAGTCATTTGTCGTTCATATCCCCTCTCTTGAACTCAGTGTGTAGTTCGGTTTTTGAGAAAGAATCCTTACCTGCCAAGTCATCCAGTGAGAAGGTTGTGGAAATGGTTTGAGGGGTTATGGTGACATTTGTCTCACCAATTTTGG
The DNA here is from genome assembly GCA_032199755.1 of Ambrosia artemisiifolia. NCBI lineage: Eukaryota > Viridiplantae > Streptophyta > Magnoliopsida > Asterales > Asteraceae > Ambrosia > Ambrosia artemisiifolia. Next base: position 33,466,946 of record CM063526.1, on the reverse strand, counting down.
AGATAATGGTTGTTGGCTTTTTGTCTGTAAGCAGAGTTTCAGCAGTTAACCAGAACTCTTGGAGAGTGTCAATATAGAATAAGGAATCAGCGGTGAGAATAGGCAAGTATTTGGATTTGTTTAAAACGTCAATGATGGAATGGAATAAACAGTTCTCCTCTGTTTTGGACAGATATGACAAATAATTATGTGGCGCTTTTGCTTGAAGATCCATGTTTTGGATCCGATTAAATTTTTTTGATGAAATTAGGTCGAGGGTTTTAGTGTGATGGAAGGCGGTATTCAGAATTTTGAATTCAAAGAGAAAGTTTAACAACTGTTGGGGAAAACATGGTTTTTATAGTCTCAGGGGAAACCGCTGATGTGGGCAAAAGCACTGCTTTTGAGAGTAGACGTGGCAAACATCTGATGAAAGGTTGGAAACTGGTGGATGACAGTTGTTTATAACATTTGATGACTAGTCAACAGATGTTTAAGAAAAAAAGTTGTTTTATCTGAGCAGAGTTTTGAAACAGATTTTTCAACCAACAGTGGTTGTTTTATCTGAACAGACTTTTGAAATAGATTTTTCAACTAAAGCTATTTTTAAGGATGGATTTTGATTTTCTGACAACATTTTAATGTTTTTATTTATGAAAACATTTTTGCTTTTAATCCATGTTTAGCATACCAATCCGAAAGATCATACCTTCAAAGGTAGAGGTGTCTAGTTCCTTTGTCAACACATCTGCCAGCTGATCTTCTGTTGGTACATGGTGCAGAGAAATCAAACCTTTCTCATAGCTGTCTCTCAGAAAATGGTGTCTGATGTCAATGTGCTTTGTAGTTGAATGTGAAACTGGATTTTCGATGATATTTTCAGCTGCTTGACTGTCCAACATAAGTGGGGTCTTTAACGCAGTTATACCAAAATCTAGTGGCTGGTTTTGAAGCCACATGAGTGGGGCTGTACAGCTTGCAGCAGCAATGTATTCAGCCTCTGCTGTTGATGTTGAAACAGCTGCTTGCTTTTTGCTTTGCCAAGAGACCAAGGCATTGCCTAGGAATTGGCACCCTCTTGAAGTGGACTTCCTTGTGGTGTGATAACCAGCAAAATCACTGTCTGAATACCCTGAAAGCTCAATATTTCCATTAGCAGGATACCAGATACCAAGTGTGGGAGCACCTTTTATGTATCTGAATATCCTTTTCACAGCTATAAGATTTGACTTTCTAGTTGATGCCTGGGATCTTGCACAGACGCACGTAGCAAAAACATAATGTCTGGCCTAGATGTAGTGAGGTACAATAAAGACCCAATCATGCATCTATAATGGGTCTGATCAACTAGTTCATCTTTTACCATCAACAGTCAGTAACTTGGTAGTGCTCATGGGTATACTGCATGGTTTACAGTCATTCATTTCTAATTTTGTAAGTAAGTTTTTAACATACTTATTTTGGTGAATAAATGTTCCATTTTGCAGTTGCTTAACTTGGAGACCAAGAAAGCACTGGAGCTCACCCATGGCACTCATTTCAAACTCTTCTGTCATGAGTTTCCTAAACTCTTCACACATTTTGTTACATGTGGACCCAAAAATGATGTCATCCACATATATTTGAACAATCATTAGATCTTTCCCTTTCCATTTTAAAAATAAGGTTTTATCAATTTTACCTCTAGTGAAACCAATGGCCAAGAGAAAGGTGGAAAGAGTTTCATACCAGGCCATTGGTGCTTGTTTAAAGCCATACAAAGCTTTGTTGAGCTTGTAGACATGATCAGGATGGAATGTGTCTTGAAAACCAGGTGGTTGGCACACATAGACTTCCTCCTGAATTTTGCCATAAAGGAATGGACACTTGATGTTCATCTGATACACTTTGATAGTGTGGTTGACAGCAAAGGCTAGGAAAAGTCTGATAGCTTCCAACCTAGCTATAGGAGCAAATGTTTCATCATAATCAATTACTTCTTCTTGTCTAAAGCCTTGAACCACAAGCCTGGCTTTATTATTTACAACAATATCCTTTCATCAGTTTTGTTCTTGAAGACCCACTTTGTGCCAATTGGACATACATCCTTTGGCAGTGGTATGAGTTCCCATACTTGTTGTCTTTTAAACTGTAGGAGCTCTTCTTGCATGGCTTCTACCCAACTATTGTCTTTCAGTGCCTCTTGGTACTTGACAGGTTGTGTGAGAGATAAAAAGCCTGTAAAAAGACATATGTTTACTTCTTGTGAGCACGCCTTCACTGATGTTGCCAATGATCTAGTCTGGTGGATGAGCTCTAAGGTAGATTAAATCTCCTTGATATTGTATGATGGAATTTTGAGGTGAGGGACAGAGGTTTGTGGCATCTGTTGTTGTAATATCTGTTTACACTTTTGTAGTGCCAATAGATGTTTGAAATGGAGGTGGGGGAATGGGACCAAGTGGTGTAAAGGTGGACTGACTTTTGTCAACTGAAGTTGGACTTTTGTCAACAGATGATTGAAAAGTGGATGAACTGGATGAAGCAGTGGTTTGAGGGAAAGACTGGTCAACAGTGGTTGACTCAGCTGTAGTAGAGTTTTGACAGATGTTTAGAACATTTGCTTCCCGTGATGCAGAGTAGACTTTGTAGTGAGATGGAATCACGATGTCAAATCTGTAGTCTTGTTGTGAAGACTGTGGTGTACCAGCACTGTTAGTTTAGCGGTAATATCTTCAAATTTGAATTTATCTAAATCCAACAATTCAGCAGGATTTGCTGGGATTTTTAAGGATGAAAGTTCATTGAACTTTACATTCAGTGTTTCTTCTATTGTCCTAGTCCTTGTGTTAAACACTTTGTAGGCCTTGGCAGTAGAAGGATATCCTATAAAATATCCACAATCTACTTTGGTTATAAATTTTGAAATGGAATCTTTGAGATTTAAAATAAAACATGGGCAGCTAAAGATTTTGAAAAATGAGATCAGTAGTTTTATTTTGAACAAAAGTTCATAAGCAGTATTTTGATGTCTGGGGTTAATCAAAACTCTGTTTTGAACATAACAAGCAGTGTTTACAGTTACTGCCTAAAAGGACAATGGTAAACTAGAATCTGCTAGCATAGTTCTTGCAGCCTCAATAAGGGTTCTATTTTTCCTTTCAACCACCCCATTTTGTTCTGGTGTTCTTGGAATGCTGAACTGCCTCACAATTCCTTTTGACACACAGAAGTCATCCAACTCCTTATTTTTGAACTTTGCTCCATTGTCACTTCTAAAGATTTTAACTGGCAAGTCATATTGCTTTTCAACTTTGGTGACAAAGTCCTTCAAGATACCTGCAGTCTCATCCTTAGAGTGTAAAAAGTAAGTCCATGTAAACCTAGAAAAATCATCAACTATAACAAGACAAAATCTCTTTTCCTTAGACTCGTGATTTTAATTGGGCCAAACAAGTCCATGTGCAACAATTGAAGACACTGAATAGTTTTGGACTCATAATTGGATTTGTAAGAGCTTTTATGCTGTTTACCTTTTAAACAGGAAACACAATGCTCATCACATTTGAATTCTTTTGATGGAAGACCTCTTACAAAGCTTTGTATTGAGAGTGAGTTGATAGTTTGAAGGTTGGTATGACCCATTCGCCTATGCCACAATTCTGTCTCTTTAGATGAAGCAGCAGAAAATAGACAGACATTTGCCATAGGGTTATCCTTCAACATATCAACCACATACACATTGCCACTCCTATGAGCAACAAGTTGTTCTTTGCTCTCAGCTATGATGGTATCAATCTTTTTAACCACCTCTGGCCCAATAATCTTACAAGTTTTCTTAGTGAAGAATGACCCATAGCCTTTGTCACTCATTTGTGAAACACTAAGAAGATTAAATTTAAGATTATCAATAAGATTGACATTTTCAAACTTGAGTCTCCCAGCCTGAACAGTCCCAGAACCCAACTCCTTACCTTTAGAATCATTACCAAAAGATATATTACCCCTTTCATGAGCAAGAAAGTCCAAAAGTAGGGCTCTACATCTTGTCATGTGCCTGGAGACTCCACTGTCTACATACCATAAACTATCTAAGCAAGCAGAAGCTCCCTAAACATCTGTAAAGAATTAGTTTTGGTGAGTGTCCAATGCCAAGTTGGCTTTGGATGGGTTCTCAGACCTTACAGGCTCATGTTTAGGAGAATGATCAGTGGTTTGAACAAGTTTTTGAACCAAGTTCAACAACTGTTGGTGACCATTTGCCAGTGTTTGTATGTCAACACTTGGTGCAACAGATGTTTGACCATTTCCAATCAGATGATAGTAACTATGAGGATGCCTGTTCACTTTTGGTTTTGAAGGCCTTTTTGGCTCTTCATAAACATGTGGCAGACGATGAGAAGGTGGTTGTCCATATCCTCTTGGAAACTTGTTTGAGGGTGGAGCATCTGTTACTTGAAAATCTCTGGGAGCAGAGTTTTCATTAAGATTTTTGACAACAGATGTTTGAACTGGTGCGAAAGTCTGTTTGGACTTTCTTTTTGAAGTACTGACCAATTGACTCATTTGAGTTTTTTACTTTATACTCTTGTATTTTGATATCAAAATTTTTGAGATAAAGACACTCTTGGGTTTTATGATTTTTTTTACCACATATTGAACAGTTTGGTTTAGAATAACACACACCTGTTCCTTTGTTGATGTCATATGCTTTTAAAAGAAAACAGTTTTTAGTAACATGGTTCTTCTTTTCACGAAAATCGCAAAATAAGTGTGAATCCTTTTCTTTCATCTTCCTTTTTTCTTTCTTCTTTTCAAAAGATGTTTGAACATCTGCTGGAAGATCTGTTAAGGGAATGATTTTTGCCCGTGGTGCCTTTTTACTAGTAGGGGTTTTAAAATTGATTGGTTTGAAGTTATCTAGAACATCACACTCATCTGACCAGGTTGGTTTAAACTGATATTTTTCAATTTCAGCAAATGATGAGGAATCTTCAAGTTTTTCAAGAACAATTTTCTTGCCATTAGGTTTAGTGATTTTAATTTCTTGACCCTCTAAATTTGTTGGAATAACCTCAACCTAAGACAGTGACATCTAACAGAAATAGCAACATAAAACATATGCCCTAATACAAACACTGTTACATTGAAAACTCTGATGACTAAACCTCTGACTTGTAAACTACTGATGGCTAAAACTCTATTGCATTGAATCATCTATTGGAGCCTAAGTGTTGTTAACTCCAACAGACCTTGTATCTTCAGTCTTTTGGCTCAACAGACGTTTCTTCATCAGACCTTTGGTAGATAGTGGTTTCTTCCACCAGACTTTGTAAGCAGCAGTTTGTACAGTAGTTGTTAGGGACAACAGTTGTTAGTGTCAACAACCTTTAGGGAGGATTCTTGTATGCAAGATACTGTTTTATTGAGGATTAGATGTTTAGTATGTTTTGGCTTTTCACTTCATCTGTTCTTCTCCGGTTCAGCAGACCCAAAAAGCACAATCCGCCTATTGTCCCAAGACTTCATTTACCAACTATAATAAGCCCATTCTACTTATTTGACACAATATACTATCAAGTCTAACTAAGTGCATTCCGCCTACTAGACTCAAACCACATTAATCGCATTCCGCTTACTCGTCTGATAAATACATTCAGAATTTAGAGCAGACATATCATACATCTATCCATAGCTCAATTAATAGTAATAAGTAACCATCAAGCATAGTTTTTATATATATATATATATATATATATATATATATATATATATATATATATATATATATATATAGCAAAAAATATAACTTAAACCATGCATTAATCAAGACAACCTGATTATCAAATTAAACTCGCAGTACTTTTATACGACATGCATATTAACCTAAAACATTTGAAAACAGTAAAAAGGGAATCATGAATTCTCTTGAAATGCTACAACCGGCACTCAACAAGCTAATTGACTGGAAGGCTCCCCACACAATCAAATTCCTGCTAAATAATAATTCACATCACACTCTAAGCCTATAAGACTCCTATGGTTCCAAACAGGTCAACCGGGTAACATTGAAATCCCTAGAAAGGTGTTGTTCATCAATTACACTCCCTAGTATAAAACCATTTTACCTCAGCCCCCAAATCCTTAATACATTAGCTAATATGTTTGGGAGACAATCTGATGTGAGGTTACACCCATTTCAGTTTAGATATTCACATTACCCAAGCTAGAACCGTACTAAAGGTATAACTAACCAATTCAACCCCTATTAATCCAAAGTTCATTTGTAACAATTCCAAAAGTCATTTTATGATCTTGGACCTGATTTGGTGACTCAAATGATAACCCATCACTTAAATTGTGAAAATCCCTTAAATTTCCAAACCGAAGGCCTTGTTTCTCAAAGTAATGTGTTCTTCATCACTAGAAACATTTGGGATCAGATTTTGGTGGTATGTGCACAATAACAACACGTTGCTTAAAATCGTCTCTTTTCTTACATACCGAAAATCCCGATTTATCATTGTTGAGCAATCAAACTTTTTGACCATGTTAAATCATAAAAAAAATATTACAATAGGTCCTAAATAGGTTTTAAGGGCTGAATTGATCACATAACTGATTAACTAACACATAGAACACAAAACCCCCAAATTTCAAATACTACAAACCCTAGAATTGCATTTCCTTCAATTGACCAACCAAACCTTTCCTAACGGCCACCATATTCATACATAATCTTAAACACATACATTAGGACGGTTTATAAGCAAAACCACCAAAATATTTAATCAAATCGGCCTTCAATTTGTATGAGCCGATTTCAAAACCCTGATCACAAAATCAACCTTTAATCAATTTTTAACCACATTTGATCATGACTTCGCTTAGGGACTTGATAGACTAAGTGTGTAGGATCTTAGAGGCAAAATCCCCAAAAGTCATCCTTCAATTGATGTCCAATTGATATGAGCTGAATTACAAACCCTAATTGCAAAATTCATTCAATAACCGATTTTAAACTCAATAATTAGCCACGCATTTGCATAGGGATTATGAAACTAACCTTGTAGAATGTTATGGAAGCCTTTGTGTGAATTGGATGGTTAAAAAAAGAGAATGGGATGGGGAGACTTGCGCTGTGAGATAGTAGGAATAGAGTAGGGTTTTTTTTAATCTTGTCCAATTTCTTCACAAATGGTCCCTCCACTTTGATTCCTTATGTCTTGATCCCAAAGCTACCCCCATTAAGTTTAGAAAATGCCAAAGAGCCCCCTCAACAAAACCAAAATAGGAAAAGACAAGTGTACAAACTCTATATAACGTATCACGAGTCGGGAATTATGGGTGTTACAAGTCTTCCCCCATTACATTAGGTTTCTCCCATAATCATGTTACAAGGGAAACAAGTGTCTCTATCGAAACGATAAACATTGGTACTCCGCGCCTCGCTATGAACTGGTGAATCAACAAATCCGCTAGCGGTCAGAACTAAAGGTCTCTTGTATCGGCAATAAGTGAGCATATTTGCTGGGACGGTCGAGCATCGGCCTAGGTAATAAAGAGTGAATTTCCTACTGCAACCTCAACCTCAACCTCGAGTAAATGTCTAGTATCCTTGGGGCCTTATCTAACCCACGACAAAAGGTGGTAAGTATAAAGCTCATACTAGTCCCCAAATCAAACAAAACAGAGGCTCGAAAGCCATTAACCATAAGGTATCAGAAACAGTATCACATAAGGATTAAAGGAAAGACATAAAAGAATCGATTAAAATAGATACAGTATTGTATACCTGACACTATTTTCATCTCCTCCCATGCTTCCTTCCCTATAGACTTGTCAGAAAAGTGTCATGTGCCCTTACATTTATAACATACTAGAGTCGGACACTTATAGTGGGGATAACCCATCTTCTTACAACAGAAACAAGTACAGAACCCTGTTTACACTCCCATGAATGCATCTTCCCACACTTAGCACACTGCTTATTATCCCCATTACTACCCCCAGTATCATTACCTTCGGTCTTCACCTTCTTGGAAGCAGGCCCCGTAATGTCCGCCCCGTTCCGCTTTCCATTAGAGCTGCGGTTCTAGTTCCAACTCTTCTTTTGATCCGCGATACGCTTAATATTCATCTGCTCACACAAAGTACCACTCATGGCTACCACTTGTCGAAATGAGTCCATGCTAGTAGTCACAACACCTCGGCATATCTCCAATGGTAATCTCTGAACGTACCTTTTGATCCTCTTTGCTTCTGGTGTAACTATATCTGGGAATAGGTAAGCCAACTCGTTAAACTTGGACGTGTATTCTGTGTGGGAAAGATTCCCGGCTTCAAGGTTGACAAATTTTCTCTCCAACTTATCCAACTCATGAGTTGGATCGAAATGCTCAACAGCTAGCTTCTTCAACTCATTCAAACCCATCCTCTTAACTGCTCTGTTTCCGATTGCCTGTGTCAAGTTATCCCACCAACATAAGGCTTCAGATACAAAAGAGAGGGCCGTAAAAATCACCTTGTCCTCTTCCCGACATTTACTTATTTGCAACACAAGCCCCATTTCATGTATCCACTGATGGGTCACTGAAACATCTTTATTACCATCAAATGGAGATGGGTCACACTTTTTGAAATCCCCATAAGTGCAACCTCGAGTGACAACCCGATTAATTCGAACTCGATACCCATCACTAGAATAAATAGGTTCGGGGTCCCGGCGTCCCCTTCCAGCTCCCCGCCTGGCATCCCTGACAGTCTTAGTCACGGCTTTAACAACTTCATCAATAATCGCATGCATACTACTGTACAAAACGTGGTACACTTCATCTGCGATCACATCTCTATTGCCTGGTCCCAACACATCATGGTCATTGATATTCTACTTGAGCGTGCCTTCCCGCTCCGAAACGGGTTCTGGAGGGGTCTGGAGTGCGGCCACCCCGCGACCACCTACGCGACTACCACCACGACCACTACCATGACCACCATCACGACCTTGAGCACGACCACCCCTAGATGCCCGTGTTTTAGCCATACCAAACCTTGAAGACAAAACCGTCACATGATCAGTCACAAGGCATATTTAGCTGTTCACTTTACTTTAGTCATCTTAAACACAACAAGTTACGGTCACATTAAGAGTTTTGCCTACACACTAGTATTTGATAATCACAAATACACATAGTATTTATTTATTAAACTTTCAAAATTACCTCTTGGCGTGTAGCCTCAGCATTTGACATATTTTAGTATCAGATCGGTCCCATACCAAATTTGAGTTCGAGCACAAAATGCCCGAATCCCTCGATCTATTGCTCTGATACCACCTTGAAAGACCCCCAAAAGCCGGTGTCAAACAGTTGGCATTCAAAGACTAATTTTTTTTAAATACTCAAAGAATTCTTATTTATTTCAGAAAATATGCATCAGAATGTCAAAATAAGTTTTTTAAGTTTTCCAAACATGGAATTCCCAAAATGCGTCAAAACATATTTATAAAACAAAATGAAATCTTAGAAATGATACAAATAAACGTTCAAGCGAAAGCACATAGACGTCTTCTTATTCAAAATGTCAACTGCAACTAAGTAGCTCCACTGCATGCCAAGCCGTCCCTTTTATTCTTCAACCAACCTGAAATCAATCTAATATGCACACAAAGTCAGACGAGCTGAGCGAATTCAAGTTTCATAAATTTATGAGAACAAGTAAATTGTCTAAATAAGAACTTAACTAAATACTTCAACCTCAGAGTTAACAATAAGCGCAATCCTCCTAGTTGTTACCCAAAGCAACAATCCTAGTTTAGGATAAGCGAAATCCACGTATTGTCCTAAGACTTAAATTACCAACTATAATAAGCGTGTTCCGCCTATTTGACACAGCTTATTATCAATTCTAACTAAGCGTATTCTGCCAACTAGACTCAAACCACATTAAGCGCATTCCGATTATTCGTCTCATAACTACATTCAGAATTTAGAGTAGACATATCATACATCTATCCATAGCTCAAATAGTGGTAATAAGAAACCATCAAGCATAGTTTATATATATATATATATATATATATATATATATATATATATATATATATATATATATATATATATATATATAGGGAAAGGGTAAAACGAGAACCGTACTTTCGTAAAAGAACTAAAGAACTCACTTTATAACCACAAAATTATTTTAATTAAAAAAGAATATGTGGTTATAAATTAAAGGGGGATTAAAATATTCAAGGGAATATTCCCTTTTTGAAAAAGTCAACAGTGGTGGCTGAAAATTTTTACACCAGTGTAAAACAATTATAAATTTTTTTTTTCATTTTTTTTACTGTGGTGTTACCCATTTTTACATCGGTGTGTAATTTTTTTTTTAAAAAAAATCACTTTTTACGTCTAGATTCTTACGGTTCTTTCACGAAAGCTAGGTTCTCATTGGAACATAATCCTATATATATATAGGATTAGGATCAATTGAAAACCACCCTTTCGTGAAAGAACCGTAAGAACCCTGACGTAAAATGTGAATTAAAATTTTTTTTCCCACCGGTGTAAAAATGGGTGACCCCAACGTAAAAAAAATAATTTTACAGTGGTGTAAAGGCCTGGGCCCACCTTGTTTTGTCTTATTAGAAAATGAAATATTCCCTTTTATATTTTATTCAACTTTAATTTTCAACCACAAATCCTTTTTTTATTAAAATAAGTTTGTGGTTATAAAGTGAGTTCCGTAGTTCTTTCACGAAATTGTGGTTCTCATTTTACCCAAACCCTATATATATATATATATATATAACTTAAACTATGCATTCATAAAGAAAAAACCTGATCATCAAATAAAACTTCAGCACTTTTACATGACATGCATATTAGCCCAAAACGTTTAAAAACAGCAAAAATGGCATCATGAATTCACCTGAAATGCGGGAACATGTACTCAACAAGCTAGTTTACTGGGTGGCTACCCACACAATACATCACACTCTAAGCCTATAAGAGTCCTATTGTTCCAAAATGGTCAACCGGGTAACCTTGAAATCCCTAGAAAGGGAGATTCATCAATTACACTCCCTACTTTAAAACCATTTTACCTCATCCTCCAAACATTATTTATATCCTTAAAAAATTAGCTAATTTGTTTGGGAGGCAATCGGGTGTGAGGCTACACCCATTTCGGTTTAGATATTCACATTGCCTGAGCTATAACCGTACCAAAGGTGTAACTAACCAACTCATCCCCTATTAATCCAAAAGTCATTTTAAAGATCTAGAACCTGATTTGGTGACTCAAATGATGACCCATCACCTAAATCAAGAAAATTCCAAAAATTGGCAAACGAAGGCCGTGTTTCGCAAAGTAATGTGTTCTTCACCCAATTCATACCGAAAAAAAACCCGATTTATCATTGTTGAGCAATCAAAATTCTTGACCATGTTAAATTAAAAAACATATTACAACAGGTTCTAAATATGGTTTAAATGCTTAATTGATCACCTAATTGATTAACTAACACATAGACCACAAAACCCCTAAATTTGGAATATTATAAACCCTAGAATCGCATTTCCTTCAATTGACCAACCAAACCTATCTCAACGTTCACCATATTCATATATAATCTTAACCACATACCTTAGTATGGTTTACAAGCAAAACCCCCAAAAGATTTAATCAAGTCAGCCTTTAATTAGTATGAGCGCATTTCAAAACCCTAATCACAAAATCAACCTTTAATTGATTTTTAACATCACAATTGATCGTGAATTTGCTTAGAGACTTAATAGAATAACCTTGTAGGATGAATTTGAGGCGAAACACCCAAAATTTACCCTTTAATTGAAGTCCAATTGATTAGAGCAGAATTACAAACCCTAATTGCAAAATTTGTTCAATGACCGATTTTAAACTCATAAATTAGCCACTAGGATTATGAAACTAAGCTTGTAGAATGTCGTGGAAGCCCTTGTGTAGATTGGATGGTTCAAAAAAATAGAATGGGGTGGGGAGACTTGCGTCGTGATATAGGAGGAAGGAGAAGGGAGTAGGGTTTTTTTTTAATCTTATCCAATTTCTTCACAAATGGTCCCTCCACTTTGATTCCCTGTGTCTTGTTCCAAAAGCTACCTCCATTAAGTTTGGAAAATGCAAAAAAGCCCCCTCAACAAAATCGAAATAGGAAAAGACAAGTGTACAAACTCAACAAAATGAATGGGAGTTGTAGGAGTAGATATACCATTGAGATTTTCAAGTGGCATATAATTCAAAAGCGAATTCGTATCATGAGTCACATAGACTGGGCAAGTATGAACGAGAGAAGTGGCACATGTGGCCATGGACACGAGGCGTTGCTACAATGGTAGAGTGACTTGAATGGGCACACACCTTATCAAGTTAAGGCTTGATTAGGAGGGTATAAGGCACATCACAAATTGGAAATCACAAAAGGTCATCTTAACAAGGATGAGAAATTGTTATAAACCGTATATCCAATAGTTTGACCATCAAAATCATTCTTTGTTGACCCTAGCATGTTAGTATGCATACATTACAAGAGAATGAGTCAAGTAACTGGATGGTAAGTTTAAGAAGTCTTAGACATCTTCCAAATCCAAGTGTTGGCTTGCTGGGTCTTAAAGAGTCAAAAGATCATATTATTAACTAACAGTGGGGAATTGGATGTTAAAACTGGTTGAATGGTGTTTTCAAAGTGATTGGACATGATAAAATATGGGGCAAGTTGGTCTCATATAAATGCCTTAGAATCTACAAGTTATCGCGGGTCAAACGAGGAATATGAGGTTCGTGTAAATAAGTGAAACGGGGCAAGTTAGCAAGTACAAACCGTTACCTACGATTCTAAACCGTAGGCTATGGCCTTCATATTTTCTTTAAAAAGGCAAGCCGTAGCGTACCATCCTTCGACCGTAGGCTATGGCGGGAATTAAAATGTTAAACTTTTATCCATTTTACTTGGGATTTGTCTCGCTTATTAAGGCTTAATGGGTTATTCTTGTATGATCAACCCTAGGTATGACTTCGCCAAGCTCGGATGATGATCAAGCAACGTCTTAAAGAACCAAAGGAAATCTCGTTAACGCTTCCGCAATTCAATCTTTTGGGTTCAAGGTTTAGTGACTCAAATGTTATTAACCCTAAATGTCTTGTACAAGTATAAGTATGTTTGACTAATTTAAAGCACTTTGTCCTATGTAATCAATATCCATAACTAAAATACGTGTTTGAACCTTAATTTACATGAATTTTTTGTATTTACGGGATGGGTCTTACCAATAGCATAGATTTTAATCTAAGTACTGTGTATCATATCCAAAAGGACACATTTTCCCTTGCTCAACTCTTCGTAACATAGCTAATTGAGTTTTAAAAAGAAAAGTAAAATAGAGGGGTTCGTAAAACCTAGCTTTTATGTTTTGAGAAAGATTTTATTAAAAAGATAAACAGATAAAATAGTTGGTTATTAATTTGCAAATCTTAGGTACTCGTTAAGTTAGTAGACTAATTATATTAATAGCAGTAGTAAGTTTAATTATTTATATTTAAAACTGGTTTGAACTGTCCCTTCAGAGTAGGAAATGGAAAAAAATAAAAAATGGGTTATGTTCTGGCAACTAGATGGGTCACGGGCAGTGCACGTGCATGAGTCCCCATGAAGGTGTCTTAGGAACTTCCCAAACCATCGCAAAACCGCTCATTTAAACACTAGTTTTCTAGTATGTCTTCTTAAATTTGATTAGAGGAGAGCTCCAGCAAGGATTACTTCTTCCTCCCTTGACTCTTATTTTCCATACCGAAGGATTAGTTTCAGCGAGAAATCCTTAAAGTAGTAAATGGGATAGTACTTGCTTTATTACAATCGTATTTACTGTGAGGAGAAAGTTATAGAGCAAGCGATGAAGTATCATAGAGTTGTGTGCTTTTGTTTTGCTTGGGATGTCAATGCAGGGTCTGATTTTGAGAAAAAGCTGGGAAAATATGTGAAAGTGCGTGAATTGAAGAAAAGTTCAACGAAACGTCAACTAGAACCGGAGATGAGCAAACAGCAAAAGAAGATTCTCCGAATCAAACTATTGAACAAGACGATGGATCAAGAAAGACTACAATCCAAGCAATAGTGAAGGGGGAGTTTGTAAGTGCACGGAATGTGACTTATTGCTTTTGGATTGTCATTATAGTGTTTTTGGTAGCTTTATGGTGAAGATAATACCCATTCGACCTATCGATGGGTCGAATGAGTCTTTGGAAGGTCGAAGGAAGCTGTTATTGAAGATCTGTTTGATTCGAGCTGATATGAAGGTCGAAGGTGTTCATTCGACCTAGTCGTGGGGTCGAATGTGCAGTAGTATAAATACCTTAAGTTTTATTTTGTTGATAATAGTTGCTCATTTTGAGAAGAGTCTTGTGTGTGTTCTCTCTCTAGGTTCTGGAAAGTTCTGTATTTGTCATATTTCATTGTAAAGACTATCTAAAAAGATTAATCAACATGTTTATGAATGAAATGTTTATTGTTTATTGAAAAGGATTTGATTGTGTTCTGATTTGATCTTTATCATATTGCATACGATCTAGGGTTTCCGCACCTGGATTGTTCCATTTGTATGATCATCTAGTCATTTTCTTTAAAACCGATCCTTTACAGAACTCCGGTCCACGATTTGAATTCCAACGAACCTTAACAATGCGGATTTTACTCCGACGAAGGCTACGAATCTTATAATCAACAATCTCAGCCGGTTCCTCTATAATACGCAGACGATCATCAACCTTGATCTCTTCGAGAGGAACAACCTGAGATTCATCAGCCAAACACTTCTTAAGATTAGAAACACGGAAGACATTATGAACACTACTGAGTTCAGCTGGCAGGCCAAGCCTGTATGCCACCGGTCCAGTCCGTTCCAGAATTGCGAACGGTCCTACATACCGAGGATTCAACTTGCCACCTTTTCCAAAGCGTATGACGCCCTTCCATGGAGATACTTTCAATAAAACCTTGTCGTCAACCTAGAATTCCAAAGGTTTGCGACGACGCTCGACATTGCTCTTCTGACTATCCCGAGCTTAAAACACGCCAAATTTTTTTTTATAAAACTTTCACCTTTATATATATCAAAGTCGGTCCCAGTTCACATCCAAAATTAGTCGCTGAAGCGACTTTTTATATTATAATATATCATTTACAAACAACTGTTTCCAAAAGAGATTACACAAGTACTAATTATACAAAGGTGATTTTTCTGTATTCGATCTGATCCTAGTCTCTAGTCCTCGTCCACTTTCTTTCCTGAAAGTATACATGAATATCATATTAGCCATAGCTAAGTAAGTACACATGACGGGTCTTTAATATATTTTCAAATAACACCAATCCCCCTTTTTTATCCTCCAAAACCACTGGTCCCATCTTTATATTCTGAGACCACTCGTCTCTATTTTATTTCTTGAGACCACCGGTCTCTATTTTATCTCTTGAGACCACCGGTCTCTATTTTATCTCTTGAGACCACCGGTCTCTATTTTATTTCCCGAGACCACCGGTCTCTACTTTATTGTCCAAGACCACCGGTCTCTATTTTATTGCCTGAGACCACCGGTCTCTAGTCTACTTTATGAGACCACCGGTCTCTAAACTCATTTTTCTATATATTTGTTTCAAATATATATCAAACATGTAGTAATATAAACTACTCAATTCTTATATTACCACTAACAACTATATTTACTTTTAAGACATTGGCCTCTATTTGTTTCAAACTAGTATCAAACACACAATGATATAATTACTGAATCATAAATCATAATTAGTAATCATGTACACTCTTAAGGGATTGTGTACTTACCTCTTAAGCTTCTCAACAATAGAAAACGAAACCCGAGGTCGTTCCAACTAGGAAAGCTCAATCAAGGGTCATGGGATAATGGAATGTCGCAAGCACATGAGGTACATGGGGGACAAGAAAATGGAATCTTGAAAGCTCCTAAAAAATGGTGCAGGCGTAAGAGGAGTCAAATGACTGAAGGGGATAAGGTGATTCAGACGGTGGGGAATGCAGAGGGTATGGATGTCGGGTGATCCTAAGAAGATAAATTGGGGGGTATGGAATAAGGGTAGAAAATATACAATGTAATAGTTGTATATTTAGGGTGGTTTATCAGGTGTCTTACATTGTGTTAGTTTCTCACTTGTACAATGTATGTTTATTTTGGATGATGAATATAGTAATTTGCCGTTAAAAAAAAACTTAGCTTAATTAGATCCATCTCTTGTCTCACCCATGTAAGATACTACCGTTTTTTTCCCCAATTGTTTGGTGCATGTTATAAAAAGAATCATATACCCACTTAATTTAAACCAGGTGTCACACATATGTGTATACGATGGTATATAACAATAACCGTGGCATTATTTTCTTTTGATACATGGCACATGATGACACCTATTTTTATTATTAATTATTATTATGTTAAATTATAATAGATAGCACTGCTAGCTCGTTTAAGTATCTAATGTGTTAGTTCGTGATCTAACTTATTACATTACTTGTTTAATAATATTTGGCATATAGGTTCTAAATATTTTATTTCATTCACAAAACAGGATGTTACAACTCTCCCCCCCCCCCCCCTCCCCCCATTTACGTTTCGTCCCCGAAACCTGTTCATACCTTAAATAATTCGGGGTAATATTTTCTCATTTCGTCTTCAGCTTCCCATGTGGTGTCAGAACCACGCTGATGTTTCCACTGTATTTTCACTTGGCTTATTCTTTTATTCCGAAGTTGCTTAACTTTATGATCAAGAATCGCCACCCGGCTTTTCCAAGTAGTTAAGCTTATTATTCACTTCAATGTCGTCCAATGGCACATATGCCGTTTCATCAGCCAAGCATTTTCGTAAATACGATACATGAAACGTGTTATGGACACCATTTAATTCTTCTGGTAATTCTAAACGGTATGCAACTTGCCCCACACAAGGAATAATTTTAAACGGACCAATAAATCGTGGACTCAACTTTCCACGTTTACAGAAACGGATCACACCTTTCCATGGAGAAACTTTCAACATGACATAATCTCCTACCTGGAATTCAATTGGACGTCTACGTTTATCAGCATACGATTTCTGTCGATCTTGAGCATATTTCAAATATGCTCTAATTTGATCAATCTTTTCATTAGTTACTTTTACAATTTCTTTGTTAGCAAGTAATCTTTGACCGACCTCTCCCTAACACACAGGAGTACGACACTTTCTACCATAAAGCATTTCAAATGGGGGCATCCCAATGCTTGAATGGTAACTATTATTATAAGAGAACTCCACCAGGGGTAAATACCTATCCCAACTACCACCAAAATCAATAATACAAGCACGCAACATATCTTCGAGAGTTTGAATTGTTCTCTCACTTTGCCCATCTATTTGTGGGTGATATGCCGTACTGATTAACAACTTAGTTCCCATTTCTTCCTGAAATTGTCTCCAAAATCTTGAGGTAAAACAAGTGTCTCTATCAGATACAATAGATACTGGCACCCCATGCCTTGACACTACCTCATTGGTATACACTTCTGCCATTCGTTCTGACGAATAATTTTCACGAATGGGTATAAAGTGAGCACTTTTTGTTAAACGATCGACAATTACCCATATCGCGTCATAAACTTTGGCTGTTTTGGGGAGTTTCGTCACCAAGTCCATTGTAATGTGTTCCCATTTCCATAATGGAATTTCTAGCGGTTGCATTTTTTCATATGGTTTTTGATGTTCAGCCTTGACTTGTAAACAAGTCAAACACCTCTCCACATACTTAATAATATCTCTTTTCATGCCAGGCCACCAATACTCCCTCTTTAGATCATTATACATTTTTGTCGTACCTGGATGAATTGAGTATCTAGATTTATGCGCCTCATCCAAAATCATTGTTTTAATCTTACACGTCCAAGGAATCAAAATTCGTCCAAAACGAACTTTAATTCCTTTATCATTCTCTTCTAATTGATGGATTTGCCCGATGATTCTTTCACGCCTTAGATTCTCATCCTTCAACGCTTCTGTTTGCGCAGTTTTAATTTGATCAAATAAGTCTGAATTTATAATTAGTTGATATGACTTCACTTTGATTGGAGCGTAATTCCCCTTCCGATTTAAGGCATCTGCCACAACATTAGCCTTACCCGGATGATAAAGTATTTCACAGTCATAATCTTTTACGAGCTCCAACCATCGTCGTTGCCTCATATATAATTCTTTCTGATCAATGAAATACTTTAGACTTTTATGATCAGTGTAGATAGTGCACTTTGTTCCATATAAATAATGCCTCCAAATCTTTAGCGCAAATACTACTGCCGCTAGCTCTAGATCATGGGTCGGGTAGTTCGCTTCATGTGACTTCAACTGTCGTGAGGCATAGGCTATTACCTTCCCTCTTTGCATAAGAACACAACCCAATCCAAAACTTGAGGCATCAGAATAGACTACAAAATCTTCTGCCCCTTCTGGCAGAGCCAATACCGGAGCTTTTGTCAACTTTTCCTTTAACAGTTCAAATGACTCTTCTTGCTCTGACTTCCATTCAAATTTTGAATTCTTACGAGTTAGCTTAGTCAACGGAGCAGCTATCTTTGAGAAATCTTGAATGAACCATCGATAATAACCCGCTAAACCCAAAAAGCTTCTGACTTCAGTGGGAGTTTTAGGAGCTGACCACCGCATAATAGTCTCTATTGTACCAGGATCTACTAGAATACCTTGTGCATTCACCACGTGGCCCAAAAATTGTACTTTCCGAAGCCAAAATTCACATTTAGAAAATTTTGCATACAACTTCTCTTTTCTTAAAGTGGCAAGAACCTCACGAAGATGTTGGGCATGATCTTCTTCAGTTCGAGAATAGATAAGGATATCATCAATGAAGACGATAACAAAACGGTCTACCATAGGCTTACATATCCGATTCATGAGATCCATGAAAACCGCTAGACTATTCGTTAAACCAAATGGCATCACCACAAATTCATAATGCCCATATCGAGTACGGAAAGCCGTTTTAGGTATATCCTCTTCTCGTACCTTTACTTGATGATATCCGGACCTTAGATCGATCTTTGAGAACCAGCTAGCACCATGTAGTTGATCAAAAAGATCATCAATTCTAGGTAGAGGGTACCTATTCTTAATGGTTAACTTATTTAATTCACGGTAATCAATACACATCCGCATGCTACCGTCTTTCTTTTTGACAAAAAGGATAGGTGCTCCCCAAGGTGAAACACTTAGGCGAATAAAACCTCGATCCAGTAGGTCTTGGAGTTGGGACATCAAATCTTTCATTTCATTTGGTGCCAACCGATACGGAGACTTGGCCACTGGTTTAGCCCTAGGAACTAGATCAATTTTGAATTCTACTTCTCTTTCAGGTGGAACGCCTGGTAACTCATTAGGGAAAACATCAGGGAATTCATTAACTACGGGGACTTGAACAAGTTCCTTCCCTTTGGTTTCTTTATCAGTCACATAGGCTAAAAACGCTTGATGACCATGCCTTAAGTAACTCTTGGCCTTCGCCATTGAACAGACAATAATGTTGCTCTTTCTTTCTCCATAGATACACACTTGCTCTCCAGTTGGTGACATAAATTGGACAATCTTTTGATTGCAAACTATCGACGCGTGCTGTTGGGAAAACCAATCCATCCCAATAATTACATCGAATTCACGTAGTGCAATGGGAATTAAGTCGATAGAATATTCTTCTCGTTGAATATTTATCTTACACTTTTGACAAACTTCGGATACGACAAAACTCTTATCGCTAGCAACCTCAACTTCTAAGGCATTTACTAATTTACTTCTAGCAAAGGATTTATGGTAAGCAAAATTTATGGATACGAAGGATCTACTAGCTCCAGTATCAAACAAAACATAAGCAGGGAGAGAATTGACTAGAAAGGTACCTGTCACAACATCAGGTGCAACCTTCGCTTCTTCTACAGTAATTTGAAAAGCCCTGTCCCGTGGCATTGGATCTTCCCTCCTCTTCAAATTCTCTGTTGTTCTAGATCCTTCGACGACCTTCCCATCCCTTGCTCTTAGATCTGGGCAATTGCTCTTAATGTGCCCCGGCTTATAGCAATTAAAGCATAAATTAACCGTACTAGGGCATTGGGATGTCGCATGCCCGATCTTTCCACACTTGTAACAAGCTGAATTCTTATAACGACATTCCCCTGAATGTCCTTTACCACATATGCCACAATTACGTATTTCATTCCTTGACCCCATCTTCGCCATCTTTCCAGAATTCTTTGGCTTCTTTGATGGTGCAGCCACTACTGGGGTCTCGGCCTTTCGTTTCTCGCCATTCTCCATCTGCCTCTTTATCTCCATTTCTCTTTCACGAGCCCAATTAATAAGCTCAGATAACTTTTCACACTTTGAAGGAGATACAAACTTCCTTATTTCTGCCTTCAAAATCAGATGGTAGCGATTTAACCACATACGTTCTGTGGCTACCAATGAAGGACAAAATATGGCTTTATCGAAAAATTCTGCTGTGATTTCATCTACAGTCTGGTGCGTTTGATGCATGTGGAGGAATTCTTCAGCAATTCGATCCATAGCCGATTGTGGACTAAAATATTCCAAGAATATCACCTTGAACTCACTCCACGTCATTTTTCGTATGACCTCTTTACCCTTTTCCACTTCAACCATATCCCACCAGTCCTTTGCCCTCTCACAGAGTTGGCTTGTAGCAAAGATTACCTCGTCACTTTTATCACAGTGACTTCTATCAAATATACTTTCCATCTCGGTGATCCATCTGTAACTAATCAGTGGATCTATTTAACCTTTGAACTCCAAAGGCTTACATGCCATAAAATCTTTATAAATACACCGGTACTCTTCTTTTCCTTTATTTGGTTCATCATGGGGATTCTCTTTCTCGGGGGTACGTTGTTCGTGAGGACTTTTAAATTTAAATAATTCATCTTGAATCAAATTCCTCACCGAATTTTGCATTTCTGCAAGAAGAAACGGAATATGGATTGAAACGCCTTCCCCAATTCAATCGCTATTTGATCCCTTATCCTTTCAGACAAAGGAGTTGTCTCACGTTCACATCTTGTAGAGGACTCCGCTCTTTCTTTGTTACTATCAGACTTTTCGTCACCAGAGTGGTAACTTTGCTCTTCTTTACTAGCCATAGTTTATACTGCAATATTGGCTCTTATTAGTGTGCGTTTTACCCTATGGCATAGCTAGGGTTTGCTTATATACATACATGTATTTCCATGCACACTTATATTCATTCTTATCCTACATGTTACATACACGTATACAGATTTATGCATATTTTTCTCCTTCCTCATACTCCTTGTTATTATCTAATACCCACATGATCATTACAAGAACACACTAGCACCATATGTATAACATTACATTGGCCAGGTGTAATCTTATACATACGAAACCTATGTTTTCTTACAATTATCATATCGTATTTCAAATAACAAGTTTCGGTCCATTACATTATCCATAACCCTCTTTTTATATTGGTTTCTTATAATGAAACCTTTAAAATATTCCCCTTTTTGTACTTAGACAAGCCTTGGACCATCTTCAGATCGAATTTCACCTTTGTTTATCCAGAGCACTAGAAGTTTGAGTTTAAGTATCCGTACTGAACACTCAAATCTCTCAAACCAGTGCTCTGATACCAACTTGAAACACGCCAAATTTTTTTTTTATAAAACTTTCACCTTTATATATATCAGAGTCGGTCCCAGTTCACATCCAAAATTAGTCGCTCAAGCGACATTTTATATTATAATATATCCTTTACAAACAACTGTTTCCAAAAGAAATTACACAAGTACTAATTATACAAAGGTGATTTTTCTGTATTCGATCCGATCCTGGTCTCTAGTCTTCGTCCACTTTCTTTCCTGAAAATATACATGAATATCATATTAGCCATAGCTAAGTAAGTACACATGACGGGTCTTTAATATATTTTCAAATAACACCAATCCCCCTTTTTATCCTCTGAGACCACTGGTCCCCATCTTTATATTCTGAGACCACTCGTCTCTATTTTATTTCTTGAGACCACCGGTCTCTATTTTATTTCCTGAGACCACCGGTCTCTCCTTTATTTTCCAAGACCACCGGTCTCTATTTTATTGCCTGAGACCACCGGTCTCTAGTCTACTTTATGAGACCACCGGTCTCTAAACTCATTTTTCTATATATTTGTTTCAAATATATATCAAACTTGTAGTAATATAAACTGCCCAATTCTTATATTACCACTAACAACCATATATACTTTTAAGACCACTGGTCTCTATTTGTTTTAAACTAGTATTAAACACACAATGATATAATTACTAAATCATAATTAGTATCATGTATACTCTTAAAGGATTATGTACTTACCTCTTAAGCTTCGTAACAATACAAAACGAAACCCGAGGTCGTTGCTTGTCAACCACACCCGCCGATAACATAGATTAATTAGATCTATCTCTTGTCTCACCCATGTAAGATACTACCGTTTTTTTTTCTCCAATTGTTTGATGCATATTATAAAAAGAATCATATACCCACTTAATTTAAACCAGGTGTCACACATATGTGTATACGATGGCATATAACAATAACCGTGGCATTATTTTCTTTTGATACATGGCACATGATGACATCTATTATTATTATTATTATTATTATTATTATTATTATTATTATTATTATTATTATTATTATTATTATTATTATTATTATTATTATAATAGATAGCACCGCTGACTCGTTTAAGCATCTAATGTGTTAGTATCATGTATACTCTTAAAGGATTATGTACTTACCTCTTAAGCTTCGTAACAATACAAAACGAAACCCGAGGTCGTTGCTTGTCAACCACACCCGCCGATAACATAGATTAATTAGATCTATCTCTTGTCTCACCCATGTAAGATACTACCGTTTTTTTTTCTCCAATTGTTTGATGCATATTATAAAAAGAATCATATACCCACTTAATTTAAACCAGGTGTCACACATATGTGTATACGATGGCATATAACAATAACCGTGGCATTATTTTCTTTTGATACATGGCACATGATGACATCTATTATTATTATTATTATTATTATTATTATTATTATTATTATTATTATTATTATTATTGTTATTATTATTATTATTATAATAGATAGCACCGCTGACTCGTTTAAGCATCTAATGTGTTAGTCCGTGATCTAACTTATTACATTATTCGTTTAATAATATTTGGCATATAGGTTCCAAATATTTTATTTTCATTCACAAAACAGGATGTTACAGAGCTGCTGCCATACGTTACGAATTCGTACGATCTTCTCGGAAGTCTCGTACACAAGTTCCGGACCGATGAGTTGACTCTCCCCCACCTCAGCCCAATAAAGAGGGGATCGGCATTTCCGTCCGTAAAGAGCCTCAAACGAAGCTGCCTTGATGCTAGAATGGTAGGTATTGTTGTTAGAGAATTCCACCAACAGTAGATGACTCTCCCAACCCTTGCTAAAATCGATGTCACATGCCTGAAGCATGTCTTCTAGTGTTTGAATCGTCTGCTCACTTTGACCATCAGTTGCAGATGATAAGCCGTACTCATGTCCAACTGAGTACCCAAGGCCTTATGCAATGATTTCCAGAAACACGAAGCGAAACGAGAATCACGATCAAAGATAATAGAAACAGGCACCTCGTGCCGAGAAACCACTTCCTTAAGATAAATACGAGCCAACCGCTCAAGGCTATCGGTCTCCTTGATAGCGAGGAAGTGCGCAAAATTTGTCAAGCGTTTGACGATCACCCAAATCATATCACAACCACTGGGTGACCTCGGAAGCTTGGTTACAAAGTCCATCGTGATCCGATCCCACTTCCATTCGGGAATTTCGGGTTGTTGCAGAAGGTCAGACGACATCTGATATTTAACCTTGACCTTAGCACAGGTCAAACACTCGCTTACATACGAAGCTATATCCGCCTTCATATTCATCCACCAATAAAGTGTCTTCAGATCCTGATACATCTTATCGGAGCCGGGATGAATAGAATACCGGGATTTGTGAGCTTCATCAAGAACAAGCTCCCACAAACCCTCGAATAAAGGAACCTAAACACGTTCTGCAAAATAATGCAGGCCATCCGACCTGAGCTCAAGGTGCTTATCAGCACTATGCATGGTTTTAGCTTTAAGGTTTTCCTCCTTCAAAGCTTCCTATTGTGCAGAATGGATTCAATCAGGCAAACTAGAATGGATGGTGAGGTGCAGAGCTCAAACACGACGAGGCTTAGTGGATTCCTTCCTACTCAAGGCGTCTGCCACAGCATTCGCCTTGCCAGGATGGTATTTTATAGCACAATCATAATCATTAAGAAGCTCGACCCAGCGACGCTGTCGCATATTCAAATCCTTCTGATCAAAGATATGCTTAAGACTCTTGTGATCGGTATAAATGGTGCACTTGATACCGTACTAGTAATGTCTCCAGATCTTCAAAGCGAAAACGTCTGCACCCAACTCCAGATCATGGGTGGTGTAGTTCTTCTCATGAGCCTTAAATCGACGAGAAGCATAAGCAATAACCTTCTCGCGTTGCATCAACACACAACCGAGACCCCGGATATAAGCATCACAATAAACAGCAAAATCATTCGTGCCCTTAGGCAAGGATAGGATAGGAGCAGAACAAAGCTTAGTCATCAGCGTCAGAAACGCCGATTCCTGCGACTCGTCCCAGTCAAACTTCTTTTCTTTCTTGGTAAGAGAGGTGAGGGGTTGAGCAATCTTTGAAAATCCCTTAACAAAAAGACAATAGTAGCCCGTAAGACCTAGGAATTGCCGCACCTCAGTTGGCGTCTTCGGTGCTTCCCAGTATTTGATAGCTTCTATCTTAGCTGGATCGACGTGAATTCCTTTCTCATTAACCACACGACCAAGGAATTAGACCTCACGCAACCAGAAATCACACTTCGAGAACTTAGCATACAGCTGCTCCCGCCTCAAGAGTTCCAAGACCAGACGCAAGTATTCCCGTTGTTTCACCTCGTTCTTGGAATAGACCAGAATATCATCAATGAAGCAATCACGAATTTATCAGGATAAGGCTTACAAACACGATTCATCAAATCCATAAATACTGCAGGCGCATTGGTGAGACCAAAAGGCATGACCAAGAATTCAAAATGGCCATAACGGTACTTCGGGCTGGTTGATCATCTGCCACCTCCATAACCTTTTGGACACTTAGATATTATGACGATGACAGAGATGAACGTAATGTTCAACTTTCCAGGGGTGGGTCATAGGTTTATTGGGCGGGACGGTCGGATTTTTGTACCCCACCCGTTGGTACAACAATTTATCGATCCGGTCATGGAGGTTGTTATGCCTCGTATTGTCCAACCGCAGGTGGTGGTCGAGGCCGAGACAGACATTCATGTTGATCCGCCATAGCTGCCACATCATCATCCTCTCCTACTTGAGCAAATTTCACAATGGTGACAGAGCAGGGTCAGTGGATCGAGAGAGTGGAGGCTAGTATGCGGTGGGTGATTGGGAGTGAGGCTGAGAGGAGAGTGACGTCAGGTTTTCCGCCGCGTGACCAACCGTATATAGGCCCGGATGCGCCGTCTACCAAGCAACCCGGTCCGTCTGTGACGCAGGCTAGGCCGTCCGGTGCGTCACATAGTGATATGGAAGAGGAGGAGTGGTTTTACTATTTGTATCTTTTGTTTATTATTATTGTACGAACATGTTAATTATATAAACGTTTGTATGTTTTGGTTTGATTATAATTTATGTCTTGTGGTTATTATCTTTATCTTTTGGTTTTATTATTTGTATCTTGTGATTTACTTAGTTTGATTATATAAACGATTATGTTTCGATTACACATTAACTGAGACCGCAGCGATAAACAATTAAAAAATTATAATTATGGTTATTATATAAAAAACATTCTATATAACATCCTCTTATAATAATTAACAAAAAACAACATTTTATATATAATAACAAAAAGAAACTACATTTTATAAAATAATATTTAATAAAAGACAAAATTTTATAAAGACTGTTTAAAAAACATCTTATAATCATCACTTTTTAAAAAAAAACAACATTTTATCCAATTCATCAGACTAATAGGTGTGGAGACGTGAGAGATAAGGGACTACCAATAAGATTTCATGTTCTCCATGTCTCTGATGGAGCACACCGCCCCCTCCCATGTCTCTGTCTCTCATGTATCTCTCGAGACATATGGGACGGACCATTGCTATCCTTTCTTAATTAATTTTTTAATGAATGGACCAATGGGAGGATCATGTCTCAGTCTCTCATATCCCAAACACCACCCCATCTCATGTCTCATTTTTTGATATTTGCCTGTCGGCACACCCAGCAGCCTCATACACATCCATACAACCCACTTTATAAAATAATTAGCAAAAAAAAAAACATTTTATAATAAGTATGCAAAAAACATGTTATATATATCTGTTTTTTAAAAAGCTAACATTTTAACCAAGTCATCCTACACATCCATCCAACCCACTTTATAAAATAATATTTAGCAAAAAACAACATTTTATAAAAAGTATGACAAAACATCTTATAATAATTTGTTTTTAAAAAACAACATTTTTTCCAATTCATTCTACACACCCATCCAACCCACCCTACATACCCATCCTATTCATCCCACCCAAGTTGAACCTGAAAGTAATATGAGGTCGTATACGACCTGTAGTTGTGTACGAGAAACATGGTCAAATTGAACACCCTGAAAATAATATGAGGTCCAATACGGGTCGTATTGGCCTATACGACCCGTAGTCATGTACGAGAAACATAGTCAGACTGAACATCTGAAAAAGCAACCTAATACGACTTGTATTGCCCTATACGAGTTGTACATGGGTGTTCAAATAAAATAGGGACGTCCAGATAAACAAACAAAGCCTATTCTATATGTTTTTTTTCCTATATATTTGCCATTTACTAGTACCTTTTCCATCAAGTATCATCAAACAAAAGAAAATGATGGCTTCCATCAACATGCCCTTAATAACACCTTTACTATCTATCAAAACCTCAAATTTCTCAAACATATCTCCTGCTAAGCAGCGTATTAAAACATCATCAACTTGTATCTCCATCAAAGCAGCGGCCTCTAACGGTCCAGGAGTCGATTACGGCTCTTCGTATGCATTAACATTCTACCTTTCCTTAATTCCATAAATCATCATCATATATAGTAACTAAGTAATCAAATGTTGATTAGCTATTTAATATCATATTATGTTGATGATGACAGGAGTGTAGGATTATTACAAACTGATATTTGCGAAGATGTGGCAATGGTTACACTTAATTCAATGCAACGAGCAAAGTCTACTTTACAAGATTTTGTGAGAATACCAACTTGCTATATATCTACCGTTGTTTGAGTGTTAAGCTAGCTTTATATAATATAAAGTCTAATCTATTTTTAAATTACATGTTATTGAACAGTGCAAATCTTACTTCATGTTTCATGAAATGGATGCTAACAACGCTGAATCTATATTCAAACACCTACCATTGCTTTCCTTTACCGAGAGTTACATTTACCAGGTATCCTACCCTTTATTTAAACGCTAATGGTCTTCGCCAACAAATCGTTAAAGGCGTTTAATATGTGCAGCTGGACACCATAAACGAGAAATTAGCGCAGTTTCCAGTTGGTGGAAGTTCAGATTTTGCGTTCAGAAAACTTGCGGATTGTCTAGAGGGCTATGGGATATTTACAGATAGGTTAGAATTAAAATCATGTTAATTTGCCGTTTCCTTGGAAGGTCTCATTTTATTTGATGTTTTGTACTAATTAATTTGCAGGATAAAAAACGAGTTAAAGGGTGGGGAAGAATACTGGGCACTAGAAAGAAAACTATGTGGTGCATTAAAAAGAAAACAAAAGGTAGTACGTTTTTATGTTTGTCTTAAAATATAACATGTAAAAGTTCAAAATTTATGACACAGATTAGAATAGAAGATGTTATGAAAGCAAGTCATTTGAGATCGTTTGACTACCGGGTGATGAATCTACTAATGTACCAGTTGAATGGCAAAGAGGTAAAGAAATTAGTAGCTTTATTTGAATTTTATTTTATTTTTTATAATATATAGGTGATCTAGAAAAAATCATAAGTGTTTTTAGTAGGTTTTTGAACTTGTTTTGGTTTCTATCGAATTTGTTAGTAAAAGGAGTAGACTTTGTTGAAGCGGTGAGTATGGAGTGATGACCTGATAGTATAATCAAAAACGAATAATGATTATTACTGAATATAGAAGATGGTTTTGAATAACAAAAAAAGAAAAAACAACCAGTTATGTTTCTTTATTTTTGAGAAAATAGAATTGAATAATAGTTCTTTACATAAACTTATAATATAAAGTTCTGAAGGGTTAGGAGGTTATACTTTGGCGGTCAATATACCGGTTGTTGTATACATCTGTACAGCTCTACATTAACATAATACAGACTTGGCCTCTAGCTCATATTTATTACAACCTATTATGGGCTTATATTATAAGATAATAGCCCATGACACTTACACACATACATAACAAATGTTTGACCCAATGCATATAATAAACTAGATAATAAGTTGTCATGGCCATGATTAACAGACTAAAGTTGAGGTGCACACTTCGGTTTTTCCATTTCAAGTCAAACCGGTTTCGGTTCGGTTCCGTGCCGGTTTGGTCGGCCATAAATCGGTTTTTTACCCGGTTTCGATTCCGGTTCGGTTTCAGCTCCATTACGGTTCACGCATACACTTTTTAAAATCATATAATTTACATAAAATTTAACTTTTATTAACTTTTATGTTTCTTTAAAGAAGAAAATTGAATTTTAATACAAAGAATCAAAGTTTTATTTGTGTGCATCATCAAGAACTTTCATGGCCTTTGAGAAATCATCTCTTTTCTTGGTTAGTCTCTTAGCTACATTCCAATCACCACCCATGTAAAGTACATAGTTATTTTCTAATGTTTCAACTGCTGTGTGAAGATTATTTGAATGCTCATGCTCCTCGGTTGAACTCTATGTTGCATCTTCATATTTGTCTTCACAGTTATTTACAGAAAATTAACCAGTTTTTGAAGTGAAATGGTGAAATTTAACCTTGCTCTGATATCAGATGACAGCCCAGATACATAAATTATAGAGTTAATTGCAGTTTTCGTCGTTGTGGTTTGCTTCAACTAACAGGTTCAACACGAGTATAATACTCTGAGTCCCTGTGGTTTGTCGGGCTAACACTTTACATCTTTCTTATTAACGTCCGTTAGTTTTTCTGTTAGTTTGCGGGTGAAATGACTATTATGCCTATCCATCTTCTTATCCAACCAATCCACCACCACCACCATCTCCACCGAACAATGGAATCATCCATCTATAAAGATGATCCCGACCAACTTGCATAACCAATCGTTACCTAGACTATACTTATCAGGGTCGGCTCAACAGTTTTGGAGGCCTAAAGCGAACTGAAATGTTGAGGCCCTATTCACAAACTTTTAATATAAACCCTCATTCTTTACCCACGCTTCAATTAGCAAATCAAGTATCAAGTAACCACTTTATTACCTAAATCTATTAAAAAACTAACTAAGAGCACTCACATCCCATCCATCAAATGGATGTGAGTGTGTCCACCAAATTATATGGGGTGAGTGTAAGTGGTTGTGAGTAGAGGAGAGAGAAAATATTTGGTGGAAGCACTGTTCCACCCTAAATATGAAAAGCTACTGTTCACCTATATATATATTTTAATAATTTTGTAAGTAGTTGTGAGTGAGGAGAGAGAGAAAATGTAATGATAAAAGTATGATTATTTTAATTAGGAGAGAGAAGATTTAGGGGTGAAGTTGTGATTTTTAGTGTAATTTGATGGAGGAGATTTGATGAATGGGTTGTGAATACTCTAAATCAGTCAAATTAACCAATAAAATAATCAAAATCTCAAATCAAGCAACAACATATATTAAGCAAATAATAATAACAATTGAAGAATCAAGATTGTTATAGCTTTACTAACCTATCAAATCAACTGAAACTAAAAGGGAATAAACCAATTAAAGAAGAATTGGCCACACTCCAAAAGAAGTGTTAATTCATTTGAAGCCTTGAAGCACCATGTTCAACCAATGATAATAAAAAAGATCGATTAAAGCAATCGGGTGAAGCACAACCCGTATTTTTAATCTGTCGAATAAAAATATTAAAGAGATTGAAGGTGAAATTGAGGCATTGAGCAGTTAATATTGGAAGTCCTCATAACCACGTGGTTGTTAATCGAACGTGTAAATTAAATTCCTAAAAATTCGCACCCATCTCAATTTACGAGCCTGATTTGCCGATAGATTAAACAAGAGAGTTATATGTGATTTGTACTGATCAAAATCTCACTTTCACTTTGTTCAATCCATCCGTTTGTATTCTTTACTCCACTTGGAGCACAATCATAAGGTTCATAGTACAAAGCAAAGTCATTGAGAACATGAATGCAACCGGGAGGATAATCTTGAATGAAGCTTGAACTTTGTTGGTAATGCCATGGCTTCTTTTCTTTCTTCACTTGAATCGGATTTGGTGCTTTCTTTCTTTTCATAATCAGTTTCTTCGAAGTGTCCCCTCCTTGTAATGAGTTCACAATACCATTCAAGTGCCACGAGATACTTGTAGTAAACCATTTGAATGGAACTTGCCTTGTCAAATACGAAGTCTAAGGAGATTGCTATGTCGATCCAAACTTGTTTGGTCACTTTGACCGACAAGTTTTTATTGTTTTCTTTTCTCCACAGGGTTTGACCGCATCTTCAAGAGCCCATCAGCTTTGATACCACTATTGAATTGTTGAGTATGCAACAATGAATTCTTCTTGTTTGATCTGATTGTGTAATCGATATCAATAACAACGAATACTGAATATAAAAGATGATATCGAATAACAAACAAAGAAACACAACACACTTCTGTTTCTTTATTTATGAAAAAACATAAATGAATAACTGTTCTTTACATGGATTTATGATATACTCCCTCCGTCCCAATTTAAATGTCCCTCTTTCCTTTTTGGTTTGTCCCAAATTTAATGCCTCTTTCCAAAAATAGAAATGTAATTTCTAGTTTTGCCCATAAAAGACAAAACACAATCACCACTTTTGAGGATATTATTGTCATTTTACCACATACAAACAAAATATTTCTTAAAATGTGTGTTTTTAGACATGGGACATTTAAATCGAGATGGAGGGAGTATAAGTTAATAGCCCATATGACACTTAAACACATACTTAACAAATGTTTGACCCAAAACATATAATAAACTGGATAGTAAGTTAAAGCCTAGAATAATTTAAAGAGGGTCTAAAAGATTATAAGTCCAACAGACTTAATTGGAGTACGTCTTCTGATTAAAGGAATAAACTTCGTTTTTTGAGTTCGTCATATAAATGATTCGAGGAGGAGATCGTTTGCCACATGAATACATGGTGTCTTAAACATTTTAGAGTTCGCTACGTACCCTGAAAGCAATCCCCCTAGAAACACTAATCATTCTTGACTAATTTATTTATTTGTTTATTTCTTTTGAAGGTAAATGAGGAACATATGGAGTTCCTGTCAGCATCAGAGTTCCTTGCTGAAATATTTGAAGACTTGTAAGTACTTCTCTTATCTTTTAAATATGATATAATTGTTTACATGGGAATATTGCATTTGTTACTGCATTACCTTATTGTTGCATTAACATTGAAACATGTTCTAATGTACATACACGATGGATGCTGCTATAGCTCCCATTATGAGGTGAGTCACGGGTTCTCATTCTCAAAAAAAAAAAAAAAAAAAAAAAAAAATCCCATTTAATATGTCGAATCATAAATGTTGTCTGATGCAGGACGATGTGTTGAATAACACTTTTAATGTCATGCGCATGTTTGTAAGAATATATGGAGCTTCCTCCGCCCTGACTATGCTTGTGAGTTATCTTCTTTTTTCATACACTGCCAGTAATTCTAAGTTATTTGCTAAACAGGTTTGACATGAGCTGTCTGGTCTAGTGTCCGGTTTCTTTTTTATGTAAATCTATATAAATTTACTTGAGTGTAAGACTTAGGCATGCTGCTCTTTATGTTACTAGGAAAAATCAATAACAGAGGCGGAGAAAAAGTACAGATACTTACTAAGCGAATTGGATCCTAAGTTGGCTCTTCAATATCAAAAAAGACGGGAAGAAGCCACAAAAGAAGGTTACAAGTGGATTAAATCAGGTGGAAAGGAACTTGGTTCTCCTTCTGGAACATGGAGCATGCCAACGATTATCGAAGATGAAGAGTTGTTCATATACGAGATCTCAAACACTAAGCCACCAGGCGCCGGCTGATTTAATAAGCTATGGGTTATTTCAAAATAAATTATTTATGAAACTAGTATAATGTGTTTGGAGAAGGTGTTCAAACCAGAATACCGTAAGCAGTTTGAATAAATCTATCTGGTGACGATAATCAAGTTAGATACAAATAATATTGTTGGTCTTTAAGTAAGTTTATAACTTTCAATTTCCGTTTTTTGTATGTGTTTACAACCTACATAAGAGGCAATTATATTAAATAATGAGTAACAAGTGCTTCGTGCGTTTACTTTTACTCAGACTTTGTGGTCAGTGGCGAAGCTTGACCCGAAGGTTCGGGGGGTCGGAAGTCACTAGTTTCGGAGGGTCGAAACCCTATATTTTCAAAATTTTCTATACGAATACTATATAATCGGAACTTCTGCTCGAAAATTCGGGGGAGTCGGCCGCCCCTCCCCGCCCCAACTAAGCTACGCCAATGTTTGTGGTATTAGAGCCTCGTAGTTAAGAATTAAACCTATCACTAAAATACCCTTAGAGAGAGATAAGGCCAAGCGGAATCTATGTTTTTTAACGGGCAACGGTATACACCCATAACGAAGCCACTTACCCTTCAGGTCTGGTCCCCGGGCCCCCCAAAGGTTCAGACCCTCATTTCAGAATAACCCTACTCTGAGCGGGATTCGAACCTGTGTCCTCCCAGGGCAAGAACCCCACAAAGTTGGTAAAAATTAATCAATGGCAAGTTTAAGAACAAGACCCCCATCAGGAAATATACTTCCTCTTGTATCGGTGTTCAAAGGTGCAAGGTGTTGCGGCCAGGGGCGTCTTAAAATCATTAAAGTGGCGTCTGGCATTAAAAAATAACACTCTGGCGTCTCGTTTAGATTAACACGGTGCTTGAATGTTGATTTCTACTGCAGACATAACTAACTACTTTTTACATCAAGTATATCCCAAGTAATCCACACCTCATATGAAGTAAACAAAATTGATAAGATTCAACATTGTATCATCTGTCAACTATACATGCATAATTAAACAAAGGGAAATTGCGAAAATAGCCTTTGACTGGAGTTTTTTGCGAAAATAGCCCCCTCACTCGCACCTCCCGAGGCTTCCCAACCGTCTTTTGTTTCAAATCCCCCACGGTCCAATTACCGTCTGCCACGTGTCCGACGTGAAAAGTCGTCTTTGAAATTACCGAGCCGACTTTGACTGAGCAGGAAAAAGTCGTCTCCGTGGCGACTTTTCCAAGGCGGCTTTGAAATTACCGATGCGACTTTAAATAACCAACGGGACTTTGAATTACCGAGGCGACTTTAAATTTAGGGAAGCGAATTTGTACTTATATATCTCCAAAAGTCGCCACGGAGACGACTTTTTATACACATTGAGTCGTGTATAAATACCCCATTTCACTTCACAAAATTTGTACCCTCTCTCAATCATCTATACTTCACAAAAATTTTACCCTCTCTCCGATCAATGTCTTTTTTATTTTTAAATCCTCCACTTTTCCAACCGAAGCCGACCGGGTTACGATTATATTGTCCGGTTCGATTATACTTGGATCGTTGTTACATCTGTGTACAGCTCCTTGGATCGTTGTTGCATCTGCGCATGGGTTAACCCGTGTAGAATGCATCGATGATGTGGTGGTCTACATTATTGGCAAGTTCGTTCGCCTCCCAAATTTATGTCTCGGTAGTCGACGTGTGCACACTGGGAACTACTGTTACATGAAACGAGGAAACGTCTCGGATTTGTCTATGAAGAGCACATACACCATTCGAAACA
The DNA here is from genome assembly GCA_032199755.1 of Ambrosia artemisiifolia. NCBI lineage: Eukaryota > Viridiplantae > Streptophyta > Magnoliopsida > Asterales > Asteraceae > Ambrosia > Ambrosia artemisiifolia. The sequence continues at coordinate 33,432,680 of CM063526.1, read as the reverse complement.
ATGGTTCAAAACAGGAAACATCTAACATTAGGATCTAGTCTTCAATAGTCTCCCGGGACATTTAGTGTTATAACGCTTTCGTGTAATAGTTCAGTTTTTGTAATTGTTGTTGTGTTACAAATTGTAATATTATAATATTTTGATTAATAAAAACATTAATATTTATAAAACCATAAATATTTTTCGTGTAATATTTCAGTTTTTGTAATTGTTGTCGTGTTACAAATTGTAATATTGTAAATCTTTGAGGGTTCCCGATACGGTTTTATAAATATTTAAACGGTTCCGTGTGCAATAGTGTTATTAGGGTTCCCGAGACGGTTTTGGAAACCGTCGCATTAATTACCGTGTTTGGAAACCGTCGCATTAATTACCATGTTTGGAAACCGTCGCATTAATTACCGTGTTTGGAAACCGTCGCATTAATTACCGTGGTTAGACCGTGGCCAAAATTTTATATAAATAGAAGTACCGTGGTTAAAACTCAAAACTCACACAACCCAAAATTCACATAACCGATAAAAACTAAAAAAACACACATCCGCCAAAAAAATGATCACATGGACCGAAGAGGAAGAGATGGCCCTTGTGGTCTGCCACAAGGACGCCTCGAATGACCCGGAAATTAAACTCCTTCCCCCCGGGACGATGGGTCAGCCTTCCCACCGGAGGGGTTTTGGCTTCGGGTGTTAAGCGACTTCGTTGAACACATTGGCGCCAACACCACCATGACCGTCAGTAACCTCAAGTTGAAGTGGGCCGACCTCAACATCAAATGTGAGTTGTGGAACACCTTATATGAGCAACAGGTTACCGAAGACCCGGAGCTTGATGAAGAGTTAGCTATCGGATTCACTCAGTATGAGTATGGGGTTCGATATGGCAACGATTTCGAACATGTCGAGGCATGGCGATTGTTGCACCCCAAACTTTAAGTTTTTTTTTTCTTTGTTATGTATTTTTTTAATTTATGTTCCTATTATTATGTTAAATTTTGAATGAAATATTTTTATGTTTTTATATTTAATTTTAGTCTTATACAAAACAAAACTTATAAAAAACAATCATATTATATAAAAAAATGTGGGAACCGTCCGAAGACGGCTCCAATATTTCGGGAGCCCTCTTTGACCAATTCCAGCCGTCTTCGGAAATGTCGGACACGTGGCGGACGGTAATTGGACCGTGGGGGATTTGAAACCAAAGACGGTTGAGAAGCCTCGGGAGGTGCGAGGCGTCTCGGGATATTTTCGCAAAAAACTCGGGTCAAAGGCTATTTTCGCAATTTTTCCTTAAACAAAATCCACTACAGCTAGCAAAAGACACACCAAAAACAAACTGTAAAGAATAAGTGAGGAAATCAAACAAAGCATCCTCCTTTGTCTTATAAACAATATCCAACAGTTCCTGTTATGTGCCATGACAAATTTTTTTTTGAACGGCCAACAAACAATTCCGATCACTCACGAAGTATCCACTGGACAAAGGAGTACTCCTAGAGTAACCCGGGTCCACCAATAATTTCACACCAGTTCCCGGGGAAAACCCGCCGCCCGAACGCCCACTGCGGTAAAACCCAGCCCACCAGCAACATTTTGGTGCCGGCAGGCTTCGAACTCTCCATCTCCAATAAAGAAAGCAAGGAGAGTGTCACTCCACCACAAGGGGATTGGCGCCATGACATCTTGTACATGCCACTTTTGGCATCAAAACTTAAGTCCGTGCATACACTCCTTCTTTTTGTTTATTCTTATTATTATTATTATAATTATTATTATTATTATTGTTATTATTATTATTATTATTATTATTATTATTATTATTATTATTATTATTATTATTATTATTATTATTATTATATTATTATTATTATCATTATTATTTTGTTGTTGTTCACATGTTTATTTACTTCAGTTAAGGATGTGAGTGGGTGGGTCGTACCCATGATCAACCACGATGCTAGTGGTAATATTTAGTGGAAGCAGTGTTAGTTTAATTGTAATCCTTATACGAGGAACTCTTTGCTTCCATGCAATAGATATGAAGAAAATTGTAACCACGTAAGCATGTAATCCACAAGCCAACCAACATGGTAGTCATGCACTAATTTATTTGCATCTTTTTTAGTTTGTTGGTAAAGTATTGGGTTTGTTTACTGAGTCATATTAGCAAGTGGTGAGTCCGTTGTTTGTATGGCTATTTATTGCCGGTAGGTTTACGTTTGTAGGCGAAGAAAGCAAATCAATTAATATTATAAATTCTCTCTAAATATTCTTTTGGTCCTCTTGAATCACCATACTATTTATCTCAACCCAATTGGTACATAAACATTGGTATCAGAACCGCCAGACCCCTCCGGACACATGGTTGGTCACACTTTATCTCAAACAGTGTTATGCCAATGGATGAATGAATCCTTTGCGACCAAGACTCAAGTCTCAGTTGCAAACCATCTTCAACGAGCTCCAATGGATCTGAACCGCTCGGGAAGCCGTCTTAACTCCTACACCTCCACCTGTCCCCTCTCCCATACAGTCTCCAAAATCTGAATCAAATGAACCTACAAGTTTAAGGTTGCTTTAGCCGTCGGATCATTGCCGAAACCTATAGTTTACCAAAACTCACACAACCGATTGCTTTAGCCGTCGGATCATTGCCGAAACCTATACTATTACCTGACTCGATTCCACCATCACCCGCACCATCACCATCACCAATTCATCTTTCACTCATTGATGACAAAACTCATACAACACATGTCCAATTTATACAAAGCTTTCTTTGTTGAACACTTCTTTGGTGGATTCACAAACAAGGTACTACATGGAATTCTTCATTTTTTCAGCTAAAGAGTGTGGTCTCACATTACTCTGAATGTTTGGAAATGAAATTGATGCATTCTTCAAAGTTATCTAAGAAAGTACCTGTGCTTACACGATAACCTACGAAAGTGAGTTGGAAAAAGAGTGGCATCCACCGTGGCCGTCCATTGTCACTGCCCCGAATGCTTTTGAACGACTAGAATCGCGGCCATCGTGGTTCTACATAAACGCTTATTCCAGTTCCGTCCTATAGGACAAGGAAGTTTCAAAGGGAACGAGAATCTATATCTATACATATAATAAACCAAAGTCATTTTAATGACATGACACTTAAAGAGGGCATTCTCCCTCTTAAGTGTGTCATGTGTCATCCCATGTGGCAAGAGCTTTATCTTAGGAAAATAATAATTTAAAAACAAAATAAGATTTTTCTCTCTAATGTTTCCTCACATAACTTTTAAACGTTAATATCTTTTATATACGAGATTTTTTAAAGAAAAAAATACACCAAAATAACGAGTGTTTTATTATCTTTCCAACGAGTACCATAGTGCTATATAAAAAACGGAGAAAAAAACGACAATTTTTTGTGTGGTTTTGTTCATACTGGAAAAAAACACAAAGTGTTCAGGTTATTCATTAATCATGTACAAGCAAGTCATTAGTTATGTTCAAAGCAGTAAATATGAATTTTATTTACAACATGTTTTAGCATTGGAGTTGTACATTGTTTTAGGTTAGGTTTCAATATTAGAGTTATACATTGTTTAAGGTTATGCACTAACATTGGAGATACATTGTTAATTGTTTTAGGTTAAGTGCTACCGAATCTTTCCTGCATGTAACTGTAAATCGCATCATTCTATTTCATATATAAAATTGATATGTCATATTAGATTTTTCAACCCAGGACGTTCCCGGGGTATAATCTAGTGAAACATAAGATTATCCAAGATTATCCATGTAGCCCATGTCATCCACAAGTCAAGCAACATGGTAAGCATGCAGTAGTTTGTTTGCATTTTTTTTGTTGGTAAAGTAGTGGGTTAGTTTGTTGAGTCTGATATGAATCAAATTATACATATCAATTATATCAAAACGAACCCACTTTTAACAACTTTTCTTGAAATTTATTAGTTTATTTTTTATTTTTATGACAAATGAGCCCAAAATGAACAAACAAAGCAAAACCGAGACAAAAACGAAGATCTGGATGTCTTGAAGATGAGACACGCCCCGTGCTTCACTAGGAACGGGTCGTGCCTCGACCATTGAATGACAAAACAGAATATCTCAACCAATTTGAAGATCTAGTGGGGCCCACAAAATGGACCACGGGTCATGCCTTGAGTACCACGCCCAATGCCTAGAAAAGTTACAGGCACAACGAGTCGTGCCTCGTGTCCTACTGTATAAATAGCCCCTCATCTCCTCCATTGCTCAAATCTTTTCTAACCTCCAACAATACACTCTACTTCTACTCACTTCTTTTAGCATTGTAATTTTAAAAGATTTGTAAGAAGTACTTAAACATAACTAACCTTCTGATGATTTTTATGATCTTTTAAAGTTTGATGAAAACTATCTTCGTGGTCATTCTTGGCTAAGTTTCTTGTGGGTTTTTGGGGAGAGATAAACCCCCTTATGGGAGTTAACTAAAACGATTCATGGATCAAGTGTTAATGACTTTAAGTAGGACGTTTCAAGTTGAAAGTGAGTAAAATATTGGTGTTGGCGGTAACACAAGACATTGGTGTTTTATCTATAACCCTTATAAACTAACTATAAATCTTGTGTTCCCACTAACGGGAACGTTCATCTTTTTTTATGTCTATGTAGAGTCAAACATGTTGATGCCTCGAAAGGGGGTTAGAGGTTTTGGTATGGGACTTTGGGTTTGGAAGCTCTTGCCTTAGTGTGGAGATAAGATCAAGGCGCAAAAGGACTTGATCATTTATTAAGGATTACAAACTATTACATGTATAATACTAAACTCGAAATTTAAATAGTTTCCATGTTTATCTTGTTAACAACTTGGTTCAGATAAATCCCTTATGTTTTTTTACTTAATAATAAACCATAACGGTATATAGTTTTCCTACTAATTCGGCAATATCGTTGTGGTTTTACCGGTGTGGGGAGTTTCCTTGTTGATTCAAGCCAATATGGTTGAGTGTGCGAGGGTCCCTAAAAAGGAACTCCACAACTTTATGGCACTAAAAAAATACAATTTCTCGCCTCATAACCGAGCTCTTGTTAGCCATGGTAACTTTTAGTTAACGTAGCATCAAGAGGTATAAGTATCCCAAACACCCATATTCTTATCATTGATTACAAACATATCTTTTGATTTATTTAATTTTATGAGCCATAAAATTAATCTACCATTTTGGATTCACTAGACGTTGACCAAAACTTAGTACTAACAGCCTTTAGTATCTTTGGACGATCTCGATATCTTACCATCACTACATTACACAAACGATAGATGCACTTGCCCTCACGTGGAGTAAATAGTGGACGTATCTTATCATCTTTATAAATTAAAGACTTGAACTAGAGTTATAAAAAGTAGCAAAAATATACTAAAATTTATATACACTCTAATACACGTCTGATGTGCTGAGATTTATACATGTGAATTCACACCCATTTTTGGACCAAAATCATGTTATTATCATACTTTATCAGTCTAGATCCCTCTTAATTGATAATTGCAGGTTTTGAGGGTCAATGAGTGAAGAAGGGAGAAAACGACACTAAAGGCAAAAAATTGAAGACTAAGAGAGTAGCAGTAGATGCAGCACGGTCGTGCACCTGCCCCTGATCAACACATCAACAAGAAGAGAAAATTCAATGTAGGTGCACGACTGTATGGTAGGTCAACAAGTCTCAGAAGGTTCAAGATCCGACCAAGATTGACAAGGCGGTTAAGCCATGTGCCCATGCACGGGCGTGCACTTCAACAACCCTGAAAGAATCTGCAACCAAGGAGTCTGCACTGCTCCAGATGGTTTTCTCGGGCGTACACGGCCTGCCAGACAGCCTATAACTAGAGGCCTCCAGTTATCGTTTTGGCATTCCATTCTATCCTTCCTACCCCTTCTCCCATGAAGTTTCTACCCTCTTTGGCTATTGAATGTGTTCTTTGGAGCTTGTGATCACTCCATAAACACTTAAGTTTAGAGAAAAACCACCACAATCACTCAAATCACCAAGAAATCTCAATACAACCCTTACCATGATTTTCACTTAAATCAAACCTTGTGAGCCCGTCGTATCGCCTATGATAGGCTAGATTTCTCTTCGTGTTGCTAGGGATGATTGAACTTGGTATAGAACAAATAGTTTACTTTTATTTAAAGTGGTGTTTTGTGTTCTTAATAATTCCATCTACTTTTTTGTTGTTTGATGAACTAACTAATTAATCAACTTAGTATTTTGTCTTATGGGTGTTCTTGGTAGGAAGTGGATGGACTTATGAGTGTACCCGTGGCGTGTAAAAACCCCCACACTTGTAAGCGAAGCATTAACTCCATGTGTAGCGATTAGCCCATTTGAGAATAGAAACATTCACATTTTGTGGATGATCCTCAACTATCAAACTTCCCTTAGGGTTGGTACGGTCTATATACTGGCCTTGGTGTTAAGCCAAAATTTGGTTTTATGACTTAGTTACATGGTCTATATGTTAGCTTTGGCGCAAACCAAATATTGGTGAACCCGTGTTAGAAGTAAACTGTAACAACCGGCAAAAATAAGGTAATTCCGTACTAATTAATTAACGTAATTAACGTAATTAAATAAAATTATGTGTTGATTATTTAACTGAGGCCTTAGAATAATAGCAATTCCCAAATAATGCATAGGAATGCATATGTTTAATGACAAAACATGACGGAATCATGTGCGAATAAATCTATCCGGTATGGACACTGGCGATTACCCGGTAAAAATTAAATAAGCGAAACGAATCCCGGACAGCCGGAATATAAAATAAAACGTAATTTCACAAATTAAGATGAGTTTTGGAACTCCAAAGCCATACGTGAAAGCTTGTTATACAAATCTCCCGGTAACGAATAAAGCACGCGTACCGCACCCGATACGCGCCTAACTAATAATTTCACCCGGCAAGAGCCTAAACAATTTATCAACGCTTAACCCGGACCATAGTTAAAGGTTATTAAAGATATTTTTAATATCCGGTGGACGCGCGATAAAAGCTCGAAAAATACCCGGACGGGACCCGAACAAGATTAACTTAAACATAATAATATGGGGTATTAACTAGCAAAGTGGACCCCACAAAAACACCCTCTTGGGGCCGGCCTATGGCCCACACAAGTGGAAGATAACTTGTGTTATCTAAATAAATCATTAGAAGTATCCTAATCATGAGCTTGCATGGCTTTGTATTGGGCATGAGAGGTGAGCCAATCTCCTTCCTCCTCTCTCTACAAAACTCGGCCAAACACCCTCTTTGTAATCTTTTTATATTTTTTTTTCTATTAATATTAATCCATATAATCTTATTTAAGATACACATAATCTCTAAAGATTTGGGGGATTAATATAAAGACACACCAACACAATACACTTGAATCAAAGAAAGAACCCACAAACCTTCTTCTTCCTTTCTTCTTGGCCGTAGCCTACCCCCACCCCCATCAACATTTTCTTTCAATTTTTACACTAACAATTCATCTCTAAATCATCATCCATCCAAAACCCCTTTGTGTGTTCAAGAGCTTGGAGCTTAACCCCTTTGGAAAAACACACTAAACCCCATCCAATCCAAGGTTGTTGTCTTCCCTAGCCTTGAGCTAGTAGTAAGTTTTACCTTGTTTTGATCATAATGTTCATACTATGTGTTTATTGAGCAAGTTGTACATTGATGGGTTAAGAATGGTTTTGAAATATAAAACTTAATATATATCTTACAAGAACAAAATGGATGAATAATAATATGGATGAATCATAGAGTTGATGTTGGTAGTGTAACACTTCAAGAAATGCGAAAATATTGACATGCATGTAAAAAGGATGATGATCTAAACATTATTTTTGAATGAGACTTGAAAGTGATAAGAGATGGTTTTGATCATCATAAGATGACTAACTAATGTCAAAAAGATAGTAAAATGGGTTAGATGATCTTGCATGTAAAAGATTCATAATTAAAGTCTACTCGCTTAGATGAGTGAAAATGGAATATGTTGGATAAAAACATAATACACACATGTTAGTAGCATTATTAATGGAATAGAAGACTAATGGAAGTGGAAAAATGTAAAAAGAACCAAACATGAGAAATATGATTCTTCAAAGTCTACTAAAATGGAAGAAAAATACTAACTTTGGAAGTTAGGATGAAAAATACAACAAGTATAAGTTAAAGGACTAATATGGAAACGTTGAAAGTTGATGGACTAAAATAAGCATTTTTAGAAACTTTGGTCCAAAAATGTGTTTATGGAAAGTTCGGTGTCAAAAACATAAATAGTAGTTTTTCCAAGTATAGTTTTGGTAAACATAAGAAAACTACTCATGTAAGTTGTGAAAAATATATTTTTATAAAAATAGAAGTTTTATAAAAATAAGTGGTTAAGTTAACATAAGACTTTTGACAAAATGAAGGTTTATTAAAATGTTGGACAAAAGTAAAGACTTGGGAAAAACTTGTACGAAAATGGATACTTTTATATAAATGGGAATATAAAAGTATCGGAAACATTTTTGGAATACAAGATGACAAGTTGAACTAAAAATACAAAAGTATATTTTTCCAAGTAATGGGCGTTCGGAATTGGAAGTATGAATAAAAATACCATAGAACGGATATTAGAAGAAAATGTGGAAAAAGTTAACTATTGGACTTAGTAACATAACTAACTACGACGTATAAACGGACAAACTAGAGAAAAATACCATAACGGCAAAACGTGAAAATATATATATTTTAGGAAGTAAAATATATATAACATGGGTGAAACTTATGTAACACTTTCCTAAGTGTTAGAACGAGTATTCGTGGGAGAAAGCGTAAAATAATGAATTAAAAACGTTAGACAACGTATGGACTTAACAAAGAAAACGCACACGTTGGTATATAGATACATACTTGCCTCGACGAAATTCTAGTATATCTATTTAAATGGGAAAATAGATACGCGAGAAGGAAAACCGAGACAAGTAGGTGAAGTATATCTACGAACGTGAAAATACCAACAAGATCCTAGTATATTTATTTAAATGGGAAAAATAAATGTACGGCATGGTGAGTTGAGCCGGGCGTTAAAATATAATATCGAACGACAAGAACTTAGCATATTTATTTAAATGGGAAAATAAATATGTGGCAAAGTGAGTCGGGTCGGGAGATAAGAATACATTATGTTGAACGATACGATCCTAAGTATAATTATTTAAATGGGAAAATAATTATACGTTAGGTAGAGTTGTGTCGAGAATAATGGTATACATGTTACAAATAATATCAACAAGAATAATATATAAAGAAAAGGGTAATCCATCGCCAATGGACCTAGGAAGCGCGTCTAATTAAACGGGAATTGGGATAACACGTGGTCGGGGAGTTGGGTGTACAACTTGCCAAGGCACATGCACTATAGGTATAGAGACTTATACGCCTAGCACAATTGTAGGTGCGAGACCACCAAATTTGCTATTTACTTCTTTGAGCCGAGCACAGTTTCAGGTGAGTTTCACGGCCCCATCTTTAAACTATTATAACGTTTTCGGGGGAAAGATATGTTAGGGAAGTGTTTGACGGGTTGGTACTTGAGTTATGATCGCCACTCGGGGTTGAGACCTCACTACTATAATCATTAATTCAGGAAAGTGAAACCGAAGGAATATTTGAATAGTACTATTGGTGCCTGACAAGGCCCACCCCTAATCGATAGCGTCGATTATGCATCGGCGTATGCCTGGGGTGCACGTATTCTGAAATTAAGTCATAAGAATACCGAGTAACGACTTGGAGCGGGGCATTATTGTTTGTCTTGGTTTGATTATAGGCTCAAGTAGAATTGTAGGAACTTGCAACTCCTATAAATTGTCATAACATGGAAAATTCCCAAAAGATAATGTTTTGATAACTAAAACCTGTGAACTCACCAATATTTATATATTGACGATTTTAAACATATCTTTCAGGTAATTGATGAATGATGGACAACATGGCAAGCCGGGTCGGGGGAATCTCTTAACGGGACGTCGGGTGTTATGAAGAGGCTTCAACTCTTTATCCCAAGAAATCGGGATATACATGAGAAGCCTCCGTATTTGGATTAAAAACAATTTTTTGTCCGTTTATGTATGAATAATCAAACATGATCTAGACGTCTTAATAAATGACCCATTTCTTTAATTACTTGTGATTTGCATTAATCTTGGCTTTATCCATTTGAACCGTTGCGCCACGTGTTTCCGCCGTAGTCGTGGTGTGACAGAAAGTGGTATCAGAGCCAAGGTTATAGCGAATTAGCATTTTAAAAATCTAAACTATAACCGGATTTGGTTCAAAAAGATAAGGCTTTCAAAATGTATATGCAAAGTGCAATAAAGTAATTTTCCAAAGAACGTTGGGTATGAAGAGATTCCGACCAAGCTAGCCATGGGTATCGATACATGTTACTTTAGTATTAGAAGTAGGAAGATTACTGAAAACGTACTCCTTAACCTTCTAATAAAGAATATATAAATAATAGTACGGTTCTTTTGCCAGGGATGTCGAACGCTGAGAATGGCGCACCGAGCTTTGATAGCAGCATTCAGATCCTGTCGCCCCCACCGATCGAGGTGGTAGTGCTTGACCTAGAGGATGATGACATGGAGGTAGACGTCGCCATTGGAGGCGTAGATGACGAGACTGGCCCCAGCGAGGACCCGAATTGGGCCCCCGCTGGAGACGACGTGGTCGCAGCGGCAGACCTACCGATGGTGGAGGCACCACAGGCCGACTTGCCACTTGTGCCACTACCGACCGCACCACTGCCAGTACGCCCTATCCGAGCCGTCAGGGATTTCTCTGTAGGCTGCGCAGGTCCGTCGAGACCAGCCCCCACCAGATCAGAGACCGTGGAGTCTCCTTTCAGACGACGTACCCGCGCCGAACGTGAGCCACTACCCACCCCTCACATTCCCGTACCCCCAGGCATGATGCTTGTGCCTATTGCCCGGGGACGGAACGGGTGGATATCGGACGATTCTGACGATGAGTCAGTAGCGTCTGTGGACCACATAGCCCTGCCCATACCCCCAGCTGTTCAGGAGGAGCCCATTGCTCCAGTGATAGAGCACGCCCCACTGCCCCGACAGCCTTACTCGCCCTACCAGAGCCCGTACCACAGGATGGGCCAGCCTCTGCAGGGCATATCCTAGAGGGTAGCTCAGCCAGTAGCTCTGAGTTGCACCGAGCCGGCATGACGGCGTACGCTACTGCGAGCCCCCCTACCCCCACCGTTGTGGCATCCACCCCGGAGTGGACCACTGTGACACAGCCTCTCATGGTCCCGATGGCCGAGCTTATCTCACCCTCCTCAGCCACCATGACATTACCCGTTACCACCTTCCCCATACTGCCACCCCTTCCCGAGATGCTTACAGTACCCCCACCCGCACCATTCACCTTGGGTGCAGGGACCCCCTTCATGATGACACCGCCTGCACCGTACCCTTTGGGTGCAGGAGACCCATACCAGATGTCACCCCACTTCACCACTGGACCACCGGGCTTTGCCCAACCCTTCCCACCTCTACCGATACCAGACATTGTCGGCCCATCCCAGCTGACGTACACTGACATACCCGGGCCGTCACAGCCCCATGTGATGACCCCATTGTCCGGACCGGCATGGTCCACTGTGATCTCTCTAGAGAGGGACTTCCAGACCCTCACTGACACAGTGCAGCGCACTGTGAACCAGATGGAGCAGCAGACGCGACTTATGTGGGCCAGGATCATTGACTCCAGAGATGCACTGGCATATTACGCCGAGGAGTTACTGCGCATGGACGCGCATTGTGGGATTACAGGCGACGCGCATTTCGCTCATCGCCAGTTCTTGTATGATCGCATTATGGCGATCAGTATGTCCATCAGTATGTACGCCCCCCAGTATCAGTATCCACCACCACCACCACCACAATAGAGACACTTCAGAGACACTCGAAGAATCATCTGCAGACATGGTAGTAGTAGTAGTATGATAGCATAACACGAGTTATAGCACTCGTCTGCATTTTTGCCTAGCCGTGCGGGTTATGCCGGTATATGACATTATATTTCTATGGTATTTCAAGGAACGATGTATGAGGGATATATCCCCTATTTTTGTTATTGCAAACAATTATTGTACTCGTGGTAATTGAAATTAATGAAAAATTTTGTTATGGTGAAATATGTTGTTATGATTGTCTACGATTATTATTACTTACCTTGTATATATTGTGATTTGTGATGGTATGGTGATGTTGTGTTGACTATTGTGTTTATGTTTTGGGTTGTTGTTTGTGCTATATGTATGACGATGTTGTATGCATGATCGTCAAATTAACCTTTGATAATTATTATTGAAGAAAAATGGCACCAGCCACTCGTAGCAACAGCGGAAATGGAGGACTACCCACAACTCCCGAGGAGCTTGAGGCACTAGTCTCGGAGCGCATAGCTCAAGCCCTCGCAGCGCACAATGCCGCCCGCACTGAACGATCGCGGGATAGATCTGGGAGCGACCGACGTGAAACCTCCCCTACTGGTAAGAGGGTTATAAATAAATGCAATGGGAGATTTTCATAAAACTCCTAATTCATAATAACATGCTACCTTATTATTGCAGAAATGGCCTCGTGAGAGCGTGGCTGCACATTCAAAGCCTTTCTGGACTACAAGCCACTAAACTTCGGTGGCACTGAGGGATCTGTCGGACTGATCAAATGGTTCGAGAAAACTGAGGCGGTGATCCGCATCAGTAGCTGTACTCCACGACAAGCGGTTATGTATGCCACTAACCTGTTCCTAGACCAGGCACTAACTTGGTGGAACGACCAAGTACAAACCCAAGGAGACGATGCTGCCTACTCCTTGTCCTGGTTGGAGTTAAAAGAGCTTATGATCGCCGAGTACTGCCCCGCAAGCGAAGTGCAAAAACTAGAGACTGAATTCTGGAACCACACTATGGTTGGATCGGACGTAGCTGGGTACACGTCCAGATTCCATGACCTATCTCGACTAGTACCTCGTTTGATTACTCCGGAAAGCAAGAAAGTGGAACGATACCTATTCGGGCTGGCACCACAGATTCGCGGCATGGTCACTGCTTCCAAACCCACGACCATGCGCGAGGCTATCGACCTCGCTCTGAGCCTCACTGAAGACGCCATCCGAATGGGCAACCTAATCCGGAAAGTGTCGGGATTAAAGCTTACTGAGTCCAGCAGTGTAGAGGGTAAGAATGTGGGTACAAGTTCAACGGTTGGGTCTAGTGATCAGGGAAATAAGCCAAGGTTCGGGAAACGTAAGCGCAATGATGGGAAAAAGGATGGGTCATCGGGTGGAACGAACAAGAAGGGAAAAGGGTATGTAGCCACAGGACGTGGAAATGGCGGAAAGCCGGGTTATCAAGGAAAGAATGGGATAATCTGCGGAAAGTGCCAGCGCACGGGGCACAAAACCTAAGAGTGCAGGTCAGGAGCACCAAAGAACGGAGGAGCGAGGCCCTGCTTCTCGTGTGGGTCGCTTGACCATTGGAAGAGGGATTGCCCCAAGCTCAACAACCAAGCCTGTGGGCGGGCATTTGTGATTGGTGCCGGTGATGCACGACAGGACCCCAATGTGGTCACTGGTACGTTCCCTCTTAATGGTCATTATGCTTCTGTATTATTTGATACTGGCGCCGATTTTAGCTTCGTGTCTGTCGAGTTTAAAAGATTACTTGGGCTAAAAACTAGTAAACTAGACACACCGTATTCTATAGAACTGGCTAATGGTAAAACTATAGAAACACGAGAAGTAGCGAAAGATTGTAAATTGGATCTCTGTGGTCACGAATTTGGTATTGATCTCTTGCCGGTAGTACTGGGTAGTTTTGACATAGTCGTTGGCATGGATTGGTTATCTGCACAACGTGCTATCGTTGTTTGCAACGATAAAATAATTCAAGTTCCCCTCGCAAGCGGTGAAACCCTATCGATTCAAGGGGAAAGGCACGGGACGCCATTAAGAATTATTACCAGCATGAAGGCCCGAAAGTGTTTGAGGAAAGGTCTTGTTGCATTCTTGGCACACGTGGTAGATAAGAAGGCCGACGAGCGAAAGTTAGAAGACATTCCGGTAGCCAGGGATTTTCCAGATGTATTCCCAGAAGATTTGCCGGGGTTGCCACCACCTCGACAAGTCGAGTTCCGCATCGACCTTGTTCCTGGAGCTGCACCCATAGCGCGATCGCCATATCGCTTAGCTCCATCCGAGATGCAGGAACTATCCGGTCAACTGCAGGAGTTGTTAGACAAAGGCTTCATAAGACCAAGCTTCTCACCCTGGGGAGCTCCCGTCCTATTCGTAAAGAAGAAGGATGGCACTTTTCGAATGTGCATTGACTATCGGGAACTAAACAAGTTGACCATCAAAAATCGCTATCCTCTTCCCAGGATCGACGATTTATTCGATCAACTTCAAGGATCCAGTTTCTACTCCAAGATTGATCTAAGGTCCGGCTATCACCAGTTGCGTATCCAAGAAGAGGATGTACCAAAAACGGCGTTCAGAACTCGTTATGGACACTATGAATTTTTGGTAATGCCGTTCGGATTGACCAACGCACCGGCAGTTTTCATGGACTTGATGAATCGCGTGTGTAAGCCATACTTGGACAAATTCGTCATTGTCTTTATTGATGACATTTTGATCTATTCGCGCACTAAAGAAGACCATGAGAATCACCTTCGGTTAATCCTAGAAGTGCTGCGCAAAGAGAAGCTCTATGCAAAGTTTTCAAAGTGTGACTTTTGGATTCGAGAAGTTCACTTCCTAGGCCACGTGGTGAATGAAAAGGGAATACATGTCGATCCCGCCAAGATCGAGGCAATTAAGAATTGGGATGCCCCTAGAACTCCTACTGAAGTGCGACAGTTTCTTGGCCTTGCGGGTTACTACAGAAGGTTCATCAAGAACTTTTCAAAGATAGCACAGTCTTTAACCATGCTAACCCAAAAGGATAGGAAGTTCGAATGGACGGAAAAGCAAGAAGAGGCATTTCAACTACTAAAAGACAATTTATGTGGCGCTCCGATACTATCACTCCCCGATGGTACGGAAGACTTTGTGGTTTACTGTGACGCCTCTCACCAAGGATTGGGTTGCGTACTGATGCAACGAGAGAAAGTGATAGCATATGCTTCCAGACAACTGAAAATCCACGAGAAGAACTACACTACACACGATTTGGAATTGGGTGCCGTAGTGTTCGCGCTCAAGATATGGAGGCATTATTTGTATGGAACCAAGTGCACAGTCTTCACAGATCATAAGAGTTTGCGACACATTTTCGATCAGAAAGAACTGAACATGCGACAACGGCGATGGGTTGAATTATTAAACGATTACGATTGTGAGATAAAGTACCATCCCGGTAAGGCGAACGTTGTGGCCGACGCCTTAAGTCGCAAGGAACGGATTATGCCGTTGCGTGTCCGAGCTTTAGGTCTAACTATTCAGACGAATCTGACTGACCGAATTCGTGAAGCTCAGATTAACGCTCTTAAACCCGAGAATGTCAAAAGTGAAAGACTGCGGAAAATGGTTGATTCACTGGAACCAAAGACGGACCAAACCTTGTATTTCATGAATAGGATTTGGGTTCCAGTGTATGGTGGACTACGGGAACTAGTATTGGCTGAAGCTCACAGTTCTCGATATTCGGTTCACCCTGGTGCAGACAAAATGTTCCACGATTTGAAAGGATTCTATTGGTGGCCAAACTTCAAGAGAGATATAGCAGCTTATGTTGCGCGATGTTTAACTTGCGCAAAGGTCAAAGCCGAGCATCAGAGACCATCCGGCTTGCTTCAGCAACCGGAAATACCTGAATGGAAATGGGAACGCATTACCATGGATTTCATTTCCGAGTTGCCTAGGACGACGAGCGGCCATAATAAGATTTGGGTAATTGTTGATCGATTGACAAAATCCGCACACTTCCTTCCGATCCGCGAAACGGATGGACTGGAAAAGTTGACCCGTTTGTATATCAAGGAAATAGTATCTAAGCATGGTGTACCTACATCTATCATCTCCGATCGAGATGGTCGCTTCACCTCAAGATTTTTGGGAAGTTTGAACGATGCCCTTGGTACTCGCCTTGACATGAGTACCGCATATCATCCCCAAACCGACGGGCAAAGTGAACGAACCATCCAGACTTTAGAAGATATGTTACGAGCATGTGCAATCGATTTCAGCGGTAGTTGGGATACACACTTACCACTGGTGGAATTCTCATATAACAACAGTTACCATACGAGCATTCAAGCTGCACCTTTTGAAGCTCTATATGGACGTAAGTGTAGATCTCCACTATGTTGGGCTGAAGTTGGAGAAAAGCAACTTACCGGGCCCGAAATTGTTCAAGAGACAACGGACAAGATCTTCTTGATAAAGGAACGCCTCAAAGCGGCCCGTGACCGGCAGAAAAGCTATGCTGATAGGAGGCGAAAGCCTTTGGAATTTCAAGTCGGAGACCGGGTCCTACTAAAGGTGTCACCTTGGAAAGGTGTCGCGCGCTTTGGGAAGCGCGGAAAGCTGAACCCACGGTATGTTGGACCGTTCGAAATCTTGTCCAGAGTAGGCCCCGTAGCATACAAGCTCAAATTACCTCAAGAAATGAACGGTGTACATGACACGTTCCACGTGTCAAATTTGAAGAAGTGCCTATCCGACGAAACTCTCATCATCCCTGCGGACGAAATCCACGTCGACGATAAGTTACATTTTGTCGAAGAACCAATCGAAGTGACTGATTGGAAGGTCCAAAAACTAAGGCGCAGTAAGATCAGGTTGGTCAAAGTGCGCTGGAACGCCAAGCGTGGACCGGAGTTCACGTGGGAGAGGCTGGACTAGATGAAGCAAAAATATCCCGCCCTATTCGAGAAGACCCCTATACCAGAGGACTCGAAGTGAATTCCGGGACGGAATTCTCTTAACGGGGGGAGAATGTAACAACCGGCAAAAATAAGGTAATTCCGTACTAATTAATTAACGTAATTAATTTAATTAAATACAATTATGTGTTGATTATTTAACTGAGGCCTTAGAATAATAGCAATTCCCAAATAATGCATAGGAATGCATATGTTTAATGACAAAACATGACGGAATCATGTGCGAATAAATCTATCCGGTATGGACACTGGCGATTACCCGGTAAAAATTAAATAAGCGAAACGAATCCCGGACAGCCGGAATATAAAATAAAACGTAATTTCACAAATTAAGATGAGTTTTGGAACTCCAAAGCCATACGTGAAAGCTTGTTATACAAATCTCCCGGTAACGAATAAAGCACGCGTACCGCACCCGATACGCGCCTAACTAATAATTTCACCCGGCAAGAGCCTAAACAATTTATCAACGCTTAACCCGGACCATAGTTAAAGGTTATTAAAGATATTTTTAATATCCGGTGGACGCGCGATAAAAGCTCGAAAAATACCCGGACGGGACCCGAACAAGATTAACTTAAACATAATAATATGGGGTATTAACTAGCAAAGTGGACCCCACAAAAACACCCTCTTGGGGCCGGCCTAAGGCCCACACAAGTGGAAGATAACTTGTGTTATCTAAATAAATCATTAGAAGTATCCTAATCATGAGCTTGCATGGCTTTGTATTGGGCATGAGAGGTGAGCCAATCTCCTTCCTCCTCTCTCTACAAAACTCGGCCAAACACCCTCTTTGTAATCTTTTTATATTTTTTTTCTATTAATATTAATCCATATAATCTTATTTAAGATACACATAATCTCTAAAGATTTGGGGGATTAATATAAAGACACACCAACACAATACACTTGAATCAAAGAAAGAACCCACAAACCTTCTTCTTCCTTTCTTCTTGGCCGTAGCCTACCCCCACCCCCATCAACATTTTCTTTCAATTTTTACACTAACAATTCATCTCTAAATCATCATCCATCCAAAACCCCTTTGTGTGTTCAAGAGCTTGGAGCTTAACCCCTTTGGAAAAACACACTAAACCCCATCCAATCCAAGGTTGTTGTCTTCCCTAGCCTTGAGCTAGTAGTAAGTTTTACCTTCTTTTGATCATAATGTTCATACTATGTGTTTATTGAGCAAGTTGTACATTGATGGGTTAAGAATGGTTTTGAAATATAAAACTTAATATATATCTTACAAGAACAAAATGGATGAATAATAATATGGATGAATCATAGAGTTGATGTTGGTAGTGTAACACTTCAAGAAATGCGAAAATATTGACATGCATGTAAAAAGGATGATGATCTAAACATTATTTTTGAATGAGACTTGAAAGTGATAAGAGATGGTTTTGATCATCATAAGATGACTAACTAATGTCAAAAAGATAGTAAAATGGGTTAGATGATCTTGCATGTAAAAGATTCATAATTAAAGTCTACTCGCTTAGATGAGTGAAAATGGAATATGTTGGATAAAAACATAATACACACATGTTAGTAGCATTATTAATGGAAGTGGAAAAATGTAAAAAGAACCAAACATGAGAAATATGATTCTTCAAAGTCTACTAAAATGGAAGAAAAATACTAACTTTGGAAGTTAGGATGAAAAATACAACAAGTATAAGTTAAAGGACTAATATGGAAACGTTGAAAGTTGATGGACTAAAATAAGCATTTTTAGAAACTTTGGTCCAAAAATGTGTTTATGGAAAGTTCGGTGTCAAAAACATAAATAGTAGTTTTTCCAAGTATAGTTTTGGTAAACATAAGAAAACTACTCATGTAAGTTGTGAAAAATATATTTTTATAAAAATAGAAGTTTTATAAAAATAAGTGGTTAAGTTAACATAAGACTTTTGACAAAATGAAGGTTTATTAAAATGTTGGACAAAAGTAAAGACTTGGGAAAAACTTGTACGAAAATGGATACTTTTATATAAATGGGAATATAAAAGTATCGGAAACATTTTTGGAATACAAGATGACAAGTTGAACTAAAAATACAAAAGTATATTTTTCCAAGTAATGGGCGTTCGGAATTGGAAGTATGAATAAAAATACCATAGAACGGATATTAGAAGAAAATGTGGAAAAAGTTAACTATTGGACTTAGTAACATAACTAACTACGACGTATAAACGGACAAACTAGAGAAAAATACCATAACGGCAAAACGTGAAAATATATATATTTTAGGAAGTAAAATATATATAACATGGGTGAAACTTATGTAACACTTTCCTAAGTGTTAGAACGAGTATTCGTGGGAGAAAGCGTAAAATAATGAATTAAAAACGTTAGACAACGTATGGACTTAACAAAGAAAACGCACACGTTGGTATATAGATACATACTTGCCTCGACGAAATTCTAGTATATCTATTTAAATGGGAAAATAGATACGCGAGAAGGAAAACCGAGACAAGTAGGTGAAGTATATCTACGAACGTGAAAATACCAACAAGATCCTAGTATATTTATTTAAATGGGAAAAATAAATGTACGGCATGGTGAGTTGAGCCGGGCGTTAAAATATAATATCGAACGACAAGAACTTAGCATATTTATTTAAATGAAAAATAAATATGTGGCAAAGTGAGTCGGGTCGGGAGATAAGAATACATTATGTTGAACGATACGATCCTAAGTATAATTATTTAAATGGGAAAATAATTATACGTTAGGTAGAGTTGTGTCGAGAATAATGGTATACATGTTACAAATAATATCAACAAGAATAATATATAAAGAAAAGGGTAATCAATCGCCAATGGACCTAGGAAGCGCGTCTAATTAAACGGGAATTGGGATAACACGTGGTCGGGGAGTTGGGTGTACAACTTGCCAAGGCACATGCACTATAGGTATAGAGACTTATACGCCTAGCACAATTGTAGGTGCGAGACCACCAAATTTGCTATTTACTTCTTTGAGCCGAGCACAGTTTCAGGTGAGTTTCACGGCCCCATCTTTAAACTATTTTAACGTTTTCGGGGGAAAGATATGTTAGGGAAGTGTTTGACGGGTTGGTACTTGAGTTATGATCGCCACTCGGGGTTGAGACCTCACTACTATAATCATTAATTCAGGAAAGTGAAACCGAAGGAATATTTGAATAGTACTATTGGTGCCTGACAAGGCCCACCCCTAATCGATAGCGTCGATTATGCATCGGCGTATGCCTGGGGTGCACGTATTCTGAAATTAAGTCGTAAGAATACCGAGTAACGACTTGGAGCGGGGCATTATTGTTTGTCTTGGTTTGATTATAGGCTCAAGTAGAATTGTAGGAACTTGCAACTCCTATAAATTGTCATAACATGGAAAATTCCCAAAAGATAATGTTTTGATAACTAAAACCTGTGAACTCACCAATATTTATATATTGACGATTTTAAACATATCTTTCAGGTAATTGATGAATGATGGGCAACATGGCAAGCCGGGTCGGGGGAATCTCTTAACGGGACGTCGGGTGTTATGAAGAGGCTTCAACTCTTTATCCCAAGAAATCGGGATATACATGAGAAGCCTCCTTATTTGGATTAAAAACAATTTTTTTTCCGTTTATGTATGAATAATCAAACATGATCTTGACGTCTTAATAAATGACCCATTTCTTTAATTACTTGTGATTTGCATTAATCTTGGCTTTATCCATTTGAACCGTCGCGCCACGTGTTTCCGCCGTAGTCGTGGTGTGACATAAACGGTCTTTATTTACTTCTATTATTATATTGCCACACAATTAATAATAGATCAATCACTTTTTGAGAAATTAATTATTTTAAGTAAATGAGCGTACTCAGGAGGATAAGGCCTTTGCCATGTCAAGTGGTAGTCTGTCAATCAATACAGCTATCGGTGAACGATTCACAAAAGAAAAGAGTCGTTGGATGTCAATATCGCAACTTTGGGATGTGTGTTTTTCAGGTTTGGGTTAACACAATCTTAGGTATACGTCCCTCACAGTTAAAAGGTGAGCTTACTGGGACGATTGACCTTCATGATAACTTTAAGAACACGAATCATTTGAAGATTAACATGGGAGGCTTAGTTTTAAATAGGACCACTTAAATAAAGATCAATTATTGTCTCATACTAAGTAAAATCAGATCCAGAAACAACACCATTATTTTGATATTCTTTTCAAGAATCTTCAAAAGCAACTTAGAAATCTTGTAGTAATTTGAAAGTTCAGTAGTAAAAATCATTTCATTGGATTCGATACTCGGTACTTGCTCATATTTAGACTACATTCGAAAGGTATACTTGCCTATTGTATGAGTTTTAGACTATTAAGCAACTATCTTTATTTATAAATTTAAAACTCGATAGCATTTTGGTAAAACTCCACTCTTCCTGGGTCTTAAGATACAAAGTCTTAAAAGTCTTTGAAGTGCCTTTAAACTCACTAAAACACACACACACACCAAGTTTTTGGCGTCGTTGTCGGGGACACGAGTGTTTTAGAGAAAGGTTTTCTTAAAATTACTATATTTTTCTTCAAAAATCGTATTAGGTAAAATAATTAATCTTAAAAGGTTCTTAGGTAGTGTATAAACTTGCGCTCCTCGTCCATACTCATACCTCATCTTGAAGATCCCGAAAGATATTTTCGATCTAGACGAAAAGAACAAAAATAAAAAATGGTACATGATGAAAGAACATTTCCGATTTTTCTAGACATTCCATCAACGCTTTGGGTCCTAGTAGTGCTAGACACATCGTTGATGCCGACGACTTCGAAATTAAGTCTCACATCGTTCACATGATACAATTGAATTACACTTTTCATGGTTTACCCGATGAAGATCTCCATGCTCAGATTTGTATTAATGGACTATATTCGGCCTTGATGGGACACTATGGACTAAAATAAATTAGAGTGGAGGAAGTGGGGCGGGGAGTGTGTCCACGGGCGGGAACACTGCCCCGTGGTGGCGTGGAGGAGGGGGCGGGAGGGTGAGGCGGGGAGGGGAGGACCAGAGTGGGGGGAGGGGAGTGTGTGAGGTGTCAAGGTTTGATTGGGCCTATTTTTTCAACCGTTGAAAAAAAAAAGAAAAAATTGAATTTTTTGAACGTTGGGAGCAAGATATTTTTGTTATTTTTTTTAAATTAACTCATATATATATATATATATATATATATATATATACATACACAACACAATTTGGTACAATCACAAACCCAAACACCAACCTAAATACAAACCAAAAGCATGGCTTGGTGGACTAATCAGGATCAACTCTATTTGGTGACGGCGTGGATCAACACTACGGAGAACCCGCCAAACAATAGGGAGGACTTTTGGCACAATGTCTTGGACGAGTACAACCTAATTAGCCAAACCAACTACCGTAACGTCGATCAGATCTCCATTAAGTGGTTTGCCATACAAAATAACAGTAGGAGATGGCACACAGTCTATGAAGCAACGATGCAGGCGCACCCTGCGTTAGCGAACAGATGGCAATTCAACTCACACACGACGCTTATCGTCAACGCTACGACAGCGACTTCCACATCACCAATCTTTTGTCCTGGTCTATGATGCGTTTTTATTTTGTTTAATGTTGAAGGTTTTAGTTTTTTAATAATGTGTAATGTTTAATATTATGTTTTATGTTTAGTTTTTTATTTGTAGTGTTTAAGGTTTTAGTGTTTAACGTTTTATTTGTTTCTGTGTTTAATGTTAGTTTATGTAAACAGATTACATAATATTTTGAATTTAAACCATTACATTAACACATAAAAATACAATCCTAAATTACTTATTACAAACAAAGTTCCTAATCCTAAACTACTTATTAAAGCGTTACATAAACACATTACATAAACATACAATATAATATAATCCTAAATTAGTTATTAAAACCTAAACCTCCCACTACGGGGAGTAATTGTCCCAGTCTTCCAGTGTGTACTGGGGCGGGGACGCGGAACGATCGCTATCGCGACCATCGGATCTCGCATCCTCGCGGAGCCAGCAGTACTCACGAGGTGGGGAATAATTGTAGAAGCGTTCCTCTACCATAATTGAATATAACTTTTTATTTATTATTTTTTTAATATTAATTATTTTTTTATTAATTTTATAAATTTTCGGTTTAAATTTTTATTATTATTATTATTATGTTTATTAATATATTAAAGTTTTTTATAAAAAAAAGGAAAAAAGAATTTCCACATGTCACTTCCCACCCCCCTCTTCCCCCCCGCCCCCCTCCCCTTCCACTCTCCACAATTCCCCCCCCCCCCCCCCCACACACACACACATGGGTCCCACAAGTGCCACATGGCGCTTCACCCCCCTCTTCTCCCCCCCCCCCCCCCCCTCCACTCCCTATATATAGTCTTAGAGGTGCTCAAATCGGGTTTTTTTTTTAAATTCAGATAAGATTTTATCCGATATGGATAAAGTCAAAAGATAGTCAAAACCAGATTGTGAAAACTCAGATTCGATTTTATCCGGTTCGAAGGTCCGTAAAACTTGATTGTATTGCTCTGGATAAGACGTTGTCCAAACCCGATTATTTTTTAAAATTCTGGAATTCGGATTTTAGAAAAAAATTAAAAAAATAATAAATATATTAAATAAAATAGAAATACTTAAATTTTATTTACTTTTAAAAAATTTATATGTTATATTACATAAATATGTTAAATAAACAATGTAAATAAACAAAATAAACTTACTAAATTTCATTAAATAACAATACATAGATTAAACTCGGTAAAGAAAAAAAGAAAGTGGATTTTTAAGTCTGGATGAAAAAAAAAATCCGGATAGTATCCGATGTGAGAAGATCCAAAAATAATACGGTGCGTTGAAAATTTTGAAATTTGCATTTGAACTTGTGGATCCTATCGAATCGTATGCAGTTTTAAAAAGTCTGCCTTCCTCATCAGATCAGTTTTCGGATCTGTTTCACATTCGGATTTTTTTTACGCCTCTACAATAAATCATACACGTCTTAATGGACCATATTGGACTTTAATGGATGACAATGGGCAATAGTATATCGTATATGTCTTAGTGGACAATATTACGCCTTAATGGGTTATAATGGGCAATAACAGATCATATATGTCTTAATGGAACACAATGGTCAATAACGGATCGTTTTATAATGACTATATTGAGACTCAATAGCATAGTTATACAACATTATGAATGCTTTCAGTACTGGTAGCTAGTTTTGCCGATTTTAGGTACCGATATGGTTTGTTATATACTGAGCTCATCCTAACTAGATCATATATATGTCTTGATAGATGATATACACAACACGTCACACATACACATGCATATATATATATATATATATATATATACATATATATATATATAGAGGGTATATATATACACTTTTGGTTTACATTTTATTAACTTTTTTTATATTTATTTTATGTTTTCAATAAAAATAAACTAATTTATTAAATCTTCTAAAATATTATTTACATCTAATTTTCAAAAAATTGAATTTCCCTCCTAAAAAATTCTATCTCCCGCTCCGTTTCTATTTCCCTATTTTCACCTATATCTAAGAGGGTGTTTGGGATTGCTTATCTAACTCCAAAAGTGCTTTTATTCAAAAGTGTTTATTGACTTATGACTTTTTGAAAATGAATTTCTAAAAAAGTGTTTGAATTAGCTTTTGTGGTGGAAAAAGTTGATAAGTCAATAAGTTGTTTTTAAAAAGTGATTGGTTTAACTTATTAGTGTAAAAGAACCAAAGGCCAAAAGTCAAAAGCCTGAATTTCTGGCTTCTTGAAAACAGCTTTGACACCCTTATTTAAAAGCCAAAGCCAAAAGTGCTTTTGGCTTAAACAAACAACTTATTGACTTATTGGAAGAAGCCAATAAGTCAATAAGTTATTTCATAACTCAATCCCAAACACCCTCTAAATATTGTACACCTAACTCTATAATGGTGTGAGTGTGATCTCTATATTATATAGAGTAGGTATAAGTAGTTGTGAGTAGAGGAAATAGAAAATATTTAGAGGAGACACTATTCACCAGTAAATTTGGAGGAGACATTGTTCATCCTCCATAATTTTTTAATATTTTTAAAAGTGATTGTGAGTATAATAGAGAGGAAAGATAATGATAAAAGTATAGAATAAGTATTATTAAATAGAACTGGAGAGAAAAAGATAGTGATTTTTGATGTAATTATAAAGATTGAAATGGAATAGCTAGTGTCAATGCTCTAACCATTTGAACTTCTTTTTTGTCTTATCATTTCTGTCATTTTACCTTCTTGTGTTAAAACCCTAGCCCCCACTTTCATCTCCACATTATTATAAATATAATTTAGCAAGTTTGATGTACAAGTGTACAAGCAAGTTGTACAAGGCCTCGTGCATCTCTTCTCAATCTTGCCTTGAGTATTTGGGCAGTGCTTGCTTCATCATCATTATTCCTCGTTTCTTTCCTCCATCTCTGCTTTGTCTACATGTACATCTTATGCTTGTATCTGTCTTACACCCACACAAAACATATGACAGAGAAGGCTTCATATAGACAGATCTTCCCCTCAGGACAATCCGTTAGGGTCTTGCCCTTCGCCGGGAACTCAGGCTCCCACTCTCGATGAATCTCATATTTTTCGAGGAGGGACCTATACTTGACTTTCGACCAGGAAATCTGAGCCTCAGACATTATAAAGAAAACAGAAGAAAAAATGAAGAATGGAAAGACTAGTTTTTTGGATTTCTTATCGGAATCTAGAGAGAATTTCGCCGGAGAAGAAAACGACTGAAGAAAGAAGTAACAAATAACTCAACGTGGACGTCCTATCTATACCAATCGCATTAATTATGATGGGAAGGCAGGTAATGATTGCAAAAGACTTTTTCGACGGAGGTCCAATCAGCTATTGCCACGTCAGACGGCCCACGTAACAGACGGCTCACGTGTCTACCCACTAACAACCCTTCCACACCAGCTGTTAGACACGTTTCCCAATACAAGTTTACGAACCGTCAGGCACGTCTCTTCAAAAAGACAAGTTTAATGCATAATAATTCCACTTCAGCATGCCCAGACTCAGACAAAAACCACCTTTTTGCCTCATCAATAGTAACACCTACCACATGCGCTTCACAAACGAACACACTCTCAGGTGTCATGCAAGCGCTAGAACAAAAAACTTTATGTTTTTCATTATTTACATCTTCACGCGCAACAACGTCCGACACCTCCTCAAGCATCAACAAATCGCCAGAACTCAAAATTGGGTACTTTTCCTTTATTTACAACATCTACATGCGCAACTACGCTTGCCGCCTACACAGGTGTCACGCAGACGCCACAATGAAAAAGTTGGTATTTTTCATTCATTATATCTTCTTCACGCACTTCAAAGCATCACGCTTTCTCAAGTGTCAAGCCTGTGCTAGAACACAAAACCCATCGTTTTTTATCCTCTATATGCGCTCAATGCCTGACACCTTCTCAGGTATCGCGCAAGCCCTGTACAACAAAAACTCGGTGTTTCTTAATATTCACATATTCTACATGCGCCTACGTGCTAGAATCCGTTTGAGATATCATGACGAAATTACAATAAAAGAATCGGTATTCTTTCACTATATAATCATCATCATCATGCTTCAAGCTTTACACATTTGTTACTTAGATTCAAAAACCAACTCACTGAAGAATGTTTTCTCTTTCTTTCTGAAACTAAAGGAACCTATGGTAAAAAAGGGTTTTTCATCCTTTACTATTACATTGCGTGCACCTCTTCAGGCACCATGACAATACATATTCCATCATACGCCCACAGATTGATCACTGTGTGTCCACCAGTTGACGATGTCTAATAAATACATGTACACTCTGTTACATGGAAACCCATTGACGACTGGACGTAACTCAAAGTACACATGTAAAAATCACCCCTTTTAGCCGAAACAGAGTCCAGCAATCCCTCGTTACCATCACAAGGCAACACGAAAGCACTGAATTGGGGAGACTTGAAGGGATATGGTACCAAACACTAGTAATATCATACACTAGTAAAACCATATCACAAAATCAACCGATACAAAGTTGCGTCCGTTCTCACATGACGCTGGCGCTGGCTCTGCGCCCGTTTTACGTGATCGGAACACCACGCGCCCATAACCTAATGGGTGCACAGTCAGCCGCCCGTTTTATGTCAGAGGATCACCATGCATCCATGACTCAACAGACGCATGATCACCCGCCCGTTTTACGTCAACGCAGAACGAAGCTTCCTCAGCAAGATAAGTAAACCTTCGTCAACACGACTGAAAGATTCCTTTCAGGGGCAGCATTTGAGACACACACCCAAGGGCAGTGCTGCCCTGGATAACTGTTCCTGACGCAGGAGGCTGCCCGTCAGAGTTCTCAACCAATCAAGGGTTGCGCCCAGCCTGACACCTAGAAAGGAGGATGACGTGGCAGCTTCCCAGCCAAGATATCTCTTTGACATAAAACTTTTGCAACCCCCACTTGTCTCAGGTTCTAGATGAAAGGATGATTACTCACCGCCCAGGAGTAGCCAATAGGCGGACGCCTCGTGTCCGCCGCCTATCAGCGTCCACTCAACGAACGCCACGTGTATCTTCCTCAGGACAGTAACATCCCCCCTTTCTCCTCTTTTTTATCAAAGCCACTTGCACCAATTGGGCTTTAGGATTTTGGCTGAAAACCAAGAGACACCTCTACCTGGGCCGGGCCCCACCAAGGGTAAAGGATGGGCTGAGGAAGTCAAAAATCGAGGTACTATAAAAGGAGGAGTCCCTTCTCCTTTTATGGGCATCCGATATTCACTAACACTTTCGCTGAAAAGACTACGAGCACATCATACTATTCCAACCCTTGTTTATTTACTAACGTTTAGAGTCTAGGCTCCTCTAATCTATTGTCTCTTAGCATCCTTGGTCTTATCCTTAGACCCTAACGTTTTATAAACACCATGTAGAATCACTGCCAAGATCAGCGCTAACCTGGTGATCAAGGATTCGTATTTCTTTAAGGGTGCTTCGCACCCTTCGCGACTTCCATAGTGTGTGATTCCATGGAACCCTTAGGATGGGGAGTTCTTCCTTATAAACAAGTTCAAGATTCATCTCCCTTCCAATGTGGGACAAGTTCTCCTTGGCACTTTCCATTTCACATTCTCAACTTAGTTGTTTCACTCCTCTACTTTTGAGCATCGATATCTCATTCATCTTAGCTCCCTTTTGGATGCGGTTTGGTTCATTGCGGAGCTCTGACAACATAGAACATGAACCTACAAAGAAATATATGAATAAACCTCAGTTTCAAATATATATTTGTGTCCAAAACATAGGAAAAATCATTTTCCTAAAATTGTGAAAATAGTATTTTCACCTATTTTTCCAACAATCCCCCACATGAATGGAGATCGCCACGTTCTTACACGTATCAATGATACAATTTGACAGTTGAGTATTGTAGGATAGGTAGGCGTAACCTTTGAACCTTCCTTTGTGAAGCATACTTATCCTACTAACGGTATATAGAACTTGATGTCTTTGAACATACCCCCATTTGTGTAAATGACAATACACTTCACACAACACTCTCTCTAGTTATGCCAACTCCTCGTTATCGTGTTCATTATGGTCATGGACTACTA
Organism: Ambrosia artemisiifolia; assembly: GCA_032199755.1. Taxonomy (NCBI): domain Eukaryota; kingdom Viridiplantae; phylum Streptophyta; class Magnoliopsida; order Asterales; family Asteraceae; genus Ambrosia; species Ambrosia artemisiifolia. The sequence continues at coordinate 33,403,963 of CM063526.1, read as the reverse complement.
TCCTGATTCTGCGAGAGCTCTAGGATATGTGCCTCTCCACAAATTAATTTGAAGCGACCACACTTCTCTCTAACATAGGTGATTCGCATGAATCATTAAAAGCATCATGGTTATTTGATTGCACCCAATCATTAACCTTAAAATATGCTTAGCCTTCTCCTCAATGTCACTAATTGGAATGGACTAGGAAGTGTATAACTCCCTTTATTTAGTGTTGGGGTACCCCCACAGTGACTCCCTTTGGTCATATGATTAAGTTGTCCTATTAAACCTAGATCTTGGGAACTCCAGTCAGCTAAGTTAGTTTTCCCTCATACTCCCTTTTTCCATGGGCTTTAGTCCCATTCCTCTTGATGACTTATAAACTAGCTCATTGCTTAAGCCTTTTGTTAATGGGTCCACAATGTTATCTATTGACTTAATGTAGTCAATTGTGATAACACCCGTATTGAGCAGTTGTCGTACCATGTTATGACTATGTCGAATATGCCTTGATTTGCCATTGTACATGGAACTTTGAGCTCCACCAATCGCTGATTGGCTGTCACAGTATATGCAAATGGCTGGCAATGGCTTTGGCCATCTTGGAATATCTTCCACAAATTGACGTAGCCACTCTGCTTCTTCTCCTGATTTATCTAAAGCGATAAATTCAGATTCCATCATGGATCTAGCTATAACCGTCTGCTTAGACGATTTCCAAAATATAGCCGCACCACCAAGTGTAAACACGTAACAACTTGTAGATTTGGAATCTTTTATACCCGATATCCAGTTCGCATCAATGTATCCTTCGATCACTACTGGTTGACGGGTATAATGCAGTCCGTAATCTCGTGTGTATATGATGTATTTAAGCACCCGTTTTATACTTTTCCGATGTTCTTCACTTGGATTGCTAGTATATCTACTTAGCCTACTTACTGCGTAAGCCAAGGCAGGTCTGGTACATGTCATTAGATACATTAGACTGCCAATGATTCTTGAGTACTCTAATTAAGCAACACCCTCGCCTCTATTTTTACTTAGATGGTGGGTCGTATAAATCGGACCTCGAGCTATACACGTGTCTCCAGAACTGAATTTGTCAAGAATCTTATCCATATAATGAGATTGATTTAACACAAGACCATTTTGAGTTCTAACGATTTTGACTCCAAGAATCACATCCACTAGACCCATGTCTTTCATATCAAATCTCGATTTTAACATGTCTTTAGTATATTTTATCATTTTATCATTACTCCCATTGATAAGGATATCATCTACATAAAGGCATTGAATAACATAACCTTATGCCGTGTCTTTCGAGTAGACACATTTGTCGCACTAATTTATTTTAAAACCATTGTCAAGCATGACAGGATCAAACTTTTGGTGCCACTGTTTTGGAGCTTGCTTGAAGCCATACAAAGACTTGACGAGTTTACATACTTTGCCCTTTTGTCCTGGGGTGGAGAAAACTTCTGGTTGCTCTATGTAAATCTCTTCATCTAAATCGCCATTTGGTGAACTTCCAAATTTCGTAAGGCCGTTACAACAAGAACCAATCAAATAGAGGTTATTCGTGTTACCGGGGAGAAAGTATCAAAATAATCTAGACCTTCCTTTTGTCTAAAACCTTTGATTACCAACGTAGCCTTGTATTTATCAATACTACCATCAGCTTTAATCTTCTTCTTGAATATCCAACGATATCCAAGTGGTTTACAACTGGGTGGAAGATCTACTAGATCCTAAGTATGATTTTGCAATACAGAATCTATTTCATTCTTAATTGCTTCTTTCCATTGAGGCCTTTCCGAAGAGGTGACTCCTTCTCGGTAGGTATTCGGGTCACCCTCAACCATGTTGCTTAAGAAGTCTGGACCAAAGGATTTTTCAACCCTTGCCCGTTTGCTTCGTCTAAGCTCACCATCTTCTATCTCAGGTCGTTGATGACATAGATCGGTGTGAATTAAATCAAGTGGTTCGGTTATTCGTTCAACCGATTAAAATGATGATCTTGTAAGTTTGGATTCAACACATGGTTTGCATTTAGAATCGGATTCAATGTGGAATGTAGGTATACTTTGTAATTTCATCAAACGTCATATTGAATTAAAATTTGTATGTCCTAGTCTGCCATGCCAAACATTAGAAGACTCAAGCATATAAATAGAAGTAGTAGCGTTTTCATTCATTTCATTTTTAACGACCATTACATTCATTTTAAACATGCCATTAAGGTCGTAGTCCTTGCCTACAAACATTCCACGCCTAGAAAGGACAAACTTATCTGATTCAAACACTAGACGAAATCCAAACTTGTTGAACATCCAGCCTAACATGAGGTTCTTACGTATCTCTGGTACATAGAGAACTTTGCTCAACTTGAGTTCCTTGCCAGAAGTCATCTTCAAGATCACATCTCCTTCACCCTTGATGTCGGCGGTAGCCTTATTTCCCATATAAAGCTTATCTTCACCCGTCAGTTCCTTGAATGTTGAGAAAAGTGTCTTATCTCCACAAACATGGCGGGTTGCACCCATGTCAACGAACCATCCTGATGGGTTGTTATCACCCACCACGTTGACCTCTTCAACCATAGCTCCTTGCTCGGTTCTCATCGCCACTAAAGGCATTCCATCATCATCCACCATATGGGCACGCTCACGCTTTGGATTCTTGCATTGGTTAGACTGGTGCCCCATCTCGTTACACTTGTAACATATCCCTTGGAAAGATTGAGGTTTCTTTTTCACAACCTCCTTCTTTGGTCCAAGGTTAACCTTTGTTTTTCCATTGTTCTTCTTCCCACCTTTAGCCTTTTTAGTCTTTGAGGATTGCCCAAGTTCCACCATATTTGCTTTAGCCTCGGCGGGCAAACTGGTGGATTTTTGAGCAATCGTATTATCCTCCTCAATTCAAAGACGAACAATAAGTTCCTCAAGAGTCATCTCCTTACATTTGTGCTTAAAGATAATTCTTATAGTCAAGCCAACTAGGAGGTAACTTTTCAATCATGGCTGCCACTTGAAATGTCTCACTAAGTTCCATACCCTCGGAATGGACTTCTTGTAGTATAATTTGCAACTCTTGGACTTGGTTCATCACGTTTTTGGAGTCTACTATTTTGAAGTCCAAGAAACGGGCTACAACGAATTTCTTCGTTCCAGCATCCTCCGTTTTGTACTTTTTATCTAAAGAGTCCCATAATACTTTGGCAGTTTTAGAGTGTAGTACACATTATACAACGAATCCACGAGGCCGTTTAGGACATAGTTACGACATAGGAAATACGAATGCTTCCAAGCATCTAGCACACTCTGAAATTCAACGTCGCTCTCCCGTCTTTTGGTTGGGAGCGGTTTCCTTTAAGAACCTCGCAAGGTTCAAGGTGGTCAAATAGAAGAACATCTTCTGTTGCCACCTTTTGAAGTGTAGCCCCGAAAACTTTTTGGGTTTTTCAGCATGATTCGCCACAGTAGACGCTCCCACTGTGGCGTTAGGCAAAGGTGTTCCGACAACGGTGGTCGTAGGCGGAGTTGACATTCTGAAAATTAGAAACAACTAAGTTAATAAATTTAATAAAACGTTGTTTTATAAACAAAATAACTTAGTTATTATCAACAAATATCTTCTAAAATGGTTTAGCAAACTATTTAAAACACCCAAAGTGCATAAAAATAGAGACCACACTAAGGTAGGGTCTAATGCTTCAACCAAGAAGATGGAAAGAAAAGAAAAGAAAGAAAAAAAATTATAGCAATTTTCCTTTTCTTTTGAATCCAAAAAGTTTTTCCTCTAAGTCCAACTTTGAGGATACACCAAATGATTCAGTAGCTTTTCCTTGGAAAACCAAAAGATTTGTCCCTAATTCCAAGTTTGAGGATTCACCAAATGATTTTTGTAGAAAAACAAAAGAACAAAGGATTTTGTCTATTTTGTCAAGAGCCTCGAAAAATAGAAAGAAAAGAAAAAAAATAATAAGAACTGTTTTTAAAACACAATTTCAAGTGAGTCAAAACTTGTTTGAATCACTAAGGAATGGTTTTTCGTGATACACGAACGGTTTTTAAAATTTTTTTTAAGATTCTAGGAACCATTCACGTATAAAAATAAATAAACAATTTTTATTATTTTTAAAATACAAGAAGCGAAGGAAAAATACAAATACAAATACAAATACTATTACAACTGAAATAATGAGAAATGACAAGAAGGAGAGGAGAAAATAAAATATGGTGGTTGAGGATCATGTTTGACACGGGGCCCTTAAAACAAATTTCGAGTCTACCGGAGACTCATTTTGTTTCCCAGATACAATAGCCAAAGTAGTATGTATTGTCGAAGTATGCACTAAACCCGACTTGTACCTTAATTTCTAGAAGAACAGAGTAGAAATATTGCTTGAAAGCTTTTAGAGGAGAAGTAATACAGAGGAATTCTCTGGTGTGTGTTCGTGAGCCAAGAGCCTTGGCTTTTATAGGAACCAAAGTTGTAACATAATAAAAGAAATTACGTCTTCAATGTCATTTAATAGCTGCTTTAATTCCCAGTCAAAGTTGTTGACTCGTCAGTTACATTTGCAGTTCTTAACTGTTGGGAGTCCGCGTGCGTTAGAGGCACACTGGTGTATGTCCTGCTACGTAGAAACAGGTTACGTACGCACACGCCACGTAATCCCGTTTTACGTCATGAGTCTGCCACTCGCGCGCCATGCAGGACAAGCCGCCACCTGTTTCTGCCTTCCAGGGCCACGCGTCAGTGGAAGTGCAAATTGCGCCATCAAAGCGCCACATTGCGCCTTAACGCCCACGCCACGCGCGCTGGTGTGCGAGTTGAGCACTATTCGCGACTTCCATAGTGTGTGATTCCATGGAACGCTTAGGTTGGGGAGTTCTTCCTTGTAAACAAGTTCAAGATTCATCTCCCTTCCAATGTGGGACAAGTTCTCCTTACCACTTTCCATTTCACATTCCCAACTTAGTTGTTTCACTCCTCTACTTTTGAGTATTGATATCTCATTCATCTTAGCTCCGTTTTGGACGTGGTTTGGTTCGTTGCGGAGATCTCACAACATGAAACATAAACCCACAAAGAAATATATAAATAAACCTCAGTTTCAAATATATATTTGTGTCCAAAACTTAGGAAAAATCATTTTTCCTAAAATTGTGAAAATAGCATTTTGACCTATTTTTCCTAACAATTATATCATCTATAACAAAGCCTCAACAAGATCAGGGCCTTTGATAATTTGCCTCCCAAAAGATTACTAGTAATAGCTACTTACATATGACTATAATTCCTTGAGAGGATCAACAGTATTATATGAGCTTAATCCTTTCAACCTCTGAAATTCTAGTGAAGAAAATGGAACTTTTTGAATAATGAGTTCAAATTAATTTAAACAACCAATTTTAGGCCTTATAACACATAAAAAAACAGTTTCAAAAATCCGTGCAAACTAATGTGTTATCCTTGCCCATACAACCCAAACACCCATTATACACTACAAACCTCTTTTTATTTAGTTAGCTTTGTGTAGACGCAAAATCAAGGTGAAAGACTTTTAGGGAGGAAACAATTGTGCCTTAGCTTTGTCTTAGAGGTTTAGATTTTCCTACACTTTAGGTGGACATTGCATGAGATTAACGTGCAACAAATATATAGGTGTTTTATGATGCTTTGCTTGTTTATATTCTACTATGTATTGTGATTTATATTTTACAATGTTATTGTGTCACCACTTCTTATGTTATTGTGATATTGCTATATTTCTAGTCCGCTTTGTTTGCTTGTTGAATGTTTTGAGCTGAGGGTCTCTCTAGAAATAGCCCCTCTCTCCACATGGATAGAGGTAAGGTTTATCTACGTCTCATTATCCACAGACCCTAGGAATGGCTTTGCTATTTGTAGGATCTACTGGGTATGAGTGTTGTTGTTGTCGTTGTTTCATGTACTACTATTGAGGTTTGTAGGACTCAATACAGATTACTAATTAAATCTTTAATAAATCAACACGCATTAGAATCAAAACTCATGACTTAATGTAGTAATCATGTCAACTGAAATCATATGATATGCATAAGACCATGTGTAGTCGGGCGTGATTTGAAGCTTAATTCACCCATAGCGACCCAAACACCACTACGGGGGACGCTATGGGGCGCTATAAATTTCCAAAAGTCACAAAATGGATGTCAGGCGCCATGCTGTTAAGGGATGGGGCGCTATATTGAATTGCCACTACACACACTCTAAGCTAATATCACAACATACAATTATTATATATAATTAGCAAATTAGGATTGTGAGAGGACCGGCACGATTGCAAAAGGTACAAATTCTTAAAGCCTGATACTTTACACGATACAAGTGTTAGTTGCACGATGGTAACCTCTGGAGCAGGTTACAGGTTTTGTTATTGGTTTCAATCATGTCCTTCTCTCTAATCTTTGTCTCTTTCTCGCAGATCAAACACCTCTCTCTCTACCTTCCCTCTAAAACTTCCTCTTTCTCTCTCTAAGCTTTGAGGCTTCTGTAAAGGACTGTCATGGTTTCGTTGACATGACCGTCGATGGTGACGGATTTGAACGTAACTGATTCGCAACCCTCGGCAAGGTACGCGAGTCGGTTTCTTTTCAGTTAAATTTCAGGTCTTTTAGGGTAGATATTGGTGACGATAAAAGCAAAAGGGACATTCGTCGAAAAACCGCCGATTCCATAGCACCAACACAGGTGTCAAGTGACGGTTACTTGACAGTCCAACGTTCTGGTGCGTGGTAGCTTGTTACGATACAAATGGTGATCAAAGGAAGAGCTAATGAATTAGAGAAGAACACAAGAGAGGAGAGGATTAATCCAAATCAATAGCTACATTACTCATCCTCATTACATGTATTTATACACAATCTACATATTATCAACTACCTAACTAGTAGACAATTACAATCTAGTCCCTATACTCTTTAATACCCAACATTATACTATTTGATACCTAACATTACTCACCCCTTATAAGACTTTTGACCTCAAAAGTCAACTAATCACAAGTATCAAAGATTTGAACAAATCTAACTTGACCCATTAACCTTTGATTTATAATATCAGTAAGTGCCAACTCCAATTGAGCAGCCATGGCTGTATTCAGCCAATTTGCAGCCTTTAAACCAAACTGTGCAGTAACAATCTCCATTAATATCAAATCTTCAAACAGTAAGGATGCAAGAGCTTGTTTTTGTAATACATCTGACATTGCTTCTCTTTCTTTTGAAATATAACTATCTTGAGATTGAATAACATGTTCTTTTAATATGAAAACCTTTTCTTTTAACCATTTCATCATCTCCACCTCAGGGGCATTTAGCAATGTCATCATCTCCATCTCAGTGGCCTCATTGGTTTTCACACCACTGAATTTCACTTTAGTAAAAACAACCACATATTCCAAAGGGTTGTTTAATTGAACATATCTCAATGTTTCAGCCTGTTTGTTTGACCCATGATGCCTGACTTCTTCAAAACAAGAAACCTTTTCAGTATCTATAAAAACACCATCATTGACAATCACATTATCCAACTCAATTTTCACCTTGTCCAAGCCATTTATGACTTTAATTGGTGCAACAAGTGTACTACCATACTCAACAGAAGCTAATGGGTTTACATTTTCTTTTATGATCTCATTATCACCCCATTCCAATTCAACACTCCCATAGTCCTTGTAGACTTTAGTAATTCCCATTCCAGACATTTCATCATACACCTTGTGGTCAACATCTATTTTTTTGAGTTTAGAAGAAAAACAAGTTCCAAGATCCCTTTCATCATCAGCGGTGACAATTCCAAGATCCACTTCATCATCAACCGCTATAATAAGACTAGTTTGATGTTGTAGAATAGGATTACTTACATCAATTATTCGATCATGAATTTCTGAATTTTCGGGTTTGACTTCTTGGTTTTCTTGATCGGCAATTGGACTCCCGTTCATCTTCATTACTGTGTTTAGTAATTTGATCAATGTTGACTCAATATTGCCGAATTCTTGATCCATCTTCTGAAATTGGTCGATGCTCTTTTGTAATCGTGCATCAATTTTTGTAAGGGTTAATAATCGTTCATCAAGGGTTTTCTTGAGAAGATTATCAGTCTCTGTTTCGGACCGATTTCTAGTCGTCATTGTTTTTTTGGGTGAGAGAATCGAATGGATGAATTGAAAAGAATAGAATAGTAATGGAATATGAAAGGTTGATATGTAATCAGTAATGGTGAAATTCAAATGTTAAAAAAAAAATATTAGAAGGTTTTAGACGAGGGATTATGGTAATGGAATGATAAGAACCGAATTGAAATGAAAAAAAATGAACAGAAAAAGAATTGAAACGGATGGAACAATGAAGAAGATGGTGGTTAGTGGTTGTTTATGGTAGTGGGTGGTTGTTATGGTAGTTTGTTACGGTGGTGATTGGTGGTTAGATGGTGGTCGGAGGTCGAAAGGTTCGACTGCTCTGATACCATTGTTACGATACAAATGGTGATCAAAGGAAGAGCTAATGAATTAGAGAAGAACACAAGAGAGGAGAGGATTAATCCAAATCAATAGCTACATTACTCATCCTCATTACATGTATTTATACACAATCTACATATTATCAACTACCTAACTAGTAGACAATTACAATCTAGTCCCTATACTCTTTAATACCCAACATTATACTATTTGATACCTAACATAGCTTCTGGCTCCGACGATGGTGGCTAGGGTAATCAGCCCAGCTTCCGTTCACCTCGATGAAGCCAACCACGTTCGGTGACTATCATCGGTTTGCTTCAACTGAATCGCTAAATAGCAAATCTTAAGGCGTAGTGGTGAGATGGCCTGTAATTGTTTTGGGATTTGTTGATTTTTTTTAGATATGATATGTTTATTTTGTTGTTATTACTGTTATGTAATTAGGTTTAAGAACCTATCTATTTCTTATTGATTATTATCATTGTTATCGGCTTTCTTCAATTCATGCTATGTTTGTGTTATAGGACTCCGGCTACTGAGCTGGCAACGGCCACAGCCGACATATTAGGTATAAAACAGGAAGGTAATTTTTTAAACCACACTCGAAAGCTTGGGTGTTTTGATGAGTCATATAATATAGTAAAATTTTCAAGAAAAATTCTTTACTTAGGGCTGAGGATTCTTGGTTTTCAAAATGAATGCTTGAGTCCAAATGGGTATTTCATGATTGGTGAAAACGATGAATTTTGAACATATTAATTATTAAATGAAAAAAGCCCAAAAATTTACTTCATAACAACGTAAATTGTGAGCAAAAGAAAAACATTAAAAAGGTATTTCACTGGTTGAAGATTCTATGGATTAGAAAGGCTTCTTCTTTTGGCTTTTTAGGTAATAAAAAACAATGGGTGGGGGACTGTAACCATGAAATGCCATGTTTGGGAGGATGGATGGAGGGAGGGTTTTGAGGTGTGAGAAACAAACAAACTTGACCCGTTATAAAAATCAGAACAAAACTAAAACTAATTACGTTCTGACCCATTACCAAAGGGCAAAAGCCAATCATGATAAGGTTACGAGTTTAGAAACCGCAATGTAAAACCGTCTAATACATGACCTGCGCATATCTATTACGATTGACTAAAACATGACATTAAGTCACAAACCGCAACGCGCGCGGGTATAAAACTAGTTATTTATTATTCATTGTAACTACTTTCATAGTAGTTACTTATTGTCTTATTGCCACCCCTGTCTATGCATTGCCATTTTTTGAAGCGAGAAGCCACTTGGTAAACTCTTGAAGGGTATTTTCATCAGCCCTGCGAGTCTTTTGAGTGAACTGAAGAAACTCTCCCCATGTGAAATCAGGATACTCCCTTTTCCCATCTTTTTCGACCAACTCTTGAGGCGCTTTTAGCTCCTGATCACCTTTTGGGCACAAGAAGAACACCATCGACATCCTTGCGGACAAACCCATCAGATGAGTATATATGTATAATCTATATGGGTTAAGGATTATATATGTTGTTTTGGTTTAAAACATGGTGCATATGCGTGATGACGATGATAGTGAATGAATGGGAATGACATAACAAACTTTATTGCATGAGAATTTAAAATGGATAGAAGAAACTAAATTGATAGTTAGGGTACAATGAGATGATTTTTTATCTTTGGGTTTGACATGCATGAGAAACATGACCATCATGGGTTTATGTATAGGGTTGTCATGAGAGAAAAAAAACATTTTGCAATTAAAAACCATAAAGTATCCATATAATCTAAATAGAAAACAACAATTTGAGTTGATGCTTTTGCTTGAAGTGTGTGTGTGTGTATATATATATCTTACGAATAGATGGAGTGGTATACACAACTGGATTGTTGATTAACAAAAAAAACACTCATTCATTACATGTCATATATTGTGGACGAGGTCGTACATATGGACTAATTATCAATATACTGTTATTATTATAAACTTAATATATTCTTAATTATTTAAACATGTGATGCCATTTGTCTTTTTTTATAATAATTTGAGAAATAGACGTAGCATGGAATGATGGAAGCTTACTACATATTTGTAAAATAAAACAATGAATGAAATATGGTTATGTTTAATAAACATGAGAGTTAAAATAAAAAATGTAAAGTATAGAATGAAAATAAATTCGTAATAATTGAGCCGGTAGTTTAAGTTGAATAATTCTAAATCTAAACAATGCAACCGTGAATTGCTTTATCGAGAGGGATATCACAAAAAAAAAGTACAAAGGTATTAGTACATCCAGCCAAACATTTCAAACAAGATGGAGTATACACCTCAAATGTTGTCTATCTAGAGGTGTTACGTGATGGATGATCTGCTTGGAGAGACAACATAATGATTTTTATGCATTTTGTTGTTTAACCCATTACATTCTAAATAAAGATACGAGATGTTATTACTTTACATACTTTGGTTACTTTTACTTCGTTATGGAAGCATGCCCGGCTTAACTTGTAAATGGTCTATTGCGTTGTGTTTCTAAATAGTTTATTTAAATTAATTAATAATTTGTGCGTCAACTATACAATTAAACTTATACTTGTAATTTATTCATCCCGTCGCATCACGCGAACTCCCCATTAGTCCATATATATGTAACTCCTTAAGAGGATCTCAACAATATTATCAGTTTAATCCTTTCACCCTCTGAAATTCTATTGAAGAAAACGTAGAAGTAAGGCTTAGATGTAACTTTAAGAATAGTGGGAGTTCAAATTATTTTAAACAACAAATTTTGGGCCTTCTAATACATAAAAAAACAGTTACCAAAATTCGTGTAAACCAATGTGTAATCCTTGCCCATACAACCCGAACACCCATTATACACTACCAACCTCTTTTTATTTAGTCATCTTCGTAGAGACCTATGATTAAGGTTAAAAACTTTTAGGGAGGGTACAACTATGCCTTAGCTTTGTCTTAAAGATTTAGATTTTCCTACACTTTAGGTGGACATTGCATGAGATTAATGTATATATGATAGTTATATAGATGTTTTATTATGCTATACTTGTTTATATTTCACTTTGTATTGTGATTTATATTTTACTATGTTAGTGTGTCACCACTTCTTATGTTTTATTGTAATATTGCTATATATATTTCTAGTCCGCTTTGTTTGCTTGTTGTTTGTTTTGAGCTAAGAGTCTCTCTAGAAGCAACTTCTCTACCACACGGATAGAGGTAAGGTTTATCTACATCTCATCATCCCTAGACCTTACGAATAACTTTGCTATTTGTGAGATCTACTGGGCATGATTGTTATTATTGTTTCATGTATTACTATTGAGGTTTGTAGGACTGAATACAGATTACTAATTAACTCTAAATAAATCAACACGCATTAGAATCAAAACTCATGACTTAATCATGTCAACTGAAATTGTATGATATGCATATGGTAATATCACAACATACAATTATTTATTATTCATTGTAACTACTTTTCATAGTAGTTACTTATTGTTTTATTGCCACCACTGTCTATGCTTTGCGATTTTTTGAAGCGAGCAGCCACTTGGTAAACTCTTGAAGGGTATTTTCATCAGCCCTGCGAGTCTTTTGAGTGAACTGAAGAAACTCTCCCCATGTGAAATCAGGATACTCCCTTTTCCCATCTTTTTCGACCAACTCTTGAGGCGCTTTTAGCTCCCGATCACCTTTTGGGCACAAGAAGAACACCATCGACATCCTTGCGGACAAACTGTTCACACTTACCCTATGCAGGCAACTCTTGTACTTCCCATTTGACAATGCCTACATATATAAGTTTCAAATATCTTTAGAACACAACTCTTGACCATATTAAAGAGCAATAAAACAAAGGGAGTTACAATAGCGATACAAAAACAGACTTACGGTGAATGTGTCACCAATGTTGATGACAAGGGCACCAGGGTTTGGTTGAACAGATTTCCATTTGTTATCCACAAACACTTCAAGTCCTCCAACTAAGTCTTGATAAAGTAGGGTCAATGTAGTTGGATCACAATGTGGTCCGACCCCATAAGTTAGGTCGGGCTTGTCACACTGAGGGTAGTGGTTGCATCTCACTATTGACACGGAATCATCATATAGTTTTCTGTAGTAGTTATGGTTATGCCCATCAACACCCAAGCTAATCTCCAGTAAATCAAGAAGGTCATGAGCTAACTTATTCATTGATTGACAAAACTTTTGGAAGAGCAAGCTGCATATATATGACCGGTTAACATCGATACAATTAGCACAAACACAATAGATGGATGAAAATAAAACTTAACAGACAAAGAAAAAGTTATATAAATTTATAAATTTAAAAAATATAAACATCATGTATATGACCGTTACATTTTCTTCACAAACTAAGAAATAAAACAAAATTTGGACTTACATCCAATATATTATTATATCTCATTTTGTTTCACATATGTAATCTTATTACTAAACAATCACTTGTTATTGGTTAAAGTATGTTTAAAACATAAGAACACACAAACTTAAATGGTTTTTAAATATTTATCTTGCAGCAAAGTATTAAGGAAAAATCACAACAACCAAAAAAAAAATTGATCAAAAAAAGTTATCCAAAATAGCCACTAAAATTTAGTTTTACCAATAATATTATAAAATGATACGTGTCAAAAAAACATTTGAACACTACAATTTTTTTTAAAGGAAATCTCTCTATTTTTTATATATAAAGGGCAAATTACATAACGACTGCAAGTAGACGGACAACACGCTGCGCCGCCATCCCAAAAAGTTACATAAAGAGGTCATTCCATCCGGCGCTTGTCAAATAAAGTTACCACTTACGCCGCGCGTAGAAAAATGGAAAATAATAACAATAATAATAATAAAAAAATATACAAGATTTCAAAGATTTTAAAGGTGCATTCCTATTTCTTATCAATAAATTATCTTAAAACAAAGAAAAGAATTGAAATAATACCCTGTTTCTTTGTATTGACTTCCCATTGCATTGAAAAACTCAGCAACAACTTCATTAGGGTCATTCTCATGATACTCAAAAGTTAACAATTCCTTCCAAGGAAGATTTTTAGTGAATCGCTGAGCATGCGCGCAAGCGAAACCGACAACGCTTCCCTCTTTCTGCTTGCACTTCAGTTTCTCATCTAACGGAAGATCAAAGAAAGCACGGCCAAGCTTGTAGGCTAAAGCAAGCATATCAAGGTCAACACCATGGTTGACCACTTGAAAAAAGCCATGGTTCACACATGACTCTTTCACAAGTTTGGCTGCATGCAATGTGGCCTCCTTATCATGACTTAAGAACCCTTGTAGGTCTATCACATGTTCATTCAACTTCTCAGTAGAAGTTTGAGAAAGATGATCTTTTGGCCAAATGAATTGGCTTGGGAAATGACCATTGGTTTGTTGATCAAAGATCATGGCTGACTCAATGGTTTTGTCTTCACATTTGCCTATTTTCATTTGCTCCATTTTTTACACAAGTCTGAATGGTTATGGCCGGGACATGAGATTTATACTACAGAAAATTAATTTTTGTTGTAATGATATGATGTTCTTTGCTATGCAGTTTTTTTTTTCTTATTACATTCTTTCTCAATGTGTTTATGGTTGCATTTAGTGTTTCTCATGCATTAATTGTTAAAATTATAATATAACATATATATTAAAACTTAAATGGTCATTCAAATCAAGGTTCTTTATAGTATATGTATATATATAGTAATGTTTTTAATTTTAACCGGTAAATAATATAATAACATTTATAATCATTATAATTTCGGTTTTCTTTCCTTATGTTTGTAGATTTTAACTAGTCTAGTCCTAAAATCTAATTTTTAACAAATCCAACCCGGATGTTTACATTTTTTAATGTTTTTTTTCCAAATGGCTAACTTATTCTTCTCACATGATATTGTATACAAAAATAATATACCTATATATAGTATTTATATATACATATAATATATAATATTATTTATATCAAGGGAAAGAACAAACTCAGCTGGTCATTTGAACGAAAAGCTTTAAAAAATAAACCACAGGATGAAAAGCTTTAAAATTAAATTTTTGGACTAAATAGTTAAATTTGACAAACCTCAAGGAATACGAAAATGTGCATTAATATATTTGTAAAACTTAAATGATTATTCAAATCAAGGTTCGTTATTATATATAGTAATGTTTTGAATTATAACCGGTAATTAAAATAATAACATTTATAGTCAATAATTAAAACTATAATTTCTATTTAAATAATTATATCTTGAAGTTCAACTTTTTGCCGCATCTTCCAAATAAAAAACTTTTTGCCGCATCTTCCAAATTAAAAACTTTTTTCCGCATCAATTGTTGTAACAACATGGGTAATTTGTACAAAACAAGCTGGTAGACTGGTAGTAGGTGGCTAGAAGATGGCTGTTGTAGTCAGTAGCTTAGTTTTTTAAATATATTTTTGTGTTTGTCAGAGTAGCTAAAGCTTTTAATAAAATATATAAAATGACCGAAATAGACATTAACTAAAAGTTTGTATTCATGTTTTTTTATTATTTTATGATAAACTAGGTATTTGTCAGAGTAGCTGAAGCTTTTAATAAAATATATAAAATGACCAAAATAGACATTAACTAAAAGTTTGTATTCATGTTTTTTTATTATTTTATGATAAACTGGGTATTTGTGTCATTTACTCAATAAAATTTTATAGCTACTAAGAGTTTTTTTAAACGTTAGTACTAGTATCGTTTCAATATAAAGTTTTTTTTCATAACCTAAAAGCTCTGTTGGTCCTAAAAGTATCAGCCTCACTTTTAATCAAATGGCAATGAGATTTTAACAAGATATATAATCAATGTGTGGAATGAGAAATCAGACTTTCAGAGACAAATAGAGCATACAAGTTTTTAGGAAGTATTGAGTTTTATATAGTGACCACCTTTTGACTAGGATCACGTTGATACTTCACAAAAGAATGACTCAAATTGTTATGGCTGTTGCGAATGTGGTGTGGAGTATGTGTAAAAAAGATATATCTATTGAGAGCAGATGTTTGCTTTGTATATCACACACTTTTACATTCACCCTTGGCAATTTTCTCCTTCGTATGATGTCTTTTATTTATAGAGAAGTATTGATCCCAAGTTGACGAATAAACAATTGTTTATTTATCAACTTGTTGTTTTGCAGGTTGACAAGGGATAGAAAGTCGGCGCATGACATATTTGGATAAGGGTGCATGCATTTAACTGACCCACTTGTCAAGATTCTAGATTTTTCCAGAAATCTGAAGTCCAAATTTGGGATTTGGTCAAGAAGTCAATATCAGAGTTTTTATCCTAGAAATCTGGTTTCTTTGTCCCATATTTCAGTCTTTTTTCCTAGATTTCATCAGTAAGGAGCTGTGTTTGTCTTTCATTGTCTTGTCTTCAGAGATATCATCTTGTTGTGTCTTTCTTGATCTTTTTTTCTTCTTTTTGGAACCTCTCTTGGATGTTCTTCACTTTGTTCAGTCTTGGTTCCTAGCTTTAGTTTTCTTCAACAATTCATGTTTTCTCATTTTGGTTCTAACAATTTCCCCCTAAGTGTTGTAAGTAAACTAATGCCTATTTAGACAATTACATTTGAAAGACAAAACAAACATTTTAAAGTACTGAAAGAGAACTATAGTGACAATTACAATCAGAGTAGAACAAAATTAAAAGTTTTACCATTTAATAACCAAACAAACTTTTTCAACTACTTCAAAGGATCTTCTTGTCATGATCCTTGAGCATCTTCTTGTATGGGACAACCCTTGTGCATGTGAACAACATAGACTTGTGTAAGTCTCTTGATTCTAAGTGGCTATCAATCAGCTCATCAATTCTTTGCTTTCTATCTTGATTCTCCATCAGTTCCAGTTTGTCGTGCACTGATTCAATGCAAGTCTTCAAATATCACATAGTCTGATTTGAATATTTGCTGATTTCAGACACTCTGAACATTTTCTTCTTCTGGCTGTTATTCCTGTAAATAATTCCTTTTTCTTGTGTTAGTACAATCATGCCAGAGGGCTTGTTGACTTCTTATGTGATATCTTGATTAGGAGCAGTTAGATTGATCTTTTGTAGCATGCTGGGATAGCTGAGGGCAAGATCAAAGTCATTTTTAGCATTTCTCATAAACTGTTTTCTGTCTGCATTGGCAATTGCATCCAGTACTCTACTGACTTGGATACCTGTAGACTTATCATCCATGAATTTATTTCTCATCATTATTAAATCTTTAAGGTGTAGGTCTTCCAATTCTCCATATGTGATCTTTGTGCACACCCTGTCATCTATTTCAATCTCATACTTGACGGGTGGTTCAAGGAACAACCCTTAATGATGCTTAAACGTGTGTTATACCCACATTTGATTATGTAATTGCTTGGAATTAGATGACTATTACTTTGGTTGCAGGTATATTATGGAGCTTAAAATGAAGAAAACGCAGCTTGAAACGGATCGGAACAGGATTGAACAAGTAAGATTGGAAAGAAGAAAAAAATAAAAAAAATGTGGGCTCCACCATAAGCTACGGTGGCCATCGTAGCTTACGGTGGCTCCTGGGCCTTTATTCTTCACCGTTCTCCAGTAGAGAACAACCGTTGGATTTTCATCTCCACCGTACCTTACGGTGGCTACCGTAAGATACGGTGGCCCCTGCGTGTTTTGTGTAACTGCTCCATATAAACCGTTTTTGAGGGCCTTTTCACATACTTTTTGATTGGGAATGTTTCTAGAGACTTTGGGGGCGATTTTTGGCTGAAGAAATCATTGGAGAACAATTACAAACACTTTGAAGAATATCATGGATCTTATGATGATTCACCAAGTGATGGTTGACTAAACTTTTGGTGATCATTCTAGGTGAAGGTTTCTTTAAACTCTTGTGTATTTTTCCTATCATTTCTAGAATAATAACTTGATATCTTTGTCTTGTTGTTATGATGTTTGAACAATTGGTTGTAGTATGTTGATTAATTTTCCAATTTCTAATCCATATCGTACGTTCTTGGTGTTGTTAACAATCGAGATATCACAGGAAGGATTGGGGTTGGTTATTGATTGATTGGTCATCGAGAAACAATCTCGCATTGATATAATCCGAGTACTTTGTTCCCTTTTATCACAACAAATGTTTTTACATGAGTTATGTCTATGTAACTCTTTCTAGTAGGAAATTTTGCACAAGTGTTTAAGGAAACCGGAACCTAGGATGATCATTGCTTTCATAATTTGAAGTAACAATGCAATCTTAATCAGTAATTAGTTGTCAATTTAGTTTTAAATCAAAACAATCAATACTCTTGATCTTTACTTTTTGCCGAGTAGTTTTATTGTAGTTAATTTGCAAAACTATAAGTTCACACATTTTCCACAAACTCCCTGTGTTTGATACCTTTTTACTACTATCTATTGGTTGTAATTTGGATTAAATTTACGTGTACCACGACAGCACGTCAAATTTTTGCGCCGTTGCCGGGGAGTAGTGCGCAACGTGTGTTAATTTAGTAGGTTTGTTATTTTCGGGTTTACACTGGTTGTGTTTAGTGTGCATGTACTTCAAGTGTATGCATACTAGAGGCTCTCACGAGTCATCACCACTATTGTTTCATCCAGAGATTGAAAGAACATTGAGGCGTAACCGAGTCTTAGTCCGTGAAAACAGAATCCTTGGTTCACCTACTTCACCAATTACACCAAGAAACATCATGCAAGAAACCCAAATACCACCCACAATGGGTCAAACGACCTCATCATTCATACCTACTTCTACACAACCTTCACCAAATACCACCATGCCTAACCTTTCCACCAATCCACAACACACATCCGAGTTCTACTCAAGTTGAACCAAACATTACCTATAGTCCTGCTATTACAATTCCACCATTTACCCATTTCTTCCCAACTACGGGTCAATCATCTTCTACTTTCCCACAACCACAAGGCTCAACCATTATCCATACTACATCTACTTACCAACCACCAACCCAATCAGGTTTCCAATATTCATCTGTTCCAATTGGGCAAACTTTGGGATTTCAAAGGGATAGATATGATGATGGGTATGAAGAAGAGTATAGTGGGTACAATGAAGAAGGTTATTATTATGGAGGTGATGGAGGATACTTAGGATCTCAAGCAGGAGCGGGTCAAATAAGTCAACCAATGCAACAATTTCAAGACCCGGGTAGATTAGCGGTTGGGGTGCAACAAATTTGACCTCAAGGGCCGCAATTGCAACGTCCTACACCGCTCAATCAAATGCGTCCTCAAAACATGCAAGCTCAAGTTCAAAGGCCAATTCAACAACAACAACAACCACCCATACATCAATACCAATACCAACAACAATTTGAACTTCAAGGGCCAATGCAAGGGCAAATGGGTCAACCAAGAGCACCATTGGGAGCCCCTAGAAGACTTCACCGTGAGGTTGTACGGGGAATTGAAGCTCATTTTCGGCCGATTATCACCAACAATCCTTCACCAATAGTGATTCCTCAACATGCGGATGGAAGAACTTTTGAAGTTAGAACAACCGCTCTCCAAAGTTTACCAAAATTCAAGGGGCTAGCAATGGAAGAGCCTTACTTTCATTTGGAGACTTATGATTCGATTTGCAACACTATTGGAGGTCAAGGATTTTCGTCGGATGATGTCAAGTTAGTTCTTTTCCAATTTTCTTTGGAAGACAAGGCAAAGAGATGGTTTCACACTCTACCATCCGCATCGATTTTTACATGGGCCAACATGCAACAAATATTCTTGGATGAGTTTTATGCCTCCCAAAAGACCAATGATGCAAGGAGAGGTTTGAGAAGTTTTCAACAACAATCGGGGGAAACGTTTCATGAAGCATTTGAAAGATTCAACATGATGTTAAAAAATTGTCCTTACCATGGTATCCAACTTTGGGAATTGTTGAATGTTTTTCATGAAGGTTTGAGTTCGGAGGATGCACGTGATTTGATGTCCATCACAAATGGTACATTTGGTACAAATTTTGAACAAGATGATTGGGCATTTTTAGAACAAATGGCGGTGACTTCCAAAAGGAAGGCCCAATCCTCAAGACGGGCGAGGCATGTGATTCAAAGGCCACAAGCATGGAGTAGAGAGTGGTAATGTGCAAACCACAAATCAATTGTACAATGTGTGCAATAATTGTCAAGAAATAGGCCATACGGCGGAGGTTTGTTTAGTGGGAGTGAATGAAGGACAAACGGAAGAGATGAATGCTATTCAAGGGGTTGTAGAAATTATGACATGAATTCCAATGTATATCACCCCGGGTTACGAAACCATCCTAATTTCCGTTATGGGAATGCATCAAACCAAGCAAACCCGAATTTTCAAGAAGCTTAAGGTAATTATGCACCTCGTCAACAATACAATCAAGGGAATTATAGGGGTGGAAATAACAATGGGTACCTTGGGAAATTTCAACCAACGGGTCAAAGTGGTTCGGGTCAAGGTTCATCAAGTGGGAATGAAGTCATGGATATGCTTCGGGCTATGCAACAAGATATGCAAAAGAGAAATCAACTTGATGAAGCCCGGATACAAAAGGATGAGGTTCGTGACAAGAGCATTCAAGCATTAACAACTCAAATGGGTCAATTGGCAACCGATGTGGCGGAATTGAAGAAAAGCAAGGGTCAACTTTCTAGTGACACCAAGGTAAATCCGTCTCATGGCTCATCACGAGGTAACAATGTTAATGTCAATCAAGTTAGTGTGTTAAGAAGTGGTAAAGAGTTTAAAGCTAATTTATCACCGGGTTTTGTCGAGGGGGTAGTTGAGGATGTCACGGGTAATGAGAGTGAGGATGAAGAAGTTTCACCGGTTTTGTCAAAAGAGTCAAATGTTAAAAAACCGGAAGTGAGTGAAAATGATAAAAATAAAAAAGATGAAAGTGAGTCGAATCAAGTTCCATTTCCATCGGCTCTACTTGACCCGGGTAAGAAAATTTTTATTGTATCAAGAGGTCCCCAAAAAGAAGAAATGTGGGACATGTTTAAACAAGTAAAAATTAATCTTCCCTTACTTGATGTAATAAAACAAGTACCCGCCTATACTAAATTTTTAAAAGAATTATGCACACAAAAAAAGGCAACAAAAGAAGAAAATGCCTAAGCGGGTGAATGTTACCGGGCAAGTAAGTGCGGTTTTGAACGGGGAGCTTCCTCCTAAGCTCCAAGATCCGGGCACGCCATTAATAAACATTCAAGTTGGTAATTTTCAAATGGAAAAGGCATTGCTAGATCTTGGAGCCGGGGTGAGCATTTTACCTGGGGGTTTATATGACCAATATGACTTTGGTCCATTGGCTAGGGTGGAGACAACGGTTGTTTTGGCCGATTTGTCTCATAAGTTACATCGGGGGATGGTTCAAAATGTAATTATGAAAATTGATGAATTTTACTACCCGGTTGACTTTTTGGTATTGGACTACTCATCCGCGGATTCAAAACAACAACAAAATGTTATCTTGGGTTGTCCGTTTTTTAATACCGCGCATGCTGTGATTGATTGTAGATTTGGTACAGTCGACATGACATTCGGAAACCGAAAAATGCGTTTAAATGTTTTTACTAACAATTCTAATGCTTTTGGTGTTGATGAGTGTTTCATGGTAGATATAGTCGACGGATGCAATCCGCATGAGTATGAGGAGGATGGAGTGGATTTGTGTGTTTGTGATTTTTCTGAACAGGTACATGCTTGTGCTTTAAGGATTGAAGAAGAGAAACAAGATGTCATGGTATTGAAGGAGGGTCGACCACCATGGACCCATCAATTTGAAGGCTTGCCGGTGGAGATCGATTCGGGTACCAAACCATCTTCAGAAGAAGCACCAAAGTTGGAGCTCAAAGACTTGCCAAGCCATTTGAAGTATGCTTTTCTAGGGGATAATGACACATTACCGGTCATTATTGCCTCTAATTTAGAGATGGCGCAAGAACAAGCCTTGTTGGAAGTCTTGAAAGAAAATAAAGGAGCTATTGGACGGATGATTGCCGACCTCAAAGGAATTAGTCCATCAATTGTCATGCACAAGATCATCACCCCCGAAGATGCAAAGCCCACAAGAGAAACACAACGAAGGTTGAATCCGAATCTAAGGGAGGTAGTAAAGAAAGAGGTAATTAAATGGTTGGATGCGGGAATTATCTATCCTATTTCGGATAGTGCTTGGGTAAGTCCTACTCAAGTGGTGCCTAAGAAGTTTTACCAATAATATTATATAATGACACGTGTCAAAAAAAACATTTGATCACTATAATTTTTTTTAAAGGAAATCTCTCTATTTTTTATATATATAAAGCGCAAAATACATAACGACTGCAAGTAGACGGATAACACGTTGCGCCGCCACCTCAAAAAGTTACATAAAGAGGTCATTCCATCCGGCACTTGTCAAATAAAGTTACCTCTTACGCCGCGTGTAAAAATATGGAAAACAACAACAACAACAACAACAACAACAACAACAACAACAACAACAACAACAACAACAACAACAACAACAACAACAACAACAACAACAACAACAACAACAACAACAACAACAACAACAACAACAACAACAACAACAACAACAACAACAACAACAACAACAACAACAACAACAACAACAACAACAACAACAACAACAACAACAACAACAACAACAACAACAACAACAACAACAACAACAACAACAACAACAACAACAACAACAACAACAACAACAACAACAACAACAACAACAACAACAACAACAACAACAACAACAACAACAACAACAACAACAACAACAACAACAACAACAACAACAACAACAACAACAACAACAACAACAACAACAACAACAACAACAACAACAACAACAACAACAACAACAACAACAACAACAACAACAACAACAACAACAACAACAACAACAACAACAACAACAACAACAACAACAACAACAACAACAACAACAACAACAACAACAACAACAACAACAACAACAACAACAACAACAACAACAACAACAACAACAACAACAACAACAACAACAACAACAACAACAACAACAACAACAACAACAACAACAACAACAACAACAACAACAACAACAACAACAACAACAACAACAACAACAACAACAACAACAACAACAACAACAACAACAACAACAACAACAACAACAACAACAACAACAACAACAACAACAACAACAACAACAACAACAACAACAACAACAACAACAACAACAACAACAACAACAACAACAACAACAACAACAACAACAACAACAACAACAACAACAACAACAACAACAACAACAACAACAACAACAACAACAACAACAACAACAACAACAACAACAACAACAACAACAACAACAACAACAACAACAACAACAACAACAACAACAACAACAACAACAACAACAACAACAACAACAACAACAACAACAACAACAACAACAACAACAACAACAACAACAACAACAACAACAACAACAACAACAACAACAACAACAACAACAACAACAACAACAACAACAACAACAACAACAACAACAACAACAACAACAACAACAACAACAACAACAACAACAACAACAACAACAACAACAACAACAACAACAACAACAACAACAACAACAACAACAACAACAACAACAACAACAACAACAACAACAACAACAACAACAACAACAACAACAACAACAACAACAACAACAACAACAACAACAACAACAACAACAACAACAACAACAACAACAACAACAACAACAACAACAACAACAACAACAACAACAACAACAACAACAACAACAACAACAACAACAACAACAACAACAACAACAACAACAACAACAACAACAACAACAACAACAACAACAACAACAACAACAACAACAACAACAACAACAACAACAACAACAACAACAACAACAACAACAACAACAACAACAACAACAACAACAACAACAACAACAACAACAACAACAACAACAACAACAACAACAACAACAACAACAACAACAACAACAACAACAACAACAACAACAACAACAACAACAACAACAACAACAACAACAACAACAACAACAACAACAACAACAACAACAACAACAACAACAACAACAACAACAACAACAACAACAACAACAACAACAACAACAACAACAACAACAACAACAACAACAACAACAACAACAACAACAACAACAACAACAACAACAACAACAACAACAACAACAACAACAACAACAACAACAACAACAACAACAACAACAACAACAACAACAACAACAACAACAACAACAACAACAACAACAACAACAACAACAACAACAACAACAACAACAACAACAACAACAACAACAACAACAACAACAACAACAACAACAACAACAACAACAACAACAACAACAACAACAACAACAACAACAACAACAACAACAACAACAACAACAACAACAACAACAACAACAACAACAACAACAACAACAACAACAACAACAACAACAACAACAACAACAACAACAACAACAACAACAACAACAACAACAACAACAACAACAACAACAACAACAACAACAACAACAACAACAACAACAACAACAACAACAACAACAACAACAACAACAACAACAACAACAACAACAACAACAACAACAACAACAACAACAACAACAACAACAACAACAACAACAACAACAACAACAACAACAACAACAACAACAACAACAACAACAACAACAACAACAACAACAACAACAACAACAACAACAACAACAACAACAACAACAACAACAACAACAACAACAACAACAACAACAACAACAACAACAACAACAACAACAACAACAACAACAACAACAACAACAACAACAACAACAACAACAACAACAACAACAACAACAACAACAACAACAACAACAACAACAACAACAACAACAACAACAACAACAACAACAACAACAACAACAACAACAACAACAACAACAACAACAACAACAACAACAACAACAACAACAACAACAACAACAACAACAACAACAACAACAACAACAACAACAACAACAACAACAACAACAACAACAACAACAACAACAACAACAACAACAACAACAACAACAACAACAACAACAACAACAACAACAACAACAACAACAACAACAACAACAACAACAACAACAACAACAACAACAACAACAACAACAACAACAACAACAACAACAACAACAACAACAACAACAACAACAACAACAACAACAACAACAACAACAACAACAACAACAACAACAACAACAACAACAACAACAACAACAACAACAACAACAACAACAACAACAACAACAACAACAACAACAACAACAACAACAACAACAACAACAACAACAACAACAACAACAACAACAACAACAACAACAACAACAACAACAACAACAACAACAACAACAACAACAACAACAACAACAACAACAACAACAACAACAACAACAACAACAACAACAACAACAACAACAACAACAACAACAACAACAACAACAACAACAACAACAACAACAACAACAACAACAACAACAACAACAACAACAACAACAACAACAACAACAACAACAACAACAACAACAACAACAACAACAACAACAACAACAACAACAACAACAACAACAACAACAACAACAACAACAACAACAACAACAACAACAACAACAACAACAACAACAACAACAACAACAACAACAACAACAACAACAACAACAACAACAACAACAACAACAACAACAACAACAACAACAACAACAACAACAACAACAACAACAACAACAACAACAACAACAACAACAACAACAACAACAACAACAACAACAACAACAACAACAACAACAACAACAACAACAACAACAACAACAACAACAACAACAACAACAACAACAACAACAACAACAACAACAACAACAACAACAACAACAACAACAACAACAACAACAACAACAACAACAACAACAACAACAACAACAACAACAACAACAACAACAACAACAACAACAACAACAACAAGATATCAAAGATTTTAAAGCTGCATTCCTATTTCTTATCAATAAATTATCTTAAAACAAAGAAAAGAATTGAAATAATACCCTGTTTCTTTGTATTGACTTCCCATTGCATTGAAAAACTCAGCAACAACTTCATTAGGGTCATTCTCATGATACTCAAAAGTTAACAATTCCTTCCAAGGAAGATTTTGAGTGAATCGCTGAGCATGCGCGCAAGCGAAACCGACAACGCTTCCCTCTTTCTGCTTGCACTTCAGTTTCTCATCTAACGGAAGATCAAAGAAAGCACGGCCAAGCTTGTAGGCTAAAGCAAGCATATCAAGGTCAACACCATGGTTAACCACTTGAAAAAAGCCATGGTTCACACATGACTCTTTCACAAGGTTGGCTGCATGCAATGTGGCCTCCTTATCATGACTTAAGAACCCTTGTAGGTCTATCACATGTTCATTCAACTTCTCAGTAGAAGTTTGAGATAGATGATCTTTTGGCCAAATGAATTGGCTTGGGAAATGACCATTGGTTTGTTGATCAAAGATCATGGCTGACTCAATGGTTTTGTCTTCACATTTGCCTATTTTCATTTGCTCCATTTTTTACACAAGTCTGAATGGTTATGGCCGGGACTTGAGATTTATACTACAGAAAATTAATTTTTGTTGGAATGATATGATGTTCTTTGCTGTGCAGTTTTTTTTTTGTATTACATTCTTTCTCAATGTGTTTATGATTGCATTTAGTGTTTCTCATGCATTAATTGTTAAAATTATAATATAACATATATATTAAAACTTAAATGGTCATTCAAATCAAGGTTCTTTATAGCATATGTATATATATAGTAATGTTTTTAATTTTAACCGGTAAATAATATAATAACATTTATAATCATTATAATTTCGGTTTTCTTCCTTATGTTTGTAGATTTTAACTAGTCTAGTCCTAAAATCTAATTTTTAACAAATCCAACCCGGATGTTTACATTTTTTAATGTTTTTCCAAATGGCTAACTTATTGTTCTCACATGATATTGTATACAAAAATAATATACCTATATATAGTATTTATATATACATATAATATATAATATTATTTATATCAAGGAAAAGAACAAACTCAAGTAGTCATTTGAACGAAAAGCTTTAAAAAAATAAACCACAGGATGAGAAGCTTTAAAATTAATTTTTTGGACTAAATAGTTAAATTAGACAAACCTCAGGATGAAAACGAAAATTTACTAAACGTATCTTGTGCATTAATATTATATTAAAACTTAAATGTATTCAAATCAAGGTTCTTTGTTATATATAGTAATGTTTTGAATTATAACCGGTAATTAAAATAATTACATTTATAGTCAATAATTAAAACTATAAGTTCTATTTAGATAATTATATATTGAACTTCAACTTTTTGCCGCATCAACTGTTGTAAATAATTATATATTGAACTTCAACTTTTTGCCGCATCAACTGTTGTAATAACATGGGTACGTTGTACAAAACAAGCTGGTAGTAGGTGGCTAGAAGCTGGTTGTTGTAGCTAGTAGTTTAGCTTTTTAAATATATTTTGTTGTTTGTCAGAGTAGCTAAAGTTTTTAATAAAATATATAAAATGACTAAAATGGAAATTAACTAAAAGTTTGTATGCTTTTTTTTTATTTTTTTATGATCAACTGGGTATTTGTGTCATTTACTCAATAAAAGTTTATAGCTAGAAGGAGTTTTTTCTTAAACACTAGTACTAGTATCGTTTCAATATAAAGTATTTTTTTCATAACCTAAAAGCTCTGTTGGTCCTAAAAGTATCATCCCCACTTTGAATCAAATGGCAATGAGATTTCAACAAGATACATAATCAATGTGCGGAATGAGAAATTAGACTTTCAGAGACAAATAGAGCACACAAGTTTTTAAAAAGTTTTATATATTGACCATCTTTTGACAAGGATCACGTTGATACTTTACAAAAGAATCACTCAAAAGAATTCTTATGGCTGTTGTGAATGTGGTGTGGAGTATGTGTAAAAAAGATATATCTATTGAGAGTAGATGTTGCTTTGTGTATCACACATTTTCACATTCACCCTTGGCAATCTTCTCATTCGTATGATGTCTTTTATTTATAGAGAAGTATTGATCCCAAGTTGATGAATAAATAATTGTTTATTTATCAACTTGTTGTTTTTAAGGTTGACAAGGGATAGAAAGTCGGCGCATGACATATTTGGATAAGGGTGCATGCATTTAACTGACCCACTTGTCAAGATTACAGATTTCCTCCAGAAATCTGAAGTCCAAATCTGGAATTTGGTCAAGAAGTCAATATCAGAGTTTTTGTCCTAGAAATCTGGATCCTTTGTCCCATATTTCAGTCTTTCTTTCCCAGATTTCATTAGAAAGGAGTTGTGTTTTTCTTTCATTGTCTTTGTCTTTAGAGATATCATCTTGTTGTATCTTTCTTGATCTTTATCTCTTCTTTTTGGAACCTCTCTTGGATGTTCTTCACTTTGTTCAGTCTTGGTTCCTAGCTTTAGTTTTCTTCAACACCTCATGTTTTCTCATTTTGGTTCTAACAGTTTCCCCCTAAGTGCTGTAAGTAAACTAATGACTATTTACACAATTACATTCGAAAGACAAAACTTAAACATTTTAAAGTACTGAAAGAGAACTATAGTGACAACTACAATCAGAGTAGAACAAAATTAAAAGTTTTAACATTTAATAACTAAACAAACTTTTTCAACTACTTCAAAGGATCTTCTTGTCATGATACTTGAGCATCTTCTTGTATGGGACAAACCTTGTGCATGTGAACAACATAGACTTGAGTAAGTCTTGATTGCATGTGAACAACATAGACTTGAGTAAGTCTTGATTCTAACCAGCTATCAATCAGCTCATCCATTCTTTGCTTTCTATCTTGATTCCCCATCAGTTCCCGTTTGTCTTGCACTGATTCAATGCAAGTCTTCAAATATCTCATAGTCTGATTTGAATATTTGTTGATTTTAGACACTCTGAACATTTTCTTCTTCTGGCTGTTATCCCTGTAAATAATTCCTTTTTCTGGTGTTAGTACAATAATACCCGATCTGGGCTTATTGACTTCTTCTGGGATATATTGATTAGGAGCAGTTAGATTGATCTTTTGTAGCATGCTGGGATAGTTGAGGGCAAGATCAAAGTCATTTTTAGTATCTCTCATAAACTGTTTTCTATCTGCATTAGCAATTGCATCCAATGCTCTTCTGACTTGGATACCTGTAGACTTATCATCCATGAATTTATTTCTCATCATTATTAAATCTTTAGGATGTAGGTCTTCCAATTCTCCATCTGTGATCTTTGTGCACGCCCTGTCATCTTTTTCAAACTCATACTCATAATACCTGTGTGTGGTTATCCCAATGGCTATGTCCTGGCTTTTGACTTGCAGAATCCTCTTAATTGGTTTTTGCAGTTGTTCCGCAGGTAATGTAGTTGGATCATCCTCTGTTATTCTGGTGAGATTGAATCTGGAATGTGGGATCAGTATTCCTATTTGTTCATTTTTTTCTTTGTAGATTTCTCTATAGTGTGATTCAGGAAATACATATTCACTAGGCTTTAGCTTGATTATCTTTCTAGTGACTTCAGGCTCCACCTTCCATTGAGATGTTGCAGTTTCCATCATGGCATCAGAGGTTACAGCCTTCATCTTCTTTTTTGTTTCCTCTGCTATATTAACCCTTGAGGATTCTATTATCATTTCAATGAAAGTTCTCTTCTTTTTGGCATCATGTTCAGGTTGATAAAGTACCAATTTGTTGCCTTCATCAGGATGTGGTGAGACTTTTGTTTGTTCAGTGGGAGAGGGCTTTTTGGTTGGTTCTGTAAATTTCTTAACTGCCCCTCGCACCATATCTAAGGTCTGCTATGTTTAATAAATGGTTGCATCCCCTTTTATAAAAAACTAAAAAAAAAATTATGTAGCCTAAAAAAATTAAAAACACCAAAATGATTATCTAGTATTAATACTTTCAAAAAAATAAAAAAGAAAAAAAATAAAAAATGGCTTATATTACTGTTAGTGGTGAAATCCTCAAGATGATTTTACCTCATATATTCTGTGTGACATCCTCAGGATACTGAAGGACTAAGCAGGGTTTAGGATGCAACTGTGTTTTACCCTATGTGTATCCTGAGGATAGACTAACGAATTATCTTCTTATGATATTATTACAGGTACACTTAATCAATATTAAGGTTTGTAACTGTTCCCTAACGGCTATATTGTCTTACTCAAGTCAAAGAAGCTGATCATTGAAGAGCTATACGTGTGGAGCAAGTCCATAGCTAAAGAATAGGTCAGATGTGTAACCGACGAGTATTAATACTAGGCGAAAATCATGGAAACTGTTATTCCAACGTCTATGTTGGTTAACTCTCTTCAAAGACGACTTGAAACAGTCCACCAGCTCATTAAAGACGGCGGATATCACGGGATCTCTTATTTATTTCATTCGAATTATAAATAGGGGATTGATGAACGAAATAGGACACTTAGCTACTCTCTATTCACTTGACATTAGCTTTCTTGTGATAGAACACCTGATACTCACACACTACACAACATTGTAACCTTAGTACTTCTTCATCACTCTTCCAAAGTTGTAAAACACTTTTCTTATTAATATTAACAAACAAGGCAGGGGCTTAGACTACTCCCGAGGTTTTGTGCCGGTGATCATCAAGTGATCAAGGGCTTTCCTCGTACATCGAGTGTTGTTCTCTTATTGCTTTACATTTATATTCATTAATCCTTGCTTGTTTCATCATTATGTCAGACGGTTACATCCTCAAGATATAACTGTCCATCCTGACCAATTTATTTGCCATCCTGAGCATAGTTGTCAATTATTATTTCTTTGTTATTCTAACGCGTCATTTTCAAGATAAAACTAAGCTTTTCACATATCTAACAATTATTAGCACTCTACCTCACATTTTCTAATTTGGAAAACAAAGTTATCTATATCAAGTAATTTTTTACCAAAACAATTTGGCGCCCACCGTGGGGCAAGTGGTGCTATTTTTAACAAAAACTTTGTTAAATTTTTCTTTAATCAACTTATTTAAAAAATATTGGCAACTATGGCTTCCAACCAGAAATCTGTTTCCTCATCAATGCCATCTTCAACCTCTGCCAAAAATGTGACATTGTCATCCTGGGAAGACCTTGGATACATGACATGTAGAGGGGATAAACTCTATCCAAAGATTCTGTGTGATAGACTCTTTATCCTGCTACAATGTCATCCTGGGAAGACCTTGGATACATGACATGAAAGTAGTTCCATCAACATATCACCAATGTGTGAAGCTACCAACTCCATGGGGAGTCGTCAAAGTAAACAGTGTCACACCCCGGATTTTCGACACCCCGGGCGTGCGACCATTCGGTTGGTACCTGTTTTGAGTAAAGGTCTTACTTCCTCTTTGTTAATTTATTGTCATGCCTATAAATAGTTTTTGAGTTATGTATAATATAAGTAACTATTAAATACTTTTATCTCCTACATAATTTTTTGAAATATATCAATTTACTGCTCAACATCCACATGACTATCATCTACTCGCTAGATTTAGAATTTGAGTTATTATTCAGTCATTAAAACGTGCAAATTAGTCAACAAGATAATATTTGTTATCATATACATGTAACTGTAATCTTACAACTATGTTGATCAAGTGTAATTGTCGCTTTACCTTTAGATGAACATTTAACTACCCCTCACCACATACCTGAGTGCAAGAATCTATAAAATATCCCCTTTGGACAGTCCTCCTGGTCCCTTAAATTCCAGTTTAAGTCTAGACACTAACTACTAGCATCTAATGCTCTCAAACTAATGCTCTAGTATGAAACAAAACATGGAGCTTATCTGTAATACGTCCTCATAACCATACATGTCTAGAAAACTTTACTCCCATATCTAAACTGTCTCCATGTCTATAGTCTGCTGATTTCAGTACAATACGATGTTTGCGAGATCATAGCGGTGTCATTCATTAACCTTCATATTGGCCAGATATGAAAGCAATCTATGATACACACCATGATACTCCCAACTACCATATAGTTCCTTTATCATACATAGTTCGACATGTATATCAGTTCTTTTCTTTGACATTTTATCGACCAAGAAATGCCAAACCCTAAAATCGAAGTTTTACAAAACACATATTTATTAATGAAACAACAAAGTGTATAAAACATGTTATTCTATTACAGAACCACTTATCTTATCCTTAAGGGTCAAATCTTAATCGGGTTAAAGCCTAGATACTACCAAGTATCTAATTCGCTAAAACCTGTGGCTCTGATACCAACCTGTCACACCCCGGATTTTCGACACCCCGGGCGTGCGACCATTCGGTTGGTACCTGTTTTGAGTAAATACGCAGCGGAAAACATTTGTATTCATTTTGATTTTTAAACAAATCGTATTTTGAATAAACAATACTTCCATAACTAGGATTAAAATATCCCTTGTCTGTACAAAACGTTTTTGGTATGAAAAGGTAATCTTTACATCATTCTCTGTCTCTTGACAGTTTTTATAATTCTCGCCACAAGGTTTTATCGTGCCTAAGGAGTCATAATCCCTTCAGCATCTACCCTTGCTAAATACAACCATTCATGATTACCTGAAAACGTTTTGAAAAATAATACGTCAGCGAAAAGCTGGTGAATAACATTTAACAGACACTAACCCATTTCCAGCATAAGTAGTATTAAAGCTATTTAAAACATACTAGTAATCTACACATCCAGCGAGCTCCCAGCCCGTATTACTACCGAACTCCCAGCCCGGTTTTACGTATATTTCCTACCGAACTCCCAGCCCGGTTTTACGGTTTTGTAACACGTCTACAGTTTGATCAAACTATATGTGCACTTATGTTCTGAATGCTATCCATAGAATACCATATGCAAAAATATATTTAACACTAACTCATGCCATTTTCATAAAGTAAAACACTTCAAAAATTTGCAAAAGAGTTAAACGTATTCACCTGGTAAATTGAAGAGAGCCTCAAAACTTGATTCCTAATCTTGTAATTATTTATACTTTCGTGCCTTGAAGCATCTTAGTGACTAAGTTATAAGCTTATAACACTTTGATGGTATTTGATCCATATCTCTACACCGTAACGATCGTTGAACGTCGGTTCTGTATTGTACTAGCCTCAGAATTTGTGTACAACGTAGATGTGTTTCCTAGACATCTAAAGAATTTCTCTGGTGATTCCTTTATCAATTTCTTTATATCACCTCTTTCCAACGATGATTTGATTATGTGAGACTTGTATTAGCTACCCGATTATTTATCTAGTTCAAAGTTTGCCATTAACCAGTGGTTACTACCGCATATCAGCATCGTCACCTAGTACCTACCATAATTCAGCATCAATGCTTTATTTCCATCTCTTGGTTCAACTATCCTACTATGTATATTTATATTTCTTTTCCTACAAAACTCAACGGTTCATGTGTGTATACGTATAGTCCTTATTTAAACTGAAATCAAAGACATGTCCCCCTGATGTGTACAACAACTACACGTGTGGCAAAATAAGGTGGTGTGTTGTCTCTTGAAATTTGCATCCCTATCTCAACAAAAATAAATTATATGTTGCCGCCATGTATGTTAAATAAAAACACATATTTCTTTTTTTTTTTTTTTGTTGTCACCCCAACTTATAAATATATATATGCTATACATATACTCATTACTAACCAATGAACATCTATAATTCGAAAATATATACACATAATTTACTTTTGCTTTTCGTTGCATACTGATTATATATAGTTAATGTAAACATATAGATATTATAACTACATTTTAACAATCTGTATCTCACAACCATATATATGTCTAGTATATTGTATACATACATGGATTAATAGTTATTTATTGTTTATTTATCTATCTTAAATCATGACGGTTTGAGCTTAGGCAAGGAGGACACCGGTGTGTAGGTAGGTATTCGAACTTGGGACCGATAGGTTAGGGTTGTACAAGGATTTCCACTGATCTAAGCCTTTAAAAAAATGTGACGTTTCGATAAAATTTTAGATCATAATTCAAACGAACGTTTCCTCTTTTAATTGCTCATTCAATAATATTTGGAATATAAATGTTTGTTATAATCAAGTTGTATCTTATTATACTAATAACTCGTATAGATACCTCATATTTCGATTAGTTATATTACTCATTACTTACTCGCTTAATAATGTTCGGCATATAAATCCAAATATTTTATTTATTTTTGAAAAAGGACAGGATGTTACAAACAGTGACCAAAAAGAAGCCAAGGATTGCTACACAACATCGATGAAGGCTTCATCAAGACAAGCATAGCAATTACAGAAGGATGCACAGTGCTATCCTCAGGATGTGCTTTGCACATCCTGACCAGGATGTCAAGGCTGTATGCCTTGATGAAAACAACAAGGATATCACTGTGCAAATTGGTAAGAACATCCCTAATGATATTGAACAATCTTTAATTTCATTTTTAAAATGCAGGATGTCGTCATTTTCATGGAAACATGAGGATATGACTGGCATCTCTAAGGATGTCATCACTCATAAGCTTGGAATTGACAAAAGCTTCAAGCCTATACAGCAGAAACGAAGAAAGTTTGCACCAGAAAGGAATGCTATCATCTAAGAAGAAGTGGACAGATTGCTAAAATCCAAGATGATAAGGGAAGTCAAATTCCCGAGGTGGTTTGCAAACGTGGTAGTGGTACAAAAGAAAAATGGGAAATGGAGAGTGTGTCAGTGTGTAGACTACACAGAACTCAACAAGGCTTGTCCTAAAGACCCATTTCCACTTCCACACATGGACTAAATGTGGATGCCACAGCAGGCCATGAGATGTTAACCTTCATGGATGCATCCTTAGGATTTCAACACATCCAAATGGAACCAGAGGACCAAGAGGATACTGGATTCATGACCCCATCAGGTATTTATTGTTATATTGCAATGTCATTTGGACTAAAAAATGCAGGTGCAACATACCAAAGGCTAGTGAATATGATGTTCAAAGAAAAGATTGGGGACACAATGGAAGTCTACATCGATGACATGGTGGTCAAATCCAAGAAGGCAGAGAACCATCTTTAGGATCTCAAATAAGCATTTGACATCTTGGATGCTTATAATATGAAGCTAAACCCGGCCAAATGTCACTTTGGGGTTGGTGCTGGAAAATTTCTTGGATATCTAGTAACCAAGAGAGGGATAGAGGCCAGTCCTGAACAAATAAAGGCCATCCTTGATTTCAAATCTCCAACAAATGTCAAGGATGTACAAAGATTAACTGACAGGATAGCAGCTCTGAACATACTCATCTCAAAGTCCTCAAAAAAATGCAAGGAGTTCTATGACATCCTGAAGAAGAACAATAAATTTGACTGGGGACAAAAGCATGAGGATGCATTGAAGAAGCTGAAGGAATATCTTGCAGCAGCTCCACTTCTGATGAAACCTGAGGATGGTGAACCTCTCAAGTTATACCTTGCAGTTTCTGGGAATTTAATAAGTGCAGTCTTCGTAAAAGACTTTGAAGGACAACAACATCATGTCTACTATGTAAGTAAAACTCTATTAGATGCTGAAACTAGGTATTCACATCTTGAAAAACTTATTTTAGCTTTAATAATATCATCTACCAAGTTAAGGCATTACTTTGAAACACATAAGATACATGTTCAAACTAATTACCCTATTAAAAGTGTGCTTAGAAAACCAGAAATGTCAGGTAGAATGGCAAAATGGTCAGTAAAATTGAGTGCTTTTGACTTGGTATATGAACCTAGAAATGCAATCAAATCACAGGCTCTAGCAGATTTTGTGGCTGATTTCAGTAGTGACATCCTAAGTGAAGTAGAGTCTGGAGTACAACAATTAAATGAAAATATAGAAAAATGGACTCTATACACTGATGGTGCTTCAAATACAAGAGGTACAAGGTTAGGAATACTACTAAAATCACCATAAGGGGACATAATACCCCATGCAATTAGATGTGCATTCCAAACAACCAATAATGAGGCAGAGTATGAAGCTCTCATTGCTAGTTTACAACTTGCTAGAGATATGCATGTTATAAACTTAGAAGTATTTGTTGGTTCCTTATTAATTACTAATCATTTTAATGGATCTTATGTAGTAAAAAGGCAAAAAATAGCCATTTATCTTGAAATAGTTAAAAAATTAGCAACTTCTTTTGTAGAATTCACACTAACACAGGTACCTAGGGAAGAAAATGCTGAAGTTGATGCCTTGGCTAACCTGGGATCTTCCTTAAATTTACCGGAAGGATCCAAAATTCCTATTATTCACATTATGAAGCCAGCAATTGAAGAGTGGCTACCTGAGGTTAATAATGCACATCCTGGAGATAAAACTGTGCATCCTGAGGATAACACTGTTCTAGCCACTCATGATGATTCATCCTGGATGACTCCTATAGTAAAATATTTAGAAGAAGATGTCATCCCTGATGGAGAAAATGCAAAAGCTTTCAGGATGAAGATATCGAAGTTTACTATTATAGACAATATTTTGTATAGAAAATCTCTTGCAGGTCCATACTTGAGATGCCTTAACAAAGAAGAAGCAAATGAAGTTCTCAAGGATATCCATGAAGGAAATTGTGGAAACCACACATGAGGAAAATCTCTCTATTCAAAGACTCTAAGAACAGGATACTATTGGCCAACCATGAAGAAGGATACCATGTTATATTCTCAAAAATGTGATCCATGTCAAAGACATAGCAACATCCTTCGCTAGCCTGCTGAACCTCTACACCCTATTATCTCACCATGGCCTTTCATGAAATGGGGAATGGACATAGTAGGGAAACTACCCAAAGCTCCTGGTGGAAAGGTGTTTATGTTAGTAATGACCGATTACTTCTCAAAATGGATTGAAGCTGAAGCATTTGTACAAGTCAGAGATAAAGAAGTAGTGTCCTTCATCAAGAAGAACATCCTAACAAGATTTGGAGTGCCAGCTAAAATCATTTGTGACAACGGTTCTCAGTTTATTAGCAAAAGGACAACCAATTTTTGTGAAAGTTGGGGAATCAAGATGATAACCTCAACACCTGTCCATCCTCAAGCTAATGGACAAGCAGAATCCTCCAATAAAATCATCGTCAACAACTTAAAGAAGAAGCTTGGAGAAAAGAAAGGGAAATGGGCAGAAGAACTTCCATTTGTACTTTGGGCTGATAGAACCACCTCCAAGAATGCAACTGGCCAGACACCTTTTTCTTTGGTCTTTGGAACAAAAGCAATGCTACCAACAGAGATGGTCATGCCTACAGTTAGAAGACATCTTCAGGATGCAACTACCAACTCAGAAGCATTACTACAAGATTTGGAGACTGTGGATGAGCTTATGGATGCTGCTAAATTAAGGATGGTAGTCTATCAACAAAGGGTTGCTAAAGAATACAACAAGAACATAAGGATAAGAAGATTTCAAGTAGGGGGTTTGGTACTAAGGAAAGCCTTCCAAAACACAACCAAACCAAGCGATGGTATAGTTAGCTCCTAAATGGGAAGGACCATACTTAATTGATTCTGAGGCTGACAAAAGAGCATATTGGCTCTCAACAATGGAAGGAGAAATCCTCCCAAGATCTTGGAATGCAATTCATTTGAAATACTACCATGTGTAAGGACTCATGTGACTGATCTCTCTGGAAGAGAAACCATGGTTCGGATTACTGGTGAGATGAATGTGAAGGCTGACAGAGATGAATCATCTCCATATACAGGTATCTACCCTTAATTTATTTCAATTACTTCATTGATATTATAACTAAACATGGTCTAGAAATAGTCCATCCTGAGAAATTTTCCAGTACCATCCTTAAGATGGAAATTTGAAGACTAGAGGGTTGGCCACCCTCTCCTACGTTAAGGTGTCCTACACGTTCCTGAGGTTTAAAGGTTTTCACCTTTCACATTGGGTTAGCAACCCCGCCTGGAGCTGACGTTATTCGTGTATATCTTCAGGATGGTGGGACCAGTTCATGTAAAAGTGGCTGACAATCTCATCATTTTTGGAGTATACATTGAATCCCTAAGGTCTAGACATTTTTCAATGTCTCTTTCTCGTATTTGGCCTAGTCGCTAGTGGCCTTGTCGCCGGTTATCCTTAAGATGTTACATTAGGCCTTGTTGCCAGTTATCCTCAAGATGCTACATTTGGTCTTGTCACCAATTATCCTTAAGATGTTACATTAGGCTTTGTCGCCAGTTATCCTCAAGATGCTACATTTGGTCTTGTCACCAATTATCCTTAAGATTGCATATGGGCTTGACCCCAGTTTATATAAGGCCTTGTCGCCAGTATAATAACTATGTTTACCTCTTTACAGGCTATTATAAAAAATTATTAATACTTTCTTGAAAAGAGATAAAGACTTTAAGTCTATCTTAAAGATACAACACTAGGGACATCCTCAGGATGATGAAGACTATCCTGAGGATGACAAAGGAAAAAAGAACTGGGGACATCATACTGTGAAGACTAATTGAAGAAAGGAGATAAAGGTATCACTCATCTCATCCTTTTATACTTAACATTTGTTAGTGTTTGCAGGATAACAGAAGAATAAAGAAGAAAACACAAGGATGTAGCGTCAAAAGAGTTACCATATTATTTATCATAATCAAAAGTGATGTCAACCCCTGGCTTCATCCAAAACCAGGACACATCCACCACTGGTCAACATCTATGATCCAGATCAGAAAAAAGATTTGGGGCTTCATCTTGAAACCAAGATCCCTCCACCCCAAACCTTTCATTGTCTTAAACTAATACATACCAAAATAAAAATTGTTTGAAATTGTTCAACCGTAGACTACCACCACAACCACATCCACAAACGATTTAAAAAAGTGGGCTCCAGCCTAGTCATTATATCCTTCATCGCCCACTTGAAACTCCTTCACCACCTCAACCACCTTAGCCTCAGCATCCTTCACCTCGGCATCCTTGGGAGCATCCTCAGGATCTGCAACAGGAACGGGCTCATAAACCACCTCCTTTCCACCAAGGCTCCTGATTTTTTCCTTCCAAGCTTCGACATCTCAGTCTTCCTGTTGGAAACCAGGATCCTTAGCTTGGTGAGCCATTTTCACTCTAGCCTGTAAAACAGAAATGGTGGCAGATTTCATAAGCCCATCCCTGTACTCCTCCACTTCTTTCTCATGATTCAGCACCACTTGGGCATGCTCAGACTTCACTTGCTTCAGTTCAGCATCTACCTGGTCCAACTTCCTTTCCAGATATTTGCTTTTATCATGAGCAATCTCTTCTACGTCCTTAAGTTTAGACTGGGTGTCATAGAGCTCTTTGGCAACTCCATCCAAGGATTTCAGGAGATACTCATGACCCTGCCAAAGGAAGAAAACAGGTAAGGATCTTATCTTAAATATTTGTTTATATAAATATTTTTTATGCCATCTTCAGGATAGCACTATACCTGTAGAGTGAACTGTGAAATCTTGCCCAAGACATCCTCAAAGCTGAGCCCATCAAAAGGAGTGGCTTCCTGGGCTGAAGCAGAAGCAGTGGCAGTCTTCCTCTTTTTGGAAGAAGCAGCAGCCCTTGACTTAGGAAGATTAGGAGAAGGACTGGCCATCTTGGAACTTGATGGTGAAGTAATCTTGGTTGCCTTCACATCCTGGCTATCAGTGTCGTCCAGATCAAAGGAAATAGGTTTCTTTGCTGTGGAAAGGCAAGCACAGGATTAGAGAGTGGTTAACAGAGAAAACATCCTCGGGATGTGACAAATAATGCTTACCAGACATCTCAGTAGCTTGGCTAGCGGTATGACTTTCTTCCACTTCAAAAGTTCTGGCAGAAACAAGTAAGTCGAATACATCTTTACACCTCAGGTAAGCGTCGTTCAGAGGAGAAGCAAGCTTTGCAAACGAAGCACCTGTAACACAAACATTATTAGTAACATCCTCAGGATGTGACTACAACATTTTTATGAATTTAAAATATCCTAAAAAAGCTTTACCACTCTTTAACCAAGATACAGGGATCTCATCCCCAAAAGGTATGGAATCCCCTTTTACAAAGAAAAATTTTGATTTCCAGGATTTTTCAGACTTGATAACATTAAACAGAAACGGAGGTTCTTTGTTAATAAGCTGGAGAACATAACGGTGAGAACCATGTGTTTTCAGCTTATATATGTGAGACAGATCTCCTATCTGAAGATGGATGTCGTGGTTCTCAATGATCCTGTTACAAACCATCAGGATTCTCCAAATTTCAGGCATGGCCTGGGCATAGGCCATCCCTGTCACATCAAAGAAATCTTTGATGAACGAAGGGAATGGATATTTTAAACCCAGGGAGAAAGGCAGGTACAGGAAACAGACCCACGTGGGGGATGCAAAATCAGATTTTGCACTTGAATCATAGGGACGAAACTCTGCAGAATTAGGGAAGGCCCCTGAGTCCTTCAGAGCCTGAATATCCCCATCATCAAAAGAACAGACTTCTTGACCAGGATGGCTCAATAGGTTCTGGGGAATAAAGTCTTTCGAGACTCCTACACTCCCAGAAGCCCTCGTTGTTCTCTTGCCCATCTTCAGAATGTTTCGAAAATTTTTTACAGGTTTGAAAGAAGAAAAGAGAAAGAAATTACCTTCTTTAAAAGATCAAATGTGATTATAAAGGAAGAAGGAAGCTCAAGATATAGATGGCAGAAGATGACCTTGTGTAACGGTCACCACTTGATTCTAGCCGAAAAAGTAGCCGTTGAAAATCCTGACAGACG
Source organism: Ambrosia artemisiifolia (assembly GCA_032199755.1). Classification (NCBI taxonomy): domain Eukaryota; kingdom Viridiplantae; phylum Streptophyta; class Magnoliopsida; order Asterales; family Asteraceae; genus Ambrosia; species Ambrosia artemisiifolia. The sequence continues at coordinate 33,363,465 of CM063526.1, read as the reverse complement.
TCCCATCGGGATTATCAGATAATATTTATGATTAAAAAATATTATAACCATATAAGATATTAACGGTAACATATTTTTGGGGACAATTGTTGGTGGTGAAAATCCTCAGGATGATTTTACCTATTATTCTTTATGTGACATCCTTAGGATGCTGAAGGACTAAACAAGGTTCTTGATGTAACTGTATTTTAACATATGTACATCCTGAGGATGGACAAATAGATTATCTTTCTATGTCCTTATTGTAGGTACAATCAACGAAAGATAAGGACTCGTAACTCTTCTCCAACGTCTATATTATCATATTCAGTCAAAGATAATAAAGATGACAAAGCTGTACGTGTAATCCAAGTCCAAGCTCGAAGAAGGAGTCAAACATGTAACCGGCGTGCATTAAATATAGGCAAAGAACTAGGAAACCGCTACAACAACGACTAGCTGAGTTGAAACAGCTACAACGGTCACCTGAATCATTCAGGAAGCTTAACTAAGATAGCGGATTACACGAGATCTTCCATTTACTTTCATGTAACTATATATAGGGGATGATTGACGAGTATAGGGCACATTAGGCTCACTTGATCAACACTTGACACTCTGATACTCTCACACACATAACACAATCATTGTAATCTTAGAACACTCGTCCATCATTCATCCAAAGTTGTACTATTTTTTACCATTATTAATATTAACAAACAAGGCAGGGGCCTAGACTCCTCCCGAGGTTTTGTGCCGGCGATCAACAACTGATCAAGGGCTTTCCTCGTACATCGAGTGTTGTTATCTTATTACATTACATTTACATTCGTCGATCTTTGCCTATTTCTTCATTCTACCATACAGTTGTATCCTCGGGATATAACTGTCCATCCTGAAATTTACATTTGCCATCCTGAGCATAGTTGTCTTATTATTGTTTCTTTAACATCTTGGTATACCATTTTCAGAATAAAACTAGACTATAAACATATTTAACACTTATAGCACTCTACCTTACATTTTTTGATTTGCAAAACAAGATTATTTTACTAAGTAACTTTTGACCAAAACACTGATGCATTGGCAAATCTGGGATCCTTGCTAAATTTGCCAGAAGGATCCAAAATCCCAATCATCCACATCCTAAAACCAGCAACTGAAGTGTTGCATCCTTAGGTTAACACTGTCCTCAGCACTCAGGATCAGGATGAGTCATCTTGGATTACCCCTATAGTGAAGTATCTTAAAGATGGTAACATCCCGGATGGAGAAAATGATAGGGCATTCAGGATGAAGGTATCAAAATTTCTTATCTTGAATGGTATATTGTACAGGAAATCCCTTGCAGGTCCATACTTAAGATGTCTTAACAAGGAAGAAGCAAAGGAAGTACTCAAGGATATCCATGAAGGAGATCGTGGAAATCATACAGGTGGAAGAGCTTTATATTCAAAGACTCTCAGAACAGGATATTACTTTCCAACGATGAAGAAGCATGCTATGCTATATTCTCAAAAGTGTGATGCATGCCAAAGGCATAGCAACATCCTACACAAGCCAGCTGAACCATTATATCCTATTGTCTCTCCATGGCTTTTTATGAAAAGGGGGACATATATAGTGGGAAAATTGCCTAGAGCTCCTGGTGAAAAGGTGTTCATGCTAGCCATGACCGACTACTTCTCCAAATGGATAGAAGCTGAAGCTTTTGTGCAAGTTAGAGATAAAGAAATGGTATCCTTCATCAAAAGAAACATCCTGACGAGATTTGGTGTTCCAGCTGAGATCATTTGTGACAATAGATCCCAATTCATCAGCAAGAGGACAACCAACTTTTGTGAAAGCTGGGGGATCAAGATGATAACTTCGATACCTATCCATCCTCAAGCCAATGAACAAGCAGAATCCTCAAACAAAATTATTGTCAACAATTAGAAGAAGAAATTAGGCTAGAAGAAAGGAAAATGGGCAGAAGAACTTCCATTTGTGTTATCGGCTGATAGAACCATGTCCAAGAATGCAAGCGACCAAACATCATTCTCTTTGGTATTTGGTATAGAAGCCATGATCCCAACAGAAATGGTTATGCCCACAACAAGGAAACATCTTCAGGATACAACTACAAACTCAGAGGCTTTGTTGCAGGATCTTGAACCAATCGATGAGCTTAGAGTTGCTGCTAAGCTAATAATGGCACCTTAACAACAGAGGATAGCCAAAGCATATAACAAGAATATAAGGATTCGAAGATTCCAAGTAGGAGATTTGGTTCTAAGAAAGGCTTTCCAGAATACAACCAATCCAGGTGATGGCAAGCTAGCACCCAAATGGGAAGGAACATATTTGATTGATTCTAAAGTTGGCAAAGGAGCATATTGGCTCTCCACTTTGGAAGGAGAAATCCTCCCAAGATCCTGGAATGCCATTCATTTGAAGTATTATCATATGTGAGGTACAAGCTATTTTACTTTATATCATGTGATTTCATTAATGCAATTATATATCAACTAAACTTGGTTTGGAAAATACTATATCTTGAAAATTTTTCAGAATCATCCTAAAGATGAACAATTGAAGACTAGGGGGTTGGCCACCCTCTCCTATGTTAAGGTATATAATACCTTCCTACGGTTTAGAGGTTTTCACCTTTCACATTAATTGGGTTTATACACCCGCTTGTAGCACACGTTATTCATGTATATCTTTAGGATGGTGGGACCAGTACACGCTACAGTGGCTGACAATTTCATCATATTTTGGATATACATTGAATCCTCAAGGTTTAGGCATTTTTCAATGTCTCTTAAGTGTTTGGCCCAGTCGTCAGTAGGCCTTGTCGCCAGTTATCCTTAGGCTGTGTTTTGGTTAAAAATTACCATCTAGAAAACAATTTTGTATTCCAAATCAGAAATCTGAGGTAGAGTGCTAAAAGTCTTCGTTATGTTTAAAAATTAGTTATATCTTAAGGATGTCCCGTTTAGGATATCAAAAGAATAAATTCTGACAACTATGTTCAAGATAACAAAGGAAATGGTTAGGATGGACAGTTGTATCTTTAGGATGGAATTGTCTTAAATGAAATAAACAAATAGAACAGAAATGTAATATGGCGATGCAATAACACTCGATGTACGAGGAAAACCCTTGATCAATGATGATCGCCAGCACAAAACCTCTGGAGGAATCTAAGCCCCTGCCTTTGTTTGTTAATATTGATAAAACATTGTAGTTACAACTTTGGAAATGGATTGGACGAGTTTCTTAGACTACAAATGAGTGTTGTGTGTGTGAGCTTATGGAACGTAAGAATAAGTCTAGATCAAGTGTCTAAGAAGTGTCCTAAGCTCATCCATCACATCCTTATTTATAGTATAAATATTTAACAAAGATCCCTAAAAATCCGTTATGCTTGACTGTTTCAGCTCAACGTCTCTATCGTTGAATTAGTCGACAGCCGTTACATAACTGACTTCTGGGATATTCGCCTGAAATTAACTTGGACGGTTACATTCGGACCTCTTCTTCATCAAGGACTTGTTTCATACATTATCCTCTTCTCCTTTGACTTAGAGTAGGTCAATAGAGCCATTAGAGTAATGTCACAAGGCTTGATGTTGTTTATGTGTACCTGCATTCACATAATTTCATAATAATTCGTTAGTCCATCCTCAGGATGTACATAGGATAATATACAGTTATATCCTGAATCCCGCACAGCCTTTAGTATTCTGAGGATGTCAAATGGTAAATACAAGTAAATAATATTATGAGGATTTCACCACCAACAATTGTCCCCAAAATATGTTACCGTTAATATCTTAACGGTAATATTTTTTCAAGTTGATCTGCTGATTTAACATGTCTGACAGATTTAATCATTAGCTATATTCTAGCCTTTGAACGTGGGATGAACGTTACAAATATCTTCTCATCGCCTATTATTACATCCTAATCCCTTCTTTATAACCATATCAAGATTTCTTCGAAAGGTAACTTCCTCTCTTTTTTCTCTGTTTTTCTCCAACCTTCAATCTTTCTACAAAAAAAATTCAGGATGGGCAAGAAATCCACAAGTGCTACCGGCAACATTGGAGTCCATAACGACTTCATAGAACAAAATCTGTTGAAGGATCCTGCCAATGAAGTCTGTACTTTTACAGATAAGGATATCCTGAGCTTGCAAAATTGAGGGGCCTTCCCTGAGTCGGCGGTGTTCCGGCCTTATGACCGGAATGCCAAATCAAATTTTGCATCAAAAGTTTGGGTGTGCTTCCTTTACCTGCCCTTCCACTTTGGCGTGAAATATCCTTTCCCTGATTTCATCAAGGAGTTCTTCGATGTGACGGGGATGCATATGCTCAGGCTATGCCTCAGGTTTGGAAGATCTTAATGATCTGTAACAAGATCATTGAGAATCATGGCATTCCACTACAACTGGGGACCTATATTATGTTTATAAACTAAAAACTCATGGGTCAAGTTGTTTTGTTCTACAATTGATTAACAACCCCCCTCCTTTTGCAAAATGTCATAGAGTCAGAAAGGTCTTGGAAGTCCAAGTTTTTCTTCGCGAGAAGGGATTCCATCCCAGATGGAGATAATATCCCTATGTCATGGTTAAAAAGTGGTAATATCCTTAAAATAAAAATTTTATAGTTATATCCTGAGGATATCACTAATATTTTGAAAATTTCTTTTTGTGTTACAGGTGCTTCTTTTTCAAAGCTTGCTCCTCCTTTTGACGATTCATTCATCAGAGTTAAGCAGGTTAGTGACTTACCTCAGGCAGCCAAAACTTTTGAAGCAAAAGAGAGTGTTTCCACCAGCCAAGTTACCGAAATGTCTTGTAAGTTTTTCTTTACATCCCGAGGATGCTAAATTCATATTATAGTTTCTGACTTTGTTCTTTGCTATTTTCAGCCAAGAAACCAGCCTTATTTGACCTGGATGACATTCACAGTCAAGATGTTTCCAAGGCTGTCAAGATCACTTCTCCATCCAGCTCTAGGATGACGAGTCCTCCTCCCAAGCCAAAGGCTCAGACCTCTAAGAAGAGGAAAACTGTTGCTCCTTCTTCAGGATATGAAGCTTCTCCCTTTGAGGCTCTTACCCCTTAGGACATCTTGGCCAGGATCTCACACTTCACTCTCCATGTATAGTTTCATCCTGAGGATAACACTAGAATTTTTGTATAAAAATGAAGGATGGAGTACTTACCTATTTTCCTTTTCTTATTCTGTTAGGGACATGAACATTTGCTGAAGTCCTTGGATTAAACAGCTGCTGAACTCCAAGAATCCAAGACAGCCTTGGAGGATACAAGGAAGATTTCCCTAGCAAAAGGGAAACATCTTAAGGATAAGCTGTCCAAGGTGGAGGCAAAGCTGAAGAAGCTGAAAGCTAAGAAGGCCAAGATCACAAAGGGGCATGAGAAGGAGCTGGGGGATTATAGGCTGGGCATGATTAATTCTGCCACTGTTTCTGTCCTAAAAGCCAGGGTAAAAATTGCCCTGCAGTCCAAGGATCCCAACTTTAACCAATATGAGTGGGATATCCTGGCTTGGCAGGAGAAAATCAAGAGCTTGGATGGGAAAGAGGTAGTATATGAGTATGTTCCTCCCCATACTGATGTTCCTGAAGATGCAGTTATGGAGCCTGAGGATGCTGGAGTAGAGGCTAAGGTGGACGTTGGAAAGGTGGCCAAGGAGGTGGAAGCTTCAGTGGGCGATGAAGGATGTGATGACTAGGCCTGAGCCCACTTTTTTAGAATCTTTAACTATGATAGTTTATTGATGAACAATTTCAGACACTTTTACTTTGGCATGTAATAGTTAAGACAATTTCAAAGATTGGGGTGGAGGGATCTTGTGTTTTCAAGACGAAGCCCCAATCTAACCTGACCTGGACTTACAATGTTGACCCCTGGTGGATGGGTCCTGGTTTTGGATGAAGCCAGGGGTTTACATTCTTATAAAATGATAATCTTTTGGCTTTCACATCCTTGTGCAATTTTCTTTAGCATCCTGCAATGTTTATGATAAACAAATATAGAATAGGATAGAAAATGTAAGTTTTAGAAGTATACCTTCAATTCCAGATGAATTAGCAAACATTCTTCAAAGCATCCTAGTAAATGATTAAGAAGCATCTTAGCTTTCAATCAAACAAAATTATCTTGAGGATGTCCCAGTGCAAAGTCTCTGTTCCATCCTTAGGATGTATCTTATTTATCCCAAGATATCTTCTGATCATCCTTAGGATATATCTTATTCTTTCCAAGATATCTTCTGGTCATCCTTAAGATGTGCTTCATCATCTTCAGGATGTCCCCAGTGTTAAGTCTTTTATTATATCTTCAAAATAAACTTGAGATACTTTTGTTTTTTGATAGTTTTAAGAACAAACTTATCAATGATACTTAAACATAACCTGTAGAAAGGCAAGTAAAGATAATATTCTGGCGACAATGCCTAATTATATACTGGGGTCAAGCCCATTCTAGCGTTACAGCCTGAAGATGACTGGCGACATGGCCAAAGAATAACTGGCATTATAGCCTAAGGATGACTGGCGACTGGGCGAAATATAAGAGAGATTGAAAAATGCCTAAACCTTAAGGATTCAATGCATATCCCCAAAGATGATGAAATTGTCAGCCACTAAAACGTGTACTGGTCCCACCATCCAGAAGATATACATGAATAACGTGTGCTCCAAGTGGGGTGTATAAACCCAAATCGGGAGAAAGTCGAAAACCTTTAAACCTTAGGAAGGTATCAGATACCTTAACGTAGGAGAGGGTGGCCAACACCCTAGTCTTTAATGCTCCATCTTCAGGATGGTTCTATAAAATTCTCAAGATGGATTATGTTTTAGACCATGTTTAGTCACAATATTATTATAAAATTGAAATAAAATAAAGATAGATACTTTCATACCTCACATATGATAATATTTTAGATGAATTGCATTCCAAGATCATGGGAGGATTTCACCTTCCATGGTTGAGAGCTAGTATGCTCCTTTGCCAGCCTCAGAATCAATTAAATATGGTCCTTCCCACTTAGGGGCTAGCTTCCCATCACTTGGATTAGTGGAATTTTGAAAGGCTTTTCTTAGAACCAAATCTCCTACTTGAAACCTTCAGATCCTTATGTTCTTATTGTATGCTTTAGCTATCCTTTGTTGATAAGTTACCATCCTTAATTTAGCAGCATCTGTAAGTTCATCTACCACTTCGAGATCTTGTAACAAAGCTTCAGAATTTGTAGTTGCATCCTGAAGATGTTTCCTTGCAGTGGGCATCATCATCTCGGTTGGAATCATAGCCTCTGTGTCAAATACCAAGGAAAATGGTGTTTGGCCAGTTGCATTCTTAGAAGTGGTTCTATCAGCCCATAGCACGAATGGGAGTTCCTCTGCCCATTTTCCTTTCTTTTGTTCTATCTTTTTCTTCAAATTGTTGATAATAATCTTGTCAGAGGATTCTACTTATCCATTAGCTTGAGGATGGTCAAGTGTTGAAGTTATCATCTTGATCCCCCAGCTTTCACAAAAACTGGTTGTCCTCTTACTAATGAATTGAGATCCATTGTCACAAATGATCTCAGTTGGAACACCAAATCTGCTCAGGCTGTTTCTCTTGATGAAGGATACTACTTCCATATCTCTTACTTGTATGAAAGCTTCAGCTTCTATCCTTTTGGAGAAGTAATCAGTCATGGCCAGCATGAAAATCTTTCCACCAGGAGCTTTAGGTAGTTTTCCCACCATATCCATTCCCCATTTCATGAAAGGCCATGGAGAAACAATAGGATATTACTATGCCTTTGACGTGCATCACATCTTTGAGAATGTAACATAGCATCCTTCTTCATCGTTGGCCAATAGTATCCTGTCCTGAGGGTCTTTGAGTATAAAGCTCTTCCACCTATATGGTTTCCACAATCTCCTTCATGGATATCTTTAAGGACTTCCTTGGCTTCTTGCTTGTTGAGACATCTAAGATATGGACCTGCACAAGATTTTCTATACAATATATCGTTTAAGATGACAAACTTTGATACCTTCATCCTAAAAGCCCTAGCATTTTCTCCATCGGGTATGTCACCATCCTTAAGATACTTCACTATAGGGGTCATCCAAGATGAATCATCCTGAGTACTAGGACAGTGTTATCCTCAGGATGCAACCCTTCAATTGCCAGTTTTAGGATGTGGATGATTGGAATCATGGATTCTTCTGGTAAATTCAGAGACGATCCTAAATTGGCCAAGGCATCAGCTTCAGGATTTTCTTCCCTGGGTACCTGTTGTTTTGGTCAAAAATTACCTAGTAGAAATAATTTTGTATTCCAAATTAGAAATTGCGAGGTAGAGTGCTGAGGATGTAAATTTATTATTAAAACTAGTTATATTCTGAAAATGTTTGATCAGGATGCAAAAAAGAGTAAATTAGTGACAACTATGCTCGGGATGGCTTAGATTTGCTTCGGGATGGACAGTTATATCATCGGGATGGAACTGTTTGTAATGAACGAATAATTGAGTAAAACACAAAGAACAACACTCGATATACGAGGAAAGCCCTTGATCAATAGTAGATTGCCGGCATAAAACCTCGGGAGGAGACTAGGCCCCTGCCTTGTTTGTATATATTAATTTGGTAAAAAAGTATAACTTTGGATGAGTATGTGGACGAGTGTACTAAGATTACAATGATTGTGTGAGTGTTTCTAAGTGTTAGTGTGCAGCTATAGTGTAAGCAAGGTGCATGTAAGTGTCCTATACTCGTCCAATACTCCCATTTATATAGTACATGAGAATAACTAATGAATCCCGTGAGATCCGCTAAGTAGTTAAAGTCTTAAATGTTGTGTAACAGCTTCTTCAGGTGAACGTTGGAGGTCTTTAACAGAAACTAGTCGTTGGCTAACAGTTTCTTCTTGGCTAGTTAATGATCCAGTTGTTTCCTTGTTTATCGCTGATATTAAATGTGTATCGGTTACAAGTTTGACTCCATCTTCAATCATAGACCATGAGTTACATTCCTATCTTTGATTTCTTCACTTGAGAGTTATAATATAGACGTTGCTCAGCATTAAAATCCATATCATAACTTAGTTTTACCTGCAACCATATAACAAAGCTAATTTGTTAGTTCATTCTCAGGATGTGCACATGCTGAATTACAATTACATCCTGAAGTCAGCAGAGTCCTTCAGCATCCCGAGGATGGTATATTAGGGATGTATGGTAAAATCATCCTGAGGATTTTCACCCACAACAATTGTCCCCAAAAATATGTTACCGTTAATATCTAGGTAAAAATATTTTTTAATCTGAATATCTTCACTCGATGACTGATGGGATGTCTTGTCAGGATGACAAGGACTATTTTTTAGGCGGTAATTATGTGACGACCGTTACAAACGTCATCCTATATTCTCTATATCTAGAGCTTGATTCATTCCTTTATAATCACATTTGTTTTTTAAGAAGGTAATTTCTCTCTTCTTTCTTCCACTTTTCTCTTTATTCCTGCAAAAAATATTAGTAATATTCTGAAGATGGCAAAAAGATCCACAAGAGCTTCGGGGAGTGTAGGAGTTTCCGATGACTTCATTCCCCAAAACCTCTTGAGTCATCCTGAACAGGAGATCTGTTCTTTTGATGACAAGGAGATTCGAGCCTTAAAAAGCTCAAAAGTCTTCCCAAGCTCTGCTGAGTTTCGTCCTTACGATTCTCATGCACGATCAGACTTTGCCTCTCCTACATGGGTCTGCTTCCTGTACTTTCCATTCCTTCTAGGGTTAAGGTATCCATTTCCCAAGTATATCAAAGATTTCTTTGATATTACTAGGATGGCTTATTCCCAAGCCATGCCTGAACTCTGGAAGATTCTGATGGTTTGCAGTAGGCTTGTTGAGGATCATGGCGTCCATCTTGAAGTGGGGGACCTGGCTCATGTTTATAAATTGAGGACACACGGTTCCCACTGTTATGTCTTTCAAGTTATAGAAAAGGAACCACCCTTTCTGTTTAATGTGGTCAAATCTGAGAAAAATTGGAAAATAAAGTTCTTTTTTTGTTAAGAGGAGTTCTATTCCTTTTGGGGATGAGATTCCTCTTTACTGGTTAAAAAGTGATAAAATTATTTTTAGTGTTTTTGTAAAAATTTTAGTTACATCCCGAGGCTGCTAACATCCTGAAATCTTTTTGTTCAACAGGTGTTTCCTTTGCCAAGTTTGCCATCCCTTTGAACGACGCTTTTCTTCGGTGTTCAGTTGTCTACAAGTTACCTGAGTCAGTAAGGACTTTCGTAGTGGAAGAAAGTGATACCACCAGTCAAGCCTCCAAGATGTCTGGTAAGCACATTTTGTTACATCCTGAGGATGTTTATCTTTTTATTTACCTACTAATCCTGTTATTATCTTCACCTCAGCCAAGAAACCTGCTTCTTTTGACCTGGATGATATTGACAGCATGGCTACCAAAGTGTCATCTCCCTCTCCTTCCAGCTCCAAGATAGTTACTCCTCCTTCCAACCCCCCTGAGACTAGGGCTGTTGCTGCTGCTTCAAAGAAAAGGAAGGGGAGTGCTGCTGCTGTTGTTGCTCAAGAGATCACCCCCTTCGAGGGTTTGAACTATAATGAAATTCTAAACAAGATTTCTGAATTCACTCTTCAGGTATGGTCCTGTCCTGAGGATAACATTTTTATGTTAGTGAAAAATGGCTAAGAGTACTTACCATTTCCTTTTATTGTCAGGGCCATGAGTATCTCTCAAAGTCTCTGGATGTCGTTGCTCAAGAGCTTCATGAGGCCCAAACCAAGCTTGAAGATGTTGAGAGTATTTCTCAGCAAAAGGGCAAATTTCTTGAGGCCAAGCTGGCAGAGACTGAGGCTGAGCTGAAGAGAGTGAAAGTTGAGCATGCTAAAGCCTTGTTGGATCATCAGAATGAGGCAGAGGACCACAGGAATGGGCTTATCAAGTCTGCTTCTATTGCCGTATTTCAGGCCAGAGTGAAGATGGCTCTCCAGGCCAAAGATCCAGGATTCGACCAGAATACCTGGGATGTTGAGGCTTGGAAGGAAAAAATTAGGAGCCTTGGCGGCAAAGAAGTGGTCTATGAGCATGTTCCTGTTGCTCATCCTGAGGGTGTGGCCAAGGATCCCGAGGATGCAGAGGTGGAAGCAACGGAGGCCAAGGTTGCTGAGGTGGTGAAGGACCTTCCAATGGGCGATGAAGGATGTGTTGACTAGGCTGGAGCCCACTTTTTATTTGATCTTTGTGGTTGTGTTTGGTAGATCAATTTCAGACAATTATTAATATGTAATAACTTAGGATTTTATAAGGTTTAGGGTGGAGGGATCTTGGTTTCAAGACGAAGCCCCAAATTGTTTTGCTGACCTTGGACTATAGATGTTGACCCCTGGTGGATGGGTCCTGGTTTTGGATGAAGCCAGGGGTTGACATCAAATTTTGACTTATGATGCATAATAATATATGGTAACAATCTTTTGACGCTATTGTTCCTGTGTTCTTTTTTATTTCCTCTAGATATTCTGCAAACATTAGCAAACACTTAGGCTGTAAAGAAATATTCTGAAATAATACCTTTTGTATCTTCTCTGTTGAATAATTCTTCTGATCCTGCCATATTCCATATAAGTTCTTCTCATCATCAGGATGGTCTTCATTATCCTGAGGATGTCCCCAGTTTCTTCTTCATCCTTGGGATAATCTTGCATCCTGAGGATGCATCCGGTTTCTTTTCCATCCTTGGGATGGTCTTGCATTCTGAGGATGTCCCCAGTGTAATATCTTCAAAATAGACCTTAAATGTCTATAATCCTTCATAAGAAAGACTTGTGTTTTGATAATATCCTGTAAAGGAAGATTTTGTTAATATACTGACGACTTAGGCCTTTGGTTTAACTGGGATCAAAACCCTTTTGTTATATCTTGGTGATAAAACCATTATGCATCATCTTGAGAATAGCTGGCGACAAGGCCCTTAGGAATAACTGGCGACAAGGCCCTTAGGAACAACTGGCGACAAGGCCCTGGTGACTAGACCAAAGAGACATTGAAAAATGTCTAAACCTTAGAGACATTGAAAAATGTCTAAACCTTAACAGCTCCATCATATATCTCAAAGATAATGAAATTGTCAGCCACTTTTACATGGACTGGTCCCACCATCCTGAGAATATACATGGGCATCGTGCGCACCAGGCGAGGGTTGCTAACCCAATGAGAAAGGTGAAAACCTTTAAACCTTAGGAAGGTTTTAGACACCTTAACAGAGGAGAGGGTGGCCAGCCCCCTAGTCTTCTAAGCATTCCATCTTCAGGATGGTACTGCAAAATTCGCAGGATGGACTATTTCTAGACCATGTTTAGTGAAAATATAATTGATCGAAATAAATCAAGGATAAGTACTTACATATGGAGATGATTCATCTATATCAGCCTTCACCTTCATCCCACCTGTGATTCGGATCATGGTTTCTCTTCCAGAGAGATCAGTCACATGCATCCCTAGGCATGGTAGTATTTTAAGTGAATAGCATTCCAAGCTCTTGGTAGAATCTCTCCTTCCATTGTTGACAGCCAATATGCTCCTTTACCAGCTTCGGAATTGATTAAGTATGGACCTTCCCATTTGGGTGCTAGCTTACCATCACTTGGTTTTGTTGTATTTTGGAAGGCTTTTCTTAATACCAAGTCTCCTACTTGAAATCTCCTTATCCTAATGTTCTTGTTGTAAGATTTAGCAATCCTTTGTTGATATGCTGCCATCCTTAATTTAGCAACATCCCTGAGTTCATCCACAGTTTCCAAGTCTTGTAGTAGTGCTTCTGAATTGGTAGTTGCATCCTGAAGATGTTTCCTTGCTGTAGGCATGACCATCTCTGTTGGAAGCATTGCTTCTGTTCCAAAGACCAAAGAGAAAGGTGTCTGACCAGTAGCATTCTTCGAAGTAGTCCTATCAGCCCAAAGTACAAACGGAAGTTCTTCTGCCCATTTCCCTTTCTTTTCCCCAAGCTTCTTCTTCAAGTTGTTGACGATGATTTTGTTTAAGGATTCTGCTTTTCCATTAGCTTGAGGATGGACTGGTGTTGAAGTTACCATCTTGATCCCCCAACTCTCGCAAAAGTCAGTTGTTCTTTTGCTAATGAATTAAGAACCATTGTCACAAATGATTTTAGATGGTACTCCAAATCGTTTCAGGGTGTTCCTTTTGATGAATGAGACCACTTCTTTATCTCTGACTTGCACAAATGCTTCAGCTTTAATCCATTTCGAGAAGTAGTCTGTCATCACTAGCATGAATACCTTTCCTCCAGGAGCTTTGGGTAGCTTTCCTACTATATCCATTCCCCATTTCATGAAGGGCCATCGTGAAATAATAGGATGTAGTGGCTCAGCAGGCTGGTGAAGTATGTTGCTATGTCTTTTGCATGCATCACACTTTTGGGAATACAGCATGGCATCCTTCTTCATAGTAGGCCAATAGTATCCCGTCCTCAAAGTCTTCGAATAGAGAGATCTTCCTCCTGTATGATTTCCACAATCTCCTTCGTGGATGTCTTTGAGTACTTCGTTTGCTTCATCCTTGTTGAGACATCTCAAATATGGACCTGCAAGAGACTTTCTATACAAAATATTGTCTATAATTGTAAATTTAGATACCTTTATCCTGAAAGCCTTTGGGTTTTCCTCATCAGGAATGACATATTCTTGTAAATATTTCATTATGGGAGTCATCCATGATGAATCGTCTTGTTCCTGAGTGGCTAAAACAGTGATATCCTCAGGATGGTCTGTTTTGTCCTCCGGATGTGCCTGGCCGTCCTCAGGATGCCACTCTTCAATCGCTGGTTTCAAGATGTGGATGATGGGAATCTTGGTTCCTTCTGGTAGATTAAAGGAGGATCCCAGGTTTGCTAAGGCATCAGCTTCAGCATTTTCTTCCCTAGGTACCTGTGTTAGTGAAAATTCTACAAAAGAAGTAGCTAAATTTTCAACAATTTCAAGATAAATGGCTAACTTTTGTCCTTTTACTGCATATGATCCATTGAAATGGTTAGTAATCAACAAAGAATCAACAAAGACTTCAATTTTGACAATATGCATATCTCTAGCAAGCTGTAAACCAGCAATAAGAGCTTCATACTCAGCTTCATTATTGGTTGTTTGAAATGCACATCTAATGGCATGGGGTATCTTGTCCCCTTGTAGCGATTTTAGTAGTATTCCCAGACCTGTGCCTCTTGCATTCGAAGCACCATCAGTGTATAGAGTCCATTTTTCCAAATTTTCATTTACTTTTTGAACTTCAGACTCTACTTCACTCAGGATGTCACTACTGAAATCAGCCACAAAGTCTGCTAGAGCCTGTGACTTGATTGCATTTCTAGGCTCATATTCTAAGTCAAAGGCACTTTATTTAACCGACCATTTTACCATTCTTCCAGACATTTCAGGTTTTCTTAATACATTCTTAATGGGATAGTTAGTTTGAACATATATTTTATGTGTTTCAAAATAATGCCTTAACTTGGTAGAAGCCATTATTAAAGTTAAGATAAGTTTTTCAAGATGTGAATACCTGGTTTCAGCATCTAGTAGAGTTTTACTTACATAATAGACAGGATGTTGTTGCCCTTCGAAGTCCTTTACCAATACAGCACTTATTGCATTCCCAGAAACTGCAAGATATAGCTTGAGAGGTTCTCCATCTTCAGGTTTCATCAATAATGGAGCTGCTGCAAGATAATCTTTAAGCTTCTTTAATGCTTCTTCATGTCTCTGTCCCCAGTCGAATTTGTTATTCTTCTTCGGGATGTCATAGAACTCTTTACATTTCTCTGAGGATTTCGAGATGAATCTGTTTAGGGCCGCTATCCTGCCAGTTAGCCTTTACACATCCTTAATATTTCTTGGGGATTTGAGATCAAGGATGTCCTTTATTTGTTCAGGGCTGGCTTCAATCCCTCTTTTTGTTACCAAACATCCAAGAAACTTTCCAGCTCCAACTCCAAAATGGCACTTTGTTGGGTTTAACTTCATGTTGTAAGCATCCAGGATGTCAAAAGCTTCTTTGAGATCCCAATAATGATCTTCTGCTTTCTTGGATTTTACTACCATGTCATCAATGTAGACCTCCATCGTGTCCCCAATCTTTTCTTTGAACATCATGTTCACTAGCCTTTGATAAGTGGCACCTGCATTTTTTAATCCGAATGGCATGGCTATATAACAATACATACCTGATGGTGTCATGAACGCTGTGTCCTCCTGATCATCTGGTTCCATCTGTATCTATTGGAATCCTGAGGATGCATCCAAGAATGTCAGCATCTCGTAGCCTGCTGTAGCATCCACCATTGAGTCTATGTGTGGTAATGGGAATGGATCTTTAGGACAAGCCTTGTTAAGGTCTGTATAGTCCACACACACTCTCCATTTCCCATTTTTCTTTTGAACTACCACAACATTCGCCAGCCATCTTGGGAATTTTACTTCCCTTATCATCTTAGACTTCAGCAGCCTGTCTACTTCCTCTTGTATGATGATATTTCTTTCTGGAGCAAACTTCCTTCTTTTTTGCTGAATGGGCTTGAAACTCTTATCAATCCCAAGTTTGTGAGAAATGACATCCTTAGAGATGCCAGTCATATCTTCATGCTTCCAAGTAAAAGTAGACATCCTGCATTTAAGAAAATAGATTAGTGATTGTTCAATATCATGCGGGATATTCTTACCGATTTGCACAGTGATATCCTTGTTGTTGTCGTCAAGGCAGACGGCTTTTACATCCTGGTCAGGATGTGCTTTAACATCCTGAGGATGGCACTGTGCATCTTGGTGTAATTGCTATGCTTGACGGGATGAGGCCTTCATTGATGTCGTATAGCAATCCTTAGCTTCTTGTTGATCGCTGTTGACCTTCACAACTCCCCAAGGTGTGGGTAGTTTCACACACTGATGATATGTTGAAGGAACTGCCTTCATGTCATGTATCCAGGGTCTCCTCAGGATGACATTGTAGCAGGATAGGGAATCTATCACACAGAATCTCTGGATAGAGTTCACTCCTTCTACATATACTGGTAGCTTGATGTCACCCACTGTGCTCTTAGTTTCTCCGCTGAAGCCCACCAAAACTGATGACCCAGAAACTATTTCCGATTCCGGGATGTTCATCTTCTTAAGGGCCTCAAGCTGGATGATATTTACTGAACTTCCTCCATCTACAAGAATCTTGCGAACAAAGTGGTTAGCAATATATAAAGTAATAACCAAACCGTCATGATGAGGATCAAGGATGTTTACTCTGTCTTCTTCCTCAAAGCTGGTCACTTTTGAGGTTGTCAGGATGGTCGTCTTCGTTGGTCTTTCTCCTTTTCAGACTTCGTTTCCCTCGCATGTCTTTTAGCAGCTGAGTATGAGGTTCCACAAATGTCTGACCCTCCTGACATGAAGTTGATAATGCCAGCATCCGTAGGTGGGATGCTGCTCTTTCCGGGATGCTGGTGCCATCCTGAGCCCTTGACTTCTTTTTGCCCAGGAGATCCTTGAGATGACCTTTGCTCAAGAGATATGCTATCTCCTTTCTTAATGCAATGCAGTCTTCAGTGGTATGGCCGAAATCTTCTTGAAAGGCACAGCATTTGGATTTGTCTTTCCATCCTGTCTTGTTGTCCTTCTTCGGCCATCTTGCTTTGTCCCCTAGATCCTTCATGGCATACATCAATCCTGTTATATCCATAGAAAAACAATAATCTGATAATTTAGGGCAGTCATCCTCATCATCATCCTCTACCACATTGACCTTCTTATTGTCAGGCCTAGCATATGGTTTATGCTTGTATGGTTATATTTTGAGGATGATTCTATCCTCTCTTGTATCTTCTTATCCTCC
Source organism: Ambrosia artemisiifolia (assembly GCA_032199755.1). NCBI lineage: Eukaryota > Viridiplantae > Streptophyta > Magnoliopsida > Asterales > Asteraceae > Ambrosia > Ambrosia artemisiifolia. The sequence continues at coordinate 33,346,549 of CM063526.1, read as the reverse complement.
TCAAGTCGGATAAATCTTAAGGCTCTGTTCCTGACTTCATCCAAGTTCCTGCATGGATTCATCACCAATTCTTGGTAGAATGGTGAATCTTTCTACAGTCCCATCTTGAAAGCCTGAACCGCTGTTGTGACATCCAGGTTCGGGATGTCAAGTGCTTCCTTTCCAAACCTAGTAATGAATTCTCTTCGTGATTCTCCCTGTGGTTGAGTCACCCTATATAGATCACTTGTCAAACGTTCGAACGTTCGACTACAAGAAAACTGATTATTAAACATGTTAATTAAATGTGCAAAAGAAGTAATAGAATAGGGAGGAACACTTAGGAGCCATTTCAGGGCTGGACAAGTGAGAGTTGAACCAAATCCCTTGCATAAGCATGCTTCTTTCAGGTTGGCAGGGATTGGATTTATTTCCATCCTTTCCCTATATTGGGCCACATGCTCCTCAGGATCCGTTGATCCATTATAGAGCTTCATGCTTGGAGTTTGAAACCGCTTTGGGATCTCTGCATCACATATTGGGGGTGCGAATCTTGACACCCTATGGCATGCTAAGGATACCTCAGGGATAGGTTGCACTATCCCAGGCACACTCGATACCATATCTTTGATCTTCTGAAGCTCCCTTGATAGTTGAGGGCTTAATCTTGTATCCTGCAAAGAAGCAACATCATTAGAAGCAAAAGTACTATAACTTAAATTGTTACCGTTGTTGTTATATCCTTGGGATGGCACAGGTCCATATCCTACATCCCTGGTAGTTGCCATCCTGGGTGTAGTAGTCGTTTCAGGAGCAGAGAACCCAGTGTTCATGGGGATGAAATCTCCTTCATGAACACCTCCAGAGATGCCAGAATTGAAATCTAACACCCTTGGTTGTAATGGTGTCCCCATTTCTTCACTTGGTTTCTTTGAAGATGTCTTGAGGGATTGTATCTCTCTCATTAGCATTTTGTTGGTCTCCTGCTGTTGCTGCATTTGATCCTTTACCATTGAAAACATAGATAGGATCTCATCATTTGAAATTAAAACAGGAGAAAATCCAGATGCCCCCACTGCTGGCCTAGGTGAAATTTGAGAGGTAGCACTCTTTGAGAATGCAGGTGGAGGTGGTAAAGTAGTATTTCTGGTAGAAGTTGATGAAGGCATGGATGAAGAAACATTTTTCTAGGAAGACGACATAGTTGTCAAGTTTTGTAAAAAATAATTAAATGAGAAAAGTTTTTAACAAAGTTTTTTGTTAAAATAGCACCACTTGCCCCACGGTGGGCACCAAATTGTTTTGGTCAAAAATTACCTAGTAGAAATAATTTTATATTCCAAATTAGAAATTGTGAGGTAGAGTGCTGAGGATATAAATTTATTATTAAAACTAGTTATATTCTGAAAATGTTTGATCAGGATGCAAAAAAGAGTAAATTAGTGACAACTATGCTCGGGATGGCTTAGATTTGCTTCGGGATGGATAATTATATCATCGGGGTGGAACTGTTTGTAATGAACGAATAAATGAGTAAAACACAAAGAACAACACTCGATATACGAGGAAAGCCCTTGATCAATAGTAGATCGCCGGCATAAAACCTCGGGAGGAGACTAGGCCCCTGCCTTGTTTGTTAATATTAATTTGGTAAAAAAGTATAACTTTGGATGAGTATGTGGACGAGTGTACTAAGATTACAATGATTGTGTGAGTGTTTCTAAGTGTTAGTGTGCAGCTATAGTGTAAGCAAGGTGCATGTAAGTGTCCTATACTCGTCCAATACTCCCATTTATATAGTACATGAGAATAACTAATGAATCCCGTGAGATCCGCTAAGTAGTTAAAGTCTTCAATGTTGTGTAACAGCTTCTTCAGGTGAACGTTGGAGGTCTTTAACAGAAACTAGTCATTGGCTAACAGTTTCTTCTTGGCTAGTCAATGATCCAGCTGTTTCCTTGTTTATCGCCGATATTAAATGTGTATCGGTTACAAGTTTGACTCCATCTTCAATCATAGACCATGAGTTACATTCCTATCTTTGATTTCTTCACTTGAGAGTTATAATATAGACGTTGCTCAGCATTAAAATCCATATCATAACTTAGTTGTACCTGCAACCATATAACAAAGCTAATTTGTTAGTTCTTTCTCAGGATGTGCACATGCTGAATTACAGTTACATCCTGAAGTTAGCAGAGTCCTTCAGCATCCCGAGGATGGTATATTAGGGATGTATGGTAAAATCATCCTGAGGATTTTCACCCATAACACCTGTGTTAATGTAAATTCGTCTAAAGAAGATGCTAATTTTCTTACTATTTCAAGATATATAACTAGCTTTTGACCCTTAACTGCATAGGAGCCATTAAAATGGTTAGTCATCAACAAGGAATCAACAAATACTTGTAAATTCAGCCTCGTTATTAGTTGTTTGAAATTCACATCTAATTGCTTGGGGTATTATGTACCCTTGTGGCGATTTTAGTAGTATCTCCAATCCAGTAACTCTTATGTTTGAAGCACCATCTGTGTATAAAATCCATTTTTCCAAACTCTCATTTAATTGTAGGACCTCTAATTCCACCTCACTTAGGATATCACTACTGAAGTCAGCCACAAAATCAGCTAAAGCCTATGATTCAATTGCATTTCTAGGCTCATAGACCAAGTCATAGGCACTTAATTTTTACAGACCACTTTGCCATCCTACCAGACATCTCTGGTTTTCTAAGTACATTCTTAATAGGATAATTAGTTTTAACTTGAATTTTATGTGTTTCAAAATTGTGCATCAACTTGGTTGATGCCATTATTAAAGCTAAAATAAGTTTTATATAATTTCAAAAAATTTGCCGGTCACATTACTGTCCAAGCTATTTCCAATTAAAAAGAAAAAGTAAACAATAATAATAATCGATGTTGTTTGATCAGAGTTGACGTGATATTGATATTTCTTGAGACGGTATCAGTTTAGTTTGTCATGGTACTAGTATGGTATTGACATTCACTATTAACTTATAACATAAAGAGATGTTTTAATATGAATGTATAACTTTGTTTTCAACAAAAGTTATATCGGAAACCATAAAAACAATATTAGTACAGTTACCAACGTTGTTTGAAAAATATCAAAGTTATACCGAAAACCATATAAAGAATAAAATGTTTCCAATTTTGCAAATGTATCACGTTCTGATCTTCACTTTGTTGGCATTAATCATATTTGGATTCTATTAACTTTAAATCATAAAAATAAAACATTTCACATTGACAATTGTTTTATTCTAAATTTATATTTTTATTCTGAACTTTAAATCATAAATGCCCTTCACTTAAAAGACGAAATGACAAAATTACCCTTATTTAACTGACTTCAACTAACGGTGTTAACGTGTTGGATGAAACGAGCAACTATTTGAAAACCTTTGGATCCAGTTGAGAAAAAATAAACTTTTGTATGAAACTGACAAAAAGTGCCAAACCTTAGGACGAAAATGGCAGTTTACTCTAAAAGTAAATTCAAAATAGTTTTGTTGATGGTATAAGTTGGCTATTAAAGTTTTCCCAGAACATATTTTATTAAGACTTGTACCCAAAAAATCACAATGCGTCTTATAAATTTTGTACATCCTCTCACAAATTCATCTCTCCCACTCACCTGCTCAATACCCCTGTCAAAGATCCAGATTTCGGTCACCACCGCTGCTGCCGACATCCAACCTGGTCAATACCTCCAGGCCTATATTATACACGTCAGGTTTTCGTCTATGTGTTAGTTTAGTTTCTAAGTGTTTATCGTTTACTTATAAATTTAAACTTGTGTAAAGGTTTAGTAAAAATTAATCTTTTTCTCAAAACCAAAGTTTTGGAATTAAAACACCAAGTTTTTGGCACTGGGAAAAATGTTATCTTTATAATTACTAAAACAGGCACATCAAAGTTTTTGGCGCCGCTGCTGGGGAACAAAATGAATTTTCAAAGAAAAACCCAAGTCGCTTAATTAATTAGTTTATTTTTATTTTTAATTTTCTTTTTCACTCAATTTGTCTTTTTGTTTTCGGTTTTCTTTATTTTTCTTTTTCATTTTATTTCTTCTTTATTTTCGATAATTGCGGTTGTTTTAGTTTTTCTTTGTAGATTTACTTCCGGATTGGCCACCTTAGAGAATTCCCTTAAAGGAAACCGAGACCACCAATTTTAACAACTTTCTTTTTGGAGGGTTTTTATTCCAGCTTTATTTTTGTTGGAAAGAGGTTTGTCATGCCATGAGGATCGCCAGGTATGTAAAGGAAAAGTGGAGAATGAGTGGGGAGAATTTTTCAAGAATTTAAAGTTAAACTGTTTTTAAACTTAGGTCCAGATCTGTCCAGATTCTTGAGTTTTTGAGTAGCACTATTTCTTGAAGAAAACCTTAGATTTCTAGCTTTTCTAGCCCGAATCTGTGCATGAAACTTTAGGAAAATGCATAGGGTAGTGCTAGGAACATAATGTGGTAAAAAAATTTGAGAAATTTTGTGAAAAATTTTGCAGGAATTCTGATAGGTTTGAAAACCGTCAATTCAGTCAGGTGCATGGCCGTGCTCATTTGTATGCATGGGCGTGCCCACCTTGAAGACACTGTTTGAATTTCCCTCGTTGATCAGTCAGACCAACAGGCCTACACGGCCGTGCACATCAGTGTGCACGGGCGTGCACCACCTGGAAACCCACCAGAACTTTTTTAGTTTCAAATTTAACCTATTTTTGTAGTTTAAAATCAGTTTTAGGGTGTTTTAGACATAAACCGGTTTAAACAGTTGAACCAGTAGTTAACCAGGCTGACAGACTGAGTCGCACGGCCGTGCACACCCATATGCACGGGCGTGCAACCATTTTACACAAGAACTAATTATTTCTGCAAAATTTTAACTTTAAAGAAATTGAACCGATTTTGTTGTGTTTTGGAGGAAATTGTGAGAAGAAAACGACTAGTCCAACGAACACCATCAGTTTCATCGGGATCCCACCAGTCAGGCGAGTCAGCACCATTGGAGCTGCCGCCACATCAGATGGTAGAGGCCGACGGACTCATCCCCGATGGTGTCCACCCATGGTTATACTTTAACAAGGGTGGTGAAGAGCAAAACGCCCACAGACGTTTACTCCTCATCCGGTCCATTTGACGTTTTGGGTTAGATGTCTAGTGGTTTGTTGGGGGGGGGGGGGGGTTTCGGCCTAGTAGGCCCATTGATGAGAACCGCCCTATGTAACAATAAATATGGGGTTCCTAGACTAGTTTGGGGAAGCTAGTAGTTTTGCTTTTGTTTTCTCTTGTACTCGGTTTTGGTGTACCAGACGACTCCTTTGAAGTCGTGTGCACCGTATTAATATAATCATTCTCTTTTAGTTTATTTGTTGTTCTTGCATTCAATCTTAGTTTCTGTCTTCGATTGAGTGTTGTTTGATACCTTGGAGAAGATCTTGGACTTACAATTTATAATAAGAACATTAAAATGGTTATCTATTTTTGAAAGATTTATCCCTTGCCTAAATTACTTACAAAATTTAGCACAAAAATAATTAATTTTCAAAGTATTACAAAACAAGTGTCATGATAAAAACTTTTCAAAAACGTAAAAACTGTTTAGAACGTTTAGTTTATATGAACAATATTAATTCTAAATCATAATAAATATATTAACATAAAGAGTAAATTACAAAAATCGTCCTTTATGATTACAACGAATTGCAAATCAAGTTCTTTAGAAACATAAATTACTGAAATCAAACTTTATATTTAAAAACCATTACACGTTAATAAAGGTTTGTGTAATTCTCTGTGTCTCTTATTGAATAAACATGCCCCATTATATAGGGGTGAATACAATAGATAATAGGAAACAATATCTCCACTATACAAGGAAACTATAATCCTAACATAATACAAAGCCTAATCATCGGCTAATACTCCCCGGCAGTTTGAACGGGCGTAGGACAAACGCTCAAACTGGAGCGAAATGACTGAAACAGCTGCTTAGATAGACCCTTAGTGAAGATGTCTGCGTACTGTAAAGCGGAAGGCACATGTAGAACCCTGATGTCACCCACTCGGACCTTTTCTCGAACAAAGTGGATATCTATCTCGATGTGCTTGGTGCGTTGATGCTGAACCGGATTATCAGACAAGTAAACTGCGGACACGTTATCACAATAAACAATGGTGGTCTGACGAAGAGGAGTGTGAAGCTCTAATAATAAATTACGTAACCACGCAGCTTCAGCCACAACATTTGCCACCCCTCGGTATTCAGCTTCGGCACATGAGCGCGAGACCGTGGGTTGACGTTTAGAGGACCACGAGAGAAGATTATCTCCCAAAAATACACAATACCCACTGGTGGAGTGATTCGAGTCAGGACAGCCTCCCCAGTCCGCATCCGAGTAAGCAACCAAAGAGTCAGTGGTCGACTTAACCATACGTATACCATAATCAATTGTACCCTATATATATCTGATAATCCGCTTCATAAAAGCAAAATGAGTATCCCGAGGGTCATGCATAAACAAACAAACCTGCTGAACTGCGTAGGTGATGTCAGGACGAGTGAACGTTAAATACTGTAGTGCCCCAGCCAAGCTACGATATAACGTAGGATCCGAGAATGGTGGTCCATCATTCGCACTCAGTTTGGACGAAGTGTCCACAGGAGTTGTGCAAGGCTTGCACGATGTCATACCAGCACGCGAGATGATGTCTTTGGCATATTGTTTTTGAGAAAGAAAGATGTCGTTTTTCTGATGATCAACATGTATGCCAAGAAAGTGATGTAACCGCCCAAGGTCGGTCATGGCAAACTCTCGTGAGAGTGTACCAATTATCTCGCGTAAGAAGACATCATTAGAGGCTGTTAACACAATATCATCAACATAAAGTAATAGATAAGCAACATTAGTAGAGTCACGGCGATAAATAAAGAGGGAGTGATCACATGCGCTGCCTCGAAAGCCATGCGAGGTGATGTAGTTAGCGAATCTAGTATACCATGCCCTGGGGGCTTGTTTCAACCCATACAACGATTTCTTCAAGCGACACACCAGATGTGGAAATCGTCTATCAACAAAACCAGGGGGCTGATGCATGAATACCGTCTCTTTCAACTCCCCGTGAAGAAAAGCATTCTTCACATCCAACTGGTGAATCGTCCATGACCTGGAAACAGCCAGAGATAATACCGTACGAATGGTAGCCGGTTTAACAACCGGACTAAATGTCTCGTCACAATCAACCCCAACCGTCTGTGAATTACCATTGACAACAAGACGGGCTTTGTACCGTTACAACGACCCATCGGCATGAAATTTGTGGCGAAACAACCACATGCAACGAATTACCGGGCGGTCTGTGGGACGAGGAACGAGTTCCCATGTCTCATTCTCCAATAAAGCGGAGAATTCTGCCTGCATGGCACGTGACCAATTAGGATCGGCAGGGGCTTTGGCATAGGTAGTAGGGACGGGAGAAATGATGGTAGTGGTGAAAGCGGCAGGCGTGTGTTGAGTGGTGCGGGATTTTGATCGGGTGGTCATTGGGTGTTGATTGGTGTGTGGAGCTGGATGAGTTTGGGACATAGAGGGGTATGAAGTGGGCTAAGAGGTTGGATTGGGCCGAGTCTGGGTAGGAATGTTGGGCGAATGAGAGTGGGCAGGTGGTAAATCGGTAGGTGGGTGGGCCGTGGATGTTTGGGTTGGAGATGTGGGGGGCCGTGGGCTAGGAGGGGGTGGCATAGGAGGTTTGGGCCTTTTAGAGGAGGTGATGGGAAACGGTGTGGTAGGGGAAGTACGTGGGATGGGGAACTGGAAGGGTAGGTTGATAGGAGGAGGGTCATCAAGAAATTGATAGGAGGTGGACGGTTGTGGTATGGTGTATGGAAACACGTGTTCATCAAAGGTGACATGGCGGGATATGTGAACACGACCGGTGGTAGGGTCGAAGCACCGGTAGCCTCGAAAATCCGGGGGATAACCAAGGAAAATACACCTAAGGGCTCGGGGATGGAGTTTGTGGGGAGTGGTGGCGGAGGTGTTGGGGTAACACGCACACCCGAACACACGAAGGTGAGAGTAATCCGGGTGGCGTAGGTAAAGGGCGAAAGTGGGGGTATAGTAGTTTAATCTTTTAGTTGGTAGGATGTTGTGTAAGTAGGCCGCTGTGTGTAACGCCTCCACCCAGAATGAAGGTGGAAGGTTAGCATGAATGAGGAGGGCACGAATCACATCATTGAGCCGGCGAATCATGCGTTCGGCACGGCCGTTTTGAGGAGATGTTTGGGGGCAAGAAAAACGAAACAAAAGACCGTGGTGAGAGGCGAAGCTTTTAAACGCATGGTTATCAAATTCGCCTCCAAGGTCACATTGGAAGGTCTTAATTTTTTGGTTAAATTGTGTTTGGATGAGTTGGTGAAATTTGGAAAAAGTTGGGAAGGTTTCAGATTTGTATTTAAGGGGGTAAACCCAAACAAAGTTGGAAAAATTGTCAATTAACACCATATAATATTTATACCCGGACTTACTAGTTATTGGAGAAGTCCAAAGGTCACAATGTATAATGTCAAATGGTGCAAAAGTAAAGGAATTTGATTCATAAAAAGGCAATCGTTTACTATTAGCAAGTTGACATGAATGACAAAGTTTAGACACATGGTCTTTATTAAATGAAAAATGAAAAGTACGACGTAATATATCTAAGACTTGAGCCCCTGGGTGGCCAAGGCGGTCGTGCCAAGGTAAGGAGGTAGTTGTAATGAAGCATGCTTGAGGTGGAAGCTGAGGAGGTGTGAAAGGGTAGAGATTCCCGGTGCTGTTATGGCGAGAAAGGGTCTTCTTAGTGACGAGATCCTTCACAGAAAAACCAAAGGGGTCAAATTCTATAGATACATGATTATCTCTAGAAAAACGTCGTACGGAAATTAAATTTCTAATAATATGGGGGCTATATAGGACATTGGGTAGGATGTAGGTGCGGTTTGGTAGGGTATGAAAGCCTGTGCCAGATCCTTTAATTGGGACACATTGACCATTACCGACAAGAATAGACCTATTTAAAGGAGAAGAGTTAGGAACAATAATTTTACCTCTGTCTTGTGAGACATGATCTTCGGCTCCTGTATCCATAATTTCTTGGTTCCATGAAGCATTGTTGTGATGGACCTGCATATTATTAAAAGCAGCGCTTAGGTCAGTGGGACACAGCGCATCATAACCATATGGTGAGGCCCCATATGAACCGTAACCAGAAGGGCCAGAGTAGCCAGTGTAATGAGTCTGAGAGGGCTGGCTGTGAGACTGATTTGAGGGACCGCTGGGGCGCCAGTTGGGCTGCGTGGGATACGGGCATGGGGGCGGCGACCACCAGGCCCAGTTAGGGTATGCAGGAGGAGGGTGCGGGCTGTAGGCATTAGCGCCAGGGTAGAAGCCGCGGCCAGAGGACCGGCGTCCTCGTCCCCGATAACCACCGCTACGGCCGCGTCTAGTAGTAGAGCGGTTGGAGTAGGAAGCGGTGTTGTCGGTGTTGGGTGGTTCAGGTTGGGTGTTGGTGGGTGGGGCGGGTGGTGCGGGTTGGGTGTTAGCGACAAGGACCGAAGATGAAGACCCTTTTTGTGCTTCAATCCGAATCTCTTCATCATGAAGCAAGCTGAGGGCGAGATCCCAGTCCGCATCGCGGTTGTTAATGAAAGAGGCGGTTGTGTTGTATTCGGGTGGTAAGCCGCGCATAAGCTGAAGAACCAGCCTGGAGTCGCTGACAGGGTGATCGACATCAGCCAACTGGTTTGCCAAACTCTTTAGTTGCTGACAATAGTCATCAAGAGAAGAGCAGGCGGTTAGGGTTAGGTTACAGAACCTGGTTTCAAGGGTGGCAGCCCGCGCCTTTTTGTTACTGAGGAAGGTTTTCTCGAGTTGAACCCAGGCATCTCTGGCAGTAGTGGGGTTGTCAAGAACTCGGTCAACATATTTGTCAGAGACAGTGTTGATTATCCACTGGAGGACCAACGCATCCAGTTCCTTCCAAGACTCGTATGCAGGATCCACAATATCAGGAGGAGGGGAACCATCTATGTGATTAGCAACCTTATAGGCGGTGACGTGAAGATTGAACATCTTCACCCATGAAGAATATGTGACTGTGGAACCGTCTAAAGATCTGATTTTGGATTGAATGTTTGAAACGGAGTAAGCAGGGTGGAGGGCAACGGGTTTGGTGGTGGAAGATGATTCGGGTGGGTCTTGGTCGGATTTGGTCATGACGGCAGGTTTAAAATTTTAGGGTTTATGTGGTTATGGCCGAAGCCGGTGAGAATTACACAAACCTTTAAACATAAAGTATGATTTTAGTAATTTATGTTTCTAAAGGACATGATTTGCAATTCGCTATAATCATAAAGGACGATTTCTGTAATTCGCTATAAACATAAATGTAATCATCTATGAAAGATTATTAATCTTGAATTATACGTGTTATTTTTAAATTCTACGTAGTTATTTCTCAAAAATCGAAAATATCAAAAAACAAAACGAACCGTTACTAAAACAAAAAAAAATCAAAACCAAACGATTTTAAAAAACAAAACACATCAGTTACGATTATGATTTTACCCAAAATCTAAACCGAACAATACACCCCTCTACCGGGCACCACTAGTACACACATAAATGTCAATATCTAGTAATACAAGGTGCAAATTGCAATTCATATTCACTCCTATCCCACAAACCAATCAACCAAACACCTTCTCTTACAAACCCTCGATTCACCAACCATCATGTGCTACGGTTCCCAACGATTACCACCGTTCAACAACAACGGCACCACCACCACCATCCCACCACCGTTGACCGACGTCAACACCGTCGAAAACCTCCGATTACGGTTAGCAGAGACAGAGGCACGGCTGCAACGAGCCAGGGCACGAGAAGCAGAGCTTAGTAGAAAGCTTGTTGAGATGAAACGGTTTGTATCGGTTATGGAGATTCTTGAAGGGTATCTTAAACGAAGGTTTGTTGATCAACAGCAACAGCTTGCTTGTCTTGTTGGTCAATCTAGTAGTAAATGATGATATGGTTTTATATAAAGAAACATATGTTTGTGGGTTGTGTATAATAATATCTGAATTTGTGATTTTGTTTGTTTTTTTTAATGAGTTTGATGTGTTATGTTTGTGTTTTATTGAGTTTAATTGTTGGGATTGTTAGGTTTTGGGGATTTAAATTATGGTTTTGAATTAGATTAGGATATTAGTTTTAACTTTTTTTTATGGAAGTTTTTAAGTGATGTTGATATTGTATGTTATGTGGATATATTATATATAGAAGTAGAATGTTGTTTAAATAAATGTATTGGGCATACATGACTTTAAGATTGATGTTGGGGAACGGTGTGTAAATTGTGTCGGGTTGGTGGGTTGAATCGTTGAACATGAACGTGGCTAGTATATTTATTTGTGTTAATGTTAAAGACTTCAGCTCCGATCCGGACACACTTGAAATTGTGTAATCTGAACACAACTTGTTTAACCCGTTTATGCATACGGGGTGGTTGGATGTAAACGGGCTATAACCAAGTTGTGAACGTTTAAAACGGGTTGAAGGGTTGTAATATATATGGTTAATGGATTGTAAATGAGTTGACGAGTTGACTTGTTTAATTAAAAGGTTTAAACATGTCAACTTAAATCTTGGTGCGCTTGACGTGTAACAGTGAGTGTTACCATGAAGCAGCCTGGAGTGGCGTTCTAGTAGTGGACGTGTGAGGCGCTTGAGGTCTCAAACTCGGAAGTAGGGTCATAGTAGATAGTATAGGATCACGACTCTGATAGACAAGGGGTCTGTCTCTTGTTGCAGATCCAAGTTGAGACTCGAAGGATTATTATGTTTTCAGTAAGTAAGAAAGAGAGCAAGCAAAGAATAAAAGAGAAGATAGCAGGGGAGAGGGTGAGGTTGGGTGTGCTGTGCATCTGAGTATGAGCTAAGAGGGTTGAGTTATTTTTTTTAATTAAACCATTGGATGACTTGGGTTGCATCTTAGTTAACTATTGATTGGCTCTTGTGGCTCATGGCTGTAGGAGTTAAAAGTATATAAATAAAATTTTCTGATTTTTTATAAAAATTGGTTTCTTTTTAGGTTCTTTAGCTATAAATATTGCTTGCTATATAAGTTTTTGGTTATATTATTTAGATAAGAAATCTAGAATTAATTTGTGAGTATTTTGTTATCTTACTTTTTGATGTTTTAAGATTAACAAAGTAGATATTATGTTATCTGTATTTAGTTTGTTGGAGTTTTTAAATAACAAATGCCTGGTGTATGTGAGTGTATGTGAATCCCTGGCCGCATGCCTCTTCTTTCGGTACGGTACCTAAGGGTGTTGGAGCGCCTCACTTTTTAAAACCATAATCCAAACACGACATGTCAATGTAGACAACCCAAAACCGTATTCTTTTTTATGTTGGGTCGTGTCAGGATTTCGGCACCACTAAGTACATGTTATGATCTTGAATATCAATATCATACATTTGTGCTTTTCATAGTTCATACATGAAGAGCTAGTTTCTCATCAGGGCACTAGTGACTTGAATGTAGCTCCAGCTTGGGAGAAGAGAATCATGCATATCCAGGTTCAACCAGGCCAGGCTTAACCATTCATCGTCTTATCCAGGTTTAACCATTTACAAATCTAGCTTTCATTTACTGTCTATTTGATTCTCTCATGACTCGTATCCATAAAGTATAACCCAACCCAGACTTATAACCAGTTTGGTACCGGTTTTGGTTCGGATCATTTTTGGCGGTTTGGGTTCCTGGACCAGTTTTTTGTTCATCTATAATGGTCGGTACTCAGTAGGCCACTAGGCTGCAACCAAGTAGTCAAGTACCTGGCGGCCCACTAAGTTTCTGAGCCCCAACTAACCCTTTTGCCATGTCAAAATCAAACCCAACCCCACCTTGCCGAGCGGTGAAGTTTTCGACCACTGCCGAGGGTGTAGCGACGGTGTTGCCGATCGGCAAGGGTACTCGGGTGAAGCTACTCGAGGCGTGCCCCATCCCTCCTAATATGGCAACATGTATTCTTTAACCAATAGACTTGTAGTCTAGTGGTATCAAAGTATGTAAATAGTGACATCCCGCGGTCGAGGTTCTGAATCCTATTGGTCTAATTAAAGCATCAATTTGACCATATCCAAATATCTAGGAGTCGATTTCAACATCGTTGAATCAAATTATAAACCAAACCATTTTAACGTTAAAATTAATCGAGTTTCTTCATGAATTATAGAGTCTAAATACATTCATCAATAATCATCATTCTTTTAATGGCAATAATCACATTATTAGAATTAAGCTTTAGATTATGATCCAAAGCAGTTGCAATAATACCTATAATCATTTTCCTTCAAACAATGACAGTCATAAAACAGCTCATACAAAATACCAACCGAAGTAAAGTTTGTGGATATTCCACCAACAACACATATGTGATGATGAATCTAGACTTATGAATCTAAACACATACGTGTGTACTCTGTACATACCTTATTTACAAACTTTTTAAATATGACAAGGAGAGATGATAGGAGCTCACCAAACCAAAAGAATGTTCTTCACTTTCAATCAGCTAATAGGTAAAGAAATTACGCCCTAAACATGAATCACATCCTCTCATTTCTAGAAATCATTCTCTCCATCTTGATCATCATGCAATACACATACACACTCACATTTGTGCTTCTTTCTGAAAGATATAGATGGTATTTTCCTTCTTATCCATGGAACAAAGAATGCCAAATGATTGTATCTATCATAAGAGCATGTAGCTCAATTGTAACAAAGTGTTCAAAATGTGCTCCTTTCAAGTGGTGAGGGTTCAAAACTCATTTGTAGTCGAAGCACCAAAGGGAGAATTGGGAACTTTTCTAATAGGAGATAGGGTGTTTCAAACTTAATACACCAACCAACAAATAATAAAAATTATAAAATGGACATGTAGACTATACGTTGAACCAATGAGCATGCTGTTGATTAAACATTATTTAGGCTCATATTTTGTTTCTTGTTGACTAACTAATTAATCACCCGTATTTTACTCTTATGATATAATTGTATTATTTGAGCACCTAATCATTACTAAAAATACGTCTTTCTTGACACAGAAACAATGACACACATCAGTTTTATGACATTCAAAGCATGTGTCATAAAAAAAATGTCATGTTTGGTGAAATCTGATAAATTTACGACGTGCATTAACCTTACCATGGACGTAAATCACATTGACCTTACCACGTAATTTTTTCTGTCTTCTTAAATTGTTTTTGTGTGTGTTTGTGATAGTGATTACGCTACGTCTTACACCATTCAATACCTAACACGTCCAAGATGTCTACACTAATTTGTTCATCATGACCAATCGTTCAAAGGACCAATACTATAAATACTCTCCTCGATAGGACACCACTTAACGAATACAAACATGTATCGCTTTTCTACATTCACTTCTCTCTCACTAGTTCACATGCTAGTAGATATCACAAGAAGTCTCTTTCGTGACAAGTTTAACAACGATAATCAATGCAAGCAACAAAGAAATGCAACCGACAAACTCTTAAATACAAACATTTTACCATACAAAAGATCCTTGTAACTAACAACCGCGAATACCAATGGGTTGATGGCCTATTGATAAAGGCAAAGCCTTAGAACACCCAGGTTTGCATGTCTTGGCTTTAACTCTGATAGACGTCACAATTAAAAAAATCGTCTTTCCAAAAAAAATCAACAACCGCGGATATCACTCAAGTTTTTTGACACATCATCCGCAGTATTTCTACTACAAACAAATATCTTGCCACATTTCTCCTACAAGCAATGTTTTCAGAACTAGATCGGACGTTTAACCGTTTTTCTTACTGATCCATTGGTCCAACCGGTCCAATCAAATGTAAGAACCGAATGCTCTCGTTAATATTATAAAAACTAATAGGGTACAATTTGAAAAAACATATAAAAACGGTTCAACCGCCCTAAATTCCAGTCCGACTGGCTGGTTTTCTGGGTCCCATTGGTTCTCTGGTTCGTTACATATCTAGTCCAATAGCCTGATCCGAAACGGTCCAAGTCCCGGTTTCTGATCCGACCGGTTAGTCCGAGTTTCAAAACACTGTCTACAAGGCTACTAAAACCAATGATTATTCTTTTCTTAGTTTGTACATAATATAAGTTAATTAATAAAATACAAATAAAAATAAAAATTTTATATAATTATTTCCTTCATCTCCTGAAAGCTCATAAAATCTATAACAATCAACCTTAAAAAACAAACAAAAAAAAACTAATTCTTTTTTTCTTCCTCAAACCCATCAACCACGTAGGCCTTCTTCCTTCTCTCAGCAGTAGCCAACATACAAATCAACAAAAAACACGTGGCATAAACCGAGTGCACCTTCCAGCTAGTCTTGGGTGGTTGTCTAAGCACAGCCCTATGAAACACCGTCATATAATAATGCAGCCCAACTGCAAGCCCAACAAACATCTGCCCAAACCCCAACAGTCTCGACCCAACACTATTATCAGTAGAAAAAACCAACACAAAGTACATCAAAACAAGTACAAGGTACAACACATAACAAAGAGTCTGCAACAGTTGTATGCACACATAAGTTGACTGTGAAGTGTTGTAAAAAAACTTCAATGGTTCAAGCCCAGTGACTAGTGTAGAGAGTGAAAGGATTGAGAAGTATATTGAGAGGTAGATTTGGATGAATATTATTAGTTTTTGAAGTGAAAAGTAGGCTTTGATTTTGTTGAAAATGAGTGACACAAGAAGAAATGGGATTAATATGAATACAAATGAGGTGATGGAAGCAACCATTGGTGCATATTTTTTGCCCACAAGTGGTTTGACTTGTTTTGTGATATGTTTGTTGGCATTGTTGAGATAAGATTTTGAGGTTGTTGAGATCACTTCTAGATCTGGGATTAGTGTTTCTTGGAATCTTGAAGGTAGATCTTTGAATTCTGAAATGAAATCATCATCATCTTCTTCTTGTTGTTGTTTTTCTTTATATTGTGCAAAAGTCAAACCTTGTGTTGACTTTTTGTTTATTGTTGTTGGTTTGGTCTTTTTTGTTGGATCTTTTGGTTTTTGGGTTAAAGTGGAAGTGGGTTTTGTGGGATTTGTGGTTTTGGAGATGGGTTTTGTGTTATTTAAAGATTTGGAGGTGGGTTTAGTAGAATTTGTAGATTTTGATGATAAAGATTGTGTTTTGGAGGTGGTTTTAGTGGAATTTGTAGATTTTGATGATAAAGATTGTGTTTTGGAGGTGGGTTTGGTGGAATTTGTGGATTTTGATGATAAAGTTTGTGTCTTGGAAGTGGGTTTTGTGAGATTTAAAGGTTTTGATATGGAGTTAAGTTTCTTGAGATTTGTTTGGGTTTTAGTGGAGTTTGAAGTGGAAGTAGAGGTGGGTTTGATGAGTTTGGTTTTGTTTTTGCTTTGGGTGGTTGTACCAAGGGCAATGGTAGTTGTACCTTGCTTCTTTTTGGAAGATTGTTGAATCCCATCTGAATATTCTTGGGCTTGATTCTTTTCCAATAAGTTTCTTCTACCCACAAGCTGAATGCTGGGTTTAAGAGAGGAAGAAGGGGGTATAAGTAATAAAGCAAATAGTACAAACAAAAAGAGCACCTTTGTGAGAGGTTGGATATTGAATGGTGCCATGTTTGGTGAAACCTATGTATGATTTGGTAAGTGGTTTTTAAGATTCAGATTGTGATATGGATCTGAAGTTTAATAAAGATGAAGGGTGGCATGTGGGTATCAAAGTGTCGGTGCATTGAGTGAGAAGGTGAAACCTATGTTTGTAGCATACAATTTTCAATCAAATAGGTTTAGGAAAAGTGTGTGGTGCATTAAATGCACACTAGATCCAACATGTTATTTTTATTTTGTAACAACTCACTACTTTCACATTTATAAGAAAATTTACTTCTTTAATTTTGTAACAACTCACTAATTTCACTTTTGTATAATGGTGGTTACTATCCGGCCATTAATTAAAATAAGGGTGGTATTATTTAAACCCCCCACCCTTCTATTTTAACCCCCTCAAAGCGCCTCGCTTAGGCCAAAGCGAGGCGCTTTGAGCTAAATTCGAGACGGTCAGTACGAGAATCAGAAAAAGCTGATTTTTAAATTCCAAGCGCCTCGCTTAGGCCTAAGCGAGGCGCTTCAAGGGGGTAATTTATTTTGGTAGTTGTTTTGATATTTTGAGTTGGTTTTTTTATTTTTTTTAATTTAATAATTATAAAAAGTTAAAAAAATTTAAAAAACAAAGTAATAACCCTAATCATTGTCAATGACTTAAACTTGACATCATCAACCAACTTCAAAATTTCAACTTCCCGTTCAGGTGCTTAATACTAGATTGATGATACCTTGTTCCACCCAAATCAAGGGATCTGCTTGGAGTCTAAAGCTTCGTGTGTCATCTTGGTCGAACTCATGTTGCAATATTCGTCTTGTGTGTGTTAGGGTCCGAAATTTTAGGCTTTTTAGTGGATTTTTCCATCTTTGTGTTTCCAATTGTTTTTTAATTAGCTTAAATCTCTCTGATCCATGGTACCTTGAAGACTAGATTCGGTGCAGTCGACGAACATCATTCAAAATTTCAACTTCCCGTTCAGGTGCTTAAGTCCACCTTGAAGACTGGATTCGGTGCAATCAGACTCCGAATGCGGTATGCGCGTTAAATTTCATTAAACGCGGCTCGCTCAAGGGGCAGTCGACGAACATCATTCAAAATTTCAACTTCCCTTTCAGGTGCTTAAGTCCACCTTGAAGACTGGATTCGGTGCAATCAGACTCCGAATGCGGTATGCGCGTTAAATTTCATTAAATGCGGCAATCAAGGGATCCGCTTGGAGTCTAAAGCTTCGTGTGTCATCCTTGTGTTTTCAAGACACAGGCAAGTCCTCGTCTGATCCACAAAACAAAACAATAATCTTGAAGTTTTTTAATATAGCCATTTTCCCCTGGGTTTACCAGGAATGGGTTGAAAGTGTGTGTTGCACCGGCTTGAGATATGAGTTTGATTAGCTTAAATCTCTCTGATCCATGGTATCCACTTTTCAGGTTGTCTTCATCGTTGACCGCTATCTGTCGGATAACAACTGAAAAAGTTGTAATTACAAGAAGATGATCAAGGATGCTACAACATAACTTGCACCGGCTTGAGATATGAGTTTGATTAGCTTAAATCTCTCTGATCCATGGTATCCACTTTTCAGGTTGTCTTCATCGTTGACCGCTATCTGTCGGATAACAACTGAAAAAGTTGTAATTACAAGAAGATGATCAAAGATGCTACAACATAACTTGCACCGGCTTGAGATATGAGTTTGATTAGCTTAAATCTCTCTGATCCATGGTATCCACTTTTCAGGTTGTCTTCATCGTTGACCGCTATCTGTCGGATAACAACTGAAAAAGTTGTAATTACAAGAAGATGATCAAAGATGCTACAACATAACTTGCACCGGCTTGAGATATGAGTTTGATTAGCTTAAATCTCTCTGATCCATGGTATCCACTTTTCAGGTTGTCTTCATCGTTGACCGCTATCTGTCGGATAACAACTGAAAAAGTTGTAATTACAAGAAGATGATCAAGGATGCTACAACATAACTTGCACCGGCTTGAGATATGAGTTTGATTAGCTTAAATCTCTCTGATCCATGGTATCCACTTTTCAGGTTGTCTTCATCGTTGACCGCTATCTGTCGGATAACAACTGAAAAAGTTGTAATTACAAGAAGATGATCAAAGATGCTACAACATAACTTGCACCGGCTTGAGATATGAGTTTGATTAGCTTGAATCTCTCTGATCCATGGTATCCACTTTTCAGGTTGTCTTCATCGTTTATCGGTCAAAGTCTGTTAGCAATGATAACGAAATGATCGTTATCTCTCGGATAACAACTGAAAAGGTGTCTTCAATGATTCTAAAAAACTTGAAAGACTGGATTCGGTGCAATCAGACTCCGAATGCGGTATCCACTTTTCAGGTTGTCTTCATCGTTGATCGGTCAAAGTCTGTTAGCAATGATAACGAAATGATCGTTATCTCTCGGATAACAACTGAAAAAAGACATCGTACAATAATTTGGACTTGCAATATTTGAAAATTATCATTTCTTGACATGCTTGGTAACACCTTTGTAATATTTGAAAATTATCATTTCTCGAAAAGTAATTAAAAACACTTAAAAATGAATTAAAAACAATTGTTGCGAGTTAGGTTTAGTCGGAGGACCACTTACAATGATTCATCAAAGTTGTACAAAGCTGGATGTTTTTACTGGAAAACCAAAACGAGCAATAAACGAAGCGAAACGGAGAGATATAATTTTCTTGGCTTAGAAACAACTTAAAAGAAGCAAAAATGAATTAAAATTATTTTTTGGTGATTAACAGATAATTTTAAAGAATTAAAAGAAATTCAAGTTTTTTAAAAAAAAGGCCAAAGCGCCTAGCTTTGGTCAAAGCGAGGCGCTTGGGTGCCTAGCTTTGGCCAAAGCTAGGCGCTTGACTGGTTTGATTAGACCACAAGCTCCTCGCTTTGACCAAAGCGAGGCGCTTTGGCCTTTTTTTTTTAAAACTTGAATTTCTTTTAATTCTTTAAAATTATCTGTTAATCACCAAAAAATAATTTTAATTCATTTTTGCTTCTTTTAAGTTGTTTCTAAGCCAAGAAAATTATATCTCTCTGTTTCGCTTCGTTTATTGCTCGTTTTGGTTTTCCAGTAAAAACATCCAGCTTTGTACAACTTTGATGAATCATTGTAAGTGGTCCTCCGACTAAACCTAACTCGCAACAATTGTTTTTAATTCATTTTTAAGTGTTTTTAATTACTTTTCGAGAAATGATAATTTTCAAATATTACAGAGGTGTTACCAAGCATGTCAAGAAATGATAATTTTCAAATATTGCAAGTCCAAATTATTGTACGATGTCTTTTTTCAGAGGACCTCGACTCTTGAGATGTTGCAGGTGTTTGAAAAGTTTGAACTGAAATTGAACTGTTATTTGGAATGTTCCTGTTTTCATATATTGCAGATCAAGGTGTTACCAAGCATGTCAAGAAATGATAATTTTCAAATATTGCAAGCCAAATCATTGTACGATGTCTTTTTCAGAGGACCTCGACTCTTGAGATGTTGCAGGTGTTTGAAAAGTTTGAACTGAAATAACTTTTCATGCAAGCAACTAAAATTCAGTTGTTTTACTAATTTCATAGTCTTGATACTTTAAACAATAGGATCGGCATTAACGCGGAAACCTTCGTTTTTGCAAAAACCTTCCTTCCTTATTATTATTATTATTATTATTATTATTTACATTATTATCGTAAAGTAAATACGATAATAATAATAATAATAATGTAAAGGTAGATCAAACCGATTAATGTCCTTTATATATGAATAGTGACCCTCTGGCAAACCTGCGTAAAGGACAGTGAGATTGATAACTGGACAGGTTAGCCAGGTGTTTGTCAAAAAGGTAGACCACACCACTAGAGCAAAAAGTTGTGTGTATGAATAGTGACCCTCTGGCAAACTGGACAGGTTAGCCAGGTGTTTGTCAAAAAGGTAGACCACACCACTAGAGCAAAAAGTTGTGTGTATGAATAGTGACCCTCTGGGAAACTGGACAGGTTAGCCAGGTGTTTGTCAAAAAGGTAGACCACACCACTAGAGCAAAAAGTTGTGTGTATGAATAGTGACCCTCTGGCAAACTGGACAGGTTAGCCAGGTGTTTGTCAAAAAGGTAGACCACACCACTAGAGCAAAAAGTTGTGTGTATGAATAGTGACCCTCTGGCAAACTGGACAGGTTAGCCAGGTGTTTGTCAAAAAGGTAGACCACACCACTAGAGCAAAAAGTTGTGTGTATGAATAGTGACCCTCTGGCAAACCTGCGTAAAGGACTAAACCCAGTGAGATTGATAACTGGACAGGTTAGCCAGGGGTTTGTCAAAAAGGTAGGCCACACCACTAGAGCAAAAAGTTGTGTGTAAGTTTTATTTAGCGTAAAAAGTTCATTGTACATATACCTCCTTATCTAAAAACAAATCACATCATTTGTATGAATAGTGACCCTCTGGCACACAACTTTCTTCAACCAAATCATTTCTTCAAGTTCATTTCACCAATAAAAGCAAAATGTAAATATCAGGAACATTCCAAATAACTGTTCAACAACTGTAAATATCAGGAACATTCCATAGAGAAGTTATCAATCTTACTTCTATTGTTTCGGGTTCCCTTTCATCGTTGACAGATATCTCTCTGAGATGATAAAGGTAGATCATGGAAAGTTCAACTCAAGAAAACAAAGATGAAACCGATTAATGTTCTAGTGGTGTGCCAGAGGGTCACTATTCATACGCAGGTTTGCCAGAGGGTCACTATTCATACAAATGATGTGATTTGTTTTTAGATAAAGAGGTATATGTACAATGATGGAAGAAGTTATCAATCTCACTTCTATTGTTTCGGGTTCCCTTTCATCGTTGACAGATATCTCTCTGAGATGATAAAGGTAGATCATTGAAAGTTCAACTCAAGAAGTAAGATTGATAACTTCTCTATGGAAGTTGCTAAAATAGTTAAACAAAAGCTGAAATTGAACAGTTATTTGGAATGTTTCTGATCATTACAGTAAAATTCATTAGCCAGGCGTTTGTCAAAACGAACAACTAAAATAAACTTTTCATGCAAGCAAGTAAAATTCAGTTGTTGGACAGTGAGATTGATAACTGGACAGGTTAGCCAGACGTTTGTCAAAACGAACAATTAAAATAAACTTTTCATGCAAGCAAGTAAAATTCAGTTGTTGGACAGTGAGATTGATAACTGGACAGGTTAGCCAGACGTTTGTCAAACGAACAATTAAAATATACTTTTCATACAAGCAAGTAAAATTCAGTTGTTGGACAGTGAGATTGATAACTGGACAGGTTAGCCAGACGTTTGTC
Organism: Ambrosia artemisiifolia; assembly: GCA_032199755.1. NCBI lineage: Eukaryota > Viridiplantae > Streptophyta > Magnoliopsida > Asterales > Asteraceae > Ambrosia > Ambrosia artemisiifolia. Next base: position 33,324,500 of record CM063526.1, on the reverse strand, counting down.
AAAACAAACAATTAAAATATACTTTTCATGCAAGCAAGTAAAATTCAGTTGTTCGGACAGTGAGATTGATAGGTGGTAGGAAAAAGCTGACATTTTGTTCCTTGTTGCAGAAAGAAATCAACAGTCGGATCGACGATTTTGTTTACCCTCCCATTGACATAAAAAATGTTTTTTTTGAAAAACGTCTGACTTAAAAAAAAAAAACTAACTCAAAAGAAAAAAAAATGTTAAACCTTAAACTCAAAAGACCAAAAAAAAAAAAAAAATTTTATCCGAAGCGCCTCGCTTAGGCCTAAGCGAGGCGCTTCGGGTCAAATATCAACTTTTTCTGACCTCGTACCGAGGTAGTTAAAAAGTAAAGAAAGCGCCTCGCTTAGGCCTAAGCGAGGCGCTTTCAAGGGGGTGAAAATAGAAGGTGGGGGGTTGAAATAGACCATGCCTAAAATAATATTATTAAATAAATACAAAAAAGAAACCTTAAATAAATTAAAAAAAATAAAAGAAAAGACGTGATGCGTTTAAAACTTATTGGCTTAAACAATAAAGGGTAGGGGCCAAAGTGGCTAAGTCAATAACGCCCCCATTTACAAACTGGGAAGTCAAGAAACATTGGATTAAACACCTAATTAGACAAGCATAATGAAAAAATATTTTATTAATACTTGGTGGGACGATTATATAAAACTCGACTATAAGTGAAATACAACGTTTCAACTATAATTTTTCCCTCAAAGCTATTACAGAATTCTCTAATTGTTTATGTGTGTGAAACAAAATGAATTCTCCCTTGGAGGAGGAGGGTATTTATAAGCTTGGAAGTCGTCTCGTGATTGGCCCATTGGAAATGACAGTTGTCCTGCGCGGATCCTACATAGTTGACAACCGTTGGAGCTTAGCCACTGTCCTTCTGTAATTGGCCACACATATTCTGCAATCGTCCTTTGTGTCCTTTTCTGTACCTCGTATTTGCTAGGCGATCATGGAGCAAGGAATGACAGCCTCTGATTGCCTGCACGTCCTTTTCCTTGTCGGGTCATAGCTGACATGTACTTGAAAACCTGCGCATGCTTCTAGAAGCTTTGCTTAGCGCTCCTAGTGACCTGTATGAAGATATGGGGTTGTGCGCACGCGTGGGTACATGTCTCTTCAAGTTCCCCTAGTCAAGTGTTTTGTATATGTAGTATGCGAGACGCTGGACTCAGTAGGTTGGTGATCCCAAGTATTGATTTGCAGGGGAGCTGCTGGTGCCCGTTCTTATGTTGTGCTCCATGTGCGCGGGAGTGTTGTAGTGAGCGCTCTGGTGCACGTCAATAATTATTTTTTACATCAAAGTGGTCAGGCGTGTCAGGTGAGAGGACAGGTTGATGAGAGGAAAAATCGTCTGCCGTTTCGCTTTTTCAAAGGCTGGTGGGCCCTTGCTGTCGCTTCAGCCGTTTGTCTGTTTCTCTCTCTTACGTGTCGCGCCCTGATTGGTCGGTCGTGCGACATGATGTCATAGGTTTACAGGGAATTAATTGCCCAACCTCTAAAAGGCGTTTGCTTTTCTAATACATGATACACCTCATTCCACACTTTGACAAATGTTGAAATTTCCTCTCTTCTCATTCAGCAAAAACCCTCTTTTTATCCCTTAATTCCTTCTTTTTCATCTCGATTCTCCGATTATTTCTCACCCAAACATCTAGGACGATGGAATCCTCCTCTGACGTTTTCGTTGTTAAGGAAAAACCCAAGACGGGTGGGAAGAAAGATTCCATGACAGATAAGGAAGATTTGAAGAAGGCACCTCCGCTTGCTGGAGAAGTGGCCATTAAGTGGAAACAGGAGGAGCTGGACCAGTTATGTTCTTTGTACGAGATTTCTACTGAATATGAGCCAGAACTTCCGAAGACGGCAAGACCATTCTGAAAGCCCCCCCCCCCCCCCCAAGTGCAAGATAGGTGTTTACGCCGTCTATTTTCAGATGTGCAACTTTAGATGCCCTATTACCAAGTTTTTAGCCTCGGTGTTGGACACCTTCAAGATTCATCTGAACCAAGTGCACCCCGGCGTTATGTCTCGCCTAATGTTTTTTGAGTTTTGTTGCCGGGCGCAGGGCATAGAGCCTCACCTAGACATGTTTAATGTCTTTTATATGATGACCGCGCTTGAGAGCTGGTTTCCCTGCCGCCCGTGCCATTGGCCCAAGCCACATTCCAGTGGCGGTGTGAATAGCTTCCGTGATTGGAAGCCTAAGTTTTTCTGGGTTGCGTAGGGCACGGTGCCTTTAAAGATAGATGTCTAGGAGGCGCACGGATGTGAAGCGGGATGTTGTGCAGCTTATTAAGTATGTGGGGACGCCGTGGTATGAGAAACTGACAAGTCATCCTGTTGACGTGTGTTCCATCCATGAGATAGCGTTGGCTTGTGCGCGCATGAACAGGAAGTATGATATTGACGGCCAGAATCCATACTTGACTGCTGATGGCAAAAGTCACAGTCTTTGTGCACCTCTTGTGTTTATTACTCCGTTCATTTGTTCTTGTATTTAGTATTTTGTTTTATCCTTTTTTGCAGATGTTGAAAGTTTGAATTCTATGTTGCTGGGTGGGGAGGACCTGGGATGAACTTATATAGACGTGAGCGTATAACACATAGGCTTATGTTTAGATTTTTTGTTAGTAGCGGTTATGCTTAGATGTAAAGCCAAACGATACAATTGTTCACTTGCATAAACATAGTAACTTCTACTACACTAACAAATATATTTAGATCAAAATAAGTGAAGAAACAACGGGTATAACGGTACTTAAGAGTAAACACCGTTGGGTCAATAAACGTGTTCGCTCAGGTACGATCCTTCGCTCACAGCGGTGGAAAAACCATAACCCTAGAGGATGAGAAAATGCGTGTGTTGTGTGTGGTGAAAGTAAGAACACAAGAATATAAGTGGTTCGGTCGAGAGTGACCTACGTCCACTGTAAAGAGAGGAATATTATTACTTTGGAGATTACGAAGATTTTACAAATATTCTTTCTATGCTAATTCTTGTATGGAGTAGCCGATACTTTGCAAAGGAGATGGAGTCTTCCTTTTATAGGGAAGATATGTGCCGAATGAGACGACCTAAGATTTGACGAAACTGATCTGGGCCTTGACCTGGGCCCAGATGTCTTCAGCCCATAAAAATGGCGGGAATCAGGTGACAATTAATGCTGATGTGAGAGAAAGTATAATCCAGTCTGCAGAAGATCCACGTGGCGCCTCCTGATTGGGCGCAGGCGGCGCTTCATTCTGACACAACATGGTTGACCTACCTGCTAGCGTCTGACGTGACGCCTGGCAGCAGACAGAAGTGATGTACACAACAACATGGTGGAAGCATGGAAGCAATCATGTCACTATTCCCTATCATCGGTTGTTGGACCACTCCTGACACGTGTCGCAAACTGGTTGGCGTAGGACCTGTCCAGATCTGACCAAATCTTCTTAATTCTTGGTCGTCCGTACCTCGTACTAAAAGCTGAGGCTGGACGAATATTCCGCGCGTATATACACGCGCGGAGATTCCTTTCCATCGGTGACGTTATAGGGCTGACATCATCTTGCGCTTGGACGGGTTAGAAGCGCGAGGTTAGCTCCGCGGTAAATTGATTGCCTATGACGTAGCGCAAGATGTTGTTGTCTTGCATGAACGAGATCGCATGTACTGAAGAGAAAGTTTGATGTTCCAAGGCTCGGCTCCGCAGATTAATGCTCCGCGGGCTACTTGTGAAATTCTTTTTATGGGATAGGGTTACTTTTTCGCGCTGGGATTAGGTACCCTATCTCTTCAAGTCCCCCTAGTCTAGTGCTTCTCCGGGTCTTGTTGAAGAGTAGGTGGGGTACTAGACTATAATGAATTTTGATCGCGGATGATCGCTCATCCGACCTTTTTCTTTGTGAATAATTTAGGCGGGAACATCTTCTTGTTGGCGTGAAATCTCTGCCAAGAATGACGTATCATGCCTGCTCTTAAAAAGGAGTCAGGCGGAGAACGTCATTTTTGGATTTACGTCAACTTTCCGCGGGAAGTGACGTGGCATGCCTGATCCTGTAAAGGAGTCAGACGGAGAACTTCTTTTCTGGTTTTACGTCAACTTTCTGCAAGAAGTGACGTGACATGCCTGATCCTGAAAAGGAGTCAGGCGGAGAACGTGTTTTCTGATTTTACTTCAACTTTCCGCAAGAAGTGACGTGACATGCGTCATCCTGAGAAGGAGTCAGGCGGTGAACGTCTTTTCTGATTGTACGTTAACTTTCCGCGAGGAGTGACGTGGCATGCCTGATCCTGAAAAGGAGTCAGGCGGAAAACGTCTTTTTTTAATTTACGTCAACTTTCCGCGATGAGTGACGTGGCATGCCTGATTCTGAAAAGAAGTCAGGCAGAGAACGTCTTTTCTGATTTTATGTCAACTTTCCGCAAGAAGTGACGTGGCATGCCTGATCCTGAAAAGGAGTCAGGCGAAGAACGTCTTTTTGTTGACGTAGAATTAGCGCCAGCGTTAGCTTGGCGAGCTTGGTTGTTGATAATAAAGTATCTTGGATGATGTGTCTCCTTTATTGGTGTTTTTAATGTGCTGCTGGAGTTGTAGTAAATGTTGGAATGATTGAATTAAATACATCGCCAATCATTTGAAGTAAATGCGCTGAGAATTTGAAAAAGTTGTAATAACTTCGGACGGAAGCTTTGGTGGAACCGAGGAGTCTGATGTGTCAGACAGCTGTGTGGCACATCGTCATGATGTCTGTCACATCAGACGTGTGGAAGGCGAAAAATTCGTCTTGTGTCAGGCGCGTGGTGGACCACGCGCGCAAGTGGGTGAATGAGCCGTCAGGATGCTGCCACGTGGTGATAATCACGTGTTGTGTGTCAGGTGCGTGGGTAGTCACGCGTGTGAAGGCAGCTGGCAATGCTGAGTGTGACAACACGTGTCAACCATCGGTGAGGTGTGTCAGGCGCGTGTAGTTCCACGCGCGCGAGTGTAACCGTTTGATGATGATTGTGACACGTGGCGCCATCTTGAGCGTCCGGATGAAAATCAAGGACGATTTCTTTCCCTGTTGGTAGGGCTCATCGCAATTAATGCGATGGGTATAAATATGTGAATCCTCTCTCCACTTCTTCACTTTTCCAAATATTCTCCAAGTTTTCTCCCACTTGGAGAAAAGTAACTATCATTCGGTGACCACTTAAGCCTCAACTATTAAATTCTTAAAACAATTACCTATATGTCTCGTATACGTTCTACGATTACAACCCTTTGTACAAGATAATCTCTCGTTATATATAACATAACTAGTATGCTTACCCGCGCTTCGCCGCAAGGTTAAGTATGTTAATTATTTGTACTTACACCCCTTCTTTTACCACACCTAGGATTGAACCTGGTTCTCCCATAAGCAACCAATGGCTACTACCACTGGACCAAGACCCAAGTGGCATGCTTATATGAATGTCTAATGTTTCGTTTGTGATGCTTATATGCTTAGTGTCTTAAGAGTCACGTATTTGTAGGCTACCAATTGTTTAGAAGTCCATATCAGTATCTATCCGTTCGAAGTCTTAGATGCCACGATTATTGTCCTATGCCACCGTTTGCATACAATGATAAAGTTACACATTATATCCAAAATCCGAATGATTTGTCCTTGTGTTCAATATAAAAAAAAGGAAAAGACAACATGTTTTTGAGGACATTAGCCTATAAACTTTGGCTACTTGATCCAATTAAAACTATTTATGTTAACTCAAACACTTGCAAATATTATTACTAATAATCAAAAGTAAAAACTACAAAGTCCTGTCAAATAATAATACCATCAACTACAGCTGGTAACCCACCATTTATTATGTAAGATCCCACATAGGTTGTGTAAGAGAGAACAGATGTCCTTGTAAGGGAGTGGCCACCCTCACTATCACAACGTCTTTTGGCCAGTCCTTCAGGGGTGAGACCAATGCAAAACCGTGAGCTTGGTCACGGTTTAATACGGCTGGGCGGGCAAAGCGGACAATATTGTGCTACGGGTTACCTTGGGCTGTTACAGATGGTATCAGAGCCGGGGCCCGGGTCGATGTGCCAGTCGTGCCCGTGAGGACGCTGGGTTCCCTAAGGGGGGTGGAATGTAAGATCCCACATCGGTTGTGTAAGGGAAAACATAACTCCTTATAAGAGAGTGGCCACCCTCACTATCACAACGCGTTTTGGCCAGTCCTTCGGGGGTGAGACCAATGCAAAACCGTGAGCTTGGTCACAGTCTAATACGGCTGGACGGGCAAAGCGGACAATATTGTGTTACGGGTTACCTTGGGCTGTTACATATTATCTAAACCTCAACCTCTATCATATCCTAATTACTATTAAATGAAACAGAGGTCACGGCTTTACCTTCATCGCCGGAGTTCATGTCTGAACCCACCAGAACCCTATGACATCACCTCCACCGGTGAACACCTAAATCCAAACGCCTCTATCTAATATATCTGACCTGGATGACCCATCTCTGAACCTGCAGTCATCATCGGATCTCATAAGCGACAGTGCCACCGTTACCACCCGTAGCTTTTCCAGCTCTCGATTCACACATGGGAGTGGTGCACGCGCTGGAAGCGACTACGCCGTCGAGTGGTGGTGGCGACCGGTCTTTTGTCCTTGTCTCTCTCTTTCTTTCTCTCTTTTATTTCTGAGCATCTCTCCCGTTTTCCTGCTATCTCCATCTCACGCTCCTCTGCTCTAGCCCCGGTTTCTCTCTCTACTCTCTCTCCTTTTCTCTGCAGTAAGTGTGTGTAAATGACAAGTTTCTATAATGATTTAGGGATTTTATATTGAAGAGGGTTTAGATGGTTTTAATAGAGATACGTTGAAACTACCAAAATATCTAAACAATGAAATTACAATAATACCTCTTTGATACTGTAGAAAAGATCGACGGGAATTATTATATTAGTAATAAGGGATTAGTTAAGTTATAGGACTACAGGATGTGGAATCGGCATGAGGGGCGGCAAGCAGTTGCCAGGGCGGTAAACACCCTCTTGGTCTGGCAGCGGCATGGCAGGCAACCCTTCGCCGGGTATGCCGAGCCTCAAATTGGAACGTTGGGACTTGTGAACGTTATGTAACGGCCATAATTAAAAAAAAACGTCTTTTTATTTAAATACACTAAACATCTCCATTTTCATTCACATTTTTATAAAAACTCTCTCAAAATTTCTCAATTTATTTAAACAAAACCATTTCCTAAACCCTCAAACAACTCTGTCATCGCCATCTTCTTCGTCGTCTTCGTCTTATTTGGGTTCATCTTTTACAAACGAAGCCGTAAATTTTGTTATAAACATCGTGGCGGATGCGGCGCAGATCACTGCCGAGGAGGAAGGAGATGAAGTCGACTCGGTACCTCGAACTAGGCAAGCGGCTATAAACAGAGACCGGGAAAGTACGTTTTATATTTTTTTAGATTATTTATGTGTATTATATATATATTAAGATTGTAGTTGTTTATTCTATTTAAAATTTTTAAGATTGTACATGTTTATTGTGTTTATATTTGTTAAAATATATGTAGGAGCCCATGATAGATTGGTAGCCGATCATTTTGCCGACGAACCCTTGTACTCGGCGGCCATATTTAGGCGTAGATTTTGAATGAGTAGAAGATTGTTCTTACGTATAGCCGATGACGTGGCGAATTTTCACCCATTTTTTTACCTTACAATATGATGCTAGAAAGAAAAGGGGGTTCACCACTCTACAAAAATGCAAAGCGGCATTTCGGCAACTAGCGTACGAGACTGCGGCGGATGCGTGGGACGAGTATTTAAAGATGTTGGAAAGAACTGCACGAGAATGTCTGTACAAGTTTAGAAAGTGTGTGGTTAAGCTTTACAACAAGAAATATTTATTTGTAATTTTTTTTAGAGAAAATTGCTCGAATAGTCCCTGTGGTTTGCACAATTTTCACCTATAGTCCCCAAGTTTTATAACTACAGTCATAGTCCTGAAACAGTGAATTTATTTAACTCGGATAGTCCCTGGAGCTAACTGAGGTTAAATAAACCAGTTAAGTGGGTGTGAAATTATAAAACTACCCTTACTTTAATAAAAAATAATACTAATTAATGTGGGTCCCACACTTCATCTTCTTCACCTCATCACCTCCACAAACCACCACCACCCATCTCCACCCTCCACCACCACCGACATCCACTAACCACCCACTTCATCCTCTCCAACAAACCCTAGCTATAAAAGCTAACACTTTCTTCCTTCCTCCTCATTTGATCAGCCATCACACCCAAAATGAAACCCTACCCACCTCTCTCTCTAAACCACCTTCTCTCTCATCGATCTCTCTCTCCTCCTCCCCTTTTCAGCGTCGTCCGACCACCACCCAACTCGGTGGTGGTGCAGTGATTTTGAAGCCCGAAAGGGCTGTGTTGGTGGCTCTTTTCAACAGATCCGACAGGAGTGGGGGTTTTGGTGGTGGTTTCTTGATGGTGATAATCGAATGGTTCACTGCAGGTCTGATTGGTCGTGGTTATGGGTGAAAAAGACGGTGGACATGGCTGCTATGAGGACGGGAGTCGCTGGGGTTGTCACCGGTGGTGGTGGTTCGTTTGGTCTGGTTATGGTTGGTGGTGGTCACGGCGGAGGTTGTTTGACCGTGGTTCGTTATGTCGGGTCTTGGGCTGTACTCGGTTTGTTTTAAGTCCGACTTGGTTAATCGAATCGAGTGGTGGTGGTGGTGGTGATGGGGTTTTTTTATATATTTAATTATAAAACGTGGGGCTCACTAGTGTTATATTTTATTTGTTTTATAGAAAGGGTAGTTTAGTAATTTTAATCCCACTTAACTGGATTATTTAACCTCAGTTAGCTCCAGGGACTATCCGAGTTAAAAAAAATTCACTGTTTCAGGACTATGACTGTAATTTTAAAAACTTGGGGACTATAGGTGAAAATTGTGCAAACCACAGGGACTATTCGAGCAATTTTCTCTTTTCTTATGTCGAATAATTTAATTTAATTTTAGTTGTGTTTTTTTAGTAATATTTATAATGTAATATTAATTAATTAAAAAAAAATATTAAAGGATGATGCTCCACACCCTTGGACCATCATCCATATGATGTTCCTACCCCACGATAACGTGACAGCTGAGGTGGAGGACCATCATGGATGATGGGCCTCCTCTACACCCTATAGTCTAGGGCGCTTGTCCACAAAGCATACATAGAGTGACTAGTAATTACGCCCGACGAAAAAAACAGTTCACGCAATCAAAAATCATGCACGACCAGTTCTTGTTGTAGTAGGCACTTAAAGCCCACTACTCGATGGGTCTTGATTTGGGCTTTAGACAGCCTAATTCATAATCAGATTGCAAAGAGTGACCATAGTTAAAGCATAGTTATAGATGGGTTTGATCCACTTTTACTTTTCATTTGGTTTTTGAATTTAGATTTGGTTCATTTAGAAAACTTATGAAAATAAAAGTCGATATGATGAACAATATAGCACCTCTAGATGTTTGGATATCTTCTGCTTAGTATATACTTCTAAAAAATTTGTTTACTATTTGCTTTACCAATTATTAAATTTTGTTAAGTAAAAAATATTTTAGTTAGTAAAACAATGGAGTATTTGAGCACTTCAGAAAGACTTTTTTAGTAACTCCATGAAAATACAAAAAAGACACCGAAGAGTAGTTTTGCCTCTATTGATGGATGCTAACGTGTGATTTAGCAACCCAAATATCAAGTTTGAATAAATCACAATTATACTATACAAGGAACTGACATGTGTGATCTAATAAAGATTAGAAGGTAACAATAAGTTATATGAGTTTGTCGAACACACCGAATGATAAACAGAAATTTGGAAATAAGATGTTTGGCTTGTAAATTTGTTGAAGGAATTGAGATGCTTAAAACTAATTTCTTTGATGACCTCACAATTGTTTTTTTTTTTTATCTTTTTTGCTTCCTTCGGGCAGTTCACCAACCTATTAAAAACATAATATTGTGTTAAGTAGGCAATATTGAATAATGTTCATAGTTTTGCTACATTATTTGTCAAAAACAAACGCAGTTATAAGGCAGCAACGGTGTGAGGCGTGGAAGGGGTGGTGTGAAGCCCCTTCATATTACCAAGACCACCCATGTCTGGCGTTTTCATGGCATGGGGGGCAACCAGGTGAAGACGTGGGGCAAATGATCTTTGTGACGTGGCGGGGTGAATGGTTGGAACCCATCCTCTCTCTCTTCCTTCCCTTTGACAAGAAACACCAGGATCGTATTCATGGGATTTGAGGTGCTCTGATTGCCGGAGAGACGATGTCGGAGCTATGGAGGAGACGGTGACGGGGTCTGTGATAACAGCGGAGGCTGGTGGTGACGAGGTGGTGATGATGAAACCATCAAGATTATCCAACATTCACCCCCATAATCTTGATGTCGGTTCCTGCTACTTTCTTGATTTGAACCCATTTTTGCTTGCTCCTGCTCTTTCGCTTGTTATCTTCTCTTTAACCGGTTCACATAGATCCGACTTGCTTCTTGCTAAATCACTTGCTTTAAATTTGCTCTTAGTTGTTTTTGTACTCGCCCATTTTGGCAGCCTTATACCACCACCGCTCGGTAATATTTCATTACCGATGTAGCCTTGATGCAGCCCTCACTCAGCTCTCGAAACACACCAGTACACCACTTCCAAATCACTACTTTACAACGCAATAGACTCCTTTCTCTTGACTGATCAGAATCACACGGTTTAATCAGCTTTGAATCACTTAGATTCATGACTCTTTACTTATCACACAGAATTCCTTATATTTTGAATCAACTCCACTTTCTTAAATGTCACACCCTCAAATTCCACTTGTGGGGTTTTACCGCGAGACGCGTCTCACACCAGGATCCAAGTTAACGGTCACATAGAACGACAACTATATGAGAAAAATAACATTGGAAAACAACCACACAGTTCAAAAGTTTAACTAAATACAGCGGAAGCAAATTAAGTTTTACAATCCCAACATAGTAATGAAAGTAGTTAAGATAGTCTAAAACATTGTTTGGAAATCATGCAAGACAGAATGAGACGCTATGAGACTCTAGTGCACCTATTCTTCACTGCTACCTTAGCGACCTGAGAAAACATGCTAAGTTTGTCAACATACAATAATGGTGAGTTCACAGGTTTTATGTTTGTAATGAAAGTAAGTGTTTGAAAACCAGACCCACATAACCCTTACATCTATATCTAATGCTAGCTAGACATTGTTACAAGTTACTAAAGCGTTATGAACAATTAATGAACGTTTGTAATAAGTTGCCTTGTTTCCTGTCACCGAACATCACTCGATGCTGTAAAGTTAGATAGGACAAATATGCACCCGCTCGACCTCCAGTCGACACGAGTGAGGCTTGCCAGACCCAATAGATCTATTCACACTTTCTCGCCTATGTTTCCACATATTCGTGGTTCAAAAGTTTGAAGGACTTTAGATGAAGTCGCTCAGTACACATGTGATATAATGTAATATATGTGATCTAATACGTTAGTGTTCGTGTAGCACGTTTCTCCCCCAACAGGATAACAGTAAAAGGGGCCGTGAAACTCACCTTAGGTTGCGTCTTTAGTGTTTACAAATGCAAATAAGTAAGATGATAGTTCCAACTACTGGAAACCTATCATAAGAGACGTCTTTAAGTGTTTGACTGATACCATGTTGGTCTAATAACCCTTGTTTGTCCAAAGCGTAACTTTGTATGTTTGTGTAAACGTTTGACTTTGACATGACCACACGAGACTCGACATCTTGTTGGTGACCCGTTATATCAGTTTATAAGTTAAGTATAAGTCCTCCGATAACAACATTTAGATACACATCACTCATAATGAATAGATCACAACACTTAGCATACAAATCACATAATACACATACGGGTCATAAAGTACGCTACTTGGTTTGATAACACGCTACCGAGTTTCAGAATATGCTACTAAGTTTCCGAACACGCTGCTGAGTTTAAAAACACGCTGCTGAGTTTCAAAACACGCTACTGAGTTTCATTTGGGAAGATTGGGTACGATTTGGGGCGACTGAGTTCCATAGGTGTAACACCCGATTTTTTTAGTATCGTCTTCTTCCAAAACCGGTCCCATATTATTTTTTTAAAATACACAGCGCAAACATTTATAAAATAATGTGATAAAACAACCATCTTAAAAATTCACATTATATATTTATTTGATAAGTTGAGTAATTTACATGACCAGAACTTATTTAAATAACCCATAACTTATATATCCAAAAGTGGGTTATAGACATATGTTCGATCCTTCACCATACCGAGGCTCGATTTGACTCCTTTATTTACGCACTGGTGATTTACCTGAAAAACATTATTTAAACAACTATTAGCCAACGCTAAGCGAGTTCATAAATAAACTATAATGTTTTCCAGATCACAGTTTTATCAACCCACCATATTCCACTCATGGCAATTTATAATTAACTGTGATTTTAACAACTGGCCACCCGACGGTGATTTCACGACTGACCACTCAAAATGGTTAAACGACTGGTTAACCAATGGTAACTTAACAACTGGTAACCCGACGGTTATTTTAACAACTTACCATATTTGACTCCTTTATTTACGCACTGGTGATTTACCTGAAAAACATTATTTAAACAACTATTAGCCAACGCTAAGCGAGTTCATAAATAAACTATAATGTTTTCCAGATCACAGTTTTATCCACCCACCATATTCCACTCATGGCAATTTATAATTAACTGTGATTTTAACAACTGGCCACCCGACGGTGATTTCACGACTGACCACTCAAAATGGTTAAACGACTGGTTAACCAATGGTAACTTAACAACTGGTAACCCGACGGTTATTTTAACAACTTACCATATTGATTTTGTGGCACCACTATTTTCTCCCCTTTAACCACTAGACATCATTTTATAATTATTTATGCAAATATGTTTACACAAATTTTACTACACACATAACATACGACTAGTATTACATATAAATGATGTTAGGGGAGTTGTATGAACTCACCTGGACGTCTAGAGAAACCTTCTGGCCGTTCCTTTGTAAATTGCTTTTTATCTCCTATAACCAATATTTTAAACTTTAATATCTACTAATAACATAACTATATTTATCTATGTTACCTTATTAAGGAGGAGAGATGACTTCAAAAGTAATTTTACACTAATTTTGAGATGGGAGTTAGAAAGACTCTTCACAAATGAGTAACATTTGACCATTTTCTTCCATTTATACCCCTTTGTACAACATGTAAAGCCTATCTATACATATAATAAACCAAAGCAATTTTAATGACATGGCACTCAAAGAGGCATTCTCCTCCTTGAGTGTGCCATGTGTCATCCCATGTGGCATTGAGATATTTTAGGAAAAAAATAATTTAAAAACAAAATTAGATTTTTCTCTCTTATGTTTCCTCCCATAATTTTTAAACGTTAATATCTTTTATATACGAGATTTTTTAAACAAAAAAATTACACCAAATTAACGAGCGTTTTATTATCTTTCCAACGAGTACCATAGTGCTATATAAAAAACGGAGAAAAAAACCGACTTTTTTTTGTTGAGTTTTGTTCAAACAGGAAAAAAAAAACACACAAAGTGTCCAGGTAAATGAGTAATCATGTATAGGCAAATCACTAATTATGTTAAAATCAGTAAATATGAATTCTATTTTCAACGTGCGTTAGCATTGTAGTTATACATTGTTTTAGGTTAGATATTAATATTAGAGTTATACATTGTTTAAGGTTAGGCGTTAACATTGGAGATATATTTTTAATTGTCTTAGGTTAGCTGCTACCCGAAGCTTTCATGCATGTAACTCTAAAGCGCATCATTCTATTTCATATGTAAAATTAATATGTCATATTAGATTTTTCATCCCCGGGACGTTCCCGGGGTATAATCTAGTTGTATATATAAGTAATACACATCTTTATCCCCTCCATATGTAACCCCCTCCTTGATAAATGAAAAAGATTAATGAGAATTAAATCTGATGATTGAATGATTGGAGCAAGTTAAGAACACTGAATCGCCCCATCTGTTTTAATTGACCTTCCCTCTCTTTATGTAAGTCACTCTTCATATTAGAATAAAAATTAATCTGATTTTGATTTCGTTTTTTGGGGACTGAGAGTTAATATGAATTTAGGGTTCTATTGGGGAAGAAGAACCCATCTTTGAATACGGCTCTGCAAAAGTTGACTTCTGATTACCTACTACGCAGAGAAGACACTACTTCGTCTTTCTTTAATGAATTCGAAATGGTGGACACTGTTAAAATCAATGGTAGTATTTAGACTGTAATATGTATATTGTTATTTGCTTTTATGTGCCCCAGTTCATGCTCGTTTGGTTTGTTTAGCCCGGTACCAATCTCTTTCGTCCATAGCCAATGTGAGACTTCTCTAGCGTGTTGTAATTCTTATTTATCGTATAATGTTAATTGTTAAGCAAATCCTAACATACTCTATGCTGCAAATATTTTTTCACAGGAAAGATTCTACTTTGGGGACAATGTTTTGCCTTTTTCCGAAACTGGGATTCCTCTCTTGATACGGCGTCTTCACCAACTTCCTGATGCAGATAACTTACCTCTTATGTTTATCATTTCAGCATAAAATACACATTTCATGAATACGGTTTCCTCATATTATGATAGTAATATCTTTCTTTTATGTGGCACTTTAGATCGTAATCGCCTTTCCAGATGATGGAGCTTGGAAGCGATTCCACAAGCAGTTGGATCATTTTTCTATGGTGAGATGAATATATATTTACAAAAGTAGCAAATAGATGCTAGAACCCCAAACTAGCTATGAAATATTACAAATTCTTATATAAACAAAAGCAAGATATACATCGTGTTAAAACAGTACATGTCGAAAGAAACCTTAAATAAAGTCTACCACAACACTTTCTAATGTGTGGCAAGAAGTGATGGCAAACTACATCATTGAAGACAACACAAGTTTGAACCAAGTTTGAATAAAGATGTTTTCTTAATTGACAGAAGAAAACAACATTTGGTTTCATTAAATCATATCTCGCATGTAGTTTAATCGACGCGGTTTTTTTTCTTCTGCAAAGGGTGTTGCGTATAAGCGGATGTGATGAGCATCGCAAGTATTTAACTTTGCTATGGTTTAAGTTGTACAACTTCTTCAAAGTTTTCATTAAGAAGTGTGGAAGAGGAAGAAGCAAAGTGACTTGGATTTAAAGAAATGCCTAAAGGTTTTGGTTTTTGTTTATAACGTTTTGAGCACGTTAATGTTTTATTCGGTTTAGCACGCTACAACACTCACAAGAAAAAAATACTACACACACTCCTTAAGTTCAAGGTCGGCGCCAGCACCACCAAACTAGCGAGAATGACTTGGATGATGAATTTTGGTCAACCAATATAGATGCAATCATCGAGGCGTGAAAACCTTATGACTAATACTGATCTTCGTCTATGATGATTATGGTCCAGTGCTATATTGTTATCTCATTCGACAAGGTTGCCGTGATAGCCCGGTTTAAAATGATTTGGACATACCTTTACAGTGAACTTTTGTTCTTTTACTTTCAGACTGTTGGTACATTTATTTTGGGTGGAATCAAAGGTAGAAATTTCTATAAAACTACTCGAAATATTACAAAATAAATCAAGGCTTCCTATTGAATTATTTTACCAAAATTAATAACTATAGGAATAGAAACATAAGGTGCAGTTTGGTAAAGATTTACATATGCATAATGTCTCTACCATCTCTTATATTGTTTTTTTTATGTCAATTCTTTTATTTATTCTTAATTGCTCTTCGTGTTTGATATATTAGTTGTACTAGGAAATTGGTTTAAAAAGTAAATTACGTGAAATCTTGTGCGCAACTTGCGAAGAAACATATAATGATCTGCGGCAACGCGCGGGCATTTACATTAGTACCTTTTTAAGTATTTTATCTTCAATATCGATGATTCAATTTTACGAGACCCGCGCTTCCTACTGAGTATATATCCCGACAAAATTTTGCCACTACCCGACCACAACGAGTATTGTTGTTACTATCATAGTTTAGTGCTACTAATATTTATACACTCTTGTTTACACTAACATAGTTTAGTATCATAGTTTAGTGCTACTAATATTTGTACACTATTGTTTACACTAAAAAAAAGTCTACGGTCATTTTTTTTTGTTTTATATCGTTGAAACCCAAAGCTTTGCACCTCTTTTTATATGTGAGGTATCTTCATGAGTAAGTAACTTAAATAGCCAGCTAAGCTAAAATAATGATTAGAAGGATAAAGATGCCAACAAGATTGAGGTTCATGACCGTAATATGCCGGTAAAAAAAATTATAACCGAAAGATGTTAATTTGTAAAATAACAACGTGGCAATCAACTTGATAGCAATTTTATCCACTTGTAGTTCATCCATATCTTAATTGTGGTATACAAAAATATTACTATGATTTCAACGTTTGTATATTATTGTTGTTATTATAATTGTTTACTACTTATTACTTATTATTATTAAATTTAAAACTATAAATATATGTATACGTGATACCCATATATGTGTAAATGGGAAAATTATATCATAACTATAATTTTTTTATTATTTCGAAAACAGGATGTTACAATAGGGCGACTGGGTTTGCTGGAGGCGACTGGGCAAGACAGTCTCCCCTCCAGATGGGCGACTGGGTAAGCTATTCTCCCCTCCATGTCTGAAACTTGTCGGAACACTACTAATTTAAACACAATCAAGCTCTAGTCTAACCCTATCATATCACATCAGCTAACATCTCGTTTTATGCACAAATTGCAACTTTTCCCCAAAATGGTTAATATTGTGAACAAGTCACATCAATGCATGAAATAGTTTCCCTAAATGGCAAACAATCATATAAAATCATATAATCACGTTCATAACATCACCAAACTTCAAAATAACTATTCTAACATGAATCCTAACATATTGTAAGCATCACAACATCATATCATGTCCTATATCTTACTAAAATTCATTCAAAGAAGCTTATAACACCTAGATATTCATCATATCATCAACATATCATCATCCTAATAACAAACAACATGAAAACCCCATGTATTAGATCACCAACATCATTTAAAGCTTGTATTTTCATAAAAAAAAACTCATAGGTATGGTTTAGATTTAGTTTAGAAAGGTTTTTGAATGGTTTTTATTGATGAAAACACACTATGTTCATATCTGGACATTTTGGGTTCATAATAACAACATGAAAATGACTGAAAAAGGGTTTAGATGAACCACACACCTTAGGGGGTAAGGGGCGCTTAAAGATTTTTTTTCACTCCACTAATTTACACAAATCCTGCACTGCCACATCACTTCACTAAATCACTTTTCCGAGGCAGCACTTAACTGATTTACTTCACTGAAATCTTTATTTTTTAGTTTTCTTTTTTTTAATTACCATTTAAAAAAATAACCGTTTGATTAAAAAGAACCGTTTGTAAAACTAAAAAATAACCGTTCTATTAAATAAAAAAAAATACAAGAAACATCAATTAAAACAAAACATACAAACACCTAAATTTACTCGTCGCCTTCATCCTCGTCGTCGCCTTCAACCGAATAACAATCCCAATCATATTTCACCGCGATTTCTTCTTTATGTTTCAAACCAATTCCAAATATTTACCTTTGAGGTGGTCGTGCGGTTTTGAATACATATTCAAGTCGTGGTTATACTGCCTTTGTCTCAACAATTCGCGTTGTTCCTCTAAAAACGCTAAAGTTTTTTCTTCTTGTTGAGATTGTAGGGTGACTAACTGGTCCCGTTTGTCTTCTTTCATTGCTCGGTATGACCCAAATTCGTCAACCCAGGATGATTTGCTTGAAGACTCGGCGGCGGCGACGACTTTCTTATTTTTTTTGTTTGGGCCTCGTTGGGTTGACATCTTCATTAAGATCCGACATGTGGATAGTGGGGGTGGAGTCGTCCGGTGTGGAAAAGCCAGATGCCTGATAATTTCCACTTTCCAAAGACTTCCGTCTCGTGTCGGAATGACTATCAGACGGTTCTTCACCCATCAACGCTTGTTTTTTCCACTTGTTGTGATCTTTTACAATCTCCCATGCCGCTTGATGATTAAAACCAGAAGGATGACTTTTATGTAATCTCTCAATGCCGTTTGCATGACATTAAGATCACTACATCCGCTCCCTCGTAGGCGCTCTTATATTCAAGCAACTAAAAATATATTTTAGAAAAATTTATATAATTAAATGAAACCATAAGTTAAATGTATCATAATCGTTACCACTTGTTAATGAAATTCATTGAACACATTCATTTGTGGGTTCATGGCGGTCCAATTAGAAGTAATTTGATCAACTGTTTGGGTGGGTCCTCCAAATAATTTTGCGTAATGTTTTTGGCCCGTCCATCAAAAACTCCCCTTGCTTCTTTGATTACTCTTCTCCCTATTCTCCGACACATAGCACCAAGATTTTGCCAAAGCAACCTCTTGTGCCGTATTCCACTTCACAGCTTTTGTTCGCTTCCCAAATTTCTCCCCCCTCATCAACTTCTACAACAAGCATCTCCTCCACTTCATCGCCTAATTCTTCATCTCATGTGCCTTGAATTGTGTCTTTGGCACAGTTTCTTCCTCCTCATTGTCATCGTCACGTAGATGGAAGTCTCGTTCAATATCATAATCATTTGTTTGACGAGGGTTTGGACTCCTAATTGCATAAAAATCGAAGTCCTCTAGTTGTTGTTGTGGTGTTAATTGAGGCGGTGTAAAAAATTGTGGATACAAAATGGGTTGGCTTTGGGCTTGTTGATATTGTGGGAATTATTGGAATTGTGGGTAAAATGGTAGTGGTTGGGGTTGACTTTATGGAAAATTTATCACGGGCCTATAGGCTTAAACCGTACCCGAGCTTGAACCCAAACCTCTACCTTGACTACTAGAACCCCCGACTTTAGGTTTCGAGGTTCCCCTCCCACCCTTTGAAACACTCTTTGATTTCCTTGGATCTATTTGTTTGTGTTTAAAGTTGTTTATTTGCTAGTTTTTTGTTTAAACCGTCCAGATTTTATACCATTGAAATTAACGGCCACAAAATATTACCGTTTGATGAAAAATAAAATCAAACGGTCAAAATTGATTAAAATATAATACCAATTTTGACCGTTGCACTAAATTAAATAATACTTTTTAGCTTTACCAGCCCGTTAGATAGAACCAGAAAATGGTTCACGGGACCACTACAAGCATGAGTGGCGGCAGTGTTACCAGGCCCGTCCTCGAAAATGTTAAAAAAAATTTGGGCCCTCGGCGAGATAAAATGTAGGCCTTACCCGTCATATACTATAATCTATCTTAAACAGTGGCGGAACCGGAACTTTTTTTCCGAAGGGTATAATAATAATAATAATAATAATAATAATAATAATAATAATAATAATAATAATGCACAAATCTTTATGAAATAAAATAGGCTGATTTCTAAAAGTACAACTAACAGAAACAAAAATGATCGTTCAATTAATTAACTATAAACAATCTATTAAAAAAGAAAAAAAAAAAATGTAAAATAATAAATTAGTAATATATTATATATCTTTGGTACGTTCCTTTCTTTTCAAATTCATCTCTCCACTTCAACATCGGAAACCAGGTTTCGATCGCCGGAAAGAAAAATAAACTCTGCTTGTTAGTTTTTACCTCTCTACAAGCTTATGCCGTCTCTATTCATTTTAACGACTCCATAATAGCTAGAGGAATGACGGTCAAGGCAGTTAAAAATCTCGGTAGGACATCGCCGGAAAAAAACTTACAGTCACGTCGCCGGAAGAGACTTACGGTCACTTCGCCGGAAGGAAATCTGTCGGGCCCTTCGAAGGCTCTAGGCCCTCAGCGATCACCCACCCTGCCCTTGCCCTGAGCCGGCCCTGAGTGTTACCGTGCTGGTAGTGGGGTACTCGTGACCAATTCAGGTGGCGCCCCATACCCCCTTAGATCTTCACTTGTTTATGGTTCTAAAGGTTGTTTTGGCTTGGAATTGATAATTTGAGGGCAAAAACTCATTTACAGAGGTTATGGGTTAAGAGAGAGCACTTGGGGGCGAGTTAGGGTTGTATAAATGATGGGGAAATTGGATTTTAACACCCTAAACTATTGACAATTGGCCACTGACGCACTGAACTACAAAATTGAACAACATCGCACTATACTTTCAACTTATTGGCTTGTATCACCCTCAGACTAACCATGTTTATTTTTTGCTGACGTGGTATGGTGACGTGTCCATTTTTGCTGACGTGTCCATTCTGAGAAACTGTATACAAAAATAGAATATTAAAGGTGTGTTTCACAACACATCAGTTTCTCAGACTCCCCCTCCCATTAGGAAGACTAGATTTTTCGTAAGCTTATCATATCAATTCACATATACACGTATCAGCAAGTTATCTAACAATAAAACATATAATTCTAGACAAGTGACTTTTATTATGTTATTTCACCAAAACTTGTGATACGAGACTCGTGCTCGTGTGTTTCCTTGGTGATTCCCCAATCACCGGACCATGACTAGTGTGTGTGTAAACCGACTCCCGATGATTCCCCGAATCACCGAACCGACTCAACTAACCCAATTAAGTTCGTTTTCTAAATGTTTTGATAAGGTAGACTTAAGTAATTGTTAGGAATATTAATCTGAGTTTGCCAGGTGTCATTTCATCCCCCTGTTGAAAGAATTTTCGTCCCAAAAATCGCTCGAAATCGCTAGGAATTTTTTTTCCGGTTGTTACATAAAACTATTGACCCGTGTGCCTGGTTGTTTCTTTGATGAATGACTTTTAAGGTGCCTAGTTTCATGCTTCAATTCATTTTTAAATACACTCACTTCCGTCTCAGTTTCTTTTAGATTCACAAAGAATCACCAACAAGAATCATACAGATCCTTCTCCCATTTTTTTTTCACACATAACATATGAAACTCTTCCACTCCAGAATGCATTGTATGGTTCACAAAGAACTCTTCTTCAACCGGACTCAACACAGAGTCCTACTACGATCACACCATCTCGTCTTTATTGATAACACAGATTGGCACATTTTTGGCCATAAATCGGTTCACCTAGAACCCTTCTCTAGTCTCAATTTCGCCTCCTTCTTCCGATCATACAGATTTTGATGAATGTCAGTTCACATAGAACCCAATAGGTCTTCACACAGAACTGATCACTACACTGACTTCAATCAGACGATCACAACTTCGGCTTCACTAAGAATTTTGATCACTTCTTCTCGACTTCATAAAGAGCCATTCGATTAAACCTACGGCTTCACACAAAACCCTTATGCGATCACTCAGATCATGTTCTTCCTCCTTTCCTCTCGGCCCACTCGATACCGTGTTCGGTTCACGCAGAACCTCTGCTACTTTTGTCTATTAAAAATAATTGATCTTGCCTTCTTTCTCTTCTGCCCTGCAACCGACAGGCTGCTGGTCCTCACAAAACGACTCTCAAACCAGCCCTTTTTAACCTTGTATTCTAATATCAATTATTGGTTTCAGGCCCAATCACACAAATAAAACACACACGTATAATAATGTTTACTGCTTTAAAACATACACCTTCATTCATTCATTCATTAATAGAGTTACACATATATAGAGAACAATAAACACACTTACACCCAAAGAATAGGAACTAACCTACCTAATACACTCGTAAATTTGCCAAATATCAAGAAACAAACTGTTGACTTCCGACCTACTACTTATTTTAGTTGAAACAATCAAAACCCATAAAATAAACATGCTAAATGGATTCTTTGCTGACCCTTATCCAACCTGTTTTCAGTGACCCATCAAGATTATCCAACATGGAAATGTGCAAACTTTTAAGACAAGGCTCATTGCAAAGGGTTTTACTCATACTCGAGGCATTGATTATTAGGATACTACTTGCCATTGCTTCATATTGTGACTATGAGATATGATAAATGAATGTCAAAACCGCATTTCTTAATGGACATCTTACTGAAGGATGTCTATATGGTTCAACCTTAAGGGTTTGTGGATCCAAAGAATCCCAAGAAAGTTTGCAAGCTGAACAAATGCATTTATGGATTAAAGCAAGGATCTAGAAGTTGGAATCTACATTTTGATAAGAAAAATAAAGATTTTGGTTTTATCAAGAACAAAGACGAGTTGTGTGTTTACAAGAAGGAGAGTGGGAGCTTTATAACTTTCTTGATATTGTATGAGGATGACTAACAACTCATTGAAAATAATGTTCCTATGTTGCAGGCGTAAAGTTCTGGCTTGGAAAATGCTTTGCAATTAAAATTTTTGGTGAAGCCGCTTATATTCTAGGATTAAGCTCTATAGAGATATTATCAAAGAGGCTTATTAATTAGTTTTTATTAATTAGTTTGATTTAGAGTACATATATTGGTAAAGTCCTTCAATGTTTTTCAATGCAAGATTCTAAAAGAGGGTCTTTACCCATGGCATGTGGAATGATAATGAGTAAGAAGTTACATATGCTTTTGCTATCAGTGTCATTATGTAAGCCATGTTATATACTATACCTCATGTGTCATATGCTTTGAGCATGACGAGTAGATGTCAACATAACTGGAAGGGTTACTAGACCGTTGTGAAGAACATTGTTAAGTACTTGAGAAGGACTAAGGAAATGTGCTTGGTATATGGAGGAGTGGAAGAAGAATTGCCAGTAAGATGCCATAGTGATGCTAGCTTCCAAATAGATCGAGATGATTCTCGATCACAAACGGGCTATGTGTTTTATTCTGAATAGTGGAGCAATTACATGGAAGAGTTCTAAATCCACCATTGAGTCAGAATATATTACTGCATCAGATGCTGCAAAGGAGGCTGCTGATCATTGCTGATCTCAACGTGGTACCTAGTATATGGAAACCTTTTGAGATACTGTGCGGAAATGCAGGTGCCATAGCTCAAGTAAAAAAACCAAGGTCACACTACAGCACGAAGAACATACTTAAAAAGTTCCATTATATTGGAAAATATTAGAAAGAGGAGACATCAAGTTAAACAAAGTTCACACATATCAAAATCTAGCATACCCATTCACTAAACCTATGTATGTAGGAAGACATGGGGAGCATGCTAATAAGATAGGGTTAGGCTTTGCTAGACAATGAATTTTAACTTTTAGTATTTGATGTTACGAACATTGGCATAACTACATTATATTTATTATGATTTAATGGTTAAATGCGTTATAAATAATTTTGCAATGTTCGTTCTTATGCATTTAAGTATCTTTGAATGAAGTATTATAAATGTCCTTAGTTGATCAAATTCATGCGAATTAATTCGTAGCAAGACTATTATGAATTCTTGGTTATTCATGAGATGAAAACTCAAGGTCTTGAGGACCAAGATTCATGGATATACATTAGAGAATGATACTGGATACAACACACTTCAAAATCATCTTAATGGATCAGTGTCATGAGATATCTTTAAATTGGTATGATCTTCCTTTCCTTAGACCTAAGTAACAATGAACTAACTTTAACTAAAGTTTTTTCTTTGATGTTACCTAGCATTGAACCATAAAATGGCAATAATGAGTGTACTTGATTGGGAACGGATTTGAGGTTAAGTGGGAGTTGTATGTTGTCAAAAGATTATGTTCTCCTTTACTAGAAAGGAATTGTGCAATTTGGTACCCTCGTTTATACACACTAGTGTACATGCATGGCCACACTCGAACTCAGGGAAGTTTGTAAGACCACTATGGAATAGAGATCAAAAAAAGAATAGTTGAACAATTTGAGAGCATGAAATTTGATCAATGTCTTGTGTTCAACAAATAGCTCATAAAGAAGGAAATACGAAAAGGTTATAATATCTATTATATTTGGTTAGGTAAAGAGTTCCTTGAACACAAAAGGAACAATTGACAAAAGTAATACATCATACTCTGATAGGGGCATTATGATGCAGCCAGGCTTCCACTGCTGTCTACGTTAATAGTAGGGGTGTTCAGAATTCGATTCGAAATTGAAAAATTCAAAATTCGACTAAGTTCGATTCGATTACCAAGAATTCGATTCGATTATTAAGAATTCGAATTCGATTCAATTCGAATTCGAGTCCAGTAAATCGAATACGAATCGGATACGAATTTATGATTTTAAATTCGATTCAATTCGAAATTCGAATAAAAACTGTACATGTATATTTTTTTAAATATATATACACACATACACATTATTATATACACAAATATACACATTGAAAATAGAAACATCTAAATTTTGGTCAAAATCTAAGAATCCATAGTTTCTACAACTTTTACCATAACCATATTTTACATATTTATCTTATACATCATAAAACTCTAACAAACTATACTCTCTACTATTTTTACTAACCCGTTTTTGACATATTGTTGTTTATCAATTTTGTAAATTTGTATTTTATATGTTAAAAAGAATGAGTTTATATTAGTTTTAAAACTAAAAGTAAAACAATTTATTATTTATGGTAAATTTGAACTAAATCGAATTTATTCGAATTCAAGTTTTTTATTCGAATCGAATACGAATCGAATAAATTGAATTTTAAGCGAGTACGAATCGAATACGAATTCAAGTAAAAATATTAAAAATTCGAGAAATTCGATTCGAATAATTCGAAAATTCGTTATTCGATTCGTTGAACACCCCTAGTTAATAGGCAACAAATTAGGAATCATCAAAGTTGGAGTTTGTTGGATATTAGATGCCCGAAACTCAATTAAATATCGTTACTGTCATGATATGATCCAAAGAGTTACACTTTGAAAAATGAATAAGTAATAATATCTAATAGTAAATATTATTTCACGAAATATGGTTTGAGATTATGGAGTTTAATTATTTGAGAAATAATTACAATTAACGGGATGTTGTTTAAAGAGCTAAACTAAATGAATTTTATGATTATACTATATTAATAATACAAGTGCTTTGAATAGTGATTTATTATTATTTTATTATTTTTGTTATGTTAAATACTTATGGTTTTAGATATGGTAATGAAAAATGGTGTGGCATAGATGGTGGGATTGATGTTGTATTTGGTGTAGTACTTGGGTTCAAGTCATGTAGGCTTTGTTTTATGTTTTTTTTTCAAAACATAGTGCTCCTTTATTTTTATTAAAAAAAAGAAAGAAAGAACTACCAAGCCATACGTATACTACCGCCACCGCCCGAAATAACGTGAGCCTCTTATTAACCATACCACTGGAAAAACGATTAGAAAAAAACATCTCCGGTGGTCATTGAAATCACCGCCGGTAACTATCTACTTAAGAATGCCGCCTTCTAGCGTGAGTAACACCACTGTTATCATTAATCATATATTAAAAAACAAAGGTAGTTAATAATAGTTATACCACTCAGTTTTTTGTTCTTTTTTTATTATGTGATTTTCCCCCGGTATCTCGTGTTTTTTAACTTTTAGAAAAAACAACTAAATAGACGACTTTGCTTAATTCATGAGTGTCAATACCGCGCCAGTACCCCCTAATGAACCGATTTCTACCAAACAATTATTTTCCATCGATGTAAAATCATATGTTGATATTTTTTGGTCGTATCAGGATTTTATTTATTTGTTTTTCCTCTTTCGATTGCTATAACGACTGTTTTTACCATAAGAAAATGAACCGATATCGATCAAGTTCCTGTCAATAGAGCGTAGAATCCTATGCGCAACGCGCCGGTTTTTATACAACTAGTTTGATAATAAAATGAAATGGTGAGATTTATTGGTAAGTAATAGTTAATTAGAGGTTTGATCTTGTTTGACAAGATAAGACTTTGAGGTTTAAGATGTAATTACAGGCGTTATATAATCATTTTCGACCTGGGGCCGGCCTCACAACTGTGCCCACGGCTACCCAGCCCAAGAACTCAGTGGGTGGTATCTTAATCTGAAACCCTAATCAACAGTACAACAACAGCCACAACCGTCGTCGTCCCCTCCCTTCTCTCCTTTCTCTGCAAGGGTTGTCTTTTGCCATTAAGTTTACCCGAATGATTGGGATTTATTGGAAAATTATACAAGTTACGTGTTTAAATTTGATTAAACTTCCTTAGTTCCTCAATATTATACCCATTATTACTTGGATGAAATAATTGCTTTTAACGACAAATTTCTACTCCTTATGAGATTTGAATGCATGATCTCTCTAATTTAAGTGCTCCTAGTACAGTTGAGGCAGAACTCCATTTTGAATGTAATAACTTAGTAGCTAGTTATATAGATGCCAATTATACGCATTACTCTTTCGATGAAATAACATATAGGAATAACAAAAATGTCCAATGTACCCATTGTTACTTGATGAAATAACATATAGCAATCATATAAATGCGACAAAACACCTTCGAAAAATCCACGATGTACAGGATATATGCAATGTTTTTAGGATTGGATCAGACGCCAAACTGATCTCGTTACTGGTTTACTAGTTGGACTGATTCAACTGATCAGAATGGATGTAAGATCCTGAGGATGTCATCAATATTACAATATAAATAGGGTAATAAAGAGAGATAATTTAATCAATTTTTAGTTGAACCCTTTGGCTTTCCGGTCCAAACCCTGGATCCTGGACAGGCCGATTCAATTGAAACGGGTCTAATAATATGAAACAGACTTGCCAGACCCCCCGGTTCCTGATCCAACCGGCTGGTCCCCCCCCCCCCCCCCCCCCCCTTTTTTTTTTGAAAATGTGTTCTAGTGTATCTCAAGTAGAACTTTTGAGGCTATCTACGTGTGTACCATGTTTCTCATTAATTTGTTCCAACTCTACATGTTCTCCCCCACCCAATAAGGTCTTCCAGCCTAGGGTTTGGAAAGTAGCTTTTGCGTAGGTTACCATGTTGCTCTTTAACTTTTCTTCCACTGTGGTTTAATTATCCCATACATTGTTATTAAAGTTACAACTTGATGACTTAATATAAGAATATGTATTCTTAGATTATGTAAAAGTATGGAAAAACAATTATATAGATTCGATGCTACAAGATCTAAGCCCTTAATAAAAGAATGCATAACAAGCATATGAATATTATCCGTTATAGTCTTCTTTATAACTTCTAAAGTACTTAGACTCCTCAATTAATTGCTTCCAGTTGGCATGATACATGTAAAGACGATCGTGTCCTAAATAAACAATGTAGATCATTTGTTTTCATTTCATAACTAACAAATTACATTAACTAACAAATTACATTAAAATATTAAAATAGTAGGTAGATCAATATAAATATTAATTAATAGAGACAATAAAGAAACCAAATACAGTGGGTTTAACCCTTATTGGGGTTAAGTTGACTCTCAATGCTAATATGTATAATTTTAATAATATAAACATGTAATATTCAATTATAATTTTTACGATCTATATTTTAGATATCTTGTCAATGGTAAGAGAACTTTGACATACCTATTCATATTGATACAATGTTAGAAAAACTTACATTGTGATCGCCTCAACGCCTCTTGTACATGAAGCTCGCGTGTTTTCGAGTCTCTGTACTTGCTGCAATAAACTATAACAGAAAAACGAAATCATAGAAGTGAACCGGGCTTGTGTTTGACACAATTTCCTTAAACAGATTCTTCGTCTGTTCCCAGGGTACACCGGTTCGAAACAGTGGTGGTGCACTGCCGGACTATCCCACTTGCCTGAAAAATAATCGAACTTGGTTGCTACTGCTATGTATTCGAGTTGTGTTTCTAGTGTATGTGTGTTTCAAGAGTTTCTTCATGTATATTTCTCATATCTCAAAATGAGGTACAAAGACTCATATGTATACATGAACTATGGCTAATGAAAAGTCTCACATAATTAGAGACTTAAATTTTATTTATTAGCCATAAACTCTATTCAAGCCTCATAAAGTATCTTTATTTGTCTTGAGTTAACCACATGAAGAATATAGTTAATAATTATAATTTCACTAAATTATAATTAAATCTACATTCACCTTATTTCCAACAATCCCCCACATGAATGGAGATTTATCAAAACACGCATATTTCGAACAAACCCCCACATGAATAGGAGTCATACTCAGAAACAACCTCATTCCGATTAAATTTCAACAGTTGAGTTTTGCATACGATAGGTAGGTGTGACCCTTTGAACCTTCGCTTATGAAACGCACTTAGCCTACTAGCTCTAAGTAGAACGCGATGTCTTTGAACTCGTCTGCCGTTTGTGTGGACGACAATACGCTTCACACAAGACTCTCCCTGACAACGTCAAGTCCTCATAGTTGTGTCCGTTATGGTCATGGACATGTGCCTGGTTCTGCGAGAGCTCTAAAGTATTGTGCCCCAACAATACCCTTCGAAGCGACCCCACTTCTCTCTCACATAGGTGATCTACTGGGACTGGTTAACTCAGTCAAATCATTAAAAGCCATAAGCTTAACCTCAACCTTGTCACTCTTAGGAATGAACTAGGAAGCTTATCAAATCTTATAGTAAACTCCCTTTTAAAACGTGGGGTTTTCACCAACTCTCCCCCACAGTGACCTTCGCCAGTTCATACAATTAGGTTGTCCTATTGAACTCAGATCTTGGGATCTCCAGTCAGCTGAGTTAGGTTTCCTTCGCATAAACTTAGCCTTTCATGGGCTTTAGTCCCATTCCCATTAACGACTTCTGAACTAACTCTCTGCTTAAGCCTTTTGTTAGCGGATCCGCGATGTTATCCTTTGACTTCACATTGTCAACAGTGATAACTCTTATAGAGATTAGTTGTCGTACCGTATTATGCCTATGTCTTATATACCTTTTCTTACTGATACACATTGTGATATGAGCTCTGCCAATTACCGATTGACTATCACAGCGTATGCATTAGGCCAATGCCGGCTTCGGCCACCTAGGTATATCCTTAACAAATTGACGTAGTCATTTTGCCTATTCATCCTCTAAAGCGATGAATTTTGATTCCATCATGGATCTAGCAATAACAATTTGCTTAGATGATTTCCATGTTATCGCAACACCTTCAAGTGTGAATAAATACCCACTCGTTGCCTTGGAATCATTCGTGTAAGATATCCAATTCGCATCATAATAACCTTCAACAACTGTTGGATATCTTTTATATTTCAGCCCGTAGTTTCGTATGTATCCTAATTACCAAAGCACCTGTGTCACGTAATTCCAATGAATTGAACTTAGGTTGCTCGTGTATCTACTTAGCTTTCTTGCTAAGTCTGGTCTGATACAACTCATCAGATACATCAGGCTGCCAATAATTCTTAAGTACTCTAATTGGTTAACAGGCTCACCTTGATTCTTAGCTAGACATTGACTCGTGTCAATGAAATTTCTAGCCACATTAGAGTCATTTCCATTGAACTTCTCAAGAATTTTGTCCACATAATAGGACTGACTTATAACAAGTCCGTTCTAGGTTCGTGTGATTTGTACTTCCCAAAATCACATTCGTTCATATCAAACCTTCCATTTTCAAATGCAAATCACCTCCACACTTGTTATTGGATAACTACCAAATGGGGTGATGAAAGTTTCTTTCTTTCATATGTAGCTTGAAAACTTCTCAAGTACCATTTTTACATCCCTACGGATTGTTTCTTAAATGGCTCTTCCCCCCACATTGCTTGTACTTTGATTAAGTTTGAGTAATATCACTCATGATGACATTAGACACCCGTGATAAGATAACGACTATCTAGATCTTTGTGTTATTGAGGTCATCCATTATATTACTCAACCCATAATTTTCACACGAACCGTTTTCTAAGCTATATGAGTTCTCCTCATATTAAGCTAAATAGTATCATAACCAACAAACTATTTATACGGTACTTTCGAGTCATCCTTTTTAATGAATTATATATTTGTTTTTACAAAATTCATTCTTATGTCATCACATATGTTTGAATGTTCAAAGTTAATTTATTCTCCGTGGAGCATTTAAATTAACAAGTATTAGTCTAGCATGCTTTAGACTACGAATACTTAGCATGTGAACAGAAGATGCCTCATTCTGATTCTTCACAGCCTTAAGAGATAACTCGCTATCTCTTCCTAACATTCACATTTTAGTTTAGACACAAAATGAGATTTTGTTTACCATTCCAAAACCTTGGTTTAAAGAATGCTTCAAAACCATAATTAATTCCATCCATTAGGATAAAGACTCGTTTGCCTTTAATATCCAAGGCTTCACCATTAACTCTTTAGGACTTATGCATAAGTCTTAACATAAGTCATTTTGATGAACATATTCATCATCAACAAGTCAATTAGATTGACACTCGACGACATGACATTCACATATCCCTAAGTGATATGTATATATTTGTTGAACTTATTTATTGGGTGACTCTTCCAAACATATTACGAATCCTTCATATAGTTCAACCAACATTGATGATTTGTAGAAACTCTACACGTCCATCACTATTCTAAGTCTTTTATAATAAATCTCGCAATATTTATCAAAGACTTATGAATAATAACATATATTTCTATCATATGTTATAGTCATCAAAACTACATTTGTGCATTTCTACGTAAATGCTCTCAACATTAGATGACATATCTCGTTTTCGTGCATTTAATTTCAATACACTTGCCACGTTGATCATGATTATCTCAATGGGAATGGATGAGGAGTTTTTTCCTTCTTAGTCACTTAATTAGAGACTTAAGACTCTAATTAAGCCTCTAATAAAACCTCATCAAATGGCATTAAGAACTCTACTCAAGAGTTTCACCATATGAAATAAAACCTCATCAAATGGCATTAAGAACTCTACTCAAGAGTTTCACCATATGAAATAAAACCTCATCAAATGGCATTAAGAACTCTACTCAAGAGTTTCAATCATACACTTAATTTAGTCTTAAAACTATAATAAAGTGTCATATATAAATTAACTCTTTAGAGAGTTTTTCTTCAATTCACCATATGAAGAGTTTTACCAATTAATAATTATAATTTACCAAATTATAATTTCAATATAATCCAAAATATATATAACATATTATATATATCTTTAACCGGATTCATATAAACATCAAATCTCAAAGTGTTATTCTCTTCAACACTTTATCGTTCGATGAAATGATAACAATTATATCGTCTCATGGCATGTTTCGAGGTACTTCCTCAATACACTGTTCAAAGCAACAAAGTTGTTTAGACTTAACTACTTTCAAGTAGTAGAACAAGTAAATATGTTTTACACTAAATAGTCTCTCTAGACTATTATATGATTAAAGTCATCATACTTTTCATACAAGTATCAAACCATATATAATTTGCAAAAGACATGTTTTATTCATAAAAACATTTCTACTTTTACAAGTATTTTCCATAAAGTATACATATTTATGTTTTGATTACAAATCAAAACCAATAACTCTAATATAGTTTTATTATTCAAAACCATTTCTAACTCACTTGTTAGAATACAAACGATTACACGTTTCATCATATAGAGTTTTGGTTAAATAAACCTTTTCTAACACACCTGTTAGAAATAAACGATTACCCAAAATCGTTTTAAATATCATTGGTTTATATTCTCAACCGTTTCTAACATGTTTGTTAGAAATACATGATTATGACAATCATTTTAGAACTTATTGGTTTATATAAAATAAACCATTTCTAACACGCTCGTTAGAAAATTAAACCATCTACATAAATGGTATTGACTTTGGATTTTCCAAAATATATCCGTTTCAAACTCGCTTGTTCGAAACCGTCAGATTTTAACCAAACCGGTTTAATGTTGATTATTTTTTCAAAATAATCATTTCCAACACGTTTGTGTATTTTGTACAACAATCTTTTCTAACACACTTGTTAGAAATATAAACACCTTATTTAGTCTTTACAAAATCATCAATTTCTAACACGCCCGTTAGAGAAATCAATCTATAAGTTTACACATTAAACTTATGATTTTGTAAATAATAATTTCTAATACGCTTATTAGAAATGTTTCATGACACGTTATTCTGTCAATGTCGTCGATTCTAACACGCTTGTTAGAAATGCATGTTTCAAAACATTCTATTTCGAAACCGTTTATTTTCCAATATTCTCATTAGAAAAGTAAACATTTCAAAACCTTGAAATTATCTTTCTAATACGCTAATTAGAAAGAAAACGTTAGCAAACGTTTTTACATGGGTTTACAAAATTATGTCTTTTCTAATACTCTAATTAGAAATTCAAACCGTGTATAAACATGTTAAAAAGTTAATATTTCGGTTTATCCAAACACATCCCAAACACCCATGAATCCGAAAATTGAATCAAAAAGTTCTTTTTGTAGAAACAATCTTTCGGATTAAAATTGCATTCTCATCATGAATGTAATCCAATTCGATGTACCAAAGAAAACATGTACAAACTTTCGCGAACCCAAATTCCTTAGGTAGAACATGAAAGTTTGTTTACTAATCTGTTTAAGTTTGTTAGAAAAACTTACATTGTGATCGCCTCAACGCCTCTTGTACATGAAGCTCGCGTGTTTCCGAGTCTCTGTACTTGCTGCAATAAACTATAACAGAAAAACGAAATCATAGAAGTGAACCGGGCTTGTGTTTGACACAATTTCCTTAAACAGATTCTTCGTTTGTTCCCAGGGTACACCGGTTCGAAACAGTGGTGGTGCACTGCCGGACTATCCCACTTGCCTGAAAAATAATCGAACTTGGTTGCTACTGCTATGTATTCGAGTTGTGTTTCTAGTGTATGTGTGTTTCAAGAGTTTCTTCATGTATATTTCTCATATCTCAAAATGAGGTACAAAGACTCATATGTATACATGAACTATGGCTAGTGAAAAGTCTCACATAATTAGAGACTTAAATTTTATTTAATAGCCATAAACTCTATTCAAGCCTCATAAAGTATCTTTATTTGTCTTGAGTTAACCACATGAAGAATATAGTTAATAATTATAATTTCACTAAATTATAATTAAATCTACATTCACCTTATTTCCAACATACAACGGGTCTTTCCCGATGTCAACACTTTTTCGTCGGCAAAGGATTCCATTTGTGACAACATGCATGGGCGAATTATTATAAGGGCCGGAGGGTGGCTCAGCCTCGGCCCCACCATCTAAAAGTTCAAGCTCTGTCACTTACGACATGTGAGTTGCAACAAACTTCAGTTGTTTACTAGTTTTTCATATAAATGACATGTCGTTGGTATACGTTAGGCGGGAATGGAGAAACAGAATAGCGGTCTCTGGAAACCAAATGGTGAGGGTGGTTTGGAATTCCAAACCGTTACATCACTATGCCACATCATTTCAAATCACAATCCTTCCGAACCCATTTTTTTCCTACAACCATAAACCATTCTAGACATCCACATCATCGCCTACTTTTCATTTTATTTAATTTATACTCTACACACAAAAAAAAAAAACATTTTTTTTTTTTTGAATTTTTCGTAAAGTATAACATGGGGCCCACATATTCAAACCAAAGTCGTCCAAAATTCGGACGGAGCACTCTTGGGTAGAGGTGTACAAAACCGGGTTTTTTGAATACCCGGGTTCGGTTATGTACCCAAGTTCGGGTATGACCGGGTAAGGTATAACCGGGTATTACGAAATAATCGGGTCGGGTTCGGGTAGGGTATTTTCGTCCTATATACCAGGTTCAGGTCGGGTTCGGGTTCAGGTTTTCAATACCCGGTTTCGGGTATACCCATTTTCGGGTACTAGATACCTACTTTTCAAGTAAGCGTGTGAATTTCCGACACGACCCGAAAACACGACCCGAACCTAACACGAAATTACCGGGTTTAGGTTTAGTCTAAATGGGTTCGGGTCAAACCCGCGAACCCGTTTAGCTAAACGGGTCGGGTTCGGGTCAACTCGGGCGGGTTGGTTATACTATATATTGTTTTTTTACAATATGTTTTATGTTATAAATTGTAAATTGGTTAGGTATTTTATGCAACACTTATAACTTAAAATAGAAATTGGTATGAGATTTTATAAATAAAACATAAATGTTTTATGGGTTAGGATAAAATACACAAGACATTTTTTCTAGGAAGGGTGAGAAGGATTGTGATCTATTGATCATATATTTGAAGGGTTGAGATTAATTTGTTTAAAAAAAAATAAATAATAAATTAGAGGAAGGACATAAAAGGAAAACCACATTTGTTGACTTTCTCTCTCCACATGCAATGCACATGTCATTTCCCCCCATCATCTTAAAACGTCTATAACTTTTTCATACGATATTTTTTTTTCAAAAAAATTTCACCATATTAACGAGCGTTTTTTTATCTTTAATATGAGTACCACATTGCTACATTAAAATTGAAAAAAAAATCGTGTTAAATGGGTTTTCTTCTCCGTTGTGTCTTCTTCTTGTTCATTGTGTTATAGTATGCACGTGTGCTTTATAAATACGTTATTTATGTTTTTTTAGTCTACACATGATTTAACTTTGTCCATTGTGTTTTTAGTATGCTTTTCATTGTGTTTTACGCAAATGATTTTTTTATTTAGGTGTACATTGTGTTTTATTATTTTGTTCATTGTGTTCAAGTCTATTCTTCATTGTGTTTTAGTCTTCTGTTCATTGTGTCTTTAATATGTCGTCCATTGTGTTTTATTAGACTGTTCATTGTGTTTTATACCCTATTGTTTATTGCATATTTAATTGGTACTCATTGTGTTTTACGTTATCTCCATTGTGTCTTACGCAACTGGGTTTTCAAAAAGAAAATTAAAAATATTCATTATGTTTTAGTCTTCTATTCATTGTGTCCTTATTATGTCATCCATTGTGTTTTACACAACTGGGTTTTTGACTTTTTTTTCGAAAGTATTCATTGTGTTTTAGTCTTCTGTTCATTGTGTCTTTAGTATTTCGTCCATTGTGTCTTACGCAACTGGGTTTTCAACTTTTTTTTTTTCAAAAGTATTCATTGTGTTTTAGTCTTCTATTAATTGTGTCTTTGGTATGTCGTCCATTGTGTTTTATTAGATTGTTGATTATGTTTTATAAACTATATTTAATTGGTGCTCATTGTGTTTTACACTCCATTGTGTCTTACGCAAGTGGGTTTTTGACTTTTTTTTCGAAAGTATAACAATATGGTACTCATATTAAAGATAAAAAGACGCTCGATTTTATGGTATAATTTAAAAAAAAACGTTGACGTATAAAAAAGTTACGGACATTTAAAAATGAAGGTGGAAATGGCATGTGACTTGCATGTGCATATTTTTTTGACCAAATTACCCCTCCCACTTGTTTAATCCTTTGACACATGTCATTTTCTAGTGGCTTCTCACCCTTCTCATTTTTTGTAGCCTTTATAGAATAACCCAACCCAATGTTTTATATATATATTTGTGTTTTTTTAATAAAATTTTAATTTTAATACATTAGTTTGCGAAAATACCCTACGGGTAGGGTCGGGTTCGGGTATTAAATAACCGGGTAGGGTCGGGTTTGGGTATTAAACAACCGGGTTTTAAAATACCCTACGGGTAGGGTCGGGTTCGGGTATTAAATAACCGGGTTTTAAAATACCCGGGTTTTAAAATACCCAGGTTCGGGTATTTTTTCGGGTTCAGGTTCGGATTCGGGTATTTTGTACACCTCTACTCTTGGGCTCCCTCCTACAATAGTGCAACTTTGGTGTTGGTCCGTCCACTTGTTTTGGACCTCACTTGGACTCCCATCGTAGAAACTCTAATAGGATCATTGACCCAAGTTTAAAATGCATGAAATGTTGGTCTAATTAAAGGATCATCAAAGTACCAATCAAACAAAATGATTTTTTTTAACGCCCAACAAATCAATCCTGAGCACTCACGAAGTATCCACTAGACAAAGGAGTACTTTGAGAGTAACCCGAGCCCACCAATAATTTCACACCAGTTCCCGGGAAAAACACGCCGCCCGAAGGCCCACTGCGGTAAAACCCGGCCCACCAGCAGCATTTTGTTGCCGGTAGGACTCCAACTCCCCACCTCCCATAAGGAAAGTAAGGAGGGTGACACTCCACCGTAAGGGGACTGGCATCTAACAAAATGAATTAGATTTACAAGTCAGTCTAATACGTGTTCTCTATTCTTGAATAAGGAACTTATTGTTCATATATCAATCTTGGGAAGCTACATGATCTTGGTGGACTATTTGTCACTACTAGAAAAAAGCCCTTTCTTGACACGCATTGCGTGTCAAGAAAGGGGTCTGATGACAGGAAAAAAAATGTCAAGGATGGCGGTGTCATAAATTTAACATGACATATTTTCGCGTGTCATCTGTTTATGACACGCATTTATGACAGCATTGGTGCAATGTTCGATATGATTTCCTCTTCTTATGATTGAAGATTAGAGACTAGTGTTTGTTGATGCCCTGTGGAACATGATGATTGTGAGCTTTATCACCAAAATGACAAATTCAGTTTATGATATCAAGAACGATTGGTGCAATGTTCGATATGATTTCCTCTTCTTATGATCATAACCAACCTTGTATAAAAAAAAAATCCAGCAGACTTAATGAAGAACATAGTTTGACTTTCTAATGAAGTCAACTATGTTATCTCAATTCCAAAAAAATAACTTATAAACTTCACATTCTAAATTTATTGTAGGTAGTTACCTAGAACACCTTGCAAGCTGGGGATCATCCCTTGATTACACGATCATACTCTCGAATTTACTTACTCAAAGATGATCAGTTGATTGAGCCAAAGCAAAACAATTGAGGTGTAATCTTTTATAGTTACCAATTTCTAATCTTTGTCACTATTATGACCTGAAAACACCACAAACTTGATAACATATTCCATAATCTTGAATAATAAATTAAATAAAAAAACATGTTGGACCTTTGAATTTACTTTGACCATTTGAAGGTAGATGTTGGAGATGATAACTTGAAACATGTTCAGAAGCTTCCATCAACACAGGTTAACAATCACATATAATGTTAGATACAATTCTGTGAAAAGCTGAGTGAATTTGTTGAAAGTCAATAATGTGATGCAAAAGTCAACAACTTTATATTTAGAAATGTTTTTTTTGAACGGCTAATTACATCCAATAGTTTTTGTAGAGAATGCAACTGCTCCAACATAACCACATGTCAAGAAGCACAAACAACAGAAAAAAAAAACCACAACAATCCTACGTAGGTAAGTGTTCGTGAACACATGTTCATTTCTTTAACAAACGAACACGAACAAAAAATCTCGTTCGGTAAGTGTTCGTGAACACATTGTTTCCTTAACAAACGAACACGAACACATTTGGTTCGTTTACAGCCCTACGTATGATTCTAGGATGTTTATATTTATACTTGGCATATTTTAAGTTTCAAAAATGATTATGTAATATGGATTTTTTTATATAGAGAGAATAATCAGAATCAGAAAACAAGCATTATAGTGTTTGGACGTGAAATCAAATCACTGTGTTCAAAGTTGTGATAATCACAGCTTGATCTTTAAGTGATTCTCTGAATTTACTACTACAATTTCACATAAGATATAAATGTCAAGATTAGCAGAAAGTTCATATGTCATATGTCACCGAACTCTACTCGCACAGTCGTCCCCTATCAAAGAGCCCGCTCATAAGACATAGTTCTAAATGCAAACATATCAACTAATTCTGTCCCATGTTAATTGCAACTAAAGGTGGCAATTTTGACCCATTAGTTATGAATTGGTAGAGGTTGGTTATGCACTTATGCTTAATTTCAAATGGGTCAATGAAAACTTTAGTTAAGTAAGCATGTCCAGACTATTTTCTAAAGCATAGAACCTACCAAATTGTTTTATTAGAAACATAAAAACTCTAATTATTACTGTAATGATATTCTTTTAAATCATATTTAATACACTTATCAATTAAAAAAATGGCATGAAATGGACATAAGTATTAGTGACCCAATCTGGAACGCCCTAATTAAGTACCTGCTTTGACAGACCCTAATTGATAAGTCTTCCAGGTCAACCCGACCCATCAAGTATTAACACATCTGCTTAACCCCCCACCCACCAAAAATTGATGGAACAAAATTGTGTACCTGTATGATATCGGCGTTACCCTTTGCAACTCCAGAAGCCACAGTTCCAATTCCAGCTTCTGTGTTTTTGTTCAACAATCGAGAGGTTTTATGCAGGAATATGGCTAACGACAGCTTCGGCAACAGCTCACCGGACTTGCCGCCGGCGTTACCGTCTCGACTCACCTCCAAAGCCCGCCTCCCTAAGCGCCTGGTCAGATCCTCATTCGCTATAGAACATGTTGTTTCTTGTGAACCACTTACACAGGAGCCAAACCGGCCGTCCTTATGCCTCCAAACAAGTGACGTGAACATCAACCGCCGTTCATATTATGTACCGGAAACCGTCGGATGAGGACGTCGTCGTATTAGTGATTTTAACAGCCAGAGATCTGGTGGAGAAGCTTGGTGAGGAGAAAAGAAAAAGTGGGATCCGATTGAAGGTTCATAAGGCGGTGATTTGGAGGGTTTGATTTGAGAAGGAGGGCTATGGATTTGAGTAGATATCGATTAGGGTTATGGAAAATGGGGAGGAGATGCTTGATTTGAGCAGATGGATTTGAGGTTTCTTATGGTTTGTTTTGTTATGAGAGAGGGAAGGTTTATGGGAAGCGTGCACGGGAGAGAATGATCTGAGACTTAGATGACACAAACTCATGACGGACTAATTTCAAAACCGTCATGCTTTTTATTTTATGACAGAAAATTAATGACACGTATAAAAAAATGTCAAGAAATTATCATTTTTTATTAAAGATGACATTTTTTTTATGACATGCACTTTTGCATGTCATTAAATAGGGTATGTCATAAAAAAAGTGTCAAGAAAGGGTATTTTTCTAGTAGTGTGTTATGTTATTAAACTTGTTTTTGTTTTACTTTTTTAAATCCATCTGGTTACCTTACTTAAGCTCTATATACACACTTCATATTATTCTTACTTTTCGCTCTCGTATTCTTTAGTAATCCTAAGAACATTTGTTTAAAACCAATTTTGATTCAAATATTAAGTTACAAAACAAACATTTTTGTTTTAAATGGTCATGGTTTCTATTGTTTGTGTTTTTATGAACATATTACGTAATTATCAATACGTTATTAGTTGTTTTATATATACTTTTATGTTATTCGTTTTTTTTTTCAGTGACCCGTTTTAGCCTAAGCATTTTTCGCCCCCATGCCAAAAGTTTCTAAATCCGTGAATACATCTTTATCAAGCATCTTGTCTTCTATTCGTGGTCTTAAATTTTTCATTTTATATTTCATGTTAAAGCATGTATTGATGCTTTTCAAAGATACAAATAAATCCCTAGAATCTCATGTCTTGTCTTAGTAAAGTTGGGTTCTCTTTTGCACTTGTTATATATAATTCTTTTGTGTAGCAATACTATATACAACCAGATATGGTATTTTAATCTTAGTATTTAGCAACAACTTGAACCTTTTCATCCACTGAGGTTTTATTATCCCATACATTCTTTGTAAAGTTACTACAAGATGACCTAAATGCCCATGTGTACTCATAGATTACCTAAAAGTATGAGAAGCTTCAAAAATAATAGATTTGATGCCATAAGATCTAAGCCATTAGATGAACTGAAAGATTTAAGTTCAAGAAAGTATAACACACATATATGAATGAATATTCCCCATTATGATCTTTATAAAATTCTTTCAGGTTACCTAAAAGGGGAATAATCATGACCACATGGGTGGTGTTCAACTTATTGGTCTTCAGGCCATTAATAAGATCCTCGTCCATCAATAGTGGCATCAGAATAGCTACTATAGCCAAGTGGTTAAATTTATTGTTCTGGAAACATGATGCCGTTTATTTTCTATATATGTGAAATGTCATAAAGTTGGGAACATACTGAACATATTTATAAGACCGAACATAGTGGGAGGCCCATTTCACGCCCTCTTTCCACGTGGAGTTATTTGATTGGCTCCAAAAATGAGGAGCATTTTCACGCTCAAATCTGTCGTGAAAAAAAGCACGCCAAAAGCCATTTTTGAATCATAACGCCGGGGGGGGGGGGGGGTGGTGTTGGGGCGTTTTGGGGCATTTCCACACCTATTCCACTCACCACTACAAGTGGTATAAGAAAGGGAGAAAAATCACATATATTGTTAAGATCTGAGTTTGATTTGTTATAAAAGTTTAAGTAATGGAACAGTAAATGAATGAACAATAATGGAAAGTGCAGCGCAATTGTAAAATTTAATTCATAACAAATAGGACAATTGTTTTTATATCAAATACTATGCAAAAGTCATCACAGATTACAAGTATAAGATTACAACTCTCCCCCTCAGCCTGATCACTCAGAAACTTTGTTTGTGTAAGAGAATGTAAGAGTGACAAATAGAACAGTACAAGGCACTGTTCTATTTATAGACAAACGAAAGCTCTGATGACCTAAGACTGACGTCACCTAGACAATGACAGCTAACTAACATAACAACATAAAATATCTGCTAAGAGAAACTACTGTTACATTGCCTAAACCTCTGATGAGACAAACTCTGTTGGCTTGAACATCTGTTGGAGCCTAAGTGCTGTTGGCTCCAACATACCTTGTATCTCTTGTCAGCACTTTGCCTTGTTTCCTTATCAGCACTTTGTCTATCAGTGGTTTCTTCAATCATCAGTAGTTAGAGTCATCAGTCGTTTGGGAGGATACTTGAATCAAAATACTGTTTTATTGATAATCAAAAGTGTAGAATGTTTTGGCTTTTAATCATCTGTTCTTTTCCAGGTCAGCAGACCCAACAATCTCCCCCTAGAACAGATGATGCCAAAACACATCTTTATTGCTGATCTTTATTCCTCATCAGACTTTCTCTTATTTGACCTTTTAATTGTAGTTCAAAGTCAAAAGAGAATAAGTCATCAGCATCCTTTTCTAACTCTAAATTCAGCAGGTCTTGGAGATCATTTGCATTCAGACTATATGCATCATCCATGCTGAGCTTTTGAACCTTTCCATCTGATCTGAGCAGAGTCAATTCATGGTTGTCTTTATTGACCTTCCCTTTTAGAATTTTTGAATCAGAGGAATTTTTGGTCTGCAAGTTTATTTTGGATGAGTTTGGTGATGGAGGCCTCCCAATGATTTTTCTCAGCTCTTCACTGATGGGATCAGAAAAATAATGAACTTGATTGAAGATCCCTTCCTTCACAAATGTGTCAGCAAACTTCTTCTGATCTTCTTCAGACATCTCTTTCAGCCTTTTGTGTTATCTTCTAGCAGCATTGGATACATCAGAGGATGGAAGTAAGCTTTCAAAGGAAAGAGTCTGATGAGATCTCCTAACATCTTCATCATCAGGGTAAACTGGTTTTCTGGGAAGAGTTGGATCAGTCTTTCTTTGTTCTTCCAGCTTCTTATAGGTTTCAACCAACCTTAACTCAGACCACTTTGACACAGACTTCATTTCACCAAAGTTAGCTTCTACTAATTCATCTCTCATTCTTTTGAACCTCAAAGCTCTGACAGAGTCTTTGCCCTTTCTGAAATCAGGAACAGAAGCCTTTTGATTTTGTTTGTTTAGTTCTTCAATTCTTTGCAATTCTTCTTTTAGAGCCTGAATGGTCTATCTAGTAAAGTGTTTTCTGTTGGCTTTGTAAGGTTTGGCTGCGATAATCTGGTCTAGAAGAGATTCTCTGACCAACTTTACCATTTCACCACTGATGGGCTTGGTAGACATAGACTTGCTCAGGTCCTTAGCAAAATCCTCAATCCTTCTCAACTTGCTAAGTTCTGCTGAATGAATACCCTGAGCAGTCTTGTCATCTTTTCCTTTGCATTTCTCTTTAATGATTAAATCAGTCTGCTGTACCTTTTGCTTTAAGTACTCATCAACATTTTTGGGCTTTGGCTTATTCAAACTGGTAAGAGATGGAAAAGATAGTTGTGAAGGATCCTCAGTATTATAGAAGGATTGAATTTCCCCCTTGATTATGTCAAGCTCAAGGGGATACTAAGCAACCAATGGAATTGTGGAAGATCGTGATTTTGTGGTGGAAGGATTGGATGTGAATTGTGAAGTGTGTGGTGAAAAAGATTGAAGTGGAATGGCTGGAATGGGTTGAGATGATGATGGTGGTGTGGTTTCTATGTTCTCATCTAGTACAGCAAAGGTGGATTTCCTTTTTCTTTTGTACAAGATGGTTGGTGATGGTGGTGATTGAGGTGTGTTAACATCTGTTGGCACTTGTTTAGTACCAGCAGATGTTTGAGGTGGAGAAGATGGTGTGGGTGTTAAGGAAAGGGCTCAAGCAGTGGTGGTGGTCGTGGTGGTTGTTGTGGTAATTGGTTCAGTGGTTGTGTTGGTGGAAGCAGCAACAGAGGTTTTAGTTCGTGAAGGTGGTTGTTTGACATGCTGAGCAGGCCTTTTCTTCCTTTTAGAAGTACCAACATTGTCCTTTTCCTGCTGTTCTAGTTCTTTCCTTTAGGAAAGGTTTTCTGCTTTTGTTTCCAAAGTTTCAGCCCTGATTTGTTTAGCCTGAGCAGCCTTTTCAGCTTCAACATTTGCAGATTTATCAACATGCTTTGCCTTGTCAGTTTTGGCAGCTTCAGCAGTGGTTTTGGAAGTAGACCCTTGTGTAGGCCCTTGTGTAGGCTTTTAAGCAGACTTTTGACCCTTTTGAGAAGGTGGAATCCCAAATGGATCCAACTTAGGTAGTCTGTCTCTGCCATTCTCCCCCTTTTTGGCATCATCTGCAGTGAACTCATTGTCATTCTCATCTCTTAGGATAGTTGTGAGGGCAGAGCCAGTGGTCTTCAACAAATGATCTTTTATGGCCTTTATGTCTGCTTGGGTGTCATTGAACCTAGCATCGACCATATTTCTGATCATAGTCATGTATGTTTCTTGTGTTTGGTCTGCTAGTTTTCTATGAGCTATGATGATGGGATTAACAGATTTCCATAGCTCACTAGCAATATCTTTGGTGGATGGTTGACTTTGTGTGAGGGTAACCAAGGTTTGCATCATGGTCTTGATATCTGATTTGATCTCAGTCACAGATGAGTCAATGGTGTTCACTCTCTCCATCTATTTATGGTATCTTAATCCATCACCTAACTTAATAGGATAGTTGTAACTGGTTCAGTCCTAGGAGATGTGTCCATGGGAAAGAAACCAGATGCCCCTGTTTCTTGGTTCTGGGGACTTCCAACTGGTATTGAGGCCACTCTTGTGGTCTCATCAGTTGTTTCCTTCAAGGAAGTCTGAGCTATGTAACCATTGTCCTGAAATGAGACAATGGTCTCTACAACAGTAGTGGCTGCTTCACTTGAAATACCACCTTGAGTTACATGTAACTCAAGAGGTGTAGCCTCCTCTGTTCGTGGGCTAGCCACTTGACTTTTCTCAGGACCAGTCACTTGTGGAGGCATACTCTCATTGATAGTTGGTGGAGAGGAACTGGTTGAGTCCTGAGTTTTGTCAATGGCTTCGAACAATAGTTGCATGGTAGGTGGAATAGGAGGATTTTGTGATGGTGAAGGTTGTGGAGTGAAAAGAGTATTAGCCCTGGGAGAAGGACTTGTGAACAAATTTTCAAGTGAATCAAATGTTCCATGATGTGTGTCCCCTTGGCTTACAACATGATCCTTTTGAAAGGATACATGAGGAGTTTGGCTGGGTTGAGATTTTTCCATCTGTTGAGAGGAAGTATCAACAGAGGTTGTTTGTTGCATTTGTGGTACAACAGGATTCTTCTCTGGTATCTCATCTTCCAGAGTCACCTTTTTGGGTTGCTTTTCAGTGGGCTTAGTGGATGGATGTTTCTTTTTGGAAGTGGCTGGTGTGGGTTTCACATCACTGGATGTAGTGCCAT
This sequence comes from Ambrosia artemisiifolia, assembly GCA_032199755.1. Taxonomy (NCBI): domain Eukaryota; kingdom Viridiplantae; phylum Streptophyta; class Magnoliopsida; order Asterales; family Asteraceae; genus Ambrosia; species Ambrosia artemisiifolia. The sequence continues at coordinate 33,280,408 of CM063526.1, read as the reverse complement.
GATCACCAGGAGCAGTGGGCTCAGCAACAAAGGTTTGCACAACAGTTGTTGTCTTAACACTCTTTGCTTGTGTTTTGGAAACTTTTGCTTCTGAAGATTTTTCTTGGGTATTAGGACCCAACATTCTTGTAAACGTTTCTTGGGATAGGCTGTTCATTTAAAGGCCTTCACCCTGTTTATAATCCTTTTCAGGTAAAACCTTTTGTAGGATAACACTTAAAAGGCTTGGGTATATTAAAAATGCATTGTTTGACCCAGACTTGACACCTTTCACATTTGCTACCAAATCTAGAAACAGTCCTTGGGATAGATTGTAATCAGTTTTTGACAAGATGACACATCCCAAGTACTGAACTTTCAATGGGATTTCATTAAAAGAAGTAGTTTTGGCAGAGAGAGACATACGAGTAAAGTATGAAAGAAAATTTTCATGGCTGGGGGGAAATTTTTTTTGTAAATTGTTGCCCCAGTCATTTGACCCTCATAGCCTCTCTCTATGAACTCTGTGTGAAGTTCAGTTTTATCAAAAGAATCTTTACCTGCTTGATCATTCAGTGAGAAGGTAGTGGATATGGATTGGGGGGTTATGACGACATGTGTATCTCCAATTTGTGAAATTATGGAAGTTGGCTTTTTGTCAGTGAACAAGGTTTCAGCTTTCAACCAAAATTCTTGAAGAGTGTCAACATAGATGAGGGAACTGGAAGTGAGAGCAGACAAGCATTGGGATTCATTTAGTATGTCAATGATGGAATGGAAGTGACAGTTTACATCTGTTTTAGTCAGATATGGTAAGTAATTGCGGGGAGCTTTCAATTGAAGATCCATGTCTTGGATTTCAATAAGAAAGACGATGAATTTTTGACGAGGGTTTAAGGTTGAGAGAAAGCGGTTTTTGGAATTTTGAATTCGATGAGACAATGGAACAACTGTTGGGATAAACAGGGTTTTTATAGTCTCAGGTGGAAATTGCTGATGTGGCCAAAGCACTGCTTTTGAGAGCATACGTGGCAAACATCTGATGGAAGGTCTGTTATGGTGGATGACAGTTGTTTATAACATCTGTTGACTGTTGACTAGTCAACAGATGTTTGTGAAAACAGTTGTTTTATCTGATCAGATGTTTGAAACAGATTTTTCAAGCAACAGTGGTTGTTTTATCTGATCAGAGTTTTGAAACAGATTTTTCAACCAAAAGTTGATACACTCAATGAAACAGTGGTTGTTTTACCTTAAACAGATTTTTCCACCAAAACTATTTTTAAGGATGAATTTTTGATTTTCTTACAGCATTTTAATGCTTTTATTCATGAAAACGTTTTTGTTTTATTCCATGTTTAGCATTCCAATCCGGGAGATCAGGTTTACAAAGGTAGATGTGTCTAAAGCTTTTGTCAACACATCTGCCAACTGATCCTCTTTCATAGTTGTCTCTTACAAAGTGGTGTCTCATGTTGTCTCTTACAAAGTGGTGTCTCATGTCAATATGATTTGTGGTTGAATAAGAGACTGGATTTTTGATGATATTTTCAGCTGCTTGACTGTCCAACATGAGTGGAGTCCTTAGAGCAGTTATACCAAAATCCAGTAGCTGGTTTTGAAGCCACATAAGTTGAGCTGTACAGCTTGTTAGAATCTGCTTTTGTTAGAATGGATATCGGAAGAAGTAAACTAAAGTGAAAGTCTAATAAAAGGTTCATGTATGTGTTCTTGATGATTGTATTCTTTTTTAGATTTCTTTGTGTTCTTGGTGAAAGTTATTTGTCACACCCTCAAATTCCACTTGTTGAGTTTTACCGCAAGGCGCGTGACACAAACAAGATTCAAGTCAACGTTCACAATAAACGACAACTATATGAATAAAACAATGTAAACCAAACCAGGCAGTTTAAAAGTACCAACCAAAACACAGCGGAAGCTTAAATGGTTTACAACCCGAAATAAAACAGTTAGAAGTTCAACAGTTGTTCAAAACATGCAAATGATAACTAGACGCCATGGGACTCCGTGCGCCTACTCTGACCGTGCTACCTTAGCGCCCTGAGAAAACTTGCTAAAAGTGTCAACATAATATGATGGTGAGTTCACACCTTTTATAAAAACGGTTTCCATAAGTAAGAAAGATCATTTATGTTACTATATGTTATATGAACGTTAGCTAGACGTTAAGTATGTTACTACTACGATTGAAACCATTGTTGACTTTGTTTCCAATAGTGTGTACCCTTCGGACTACCGTCATCCCCGAGAGGCCCTGTGTGTTTGAGACAATATTCATCTGTCCGACCTCCAGTCGACCCGGTTGGGGTTTGTCAAGCCCAATAGATCTATCCACATTTCCCCGCTATATACCCATATTAGTGGTTTCTTTGGGATTTAGATGAGTCGCATAGTAAACAAATGATAATCATAGTATAACATGATCTTTACGTATCCAAAGTCTGTAGCATGTTTCTCCCCCATGAGAAAGTGTGTGAAAGTGGAGCCGTGAAACTCACCTTAGGTTGCGTTCTTCTAAAATAGACCGACTGGCCGAGTTATGATAGTCCCTAATACCGGCGACCTATCATAAAATGTGTATAAGTCTCTTGACTAATAACCCGTAGGTTAACTAGTCCCCGATTTTCCAGACCATGAGTATGTATGTTTGAAAACGTGTTTGAATGTTGACCCGACCACACAAGACAAGACTCGACATCCTGTTTGTGACCCGATATCCACGTGGTAGACAAATACAAGTAAACAAGTAAGCATGTGTGAATGCGCACCTTTATATGAATATCAGTTTACCAAGTCTAGCATATAGTCCACACATCGAACGTATGAGTCATAACGTGTGTTACTGGGTTCTTAGACATGTCACGAGGCTTATACTATGTTTCTAGGTGTTAACACATGTTACAGGGTTTCAAAACGCACTTCCGGCATCAAAACACACAACTAGGCATCAAAACAGGCGACTGGGCTCCCCAACAGGAGACTAGCTAAGCTAGTCGCCCCTGAGCGTCACGACTAGACACAAACCAGGCGACTAGCTTACTAAGCTAGTCGCCCCATGGCATACGACTAGCTTAGCTAGTCGCCCCCTGCAGGCTGTTTGGCTATTTTCGTGCGCGTAACCCTCTAAATTAGATCCGAAACATGTAGAAACACCCAATATCAATCTACAAACATCAAACCACTTAACCAAATCAATAATTCCTAATTTGTCATCAGTCTAACACCCTAATTGCAAGTATTTCCCAAAATGGAATAATATTATGGAAACATCACATCATTGCATGAAAACTTTACCCTAATTGGCAAATAATCAGATTTCATCATCCAAACACATTTCAATCATCATCAAGTTGTTGTTATATCATTATAGCATAAACCCTAACAACAGTCAATCATCAAATCATCATATAACATCCTAAATCTTTCTAATGCCCTTAAACTGGTCAAAACTCATATTATTAATAAAACATATCAAACAAACTTCATAATCTGAGATAATCATCCTAACAACTCATTCATATCATCAAAGCATCAAATACATAAGAATCCCCATGTTTAAATCATCAAAGCCCATTTTATGCGTGAATCTTTCATGTAGAACCCATTTAAATGATTGGATTTACTTTAGAATTGTTTCTTCAAAGGTTTTCAAAGATAAAAACTTATTAAAATCAGGTCTGGACCTTTAGGGTTCAAAATAACAACATAACAAGAGTTTAGGATGAATAACACACCTTAGATCTTGCTTAGGAATGATGTTTTAGGCTTGGAAATGGTAGATTTAGGGCAAAAACGGGTTTTCGAGGTTAAGGATGGTGTGAGAGAGGTTTGGAGCTAGTTAGCGTTGCACAAATGATATTTAACAAGTCAAATATGGTATTTATAGCTGCTGATAGTCGTCTGGAATACAGGGGGCGACTAGCTTTCATAGGGGGCGACTAGCATAGGCTAGTTGCCTCCTGATGCACACCATTAGCTAGTTAGTTACCTCTTGATGCACACCACTAGCAAAGCTAGTTGCCTCCTAAAACACACCACTAGCTAAGCTAGTTGCCTCCTAAACACACAACTAGCAAACCTCCTTAGAGTCGTTTGCTATGATATCACATAATTTCACGTATACACGTATCGACACGATATATAATGGTTGTAACATGTTTATTACTCGATAACTAACATGTTTACGTTAATTCACCAACTTACAGGACTTGAGACTCGTGTGCGTGCGTTAAATCTGGTGATCCTCTGAATCACCAACCCTTGGACACATGGTTATATACCGACTCCCGATGATCCCCCGGATCATCGTAATGATTCCCGATGATTCCCCGAACCAACGTTACGACTCCCGATGACTCCCCGAATCATCGTAACGACTCCTGATGACTCGCCGAATCATTGTAATGACCCAACTAACCCAGTTAAGTTTAATGTATTCATGATTTGCTAAGGTAGACTTATAAGTTTGATAAAAGTTATTAACCTGAGTTTGTCGGGTGTCACATCAGCCCCTTGTTGAAACATTTTTCGTCCCGAAAATTGCTCGAAACCGAAAGGAAAGAAGGAAAAGAAAGAATTTTTTTTGGTTGCTACATCATACACCTGTTGAAAATAATCTTGCCCCGAAATTCACCCGACTTCAACAGTAGCGGGTGCTCGTTTGGGAAACAAATGAGGATACTTGAGCTTCATCTGATCCTCTCGTTCCCACGTGAACTACGGTCCACGATTGGAGTTCCAGCGAACTTTAACGATGCGGATTTTACTCTTACGAAGGTTACGAATCTTATAATCCAAGATTTCAACCGGTTCCTCAACGATACGCAGACGATCACAATAAACAACAACTATATGAATAAAACAACGTAAACCAAACCATGTAGTTTAAAAGTACCAACCAAAACACAGCGAAAGCTTAAATAGTTTTCAACCCGAAGTAAAACAGTTAAAAGTTCAACAGTTGTTCAAAAACATGCAAATGATAACTAGACGCCATGGGACTCCGTGCGCTTACTCCGACCGTGCTACCTTAGCGACCTGAGAAAACATGCTAAAAATGTCAACATAATATGCTGGTGAGTTCACAGGTTTTATAAAAACGGTTTCCATAAGTAAGAAAGATCATTCCCGTTACTACTATGTTATATGAACGTTAGCTAGACATTAAGCATGTTACTATTACGATTGAAACCATTGCTGACTGTGTTTCCAATAGTGTGTACCCTTCGGACTACCTTCATCCCTGCTATATAACCATATTAGTGGTTTCCTTGGGATTTACTACATTCGTTTTTCAGAATTACATTTTATTCTGTTTATTTATGTTGACAAGATTGAATATTTACAGCTGGCACCGGTTTATATTGTTGTAGGCTCACATGTTTGGGTTGAAGATTCTACTTTAGCATGGATTGATAGGGAAGTGACCTAAATCAATAGGCTAGAGCTTCATGTACATACCAAAAAGGGAAAGACTGTGAGTGTGTTTTGATGTTGCATTATATCCAGGGTAAACTACATGAAATGAAAACAAACTCTACACTTTTTATTTATTTAGCTACCAGCTTTCTAACAACAGAATAGAAACTATATCTTATTAACTAACTTTATTTTAACCTTATTGTAGAAGGATACATAGTTGAACATATTCTTGAAGTAAGATTGAATTGACTTTATTGCTCCTTATGAAGAGGTGATCTTATGGATATATGTATTTTTTTCCCTGTTAATATTTTTGTAAGGTAACAATGTGGTTTATTCAAATTGCTTGTTTGGTAGCTATCAATCAAACTTCCATTTGGATTTCTTAACCTTGTTGTTCAAATTCTACCGAAACCTTTATCAAATAATGGATTAGCACCCACTTTGACATGTCTTGAATCAATTAACAGAATTTAACTAGAACCATTACCAAGTAATAGATTAGTTCATGTGTTTAACTTTTTTTTATTGGCTTGACTTTTTGTCACCAATGGAATTTGAACTATCACCATAAGAAAAGGCTAAGCCTTATTTAACACTTTGTTACCAGTAGGCTAAAGGCTATTTGGTTCATGTGTTTAACTAAATGTTGTAAATAAAAATCGAGCACGTGTTACATCTGATAAATGATATTATGGTGTATAAAATTTTGGGCAATTTAAAATGTGAAAAAAAATAAATAGTGGTGTGGGCATTCCCACTAGTACACACATGTAAGCATACTCTGGGATTTAAAAATCATACTGGAACCTTGCTTTTATCATTTCTTAATAATTCAAAACCTTTTGAACAAAGCAAATGCTCATAAGAGATGTCATAGACATATTCCAAGATTTAACTATAAGAGAAACCTTGTATTCATTAGATACCATGCAAAATAAAAAATACGTGTTCCCTTTTACAAACCAATAATCCAAATCTACTATTCCCTTTTTTATCCATTGTACTTCATCAGATACATTTATACTTTATGCATACTTATATACACACACAGTTTCCATGATAATTTTGATCCTTCCAAACTTTTTGCTTCTTCAAACTTTTAAAAGTTTCCCTCTCATAATCAACCAAAGTCCTTTCTTTCCAATCAACGAGTCGCCGTAAAAATTCCATTACCTGCATTAGTCGACAAGGAATGATCAAAACGACGATAAAACCAAAACTTCTTGGTCGAGGAAAGATTAGAAACCGTTCTTTAAAAAAAAAAACACACCCCGGTTTTATTAAAAACATTCCTTGAATTCATGTGTTAAAAAGTAAACTTGCCTCAGATGGTTCTTGGAGAGAATAAGATGCATTGGTGTCCCTAGGAATCTTAGACACAAGAATGCCAAAACCTTGGTCTCTTTCTCTTAGTACCTAAAGTAAATAAAGCATTTATTCTTTTATTAAAATAAAACCACTTTGGAAATATATCTTTTACTACATAAAAATGCATAAATTTCAAATCTTTATGGATCAAGAAATGACCTTAAAGGCATCCTCATCTGTACGATCATCCCCAATGTAAATAGGAAACACATCAGTGCAGTTGGCGTAACCTAAACACAAAGAAACAATCATGTGTGTTATTGACGTGTGTCATTTTATAGGATTTATGTTTAAACTACTTGAAAGTTAAATCATGATCCCAAAACAATGTCGTACCAAGCGACTCTAACAAGAACTCGAGGGCTTTGCCTTTGTCCCATTTAATGGTGGGTCGAATCTCTAACACCTACAACCAAGCAAAAACCATAGTTAGAACATCATTAACTCTAGTGAAATACTAAAAATTATATTTGTGAAAAGAAAAATCTAACCTTCCTTCCTTGAGTTAATCTCAACTTTGGGTAGTTTTTGAGCACTGATCTCACTTTACTAGCCAACTCACTCCACTTCTTCTCATCAACACATCTAAAATGCACAGACAGACAAAACTTATTGTTTTCAACTTTTGCCCCTTCTGTGGATTGTGTTTTCTCCATGAGTAACCCATAAACCTCATCAATCATGGGCAGATATTCGCTCGCGGGTTGGCAAAGAACACTTGGAGAGCTCTGCAAATGACCATCAAAATTGTAAATGACGAATCAAAATTGAAGTGTTTGCACTTTGCAGCATAATGTGTGAAAGTGACTCACTTTCTTATTTTTTGACCCTGTTGATGGGCCTCTTATGTCCATCCCATGGCTTCCGGCGTAGTAGAGCTCGGCTAGCTTGACAAAGTTGTACACTTTGTCTCGGCATCTTCCACTAACGATTGCGGTTGGGAAGTACATGGCGAGTTTTTTGACGGTTGCTCGCATCTAAGATGATGTGAAAATGAATGTGTAAGTATGGCTGTTAAAAGACTAAAAGCCCACTCGAATTAATTCGATGGACATTAGTTCGTTTGTAAACGAGTCGAGCTAAGCCAAGCTAAGCTAGGCTAGGCTAGTTGGCTCGCTCACAAGTCACAATTTATATTAAAGCCAAAATTTTAATATATACACTAGTTTATAAATACATAAATTATATTTTTATATTAAAATGTTATTTTTTTTGTAATTATATACACATCAACAAACTGAGCCAATTTCAAAACTTAACATTCCAGCTCGTTAAGATAGACTAGCTGAGCTGGCTCGTCTCAACTCGACTCATCTTGTTTACAAACTTATGTGTAAGCCAAGATTTGAACAAGCCAGCTCTCGTCGTCTCGACTTATGTGAATATTATTTTGGAACCAAAGATTACCTCATCAGACATGTAAGCACGATCAGGATCATCAACAATTGGAGAGAGTGTCCCATCATAGTCCAAAAACATCACTATTTGTTTCCCTTTAGAAGCATTAATAATTTCATCAAACCCCTTCAAAGCAGATGGATACCGATCCTGTTTCATTCACAACATGCACATTTAGATTACTAGTTCCTAACCATTCAAGTAAAAAAAAATATATACAAAAAAATATACAAACCAGCCATCTAGTTTGATCATGACTAAATTGCCGTCTAGTAGGCGAACAAGCTCTCATCGAATCCACCAACTCGTTAACCTTCATCTCTCCATTAGTTTCAACATCTCGAATAACCTTTTTACTCGAATCAAAACCCGTATAGGTAAAACCAGGCAAAGGCCGTTTTTTTACCTCCGCTGTTGTAAACAACGGCGGAGGGACTGCGGCCACCACTTTCTGCTTAGTCATTGTAGTAAACTACTAATACTTGATCAAACAAACAATGATACTAAGATTTTAATGTCTTTGTTTTGGGTATGAACAATAACATCAATGGTATGGTCTGTTTTATAGTAATAACGTGACAGAAACAGACAAAAGATGAATGGGGCCCACATAATAGAGTGGGGACCACTGATTAACGATATTAATTGGGTTCCACTATAAAAGCTGTGGATTATATATATCACATGGAAACGTAACCCCACCGTCGTCGTATCATATATCTCTGCAACCGCCGTCTTTGCCGTCAACTTATATATATATGTATTCAGTATATATATGTGTATGTGTATAACCAATTATCTCTTGTTCGAAACCTCTGTTGAGACAGCTGGATGGTGTTTTTACACGTGTTGAAAACCTCATGGATCCCTAGATCAGTTGGCTTCATCTTTAACAAACTTTCACTCACCTTTTGATATTAATATTATATTCGTTAGGCTAATTTTGTTATATATGTTTATTTGGTACAATACTTTTTTTTAACGGCCAAAAACTATATATATTGATATATAGGCCTAGCAAAGAACTGAAAAAAAGATACAACCGAAAAGGAAACAAAACACCAACACACCAAAGAAAGAGCAGACAAGTTACGACAAGCTTAAAACATCAAACTTCTTCTAGTTGTCCCAAGAAATGTCAGTTGATCCAGCTCGATGTTTGATCCATAAAAAACAGTCTTCTTTAATGAGATCGACCGACGCGCGAACTGGTATGTTAGAATAGAACAAAATACGAATTATTTATTTATGTGTCTCCAGGCCCGGCTCAAGCCCAATTCAAATGAGGCTTTTGCTTTGGGCCTCCAAGCTCTAAAGGCCCCATAATTTTCCTAAGTTTGATTATATATAATAAAAATAAACCTGGATTAGAGCATATAGAAGGATTAGCTCAGTTGGTTAGTGCAGGGAGGTGTTAACTAGAAGGTCAGAAGATCAATTCCTCCTTCCAACGAATTTTGTATTTTTTTCAGTATTTTATTTTCTATAAATAGGGCCCCGTATTTTTATTTCGCTTCAGGCCCCCAATATGGTTGAGCCGGCCCAGTGTGTCTCTCAGACTACTTTGTGGACAATAAATCAAGGGTAATGCTAGCGTAAAAAGTAGCTTATTGTGAGAAGCGTAAAAACTAAAAAGGAATAAGGGGCTCACATGTCCATAGCCAAAAAGAGTATTATTGTCCATCACCATAATTGTTGACTTTTTCAACTTTCACCCCTATTTTTAAAACGGCAATAGTTTTTTCATACGACATTATTTTTTTTTAAATTACACCATAAAAACAAGCTTTTTATCCTCTTTTATTGGTATACCCTATTGCTATACTTTTTTAAAAGAAAACAATTCGCTGGGTTGATAGCTTGATCGTGCTTTGTTAATCACTTTTTCCATTGTTCATGACTAGCTTGTTCTATACATTAACTGAGAACTATTTGTCATTGTAATTTGTCAAAAAGGAATGAAAGTAATAAAAAGAAGTCCAGATGGGTAGTTTCTTGTGAATCAATGAAAATGTAGAAACAATAAATCTCGTCAGGTCAACAACCTTGTTGCAGAACGTAAACACATCTGAATACTAATAGTTCTCAAAGTTTATTATGTAAACAATTGAAGATTATTATCTAAATAAGCAGGTGAAATACAGAAAAATGTTGATTTCATGTGATTTAAGCAATATAATAAATGAAAATAAATAAGTAGATATCATCGTTTAACAACTCAAAGATTAAAATGAACATATTTTATAACTTGCGTATTAATATGTTATAACTTGCGTGTTTAATACAATTGTTTAAAACTGTATAATATTTAGACGCAAGTATATTGTTGTTTATTAATCTTTAAACGCAAGTAATTAATATCAAGTTTGTTACATTCAGACGCATGTTGTTACTGCTTATGAATGTTTAAACGCAAGTAAGTAATATCAAGTTTTTACATTTAGACGCAAGTTATCATTGTTTATTATTGTTTAAACGCAAGTAGGTAATATCAAGTTTTTACATACATATAAGCAGGTTTACAGATTGTTCATATAAAGTAGGTAATAAGGATTCTCTTTCTTTATAAATTAATAATTTTCAAGGAACTAGCTTGTGGGAATCTAACGACAACAATATCCCACCATCACATGAGGTGAAAGAAGATATTAGCAAAACCATGAAAGAATGTCAAAGAAGGTTAACGAAGGTGATCTTCAAACCTCCAGTTATTATTCACCTCACAAAAATAGACAAATATAAAAAACAAAATTATTAATGTTCTCACATTAATTCAAATTGATTTCCAACCTCGTGGCTCTCCGCCTCACAAAGAAACAAACTAAAAAAAAACAAAAAGCTATTGTTACATTCAGACACAATAGCTTATGAATATTTAAACGCAACTAAGTAATATCAAGTTTTTACATTTAGACGCAAGTAATATCAACCTAGCAAAAAAAATTTTAAGTATAACAATATGGTATGCAAATGAAAGAGGATAAAATGCTTGTTTTATAGTGTCTTTTTTTTAAATAATGTCGTATGAAAAAGTTATAGACGTTTAAAAAATGGGGGTGGAACTCAACAATTGTAGGTTATACCTATTTTTCCCTTCCCCTTCTCTTTTGGAAACTCAACGTATACTTTTCCTATTTTAATCTCATCCATTGATTTATTTTTGATCAAAAGCCTACAATCCTTCTTACACTTTTTACGCTAACACCCTTTTTACAGTAAACTGTCTCATAAATCAAAACTCAAAAACTGGAGAATAGCAGTATATAGCGACTTGCCTGTGGTGCTTCACGGCATGTTCAAAACGTAAATAAGAAAAACAAATTGTAAACGTGTAGATGAAAAAACCACAACATGGACTTGGTAATTCGAAAGTCAAGGAAAAGTTATGTCCGAAATCCAAGTTATTCGAACAAATACACTAAAACATATATAAAGATAAACATGACAATTGTGCATTACAACAGGTCTGTTTAAATGTAGATAAAAACATGTCGAAATAATGTTTCTAGAGATGAGCGTTGGTCGGTTTGAAAAACCGAACGCTTTAAAAAAAATCTAAAGCAATTGGTCTATATACAAACAACATTACTAAATGCAGGTAAAAATAACTCGCACAGAGCCTCGGTATGAAAAACGAAACCCGTGAAAAATCACCTAAAAAATTCATCAAAAACTCAAAATGATAACTTTTTAGTTTAGAATTGTAGTGAAAGAACATTCACAAAAGGTTCATCATCTCCATCCACATATTACTTTAAAAATCACTAAAGTTTTTCTCTTTTACAATTAAACAATATTTTTCATATCTTTATCACTACTTTTTCACTCTCCCCACTCATAATTACTTTCAGAAAATATTAAAAGTGTTCCCCCAACCGATAAACACTAGGTTCGCCATCTCCTTCACTCAAAAACCAATCTTAAAATATGAGGAATTCAATCACAAAAATATAGGTAACCTACTATGAATACTCTAAATAAGTTAAAGGAAAAGGAAATCAAATCAACGAACTAAATTGCAGAAGGTGTAAACAAAAATTAAACAAAAGTGTAAGGGAAAACATAAACCAACTGAATTGCAAGGGGTGCATAAAACAAAGTGACGCGGTTAAAAGAAGAAAAATATAACTATAATAAAGTTGATGGACCAAGTTTTAATCATACAAAAGATGAGGGGTTGTAAATGAAATTTAGACACTAAAAAGAAAAAGAGTAAAATGACATTTTCATCTCTAAGGTCTGGCCACTTTTACAACTTTCGTTTATATGTTTGTTTTTCCGCATCTGGGTCCTCGTAGTTTTTAAATCTTGCTATTTTTGTCCAACTAACTAACTTCGTCCATTTTTATCATTAACTCAGGGGCATTTTCAACCATTTTTATAAATATTTAATTTATATGTAAACTGCAATGAAAAAAAAATTGTCAAAGAGTTTACAACCATTATTAAAATGTATTGTTTTGAAACCACATGTTCACAAATTTAACCACAAAAAATGATATCCATGAATGCATGCCCAAATCATATCCCAAGTTCCATCCATGAGTTTTAGTTACCTAAAAACATGCACAAAAACTTTGTCAACATAAAGTCGGTGAGTTCACAGTTTTAAAATAGTTGAAAACATAAAGTTAATGAAATCCATGAATCACCTATCAATGTCTAGCTAAGATAATGATAATAATGAACGATCATGAGTCCATAACCAAACCTTGACGGTTGTGACTTGCACATTGTACAATAAAGACAATGTATCGTCATATGTGAAATACAAGCACTCTTTTATCGTATGTATCCGGGTTAGAGCGACTAACCAAGAGTGGGGGTGTCAACCCAATAGATCTATTCAAGTGTTTCATGTCTAAGTCCATAGCTAATGGTCACAGTAAACTAAATACACGAGGGCTTTATGAGTACTCTAAACATATTGTCTCATGTACACCAGTCTACTAGGAATTCATTCTAAAACTATGAAAATAATGCATGTCTTTCCCCAAAATATAAAACAGTAAAAAGGGGCCATGAAACTCACCTTAAGTCCGCGTGGAAAGGCCAGCAAGAATGTAAACTCGGGGCATTAGGAAGGCAGACCTACACGTCCTATATAAAATGGACATCTTAGGTCTATGTTCAATGTTTCCTTTTACACATAGTTCACCTAACTTTTGTAATAGGTTAGTTTAGTGTCATTGGTGACTTTTGTGCTTTCAAAATACTGTTCAAAAATCAAGTTTTTTTTTATCAAATAATCCTTTAAAACTCATGACTTTCTACCATGTGTTCTTAGTTTTAAAACATATGTTCACATTTAAGTTGATATAATTTACGATCTATATACAAATCTATCTACATTATATGTATGTATATATATATATAAACACATGATACATAGTACACACCTATCTATATATATATAATAGGTTCACACAAAACACATATATATATATACACGACGCACACGTAACACACATATATATCTATATGTATACATGGCACACACACAACAAACATATGCCTATATGTATACACGGCACCTACACAACACACATATACATATATATAACACACACACGTCTACACATGTATACATATATACACTCACGCATACATATATATAACACACACATGCATATGTATATATATTGTAACACACACACATGGATACATGTATGTGTGTATATATATACACACACACGGGTACATATGTATATCTATACAACACACTAGCATACATACTTGTATAGCACGCATATTCATATAAAACACACACACATAAGTACATTATCTTGGGATGAAGGCTTTGCAACAAGTGGTGAGGGAGTGGTATGGTGAGTGGAGAGTGTGTGAGTTTGAGAGGAGAGTGAGTGAGATGATCAAAAATGAAATGCACTCATCCTCTTGGTTTATATAGAAGGAGAGAGAGAGAGGGAGAGAGAGAGAGAGATGAGAGAGAGAGATAGAGATAGAGATAGAGAGAGACAAGAGAGAGAGTTGGAGGGAGATGACCAAAAGTGGAAGGTCAACTATTATGGTTCTTTGTAATCACAAGAATCTTCCCATAATATTGATTAGTCTAAGGTATGATGCCATTCTAATTCAAGTGATTTATCACTAATACTTATCATGGTGAAAGACTAGACAATATGATCCTAGATTGACACCACATCCAAGTGACATCACAAAGATCTTAGGATAGTGATTAGATGTGTCTTAGTGTAAAAAAATGGATTTGTATGGGAAAGGGGGGATGACGACGACTATTAGGGACAAAAAGGGAAGAGAAATGTGTTTTGGGTAAATAATCTTCTATGGATTATGATGATTAAGACATCTTACCATTTTAGTTCTTAATCATCATTGTATATCAAGGTAAGGCTTGGGCCTAGGGCCCACAATATCTAAGGCCCTCATTGAAAAAAATGTTCACATGTAATATAATATAATGTTTCCTTTACCATTTTATTCCAAGAAGATAATTAGGTGCAGTGGCAACATGAGCGTTGGCTTCGTAGCCAAAATTCTTTAGATATATAATATGCATAACTTAAACAGTCCAAAATTCTTTAAAGAAATCCTACCTTTTCTTGTATTTCAAGTAAAACTATTTCTTCTTAAAATAAAGATTAGTTAATAACCAAGCATAGCATTAGTTCCCATTTGTACTCAAAACTTAATTCGAGTTTAAAAGATTAGAATCGACCTTATATTATTTGTCCCGCTCATTGTTCTCAAAACTAAGATAATATATGGGCATTATAATTGTAATATCCATGCTAAAAATGACCAATGCGTGTGGTGTTATCCACAAGATGATTTTCAATATTTCTAGATCAACTTACATTCATGATGTATTTCAACATTACATTCTGAACCACTTCTTTTAAGAAACAAACTAATATTATCATGTACTAACATATGTTACAGAATTGAGTGTCAGAGAATTATTTTTTTTTGTTTTATATTTAAGTTCATTGATTATTGAAATGTGAAGCATAAAGAATAAAAGTTTGAAAAGTACGAGCCCAATTTATTTGTTGAAAACGGGCCCCAAATATTTTAGTCACTTTGGGCCCCCAAAATGGTTGAGCCGACTCTGCTTACCATTTTAGTTACTAATCATCATGTGTTTTAGATTCTCCATACTAGTGTAATAATCATCTAGACTAGACTTAACATGAATCCATGGATTTATCATACACCTATTGAATGACCACCCAAAGGATTTTATCTTGGTTTTGGAAAACAAAAGAGGTTAACAATCTAGGCCTTTGGGAGATTATGGTGGTTATCCTTATTAAGGTATGATCATGCTTTGTGAGGTGATTGGATGTTCCCTTTAACCTTGTGTCTTGGGCAGACTTTGTCAAAGAAAAGAGGAGGTTGTATTGTTAAATAAATAAGCATGGATTAGGGAGTCATCTCATGGTTCAAAGGGTTAATATTATGCTAAGATTATGTAGGTGATTATCAAGACATGAGGTGACATGGGAGGGTGCATATGAGCCGGAAAAAAAAGAATGAAAAGGAGGAGGAAAGGTGGCTGCTAGGGGTGGTATCCAAAGAAGCTATTTTGGGCAAGCATCTATCTCCAATCCTTGTGTTGATCACTTGTTAACTCCATTTTTGTGTATGTATCTTTTAATTGGATTTGATTGTTTAGGATTATGGAGACAATTAGTGTAAAGTGAAAGTTGTTTTTCATATCTCAAATATACATATACACATATCCAAGAAACCCCATGCAGGCACACACACATATATGTCCATATAAATATCTATATAGGTAAAGATATGTGTATGTTTGTAGTTTGTAGAAAGAAAGTTACTATTGTTTTAACTCGTGTCACCAATTCTCGATAAAACCGATATTTTTACCATAACATGGGTTCAATTGCGCTAGTTCAGGTCTTGGTAGACTTCTCGGGGGACTTATTCATATAGAATATCGTCTAATATATGTAGGAAATTAGAGGCTTGACTAGAAAGTGTATGGATTTTGACTTGACAAATTGGCGGGTGTCACACCAAAAACCTATCATAAGACGCCAACAAGTGTGATGATCGACAATATGTTTGTCTAGTGACCCGTTATTGTCCGATCAATGACTTAATGTGTTTTCATAAAATGTTTGACCGTGTTGGACTACATTAGACCCGACATCCTGTTGGTGACCCGTTATATCAGTTCATCAGTCATATATGAGTTTTCAGACAACCCTTCATGCAATACACGGAAATTCATAACACATTTAACTAATACAAATCAGTTATGGCGAATGGAAATGAAACTCTCTCATTCGCCCGGAAAGTTTAGGCGATTGAGTCTTAAGTTCATTCCATTTGCCTGAATTAAGGGAAACATGAAGGTCAACTATGCCATTATCCTGAAATGGGATGTCACACCCCGCCAAGGCGAAAACACAGGGATGTGATTCGAAAGGTTTTCAAGCACGAAGTTTGAGCAACACATAAGATGTAAGTTAAATAGATACAATCAAAAGATAATCATTGTCGTAAATTATTAAGAAAACATAATATTGTCTGAAAAACCATTGTTTCAACTATCAAGACACAACACAATCAAGACCAATGAAATCCACCCGATGATGGAACCACGATATTGTCACACCCTCAAATTTCCACCTGCGGGGTTCTACCGCGAGGCGTGTGACACACCAGGATCCAAGTCAACGGTCACAATAAACAACACTATATGATAAGATACGTAAAATAAAAACACGAATCCAAACCATTTGAAATAACAGCGGAAGCATTGTTTTACAAAACTAAATCCCAAAAGTTTCCAACTTGTTTAATAACAAAACCATGAACCTAAACTAGACGCCGTGCAGACGCGTGCGCCTAAGCCCTGAGATGCTGCTACCTTAGCGACCTGAGAAATCATGCCAAAAACGGGTCAACATATAATGCTGGTGAGTTCACAGGTTTTAAGTTTACAATAAGTTCCCGTGTGTTGAGCGTTGATCACAAAATACCATGTCATAAGATACGTTAGACGAATAAACAAACGAACAAACAAGCGTTTCCTACTACTACCACGACTGTGATGCTGAAACCATTACTGACAGCGTTGCTTGAGTTGCTGCCCGTGTTTGAGTTGCTTGTGTTGCTAAACTAGAGACAATATGCACCCGCCCGGCTCCTAGCCGACGGGTGGGGTTTGTCAGGCCCAATAGATCTATCCACATTTCCCCGTTGTGCTATCCCGCACATTCATGGTTTCCCCCGGGACTCCTTGTTTCGTCGTGTAGTAAACAAAAGTGTTGCAAATCAGGAGTTGTGTTTCAAAAGCGTTGCATTCAAAAGTGTTGCTTTCCAAAAGTGTTACTTCCCAAAAGTGTTTCAAAAGCGTAGCGTGCTTACAACAAGTTACTTCCCAAAAACAGTTACGTATTCAAAATGAGTAAAGCATTTCCAAAAGGAGTTGCATGTTTATACGAAAGCATTGAGTTTGTTAAATTGCGTGGCATGTTTCTCCCCCGAAAGAAAACATATAAAAGAGGGGCCGTGAACTCACCTTGGGTTGCGTTACTTCGAAAGTGATTTAAACCAACAAGCTATGCTAGCCCCGTAAAGCGGCGACCTAACATATGACAGTTACAAGTACTTAGACTAATAACCCGTAGGTTAGTTAGTCCCTAGATGCCCAGACCATAACCAGGTTCGTTTGAAAATGCGTTGACTGATAAACTGACCAAATGTACAAGACTCGACATCCCGTTGGTGACCCGAGACTCCACGTGTTCATCTCATACTCAAACATACACAAATCATGCAACTTAGTCCTTAACATGCGTTAAAGTTCAACGATTCTAACACATAGGTCAAATAACGTACGAACAAGTCCGAACACGTGTTACTATGTTACTAGGCATGTCACGGGGTTCCTATCATGTTTCTAGGTGTCGAATCGGGTTTCGGGATGTTAAAATACACTTATAACAGCATTACACGCGATTAGGAACTTAGCATGCAATTAGGAAAGTCAACACGTGATTAGGGATGGTCAACAGGCAATTACCAGGGCTAATCGCCCCTTATGTTAGGTGATTAGGGCTAATCACATGCATATTAGGCGATTATGGTCATGTGGTATGCAATTCAGGGCTTAACTAGTGATTAGGGTCATAATTGCATGACATGAAGGCAATTAGGATCACAATTGCATGGACTGATAGCAATTATGAGGCTAATCGCCTACTACATCACACGAGTAGCCCTTGTCTTAGGCGATTATGCCCCTAATCGCCTATAACATAGGCGATTAGGATTGCTAATCGCCTATAGTGCAGCAAATGTGGTTTTTCGCGCGTTTAACCCTCCAAATCAGATCCGAAACGTGCGCAAACACCCAATAATCATTCTAACATATTAACAAACATATTTCAAGCAAAACCCCTAAGTTTTCATCATTCTAACAGTCCCGAATGCGAGCGTTTTCCCAAAATAGCAATTTAACATGAAAACATCACATCAACATGCAAGAACTTGCCCTAAATAGCAAATATCCAGATCTAATCACCTAATCACGTTGTCCGAAAGCATCCTACTGTTCTAACATCATCCTAGAGCAAACCCTAACATCAAACAATCAACAACACACCTCATATCATCCTAAATCATCCAAAATCCTTCAAACGGGTCAAAACATCAAGTATCCATAATACACGACCAAAACCATCCAAACTCCTAGGACATCATCATACTAACTTGTAACAGCTATAAACATCATAATAACACAAAAACAATCACGATTAGATCCCAAAAACTCTATCTTTAATCACATATAACACATATAACACATGTAAAGGTGTGGGTTTGTTTAGAAACGGTTTTAAATGGATTTTCAAAGACAAAAACCTTTATAAATCAGGTCTGGACATTTAGGGAGTAAAACATAATCATTTAAAGGTTTGGGTTTGAAGAACACACCTTGTATTTAAGAGTAGATGATGGAATAAGCTTGGAAATGGTTGTTTGTGTGTAAAAATGGGTTCCAGAGGGTGTTTGTGGGTTGAGATATGTTATGGGACGGCTAGGGTTGTGTAAATAATGTTTTGGAGGTCAAGGGTGGTATTTATAGGTGTTTTTAGTCGTCAGACATGTTGCAGGCGATTATGAAGTTCTATCAGGCGATTAGGGTGCTAATCGCCTAAAGAAACAAGCTAATCGCCTAAGAAAACAAGCTAATCGCCTAACAGGTCAGGCTAATCGCCTACCAGATCAGGCTAATCGCCTACCAGACTCAAGCTAATCGCCTGACTGATCAGGCTAATCGCCTATCAGGTCAGGTGTGGTGTATTTGGTGCGTTAAACTCCGTTTTAACATATGTTAACACATTTTCACATACCGACAAGTCACATAATGATTATAAACACATAATACATGAAAGTAAACACGTTCACACTCGTTCACCAATCCCCGGGACTCGAGACTTGCGTATGTTAAAACTCTAATGACGTGCGACTCGACTCGACAGACCTTGTTTTGTGTAACGTATGCGTGACTCGCTAAGGTAGACTTACTAAGTTTTCAAAAGTTAGTTACCGGAAGTTGCCGGGTGTCACATCATCCCCCTGTTAAAAGAATTTTCGTCCCGAAAAATTCCCGAAGTCGAAAAGAGAAGACAAAACAAGAAGAAAAATTTTCCGGGTCGTCACATCATCCCCCTGTTAAAAGGAATCTCGCCCCGAGATTCTTTTGGCCCCAACAGTGATGAGCGTCGACCTCTGTGTATGCCCAAGTAACGTTTCCCCATAAGACAACGAGTAAAGGTCATGAATCAAAACGCGACAATGACAACCGGGAACCCGCCTCCCCAAATGTGAATATGAGACAAAAGACTTCCCCGACCGAAGGCCTACTGGAGACTACTATGATTGGTATAACTAACCCACCGGTACCGTCCAAGTAGCATCCCCAAAAGACCCTCGCCGACCCAAAGAATGAGAAGTAACGACTAACCCACAAAGAAAACACTCGAAAACGCGAACACACAATAATACGAATAAAAGTAGAACCAAAACGTAATAAGAGATAAGAAGGAATACGTACGGGTAACAGTGTCTGGGTCCTCCTGGTTCTCCCTAGCCCCGATAACATAAGCACGAGCAGCTACACCACCGCCCTGGTTGTTCCCTCCATCTCTTGCTGTGCCTGCCTCTCCCTGATTCAGCTTTGGGCAATTTCGCTTGAAATGCCCTGTTTCACCACAATTGAAGCACCCTTGATTTCCCCGAGGAGTAGGAGTGGGGGCAACTGCTTGAACTTGTCCTGCCTGAGTGCTGACCCTACAATCCTTGGCCAGATGGCCATAGTGAAGACAACGGTTGCAACGAAACGTATCACAACTCCCAACATGATGGTACCCGCACTGGTTGCACTTAGGGTTCTTTCCCGTATATCCACCCTGATTCTGAGTCGACGGTGACCCTACCGCCCCTAGCTTCCTGGTCTGCTGCTGTGGCTGTTCTTGAGCCGAACTCTTCCCCGAGCCTTCCCACTTGCGCTTGCTGCCCTCTGGAGCCTTGACAGTCGAACCACGAGCAGGTAAAACACCTTCATTCACCTTCAGATTAGTCATCCGATGAGCCGATCGAACCACCTCTGCATAAGTAGGAAGATTTCCCGCAGCCACTAACCCCGCTATCTCTGGTACTAACCCTGAAATGTAGTGCTCGATCCTCCTGTATTCTGGTACGTGCAAGTCAGGACACAGCACCGCCAACTCGTTACGCCTCACAGTGTACACTTCAATCTCCGACCCAACCATCTTGAGGTTCCAAACCTCCTGTTCCAACTTCTGAATTTCCTCCCTGGGGCTGTATTCTCTCTTCAGCAGCTGGACAAAATCCTCCCATGGCATGGCATACGCCTCCCCCAAACCCATATTCTGAGTAATATTGTTCCACCAGGTCAACGCAACATCCAGGAAAAGTGCAGCAGCATACTTGACTCGATCCTCAGGAAGACAGTTACACATCAAGAACACTGACTCCACTTTCTCTAGCCACTTGAGCATGCCTACAGCCCCTTCAGTGCCAGAGAACTCATGGGGCTTACAATCCCGAAACATCTTGTACGTACACATGGCTGGGGGTGGATTAACAACACCGCCTGAAACGAAACACGTAAGAAAACCACAAAAGAAGGATACCATGCTCACAACGAGGCAAAACTGATAGGATCAACTCACCGCCATGAGCATTGTGTCCTGCCTGAAAGGCAGCCTGCAACAAGGTGTTCAGATCCTCCTGGGTTAGGTTCACCCCTCCACGACCACCGCCACCATTGCGTCCGCCAGTACGACCACCGCCCCTACGTCCACCGCGAATTCCAGACATCTTCTGAGAAAGACAAGAAACAAACACTCAGACCCATCACCAACGCTAAACCAAGAGAATACGAAAAATTCAGGATTGGGTCCAATGTGACCATTAATCCCAACCGAGACCCACCAAGTCTTTTATGCATTTCAACTTATCATTTCGTGTGCACCCGAAATGATAAATTGCTCTACATGGTCCTCAAGGCGTGCCCCGAGCTCGAACCTCAAGTCACCCGACACCCACATCCTAGGAAGATATAACCAACTCAAAAGATCATCAAACAAGTTCCCACGAATGTAAGCCCGAAGGAGAAGATAAAGTGAAGCTAGGAATAACCAAGAATGAGATAAGCAATGTGACACCGTGTGGTAAGGATACCGACACCCCGACAAGGTTAGTATGTTTACCAAAAGACACGACTCAAATGTATGTGACCGTCTAGTGTGTGAGACTCGGCTATAGTCTAGACTCTACATGCAGTCCTAGTTCACTATAACCATTGGCTCTGATACCAATCTGTCACACCCTCAAATTTCCACCTGCGGGGTTCTACCGCGAGGCGTGTGACACACCAGGATCCAAGTCAACGGTCACAATAAACAACACTATATGATAAGATACGTAAAATAAAAACACGAATCCAAACCATTTGAAATAACAGCGGAAGCATTGTTTTACAAAACTAAATCCCAAAAGTTTCCAACTTGTTTAATAACAAAACCATGAACCTAAACTAGACGCCGTGCAGACGCGTGCGCCTAAGCCCTGAGATGCTGCTACCTTAGCGACCTGAGAAATCATGCCAAAAACGGGTCAACATATAATGCTGGTGAGTTCACAGGTTTTAAGTTTACAATAAGTTCCCGTGTGTTGAGCGTTGATCACAAAATACCATGTCATAAGATACGTTAGACGAATAAACAAACGAACAAACAAGCGTTTCCTACTACTACCACGACTGTGATGCTGAAACCATTACTGACAGCGTTGCTTGAGTTGCTGCCCGTGTTTGAGTTGCTTGTGTTGCTAAACTAGAGACAATATGCACCCGCCCGGCTCCTAGCCGACGGGTGGGGTTTGTCAGGCCCAATAGATCTATCCACATTTCCCCGTTGTGCTATCCCGCACATTCATGGTTTCCCCCGGGACTCCTTGTTTCGTCGTGTAGTAAACAAAAGTGTTGCAAATCAAGAGTTGTGTTTCAAAAGCGTTGCATTCAAAAGTGTTGCTTTCCAAAAGTGTTACTTCCCAAAAGTGTTTCAAAAGCGTAGCGTGCTTACAACAAGTTACTTCCCAAAAACAGTTACGTATTCAAAATGAGTAAAGCATTTCCAAAAGGAGTTGCATGTTTATACGAAAGCATTGAGTTTGTTAAATTGCGTGGCATGTTTCTCCCCCGAAAGAAAACATATAAAAGAGGGGCCGTGAACTCACCTTGGGTTGCGTTACTTCGAAAGTGATTTAAACCAACAAGCTATGCTAGCCCCGTAAAGCGGCGACCTAACATATGACAGTTACAAGTACTTAGACTAATAACCCGTAGGTTAGTTAGTCCCTAGATGCCCAGACCATAACCAGGTTCGTTTGAAAATGCGTTGACTGATAAACTGACCAAATGTACAAGACTCGACATCCCGTTGGTGACCCGAGACTCCACGTGTTCATCTCATACTCAAACATACACAAATCATGCAACTTAGTCCTTAACATGCGTTAAAGTTCAACGATTCTAACACATAGGTCAAATAACGTACGAACAAGTCCGAACACGTGTTACTATGTTACTAGGCATGTCACGGGGTTCCTATCATGTTTCTAGGTGTCGAATCGGGTTTCGGGATGTTAAAATACACTTATAACAGCATTACACGCGATTAGGAACTTAGCATGCAATTAGGAAAGTCAACACGTGATTAGGGATGGTCAACAGGCAATTACCAGGGCTAATCGCCCCTTATGTTAGGTGATTAGGGCTAATCACATGCATATTAGGCGATTATGGTCATGTGGTATGCAATTCAGGGCTTAACTAGTGATTAGGGTCACAATTGCATGACATGAAGGCAATTAGGATCACAATTGCATGGACTGATAGCAATTATGAGGCTAATCGCCTACTACATCACACGAGTAGCCTTTGTCTTAGGCGATTATGCCCCTAATCGCCTATAACATAGGCGATTAGGATTGCTAATCGCCTATAGTGCAGCAAATGTGGTTTTTCGCGCGTTTAACCCTCTAAATTAGATCCGAAACGTGCGCAAACACCCAATAATCATTCTAACATATTAACAAACATATTTCAAGCAAAACCCCTAAGTTTTCATCATTCTAACAGTCCCGAATGCGAGCGTTTTCCCAAAATAGCAATTTAACATGAAAACATCACATCAACATGCAAGAACTTGCCCTAAATAGCAAATATCCAGATCTAATCACCTAATCACGTTGTCCGAAAGCATCCTACTGTTCTAACATCATCCTAGAGCAAACCCTAACATCAAACAATCAACAACACACCTCATATCATCCTAAATCATCCAAAATCCTTCAAACGGGTCAAAACATCAAGTATCCATAATACACGACCAAAACCATCCAAACTCCTAGGACATCATCATACTAACTTGTAACAGCTATAAACATCATAATAACACAAAAACAATCACGATTAGATCCCAAAAACTCTATCTTTAATCACATATAACACATATAACACATGTAAAGGTGTGAGTTTGTTTAGAAACGGTTTTAAATGGATTTTCAAAGACAAAAACCTTTATAAATCAGGTCTGGAAATTTAGGGAGTAAAACATAATCATTTAAAGGTTTGGGTTTGAAGAACACACCTTGTATTTAAGAGTAGATGATGGAATAAGCTTGGAAATGGTTGTTTGTGTGTAAAAATGGGTTCCAGAGGGTGTTTGTGGGTTGAGATATGTTATGGGACGGCTAGGGTTGTGTAAATAATGTTTTGGAGGTCAAGGGTGGTATTTATAGGTGTTTTTAGTCGTCAGACATGTTGCAGGCGATTATGAAGTTCTATCAGGCGATTAGGGTGCTAATCGCCTAAAGAAACAAGCTAATCGCCTAAGAAAACAAGCTAATCGCCTAACAGGTCAGGCTAATCGCCTACCAGATCAGGCTAATCGCCTACCAGACTCAAGCTAATCGCCTGACTGATCAGGCTAATCGCCTACCAGGTCAGGTGTGGTGTATTTGGTGCGTTAAACTCCGTTTTAACATATGTTAACACATTTTCACATACCGACAAGTCACATAATGATTATAAACACATAATACATGAAAGTAAACACGTTCACACTCGTTCACCAATCCCCGGGACTCGAGACTTGCGTATGTTAAAACTCTAATGACGTGCGACTCGACTCGACCGACCTTGTTTTGTGTAACGTATGCGTGACTCGCTAAGGTAGACTTACTAAGTTTTCAAAAGTTAGTTACCGGAAGTTGCCGGGTGTCACAGATATGCATGCTCCAACCCCTCTCAAGTCTCCGCCCTGCATGGTCACTTACCTGAAAAAACATGCATAAAAGATTTGTCAACAAAATGTCGGTGAGTTTGCAGGTTAAAATGTAATATGTAAAGCGCTCGTGAAATTTGTGTATGACCCATCATAGGTTAGAAAAGCGAATGATTACTGTGCAAACCATGAGTCCCATAACCAAACCTCTTGACTATTGTGCCTCTCTATCTTCTTTAATAAAAGCAAGCACGTCAACAACTTCTGAAAATAATTTAAGCAAACTTATAATTGTTCTATGATGAGAACCCCATCATGTGTTTCCGGCTCGTGCATGGGAAACCTCTTAGTTTAATCCTTTTCCGGTCTTAATTTCACCTTGAAGAATTTCTTTTCCACCGTGTCTCTTTTTGCCTCCACTATGATCTCTTTTCCCTTGCAAGAAGCATAATCAATATCATCATTTTGGGGACTTTTGTTTTAGGCAAATTGGTAATAAAAGCCTATTTAGGATTAAAATGCGGTTTCATATTCACAATCACATCAAGTAACAAACCTAATTAATTAATCAAACATCTAAAAAGGCAATTAGGCAAAAACCCTTTTAATCAAACATCCAAAAAGACAATTATAGTCAATTAAGGTAAATAAAATTAGGCGCGGGGAGGCTCAATTATAGTCAACACCCAACTTGAATGTTTGTGTTTCTGATTTTCCAATCAGAATTAGGTTTTCTAAATTGAGCATATGTGTTAAAAGATAATTCTTGTAAGTCCTATAAATAACAATGGAAAGTGTTTGTAATAAATAAGAAATCAAAACATTATAAAGTGTTCCTTTTCATACCGGAATCTAATAAAAGCTAGAGTCTAAGCTTCAAACACTTTTAAGGGGTTTCAATGTGTCATCATGAGTTGCCGTATCTAAAATATTTTAAACCAAATGCGTACGTCACAAGAAAAATATTTGTTAGAGGTGGCAATTTTAACTACGTTTATACAAAAAGGATGGATTATTTGACAACAGCTTATGTGAGTGTCCATATTTACGCCAAATGGCTTGTAGTCAAGCGGTATCATCAAAGTGTGATAGAAAGATGTCACTTACCATAAGATTAAGGGTTTAAATGTCATGATTGTATCAATCATAACAGTGTAGATTTAGAAGTAATTTAGAAATGAGATTAGAATGCATATGCATTATCCCTTTAGAATTTTTGTTTTACAAAATTCACTAAATGAAGAGGTGTCCTTTCTCAAAATATTTGTAACACAAGGACCTCATAATAACATGACGTATCGAAGGTACGCATCCAAAACAATAACCACCATGAATGGTAAAAGCATCATATTCTATACAAAAGTTAAATATATATTCTTCGTCCTTTTAGCCTCTTGCGATTATATAAAGAGAATCTAATAAACGGGCCAAAGTAAAAGATATAAGTAAAAGCTACAAGCAAGATCATGCATGTACATATGAATTTTATTTTTCTTGCCAAAGAAGGACAATAATTCTCATATGCGCAATATGTGCAAATTAGACAATATCAATCCTAAAAATACAGGTCACTCTTAAAATTAATAGGTACTATTATTTTTTATTTGGCGACAAAAAAAAATCCACTTACTTGCCCATCATATTTGTAACGCTTTAATGCGTTTGGGATTGAGAGTGAAAATGATTTATTGACGAAAAATCCAATAAATCATCAAAAAGCCACACTTTATGGCTTTTGAAAATGACTTAGTGTTTTTTTTTTTTTTTTTTTTCTGTTGGCTTTTTTTTAACCAATAGGTTAATAAGTCATTATAAACCCAATCTCAAACGCCCTCTAAAAGGTTTTACTCATCACGTTTAGGAAACAGAAGATTAATAAATCTCACAGTACATAAAAAAATCAAAAAAATAACAATACATTAAATTGAATGGTTTAACAAGCTAGGCTAATAATTTATGCTACCATCTAATAATAATCGTAATATCCAAGCTCTTCGAGTTATTTGAAAAGAATATTATGTTCACTGAAAACAAAAGTGTGCTTAATTTTACCAAAAAAGAAAAGCTTTTTAAAAAACGTTGATTCTTCGTAAAACTTCTTTTATTTAAAAATGTCAACACACACCATCCCAACATTCTAGCACGTTTACGGCAATGAAATACAATTTATTTATTAAACAAACATGAAATGAAAACACTATAACTTGTAATGTTTCTAAGAAACTATCTTAAGGGCAACTATCTTAAGGGCACGGGTGCAACCCTTATTTTTTTTTTCAACTTAACTGATTTACATCAATCTGGCACAACTATATCATTTTACTGAAACATAATTTTGAAGGCAGCAATTTATTGATTCTTTTATTTATTTTCATTTAAATACATATCTAAACTTTTTCTTAAATTTCACACGGTTTAAATATTTAACAACCGTCCCACCTACAAACACGGTCAAAATAAATTAATTGCATTGAAACCGCCCCACCCAAAACGGTCAGTAAATTGAATTGAATTGAATTATCCATGCAACCGTTCAAAAATTAATTTGCATTGAAACCGTCCCACCAAAAACGGTTAGTAAATTTAATTTTAACATTGAAACGTTCAAGAAATGTGTATATAAACACACCACAGCGTGGTTAAAACTCACATACGCACCCATGGTTTAAACCCACACCTACACTCTTCAAACACAAACATGACGCGCTGGAACGAGCAAGAAGAAATCACCTTGGGGGAGGTAGGGATGGCAATGGGTCGGGTTTGGGACGAGTTTAGGTAATCTCAACCCCATACCCGATAAGGTATGCTTGTCCCAAACCTATCGGGTTTGTGTTGGGTAATTACCCATCAGGTATCAGGTATACCCGCGGGTTTCGGGTAAACCCACTAATTTTTTAAACTTACCCATTGGGTATATCCAACCATATACCCGTCGGGTATCAATTGAGTAACTACTAACCAATTACATTTAGAATTATTAAATATATATGTAAATGATTACAATGTATAAATATAAAATACTTAAACCATATAAAAACACTTAAAGACATCAATAACAAATAGTATGCACTATTTTTTGGTAATTTTTAGCATAAGATGGCAATCAAGATGGACAATTAGATATATTATGCATACATATTTAAAAACATATATAAGAAAATTATATTGAGTATCTAATCAGATAAACATGTATACTTTATCGGGTAAAGGGGTATATCATCAAATCTCAAACCCCTCCCAAACTCGTGAAAAAAATAAAAACTAATCCCATACACGGACCCATACCCGATTACCCGACCCCAAACCCGTCCCAAATGTGTCGGGTTTCGGGTTTACCCATCGGGTTCAGGTTTGATTGCCATCCCTAGGGGGAGGGGCTCGGGCTCGCACCCTGAGGGGTTCTGGGACCGTGTGTTGGCCGACTTCAACTAGCAAGTCGGCATAAACAACTGCACCATTGAGAGCCTCCAGCGGAAATGGACCGATGTCAACAATAAATGCAATCGGTGGACCACCCTTTACGACCGCACCTTGAGGGAGCAACCGGGCATCGATCCGGAGTTGGCTATCGAGTTCACGCATCTGGACTATGCGGCTCGATACGGCAATTTCAACCATGTCGAGGGATGACAATTCTTGCGCCAACTTAAAGCTTTTTTTATTTATGTTTTAATGTATTTTATTTTATGTTTAATATTAATGAATTTATGTTTTATTTTTTTCTTTATGTTTTTTATTTAATTGTGTTTTAATTTATGTTTAATTTAATTGAAACAGTCCCATAAATAACACGGTTTAAATTAAAAAAACTTATATTAAATCAAATTTGAAAAAAAAACACCGTATAGAATCCGTGAGATATCTAACGAAAAAGGTCCAGGGGGACCTCTACCAGCACTATCGGTGGCGGTGTTGCTTTACTGGTAGTGGGGTACCCGTGACCGAATCTGGTGCCCCCCCCCCCCCCCCTTTAGAAAAAGATCGTTTGAAAATAATTTTAATGTGGAAAAAGAAAGAAGAAATGATAATGACATAATTTTGATAAAACATTAAATATTTTTATTATTCTCATATTAATAATTTTCTATCTATTTGATTAGTCATTAATACCTTATCATATATATACATATCAAAATTTGCCCTCTATATATCAAAATTCATCCTACAAGTATAGAAATTACCATATGTTTATCATACACGTATCAAAATTACCATTTATTTACCCCACACATATAGAAATTTATCATTCATTTATCCTATACATATCAAAATTATCATTCACTGGAAATTACGTTTGCTTTGAAAGAATATATATTCTGAAAATGAATTATGAGTTTCATTTATTAATTTAACTAATTGAGATTACAACAAATTAATCAGTTATTTAGCATTAAATTACAATTATTAAGTGAAAGAATATAATTGGTTTAAACTTGTTATTTTTCTTCTTATAAGATATTTTTTTCTCATCTGAACTCTCCACTATAATATTTCACTTATGTATATTAACAAACAAAAAAATTGAATGAAAAGTCTGTATGAGAACTTATAGAATAAAGTATGTGACTAATCTATACTTACTATACTAGGAGAGTCGTGAGTGATGTAAGAAAGCTGAGTTGTCAAGCATGGAGATAGGCCAACAATGCTTGTGTGATGCGAAAAGTGATGTCATTAATGAGCTAAAAATATTCAGAAAAATATGTGGGCCACATGAATTTACCACAGCTGAGCTAAATAGCATATGTTCGTTAGCCTCGATTAACGAACAACTGTTCAGACCAATAATTGACCTCTTTTGTTAATATTGTTACTATAAGTACATGTTCTGAACATCTGTTGAGTACTTATTCAGCCCTTAACTTTGAAGTTTTAATAGGGAAGTTTTAAATTAACATAGGGAAGTGTGATTTTTGAAGGTATATAATCATTACCGAAGATGCTTTGCTTACACACAACCATTTTCTCATCCAAATTAATTCATAAAATCAGCTTTCAAATTCTTTGTTAAAAACATCTCAATGGACGTTGATAACAAAATTTATAGCTTTGTTTGTGATCTGAACCCATCCAAAGATATCTGGTATCTGAAGGTCCGTATCAGACGAAAGTGGAAACAAAATTTTAAGATGGAAATGATATTGATTGATGAGCAGGTAATGTATGTTTTCTCTAAAGTTACTTTATGTTATTAATGATGATATAAATACAAATATTATTCGTTTTATGTTTTTTGTTTACTTTATGTTATGACAGTTGTTGTCGTTGGTCTTGATATTTTTTTTATGTTTATTTTAAGGGTGATAAGATTCAGGCCTTCATAAAGAGTCCTTTGATGCATGTTTTTGGCTATCAACTTGAAGAGGAAGATTTCGTTATTTTATCTAAGTTTGGGGTCGGTGAAAACAAGGACCCATACCAACTTGTAGCACATGATTATAAGATCAACTTTTATCGTTGTACCACTGTTAGCCGTATTGTTGGTTGGCAAGGTGTTGAGTATGGATTTAATTTCACGCCTTTTAAAGATATTCTTAAAGGTGAAGCAAAGGAACTTTTGACTGTTGGTTTGTCTGTTACTTTACCTTTAATATTTAGTTTATTTTGATTTTGGGTTTCATAATTTTAATTATTGGCACATTGTATAGATGTTGCTGGTGGTGTCATTTGGTGTGGAGCTCTCGATGTGTTTGGATGACCTCCAAAAGAAACTAAAAGGATGAATTTAGATATTCAATACTTGGAGTAAGCGTTTTCCTTATTATTGTTTGTAAAGTATTGTTGTTAGTTTCATTTCTTTATGTACGTCATTTAGTGATGTAATAAATCAACCAAATCATTATTGAGTTTATATTTTTGTATATATATTTACCTCCAAAATTATATTGTTTTTATGTAGTGGTACAATTGCGATGTACTGTGTGGAATGGTTATGCACAACAGTTTAAGAAATTCATTTCTCAAAACACTGCTATTGAGCATGTGATGGTTGTTACACAGCATGACAAGGTTAAGGAGTCAAAAGGTAATTTCTCTTATATTCATGTTATTAATATTCCTGTTACTAATAGTTTGTGTAACACCTCGTTTTGTGCTCAAATAAAAATGTATGAAACCTATGCTTCATATATTGTCGAACGAAGAAGTAATGAATAGTACGACTTATATTTGATATGTGAGACCGAGTCGAGCATTTAGTATTATAAGAGACCGTTTAGTAATAATATTAAAATTTATATTATTTGCACCTTACTCTGTTTTTAATGAAACTTAGGTCAAAATGTAGATAAAAATGAGCTCGTCACAACAGTATATTCATAGTTTTGTAAAACATTGTAGTTTAAAAGTTATAAGAGAAAAACGAGTGAAGCTAACAATATTAATAACAAAAATAATAATAAACATTCATGAAATTTGAGAATGTATTGTACGGGTCTATGTGTCATATAGTATACTACCATGAAAGATGTGAATATCTAAAATGATGCACGTATGTGAAAAATAATAAGATAATATAGAACTTCATCCAGAATATGTGTGTGAATATGTGTTAAGTAAACTTAATGATGAAATAAGTTTTTTTGCCAATGATCTCCAGCCCAGCTGGTTTGAGGTGGGAAGGTTTACCTCCTTGGAGGGTTCCTGCCCGGGTTTGGTCTCAGGTTCGATTCCCACGTTCCACCAAAAAAATAACCGTTGGGTTTGAAAGGAGAAACCCGTGTGGTTCTTATGGGATTCGATCCTGGGCAGTGGTCGCTTTGCAACACGGGATTTACCGCTGAAACACTGCTCTCCAAAAAAAAAGTAAACTTAATGATGAAGTTTTTATCACTTGAATTAAGTATAGTAGGCTTATCGGCAAAGCAATAGAACTCCTCAAATTCTACCTATATAAATGAACCATTAAGCTATAGTAAAATTCATATCTCAATAACCCACTCTAATTATAAATAATATCTTGAGTCTACGATAACCTATTCAGTAGTAATAATGGTTGTTTTTGGAGTATAAGAAGACGATGTACTAGCTTGTCATAGTTAGTAGTCAGGTATATTCTCGTTTAAGTTTATGTTTAGTAAATTATTGTTTTATTAGGTATTAGGGTTGTTATTAAGGGGGGTATTGGGCAGCCTAGCCTTAGTTAGGCATGGACTGATCACCCATGCTTAAACAAGGCAGCATTAACCAATATTCAACCATAATAATAACTAGTTAGGTGTACCGTTACCTCACCTAGGATTATATAATTGTATCAGGACTCTGAGGTAGTACCCGATTGGCATAGCAAGTGTTAAAGCAACCAAGAAACAGGTGAGTTCTATGAATGTTTTCAAATGTGAGAATGCTTGTCCAAACTGGTAATTGTTAATATTGCACTCATGACTGTTAGTACGCATGCATATAATCAAATCACATATACACCCGATATTTGTAGTCCCTTATACGTGCTGCTACGACATGATTTGTCGGTACTATATCTAGGGTATAATGGGCATTGACTGTATCATGTTTGAAGTCACAGGGATGACACCGTCACGGGGGCCCATGTTTGGGTGCCGGCGTGGCATACAGATTATAGTGGCATGGGCAGATACAAGTCCTGCATGATAAACTAATGTGGTTTATAACTTGTGTATATTCATGAATCACCAGCATTGTCTGACATCATTATTAAGCATGTGTCACAGGTAGTAATAGCTAGTTCTTAAGCATGATGTCTATCACGAAACTAGTTGACCAGTGGAATAGGATATGCATGCTAGTTCATGTGGTTCGATGGAAAAGTTATATTAGAGGTTAAGAATAGTTGATCAAACTTTGAACTTTTAAGTTTCGTCTTTTGTACCTCGAAGTTTACGTTAATGAAATAAGTGTTTCTCTTGTAAGTGGGTATCAATTGTGTATGGTGCATCCTTATCTAGGTGCGGTGTCACAGTTGGTATCAAAGCCAAAGGTTTTAGCGAATTAGGTATTTAGTCGGGATACCTAGGCTTCAACCTTCGAGATTAGGACTACCTAAATTACGTTTTATACTCAGATTATTTTTTTTATATAGATAAGGATGCCTAGAATAAGAAGGACCTGATCTCAATTATACGCATACTACTACTGATTTGATGTACATGTTAGGGATAAATTAAATACAAACCCAATAAGAATAGTATGTTAGAATGGTGGAATTAGATAGTAAGGACCGGAGAAAAGTAAATCTAGGTTCTGAACAAGATACTTTAGCAAGAACTAGCTAAGGCAAAAAGCCTAGTGAGGGCAATAGACTTGTGTATCTATGTGTTATACTTGAAAACGTGTTGTAATATGTATATTATGTGAAATAGCTATTCTAAATACTTATGTGTAAATAAAATGTTGATGTAGTATTTTTCTTAAGAAATTTAGAACATATCGGTTGAACCATCTATTAACAATAATTGTTAATCCTACCCACTGGTAAACACTGTTCGGCATACCGTATGAGTAAATTTTGGGGATGACGCGATCGATCAGATATCCAATCGATTTGCAAACTCTTCGATAAGAAAGCAAGGCAGAGAATTCTAAATCACCTATGTTTAGTAAACAAAATTCTTTAGAAAATATAATTACAATACCCTCATTCCTTGTAACCTTCTCATGTTTGATGGAAAGAAAGGTATTATTGAAGCACTGAATGGCTAAGCAAAGTAGAATCTATACTAAATATTAGTTATTCCCTAGAAGGGAACAAATTTAGGTTTGTCATTCATATATTTAAATTTGAAGCACTCTTCTAGTAGCGAATCCATTAGGAAACTTGAGGAGATGATTTGGCCCATCGCCTAACACGAAAAGAAAACCTATACTTGTTTAATTATTAATTTTGCCGCCCAAGTGAAACAGCATAATTGAGAAAGTGTTTATGCAGCTAAATATGGGAATGGGGACATAGAAGTATGTAGCCATGTATAATGAGTTGTCTAGGTTGATACCATATTTAGTAATAATATAAGAAAATTGTATCTTGATATTCATATGGGGACTAACCACATTATATCACACGCTTAGCAAAGAAACCAAACTGAATACCTATTTTGATAAGGTAGAACGGGGGAAACTTATATAGATCCAATCCAAGTCTTGTAGCTAAAAGAAAATAGGACAATAATCTGGAATAAAAGAGAACCAATTTTAGAGCTTTTAAGAGGCACTAGGGAGCTCCACCTAAATGTCATACATGTAGAAAAAGACATTATGGTCCATGTCACTAGTTTTTTGAAGAACTGTAAGAAACCTGGACGCACCCCTCATAACTATAAAGAGCTTCGGAGGTATTTCAAATGAAGAGAGAGGCGGCAGTTTAAGGATGATTGTCCTGAAGTAATAGAAAGAAGAACCCAATAGAGCAAGAGATAGTCCTAAATGTCGAATAATCCCATAGGAACCCTCATGTGATAACATTTACAATTCTTCTAAACAACATTCATGCTAAGATACGATTGGACACTGGTGTCAATAGAATATGGATATCTGAAGCTTTCAGAGTTTTGATGAACTTGATTGCTTATAGGTTAGATAAGTCAATTATAGCAAAACTAGCAGTTGGAAGAGAAGAAGAAAGTTTAAGTGAGCAACAAGAATTTTACCATCCGGATTAGTAATACCTTGATACCTACAGATGCTACCAATGAAACTAGGAGAATCTAAGATATTAGCAAGAGTCGGTTGGTTAGTTAATCGTCAGGCTCGAATATTGTGTGATATGAGGGAAATTCGAATTAAGAATCCGAAGGGGATGAATTTAACGATTCATGTGGAAACAACTAGTAAACGCATAAGTTTCATTATCCTTATAAAGGCAACTAAGTGAATCAGAAAAGGTCACATGACCTATTTAGTGTGCACTAGAGACCAAAGAAGATAAGAAATTAGGAAAGGTTCCAGTAATGGTCGAATTTCCTGAAGTACTCCTTAAAGAGATTCCTGAACTACCACTTGATAGATAGTTTGAGTTAAGAGCTAATCTAATCCCAGGAGTGACCCCTATTAGTAATGTCTCGTACTGTCTCACCCCAACTAAAATGGAGGAGTCGACAAACAAACTCTAGAAACTAGTGAACACGAGATTAATATATCCTAACACGTCACCTTGTTATGCAGCTATTCAGTTTGTTAAAGATAAGGGCATGATATTACGAATATGCATTGATTACAGAGACTTGAAGATAGTCACTTTAAGGAATAAGTACCAAATCCCCAAGGATCAATGAGCTCTTTGACTAGCTACCAGGGGTCGAGTTATGTTGCTAAGATGGACTTACTATCTGATTATCACTAAGTAAGAGTGGCATCAAAAGACGTACTTGAAACAACTTTGAGAATAAGGTATCGTCACTAAGAGTTCTTAGTACCGCCGTTTAGATAAGCCAACACACATATAACATTCATGGATCTCGTGAACTAGGTTTGAAAGGAACATGTGGTTGCAGATGCACTCAATAGAAAATTAAGAACCCAATGAATAAGAATTCGCACAGTTAGAATTGGTATTAAGATAAACCTCTTAAACCTATTGTAGAATGCAGAATGAGAAGTCTTGATAGCAAACATCCTTACGAAGGAAAGGATGGTAGGCAGACAAAATACTATAAAGATCTCGAATTGATGAGATATTATGATTCAAAAATCGAATATGGATTCCAGGTTTTATTATAAAATATGACACTAGACGAAGCCAAAAGACAAGGTATATATTAAACCCTAGTAACAATAAAATGTATATAAGCTTTAGAAATGGTTATTGATGGCTGAGAATGAAAAGATTTATAGTAAAACATGTAAAGACATGCCTTATACCTGCCTATAAGTCAAAGTACAATATTAGAAACATCTGGCAACCTACAACAATTTGAGATCCTTTGTGGAAATGGGAGATGATAACTATGGATTTTACCACCAAACCCTCACGACCTAAGAATGGGCATGATACTATTTGAGTAATAATTGATGAATTAATTAAGTATGCCCCTTTCTTGCCAATATGAAAAGAATATAGGATGGATAAATTTGCAATATATATATATATATATATATATATATATATATATATATATATATATATATGTGTGTTAAGAAAATCGTTAATCGTCATGGAGTACTCATCCCTATCATTTCAGAGTGTTTTCTATAGTTTGAGTTAAATGGAAGCTAATAAAGGGCCAAAAGAAACATGGGAAAAATAACTCGAGATAAAATTGAAATACCCACACCTTTGTAACTAAATTTCGCGGACGAAATTTCTATAATGTGGGGAGAATTGTAACACCCCGTTTTGTACTCAAATAAAAATGTATGAAACCCATACTTCATATATTGTCGAATGAAGAAATAATGAATAGTACGACTTATATTTGATATGTGATAAAAATGAGCTCGTCTCAACAGTATATTCATAATTTTGTAAAACGTTAGAGTTTAAAAGTTATAAGAGAAAAACGAGTGAAGCCATTGAAATAATTATAACAATATTAATAACAAAAATAATAATAAACATTCATGAAATTTGAGAATGTATTGTATGTGTGTTTGTGTCATATAGTATACTACCATGAAAGATGTGAATATCTAAAATGATACACGTAGATGAATATTAATAAGATAATGTAGAACTTCATCCAGAATATATGTGTGTGAATATGTGTTAAGTAAACTTAATGATGAAGTTTTTATCACTTGAATTTATTGTAGTAGACTTACTGGCGAAGCAATAGAACTCCTCAAATTCTACCTGTATAAATGAACCATTAAGCTGTAGTAAAATTCATATCTCAATAACCCACTCTAATTATAAATAATATCTTAGCCTACGATAACCTATTCAGTAGTAATAATGGTTGTTTTTGGAGTATAAGAAGACGATGTACTAGCTTGTTATAGTTAGTAGTAAGGTATATTCTCGTTAAGTTTATGTTTAGTAAATTATTGTTTTATTAGGTATTAGGGTTGTTATTAGGGGGGGGGGGGGGGGGGTATTGGGCAGCCTAGCCTTAATCACCCATGCATAAACAAGGTAGCATTAACCAATATCCAACCGTAATAATAACTAGTTAGGTGTACTGTTACCTCATCTAGGATTATGTAATTGTATCAGGACTCTGAGATAGTACCCGATTGGCATAGCAAGTGTTAAAGCAACCGATAAACAGGTGAGTTCTATGAATGTTTTCAAATGTGAGCATGCTTGTCCAAACTGGTAATTGTTAATATTGCACTCATGACTGTTAGTACGTATGCACATAATCGAATCACACATACACACGATATTTGTGGTCCCTTATACGTGCTGCTACGGCAGGATTTGTCGGTACTATATCTAGGGTATAGTGGGCTTTGACTGTATGATGTTTGAAGTCAAAGGGGTGACACCGTCACGGCGGACCATGTTTGGGTGCCAGCGTGGCGTTCAGATTATAATGACATGGGCAGATACAAGTCATGAATGATAAACTAATGCGGTTTATAACATGTGTATATTCATGAACTCACTAGCATTGTCTGACGTCATTTTTAAGGATGTGTTACAGGTAGTGATGGCTAGTTCTGGAGCATGCTGTCTATCACGAAGCAAGTTGACCAGTGGAATAGGATATGCTAGTTCGTGTGGTTCGATGAAAAAGTTATATCAGTGGTTAAGAATAGTTGATCAAACTTTGAACTTTTAAGTTTCATCTTTTGTACCTCGAAGTTTACGTTAATAAAATAAGTGTTTCTCTTGTAACTAGGGCTGTTCACGAGCCGAGCCGATTCGAACGGAGCTTTGCTCGTGCTTGGCTCGTTTACATACCGAACCGAGCGGAGCGGCTCGTTTATAATCGAGCCAAAAACCGAACGAGCATTCTTCGAGCGAAAATTTTCCGAGCGAGCGCCGAGCAAGAATCGAGCGGAGAATAATATGGACGATTATAAAATTGGGATGTTTCCTTCGATGTTTTCATTGTCGGGTGACAACTAAGGTCAAAATGTCTGATGATAACACTAATATTGAGAACCCAGTGTCCAAAGATGAGGCTTAGATTAAGGCTGGGGAGGTGATGAGCATACATCAGACAACAGTTGTTGCATTGTGACGTAGGTGTGATATCAAGCGACAATTAGCGATGGACGACTGTTAACATAAAGAAGTCAAGACTGTCACCTCATGACTTATTGTTTTACTATTAAATCTAGTGTTAATTTTTTTTTTTTTTTGTGTTAAGTGGGTTGGTTATATTTTTTTTTGCATATATTGACTCAAATCCAATAGATTCTTATATATAAATCCATAAATTTATTTTTAAATTGTGTGTATATTTATTAATAAATAAATAAATAATTATTCGAGCCGAGCCGAGCGTACCTTTGCTCGTGCTTGGCTCATTTACAAACCGAACCGAGCCGATCGGCTCATATACAACCGAGCGGAAAATCGAGCGAGCAATTTTCGAGCAAATTCCGAGCGAGCGGCGAGCGTTTTGAACAGCCCTAAACTTGTAAGTTGGTATCTGGGTGCGATGTCACAGTTTGTCAGTTGAATGGAGTTCACTATATATACAATGAATATTGTTACATTTAGATCTTTATAGTTGAAAGTGACAAGTTTGGAACTCGGGTGTTTCTCAATGTAGAAATAGATGGAGACAAGCAGTTAAGAAGGAGGTACAATGTCAATGTATTATGTATTTATATTTATATTTATATTTGAAATTTTATCTTTCTTTTATTAATTTGTTCCATTTTTTAGTCTTATATTGAAGCAAGGACACCAAGTTGGTTCTACTTCTCAAACGCTACATTCCAGCCAGTCTGTTTACCCATTGCATCAAGAATTCATTGTTGGATCTGAAAAGAAACGTGTTGACGAGCTTACAAAGATTGATAGGGTTTTAATAGATTTAAGTTATCATTATTATTTGTTGACGTTATTGCACCTTTTTTTCTTAAGTAATAGAGGTTTTATATATTTTTTTTCCAACCAATGTCTTGTGTTGTTGTTGCGACAATAAAAATTTTCCAAGAAAGCTATGGATGGTTTTATGATGTGTGTCGCAGATGTTTCGGGCATGTGGTAACTAAATCAGAATACTTACAGCTTCATGAAAACGTGACTGGAGAAACTCTGAAATTGCCTGGTACTGCTTTCTTTTGTTCCAAGTGTGACTGTCAGTGTACATCCCGCACTACAAAGTAACTAGAGATAATTATGTACAGATTGTTGTTTATATAACATGATTCTTTGCAATGATTAGTATATATGTTTTTAGATAAGTTCTTCGTCTATCTATTTTAGGTTCAAGGTCATGTCAAGGTTCAGGATGAGACTGGTAGTGTATCCTTTGTGATATTTGACAAAGATGTTATGAGAATTGTCAGATCATCCGCAAGTCGTATCAAAGAAAGGCAGTTGAAGCTGAGTAATAGTGAAAGTTTTCCCCACAAATTGTTTTGGTTGGTTCATAAGATGCTGGTTTTTAGAATTGATGTTTCTGAATACAATCTTACAAACGACTACCATGTTTACACGGTCATGAAAATATGTGATGATCCAGTCATAATTTCTGAGTTGATTGCGGTTAATGGTAATGGAGATTATAATGTGGATGAGGTATTAAATTAAATTCATTTGTAGGAATTGTTGAGTTTCAAACCTTCCTCAACAGTTAAGTTTTGTATTTTTCTTTTGTATCAGCACTTCTTAGGTAAGTCAAGCAGATTATGAATTCAAATTTGTTAACCTTTCAGAATCTTCGTAGGGGGCTAGTCAAGTGATGTTAAAGTTGAGTATGTATTTGTGTAAGTGGATTAAGGTGTTTGCAGAGTTTGTGTCCTTATTTAACAGTTCATTATTTGTTTTGTGAGTTGTTTGAAGGATGTTGTTTCTGTTACGGCTGATTCTTCTGTTGTCGATGTTGTACCAGATTCTACTACAACTCCCAATGGAAAAAGAAGTGTTGAAGATGCTGATATACAAAATGTTCGTGAGTTATCCTCTACATGTAAAGGACCCCGAAAGAAGCGATCTAAGCCCAAAAGTTATCATCTTTTCGAGTAACATGTGTTGTGTTATGTCAATTTAGTTGAAAACAATTATTTTTTGAATTATTGAACTAGAGTTGGTTGTATATTAGTTCGAATTGAACAATATTAAGCTCATGTTGGATAATATCTGCAAAGCATTAGTTATCACTATACAAGTATCAATTGTTTCATAAAATGTTAAGTATTAAGTACAGATCATCTGTTAGGTAATATCTATTAGTATGATGTATCTATAATCCAACATCTGTTGTACCATAATTGATAACTATCAAATATAACAGGTGCTATTCAATATCATCATCGATATACAGATGTTATTCGATATCATCATAAATATAACAGATGCTATTCAATATCATCACAAATATAACAGATGTTATTCAAACAAATGTTATATTAATCATCAGTGTTCATCATCTGTTGGAGACTACAACTACTAAGTTTTCAGCAGACTTTATTTGTCAACAGTCTTTGTTGGGTTGCAAACTGTCCTTATCAGGCTCTCCCTTATCTGACCTTTGAATTGAAGCTCAAAGTGAAAAGAGTGCAAGTCGTATGCATCCCTTTGAAGCTCTAGCTTTAGTAAATCTTGCAGATCAGTAGTTTCTAGAGCATAAGCTTCCTCAATGCTGATTATCTAAACATGTCCATCAGTCCTGACCAGAGTCAATTCATGGGTGTCTTTGTTCGACTTCCATTCTTTAATTTTTGAGTCTAATTGATTACTTTGGCCGATGATTTCCCTCAGTCTATCGCTGGTAGGGTCTATGTGAAATTTGATCTGATATATCAAATCGTGTTTTCTCAAGTTTTCAAATTCCATCCCCTCCTCAGCATCAGACATTTCCTTCTGCCTTTTATTATGTTTCATAACAGCTATGCTAAGATCATCTATTGAGGACAAAATTTTGTGTTTTTGGGTCTGTCGAGCTGGTTGATCTTCATCAGGATAATTTGGCTTTCTCGGCAGAGTCGGATCAATTTTTCTCTGTCTCTCAAGGTCTTTGTAAGTGTCAACCAGTCTTGATTCTCGCCATCCAGCAACTGATTTCATCTCTCCAAATTTAGCAGCCACCAACTCTTGTCTCATTCTTTTTAATTTTAAAGCTCTTTTAGGTTCACTTTGTTTTCCCTTCTTCCAGTCAGGTGGAGTTGCATTGTGAATAGGGTCTTTAAGCATCTCTTTAATTTTGTGAAGTTCATTCTTTAGCGCCTCATAATTCCAACCAACAAATTGACTTTTCGTGGCCTTATAAGGTTTGTCCTTCATTATCTTAGCAAAGTATCCTTCTCTCAAAATGTTTTTCATATCAGAAGTAACTGGCCTCTCAGACATTGACTTAGACAGATCCCGTGTGAAGTCTTCTATTCTTATGACTTTGCTAAGTTCATTCTGGTAGATTATTTGTGCAGTCCTATCAACTTTCTCATAGCTTTTCTGTTTTGCAAGCATCTCAACCTGTTAGAGATGGGAAAGATAGTGATAATGGATCATCTGTTGAGTAGAAAGACTCTATCTCATGTTGTATTGTTGTCAAGTCAAGAACAGGATCAAAAAGCACTTGTGGTAAGATGATTTGGTTTGATGAGTGTGTTGAAGTTGTCTTGGTGGTAACTAATGCTTGATGTGGAAACGATGAGATGGGGGCAGCTAGAATCGGTTTACATGATTGAGGTGGTGTAGGATCAGTGTGATTTTCATCATCTCGGACAATTAAAGTATTTTTCTTTCTCTTGTACAAAATGGTTGGACTTGGTGGTGTAGGTCTTTTGGTGGGTGTTTGTTGTGGCTATGAAGTAATTGGTGAGTTTATAAGAGGGGTTGTGGTGTAAACATGTGTGTTGCAAAATTTCAGTGGCAACAGATGTTGTTTGGATTGGTGGTTGCTATGTTAATTTTGCCATTGGTTGGCTATCAATGGTTGTAGGGAATGCTGGTTTTTGTCGTGCATGTCTTGCAGGTAATTTTCTTCTTTTCGAGGAGCCTATATCCTCCTCTTCTATTTGCAGAGCTTTTCTTTCTTGAATCAACTGGGAAGCTTTGGAATCTCCACTCTCTTTGCTTTTCGACTTCTCCAAGGCAAGTTTCTATGCTATTTGGTTTGTAGTTTCATCAACTCTCTTCTCCAAAGCAACAGTAGATAGTTGTTCAACAGTGGTTATGACTGGAGCAGACCCTGGATTATCAGCTGTTTGCACATTAGAAGCGTTAGGTGGTTTTGGTTGTGCTTCCTTTACAGGTGGCAGCGTTCTTAATTTATCTTGATCTTTGTCTCTCTTTTTGGCATCCTCATCTTGATCTTCTTGATAAATTGTTTTAGGGGCAGAGCCAGTGATCTTTTCCAGATGGTTTTTGATGGCTTTGATATCAGCTTGAGTTTTCTTGTATCTAGCGTTCACCATATTTCTTATCAACACCATGTGAGAATTATGATTAAAGTCTGCCAATTTTGTATGAGTCTGGATAATTGGTATAACTGATTCCCATATCTTATTGGAAATGGAAGTTGTTGACCCATTGAGTATTTCCATCATTGCTTCCACTGAGGATTCAAGTTTGTTGACTTTTTCCGTCAATTCCTGATATTTTAACTCATCACCTAAATTAATAGGATCATTTGAATTCCTACCAGATGTGGTAGTAGTATTCATTTCAATCACATGAGTTGAGTCACTATGAAAGAGGCTAAATGCCCTTATTTCTTGGTTCTGGGGACTTTCAACTGGAACAAAGCCCATAGGTGTAGGCTCAATATTT
Organism: Ambrosia artemisiifolia; assembly: GCA_032199755.1. NCBI lineage: Eukaryota > Viridiplantae > Streptophyta > Magnoliopsida > Asterales > Asteraceae > Ambrosia > Ambrosia artemisiifolia. The sequence goes on along the minus strand of CM063526.1, from coordinate 33,237,574 downwards.
GTTGCCTTCAAGGAAGTCTGATTGATGTAACCACTATCAAACTGTGAAGCAATGCACTATACAGTTGTAGTGGCTGCTTCACTTGAACTATCACCAAGAGTTACTTGTAACTCAAGGTCTCTAATCTCCTGCGTTTGTGGGCTAACAAGTTTGTTTTTCTCAATCTAAGTCTGCTTTTGTTGTAAGTTCTCAGTGATAGAAAATGGAGAGAAAATGGTATCTGGCTGAGTTTGAGAAATAGCTTCAAACAGGGGTTCAAAAGTAGGGAATGGTAGAAGTAGGATGTGTATGAGAAGGTTGTGGAGTGAAAAGGGAGGCATCCCTTGCAGAAGGGGTTGTATACAGATTGTCAAGTGAGTCATCTGCCTCATGATGTATGACCGCTTGGCTTACAACATGATCCTTTTGAGAGGATTCATGAGTAGTTGTCTGACAGGATCCCAGAAAACCAAAAATGTAGGTACCGATCCCGAAAAACCAAAAATATAGGATCCGATACTAATACTGAAATCCCTCGGTTCGGTATCAGTTCGGTACGGTTCGGGATCGGGATTTGGATCAGTATTCGGGGCTAATTGTTCACCCCTAGTTCTAAAGGTGACTGGTAGATCGAACCTAAGATGGATAGTCGAACCGGAGAACCGAAGGGTTGAACCATGGTTGGGCCGAATTACTACTGAACATGTGTGTTGAACGAAGATTAAGGTAAAATCCTTTATGAACAGATCTGAAACAAAGACTTGCAAATGAGACTAGAACGAGAACAAACACTACTCAGCTTTGTCATGCATTTGATTGATAACAGGACTGAAATCATTGATTTACAATTAGAGATAATAACAGAAGTGGGGATCTTGATGGAGAAGACGATTGTGATTCTGTGAAGTTATTAGAAAAGATAAGAATAAGACATATCTTTAATTTTTAACCTAATCTAATAGTAGGCATTTTAACTAGTGTAAGTGTGAGTGTGTTGTAAATTCCATTTGCAATTAGGCCTTTTTACATCTTGAAAACGGAAGGGTATATATAGATCAAGTATTTTAAACATATTACGATCGTCCGGTTTTCTACACAAGTCTGACCAGTGGACCAGTAAGGAGACCACTTTGACATCCGGTAAAGTCATGAAAACATTGGCAAGAACCCTTGGTGCTAGATCTATGGTGGACTCATGATTGCTACTATTCACAAGGGGTTTCCGCACATCAGTATGATGATCATCACCCATACTCACAGTCGTATGAGCTTTCAAGCATTGTTCCATTCCAAACCGAAGTAAGCCCACTTATAATTGAAAGACAAAGATCCCTAAGTTAAAGCCATAAAGCCCTAATGGAGACATTTGATTGATGTATGGGAGGACGGAGAATTGAGAAAGAAGAACAAAAAGTTCAAGTAGATGCCACCCATCTATGTATGAGATGCTTCAACAAACAAATGATATGAGTCGATGGATTGGAGAAACTAAAATTGAGGACAAGCAACAAAGAATTAAAGCTAAACAATAAAGACCTAATCTTACAAGTTGAAAACTGCAAAAGATCAAATGAAATATGAAACACGTTGAAGACTAGACACATAGGAGTGGATCATGTGCAGAAGGCATGTCTCCAAACACTCAAGTTTTAATTTGAGTTGTTACAAATGAAAGAGGAGGACATCGTCGATTCATTCACTGCCAAACTCAATGGTATCGTTACTAAGGCAAACAAATTAGGATCCACATGTGATAAACCGACTCTAGTATGAAAATTGCTAAATTTCGTACCTGAGAGATAATAGAAGCGTCTATAGAAAAATACTCAGACTTCAATGTTATGACTCTAGACAAAGCAATCAGAAGACGAAACTTTCGAGAAATGAGTTTAACTCAAGAAAGAAAGTCTAGTTGACAAGCAAGATGAGTTATTGTTCATGCGACACGACCACAGTTTCGGCCATGGACAACATATTTCAAGACGAGGAAACACGAAGCACTTTCCATGTGGCCAAGGCCATGGAAGGTTTATACAGTCTACACAAGAAAATTCCACACATAACACATCCAAAGACACTAACAATTACCAAGGTAGAAAGTTCACTAATGACATAGGTAAAGTTAAGTGTTACAAATGCAATAAGGATGGATATTATTCTGCAAGCCACCCTCATAAGGCTTCTACACAAGACCAAACGAATCTAGTGCAAGAAGAAGAAGAACCAACTCTTTTAATGGCTATTATTGAAGATCACGAAGATCGTTAGGAAGTTTTCTTAAATGAAAAGGAAATTAACCTAATAAGTATAGGTTAAATAATTAAAGCATGTGGTATCTTGACCATGGTGCAAGCAATCATATGACTGGCACACGTAAACATTTCACATAATTAGACAAAAAGATTACTGGAAATGTTCATTTCAGTGACGGTTCATAGTACAGAGTAAAGGTATAGGTTCAATATTGTTAGAATGTAAAAACAAGGAATAATAAGTAGTTTCTCATGTTTATTACATTCCAAGTTTGAAGAGCAATATTCTGAGCCTTGGACAACTAACAAAAAACGGAAGTAAAATCATCGCGGTGTATACTCACTTGCATCTTTAGGACATGAAGTAGAAACTTCTCATGAAATTCACACGTTCGAAAAATAAACTTTACAACGTTAATTTGAGTATTAGTACACCCATCTCCCTGTTAGTAAAATTTGATGATAAAGCATGGTTGTGGCACGCATGATTAGGTCATATGAGTTTTAATGCATTTAAGGATATGACATGAAAGAAGCTCACTCGAGGAGTACCTTGGATTAATCACTCATCACAAGTCTGTGATACCTGCTACATGGAAAGCAAAGAAGAACTCTATTCCCAAGGCAAACTAAAACTAGGTAAATCAAACCATTAGATTTACTTTATGGAGATCTTTGTGGTCCTATTCACCACCAACTCATTCAGGAGAGAAGTATATATTCGTGTTAGTCAGTGACTGTACTAAGTACATTTGGGTATACTTTCTTGAATAAAAACATCAAGCATTTGAGACGTTTAAAGATTTCAAGTTGATCGTTGAAACAAAAGTATGGACAAAACTGAAAATGTATAGAACTGACAGAGGTGAAGAATTCATTTTAGATGAAATTTCTAAATTCTCAAGGAAAATGGAATTGCAAGACGGCTTACTACACCATACTCACCACAAAAAATGGTATGGTAGAGCGAAGAAATAGAACTATTTTATCTACCACAAGAAGTATGTTGAAGGCAACTAACATGCCTGAAAGTTTTTAGGGAGAAGTAGTAAGACATATCATTTATGTCTTGAAGAGAACACCAATTAAATCCTTTATAGATAGTTCACTATACGAAGCACTCAAGGGTGAACAACCAAGTTTGAAATATCTTATAGTTTTTCAGTTATAAAGCCTACATGAACGTGCAGGGGCGAACCTAGTTAATAACTAGGTGTCGCGTCCGTTGCTGCTCAACTTCGCGCGCGCAGTGGAAAATTTGTTTTTTTTATGAAATTTGAAAAACGTTACTACTGAAATTCATTTCTAGATCCGCCACTGTGAACGTGTTATTACCACATATAAAGAAGTCAGACAATAGAAGTGAAGTAATTATATACCTCTAGGAAGTGAACCAGGATCAAAGGCTTATAGACTATTTGATCCTAGAACTAAGAGAATTTGTATCAGTCAAGATGTAGTATATTTATGGAAAAGGAATTTTGGAAATGGAATAATTGGAGGATAGAATTCAGTATTTGTGGGAACTAACCTACTAGTCCACCTACAACTGAAGAAACACAAGTTATAGATGTTGAAGACAATAACCATGAGGAAGAAGCTCCTGAATCCCCTATCCACTATCCACATAAAACTCTCCTTTCAGTCCAGAACCAAACACCTATGAACCAAAATCTGAAAAATATGTCGTTTATACCTTCATTAGCAAGCTCATCAAATCCTTATGATTATACACCTCTACACTATCAAAGTATGGAAAATGTTTATGCCCGAACACCAAAAGTGGAGTTAGAAGCAAATGAGCTACTACTGGCTGAGGAAGAACCAAGAAACTACAAAGATGTTGCAGAAGATGAAAACTAGATTGAAGCAATGAGTAGAAAATGTTCGTTTTATCCTAGCCTTAGCAGTTGACATTTGACAATAAATGGAAAGTGCAACATTTAGATGTAAAATTTGCATTCTTACTTGGAGAATTGAAGGAAGAAGTGTAAGTCTCACAACCTGAAGGCTTTGCGGAATCTAAAGACAACGGAAAGGTCTACAAACTCTCTAAAGCTTTGTATGGACTACGACAAGTACCACGAGCATGGAATGTAAAATTAGATCACACGCTAAGGACATTTGGATTTGAGGAGTGTACATTGTTAAAAGCAATCTATACCAAGATAGGTACAAACTCTAATTTAACAGTTGAAGTTTATGTTGATGATTTGATAGTGACTGGATCACCAAAGAAAGAAATTGGCAACTAAAATCACAAATGGAAGAAGATTTTGAAATGTGCGACTTTGGACTATTAGCTTCTTATCTAAGTATAGAAGTGACCCAAATAGGGGATGAGATCTCAATTAAGCAAATAGGTTATGTGAACAAGATTCTTAAAGATGCTAAAATGCTTGAAAGTAAGATGAAGATATCAATGGATCTAGGAACTAAGTAAACTAAAATAGACGAAGGAAATCTGTTGATCTTACAAAATTTAGATGTCTAATTGGATGCTTAAGGTATTTACTACACATCAGACCAGATTTAAGTTATTTTGTTGGCCTACTTAGCGGTTTCATGCAAGAACCAAAAGAGCATCATCTAAAACCAATCAAGCAAGTCATTCGTTATATTAAATGTACAAAAGACAATGGTATAACTCATTAAAGTAGTGGAGGATGCAAATTATTAGGTTTTAGTGATAGTAGTTATGATGTTAATACTGAAGAAGGAAAATGGACTAGTGGGATTGTATTCTACTTTGGCAATACTCCAATTAGTTGTTGCACACCAACAACAACCTACCGTAACACTATCTTCTTGTGAATCTGAACTCATGGCTGCAACAGCAGCAACATCTTAAGTATTTTGGTTGAAGTGACTACTCAATGCAATCATTAGATGTAAAGAAGAAAAGGTAACTTTAATGGTTGACAAAAGATCCGTTATCACGTTAATGAAGAATTTCGTGTTTCATGGAAGAAGAAAGCATATCGATACTCGTTATCATTTCATAAAAGAATGTATTGAAAAGTAACAAATCATTGTGGAGCACATTGATGGGGAACATATATTTTATCACATCATATTAGATTTATCCATCTTGAAAAGCTTCCAGGATATAATCTAGTGTTATATGTTTAAATTAATCAACGAGTTTAAAATCATGCACTACCTACATCCTTCAAATGTATGTGTAACCTTATAAGCTTTTTATGAAATTAATACTAGTTTTTAAACTCTAAATAATTTTATAACACATGAGTCTCCAAAATCTCCATTATTATTAACTTTAAAAACTAGTTACACAGGAAAGAAGGATAAACACTAAAGAATCTTACGTTCATAATTTTAAAGCCTTAAATAGAATGGTTGCCAAATTTAGTGACCTCTAACTCCTATCTCCTTATCCTATATCTTTGCTCTTTATGATGACAAAAAGCAATGACAAAAATAACTCTCATGTCACCCTTATCTTGCTTCAATATTTGTTTATCTTTATGGCCGGGCAAACATTATCTTTGCTTTCTACTGTTTACAGACTTGATTTAATATGAACAATGTTTATATAGGAGTTATCTTTGTCATCTCTCTATGTATCAAAATATCATTGACATCAACACAATTCACAGCCTTTAAGTTTTGAAGATATGAAATACGAAAATCACATGATTTGCGTTTCTAATATTACCGGTGTTTAGGTTACATGGAGCAAAATATATAATTTACAACTTCAAGTATTTGTATTTATTTGAATTCATTTTTAGAAATATGTGGATTAAATCTTATAATGCTCTAAAAAAAGTATGTGTTAACAATAATTTCTCTTTTTTCTAACTAGAAATACCTCTATTGATGTTATTTAGAAAAAAAGTATAACTAATAATTAGCAGTCACAAGTTGGTATCAATTTTTTCCTTAGAAAAATTCGTACTCAATCAAGAAACATATATAGGAGAGGTCAAATAATATGTGTTACAAGTCTTAATAACTATCAACTCAAATAAAAGGCTAAGAAGATGCAACCTTCTTTTTTTACGTCTCAAGTTAAACTATTGGACAAGCTGTAAATTTAGGAGTATTAAGGTGGAGTGATGTTTGACTTAAAAAAATACTAAGTGTGTGTGAGGTGGTCATCAAACCATCACATAATCACTAACCAATCCACATGTGTCACATCATTTTATCACATTTCATCACAAATTACTAGGGTGGTCATCACACCTATCACTAAACTTTTTTAAAATAAATTAAAAAACAAATAACATTAGATTACATAAATAAATTAACATTACATTAAATAAAATTAAAATATTACATAAACTAAAATTAAAATAACATAGACATTACATAATAACTAGAAAATATAACTAAACCTAACGTTGACCTTAACATTTGCTACACTGAAACATGTGGAAAATCTTGGCCGACCTCGAAAACATACGATATTTGAGTGTCTTCGGCTAGGTTGGGGTCATGGGCGTCATTCTTGATTTTTTTAAACATTTTTCAAATGTTTTACACATCGATTTGAGGTCGTTATACTTATGGGGGATTGAATCGCAACTCGGCTAAAATTTAACCTATTGTGGAGCCTGGCTCCAACCACCTCGACTCATTGATGCGCTATCTTCGTGTACGTTGTTGTACGCAATGATTAACGAAAGTTCCTCCTCTTCTGACCAAACCACCATTGTTGAAATTGTAGGAGAAGAATTTGAAATTGTTTGAATGTGATAGGAGAAAGAAATTGAGTCTAACTCAAACATCCACCCAAATCACCATGCATCTGTCTCATATAACCGTGTGACAACTCTACGTGTGATCGTTGCATAAAACTTTATGTTTTCGCCGGACACGCTAATTCCCAACCCCTTTGGTGCACATTACATGCCTATCACACTCCCTATAAAGGACTTTTTAGCATTATCGTGGCATTAATATTTGTTTGTGTGTGAATATGTGTATAAACACACATAGATCTTAGTTAACACTCTAGTTTGCTTAACATAGTGAAAGTTATTCGATCAATGTAACACCCTCAACTGGAAATATGTATTACACTAGATTATATCCTGAAAGTTTTTCAAGATAAACAAAGCTAATATGAAGTGATAAAATAAGTGTTATGATGTAACATAAAAGTTAATGTACTACAATATGAGATAACAACAGTTTAAATCATGTGAATAAGAATGAAATGTATATTAAAAAGAATATGTACGTTTGGAAACAACCATTTTAGGGAGTGACTGAGGCGGTGGTCTAAAGGTGTAACTTTTGTTGGAACGAAGTGAATTTAACCTATTCTGCTCTGGATGAAAATAGAATTCCTATTTGGTGGTTTGAACATGATTAATGACTTGCCTAGACATGATTAATGAATTATCTGAACACATTTTGTTTTTTTTTTCTTGTATGAACAAAAACCCACAAAAATTCATTTTTTTTTCGTTTTTTTTGTGTAGCATCATGGTACTCTTTGGAAAGATAATTAAATGATTCTTAATTTGGTGTAATTTTTTTTTTAAAAAACATTGTACATATATAAAAGTTATTGACGTTTAAAAATTGCCGGGAAAAACATGAGAGAGAAGTATTTTTTGAGAGAAATAAGAGAGAGAATCTCACATGACACACTCAAAAGGAAGGATGGTCTTATTAAGCGTCATGTAAGCTTTAATGCTTTCTTTTATTAATATATAGATATAGATATATAGATGATATATTTGCTTACAAAAGTAAAACACAAAAAAGAGTTTTCCGATGGGACGGTCCACCAACGAACAACATTACACATGCCAGAGAGTTTGTACCTAGAATGCGCACAAGTTCATCCCCTTCAATTCCTCTCTTCTCCACAGGCTCCACAAGGATCAATTTTTTTTTACAAAATAGCCATTTGATTTGCTATAATGACACGATATGAGCATGTTATGCTATATTTTTAAAATATATATACCATAAAAGCAAAAAAATATAATAATTTGTATATAGTTTTCTATATTTTGGGAGAAAAAAGACCTTTTTTTAAAAAGGCAGTTTTTACTTAATTATCAAATTGCATTGTCGTAACTACAATACCGGTGCATTTGCACCTCAATCAATCATATATATATTAAAGTATTGACACTCAGGAAATCTGCTTTTCCACATCATACATATCAAAAAGCATCAAAGCAACCACCTATTGTGCAATCAGTTCAACCATCTTTCATATTCGTTTAAGTGTTTCTCTTATAGACACATGTATGTGTGAATACAGTAGCAAAAGCCCCTCTATAAATTAGTAATCTTGAGAGCGGTATATTTTATTAATTTAGCGAGATATTATTATATCGATAAATTAATAAATTATTAATTTAAAGAGTTGGCTTATATTCGTGAGCAACCCTCAAATTAATGCATCGACCTTCAAAATTTTCATGTCTGTTAACTTTACCTATTTGAATAAAACAAAACCAAGGACCTTCAAAATTTCCATGTAAATTCACACATTAATGAACTTGTCAACTTCAATGTACATAATCCAGATTGATCACTATAAAATGCCTAATGATTATTTTAAAATCACATCAACTATGGTTTCTAAAGCAAAAGGTGTTACAAATCAACGATGACCAATCAACAATGAAAACTGTTATGAGAGTATAAGAGAGATCACCAAGCAATTGAGAGATTTAAAATTAAAGTCAATATTGATTTGGAGTTCACAAAAAGAAAAGAAGTGACTACAAATTGATTTTTTACTAGTCAATCGTAGAATTTTGGAATGTTTTAGTAATTACTAATTTATAGTTTCGTTGGGACCATATATATACATTGAAATTTAAAAAATAACTATTATCTTATTATTTTATCGATTGATTCCAATTTTGCACTGGTCCCAAATCCAGACAAATTACTAATTTTATTGAGATTATTAATTTATCGAGTATTAAATTATAAAGGTTCTACTGTATATATTTTTGGATTAAATACAAAATTAAATTATTAACTTGCAATTATAGGAAATAACGTGGATTCTTAATCTTATTTTTTTCAATGCTTAAGACTGAGACGGTAACAAAATCATAAATAATACACATTCTAATTAATGTCACATGTCATTATTTTCTTTAATTTGTTAATAATATTATTAAACTATTACTATCTAATATTATAAAATTATTAATATATAATCTTTATCTTTATTTTTACTATATAATAAATGAATATTTTATTTGTTTAATATTTCTATTGTCAATATTCTATTTTAATGCAAAATTACTAACCATTAAATATTTTATTGATCCAACCCTGTGTATTGCACATTTTCTAGCCTACAATAAATATAAAACAAAGTAAGAGGTTATAATAGGTAAATAGTACATCAAATTTTATTTCTGGTCGACTCTTTGTGTTAACCGATTATGTTATATTATATTACATTATATTATATATATATATAGGGTATAGATCCTGTAGGAAAATCGGTTTTTGTCAGAATTGTTTTGCCTAGAGACATGATGTTTTGAATTGTTTTGCCTAGAGACACAGATTTCGGATTAAAAATTGATATGTATGCATCATTTTCTAGACTTTCATGATGTTTTGAATTGTTTTGCCTAGAGACACACCAACTTGAATAATTAAAACAAAAAACAATGTATTTTAGGCTTAAAACTTAAAAACACTATGCCAAGAACATTAAACAGTGTGTTTTATCTCTGATGTAAATTTAATGACTATAATATATTGAATTATGTTATAAATTGTTGTAGGTTGTTATGTTTGGTGTTTTTCAGGAAAAAACAACACAAAACATCATTACTAAATCCAAAACATTTTGGCTACATGTCAATTCTTAATCCTTCTCACACTTCTTACAAAAACCAATTTTCATACAGGATCCTATATATATATATATATATATATATATATATATATATATATATATACACACTAGGTTAGAACCCGTGCGATGCACAGGATTTTCAACATTATTATTCATAACGAATATAAATTATTATATAACGAAAATAACTTACGATGTTAATTAATTATTGGCATATTCGGATTAACAAATATTCTAAATAAGTTGACATGATTTCTATATATTTTACTAATGATTGTTAGTTACATATAAGTTTTCATATACGAATTATATGATTCATTTAAATATATTATATTTTGCATCGACTAAAGCATTAAAGGTAAACGTTGTTGATGATAAAGAATGATTATACTTGACAATTAAAACACAAATCTACAAAATATATTTATGATTACTACACGGGTTGAACAATTTAAAATATACAACTAAAATAGTTTTTATCTATTCTTATAAATCAATATATTTCCTATGATTAAAAAAATTGGAATTGAAAGTCCTAATTTATTTTTAAAGTAAAAAACTTTCAAATTTGGAGCAATGCTCCATAAATAAGTAGAATTTAATTTCGGTATAGTATACCTGCAAATTTAAAAGTGTAAAAAAATATTTTTGGAAAATAAATTTTGAAGACGTTTTTTTTTTCAAACTTTAAATTGATACCATATATAAATTAACACTCAAATTTATCAAACTAACATAATTAACTTTAGCACAAAAAAAATTATTTAAAAATATATGAATAAAGTCTATTGGTGCAGGAAAAAAGAGAATGTCCCAATCCACTATTAAGGTTTACCACCACAAGCAGAATCTTGATTTGAGTAGTATCCACAATAATCATAAAAACAATTTATAGAAAGAAAAATTGATCATGCATACTACTGAAGATCAAACTATTACTTTATGAATCACATATATAAATAAAAACCGTATGTTAACCTTGATCAGGGTCAAATCAAATATCGGATAACAAATCCCTAGTCAACCAATATATGAATGGTTAATATTTTTTCGTCGCCATTAGGATTTGGTAATCGAAAACGTATGACAAAATGCTTCAGATTTAAACTAAATGTAGAGAATCATATGAAATATAACTCAAGAACCTGTGTACTAACCTTGTATGGAGAAATAGTGAGAATATTATAACAAAATCCCTAATAAAAAATAAACGAATACGTGGTGACATCGATCAAACAAGGTTAAGATGAAAAAAGAAAATTTTGGATATACTCACCTTCTAGAGGAGGATAATTTGAGACTATGGATTGAATGATGTGTGGCGATATAGTTGTTAGGGTTTGAGGATGGATATGGAAAGAAACAAAAGAAAAGGAAAGTTAGTTAGTAGAATAAAAAAGTTGACCGAAAATAAAGGTTGAGAAAAATGAGCGGGAAAACCAATCCTAGATGCTTTGAGCAAAGAACACGTGTCCCTCAATTGCTTTTATTTATATATCATAGTGGATATATATAGGATTTGGTTCAAATTAGAACCTTTTCTCAAACTAAGAACTGAGAGAACCATTCTGGACCACAAATTTCTCTAAGGAAAACAAATTGCTTTAATAGCTGCTTTATATGCAGGAAACTTTTTTTTTATTTTTCTTGTATTTTTTTTTCAATATACACATATGTATAATTGCTATATACACATATGTATAATTGCTATATACACATATCTATAAATGAAAAAATAAAATAAAAAATTTCCTTGCATAAAAACGTGCGATAAAAATATTTGCCTTTATAAGAAATGTGTAGCCCAGAATGGTTCTCTCAGTTCTCAAATAGGGGTTGGTTCTCTTAGGATCCCTACCGTATATATATAGGGTTGGGTTATTTTGAGAACCATGTTGAGTTGTGAGAACCGTAGGAACCATTCTAAGCCATTGATCTTGTGAAAGCAATGATTGAGATTAAATCTTGAGGTTTTTGTCTTTACATGATTAGCTTTTTGTCTTCACATGTGGATTAAAAATAATAAAGTACACTTAGAGGTGTTTAAGTAAAAACACATGGAAAGAGAAAGAAAAAAATATTATAATAACTATATTAATTTTTATTCAATTATTTAAAATATAATATTTTTTTAATGTATTTAATTTTTAATTTCTTAACTTTTTTAAAACAAATAATCAGATAAAGCCATCGAGGATGATTTACACTGGTGTAAAATATTTACACCAGTGTAAATCTACCATACACACCCTCACTACACAAAAACACTAATGTAAACCCCAAAAAAACATCTATACATTCGTTATTACACCGGTGTAATCTACCATACACAAAACCTACTACACAAAAACACTGGTGTAAAACCCCCCAAAAACATGTATACACAAACTTCTACAGAAAAAACACTATGTAAACCAAACTACAAAGATCTACACATCAAACATCTATACATTTATATTTACACTGGTGTAACTGGTGTGTTACACCAGTGTTTTTTACATCAAAAACATCTACACATTTCGTATTTTTACACTGGTGTTTTAACATCATCATCTTCACAGCATCTCCCTGCCAAAAAACCAAAAATTTCAACAAAAAAATGCTATCTTTTGCACACAAAAAAAACAGAAAAAATAAATAATAATAATAATATTAATAATAATAACATTTATTATACTAATAATAATAATAACATAAAATAATAAAAATATTAATTATAATAACATAAATTATAATATTAATAATAACAGAAAATAATAATAATAAATAATAACAAAAATAATAATAATAATAATAATAATAATAACATAAATAATAATAATAATAACAGAAATAATAATAATAATAATAACAGAAAAATAATAATAATATTAATAAATAATAACATAAATAATAATTAAAAAAAATAACATACCTTCACCACCCCCTACCCCCACCAACAGATCCACCGCCGTCCTCCGCCGTCTCCGTCGCCCTCCAGATCTGTTTTCAGATCTCCAAGTAAAAGGTAGATGTTAATAATAATAATAATAATAATAATAATAATAATAATAAAAACAAAAACGACATACCTGTCACCCCACTCGTCGCCACCATCACCATCATCATCCCCACCGCCGCCCTCTCACCTCCAAAAACCCACTGTCGGCCACCGCCCCCATCACCTTCCAAACAACCCACGAACCACTGCCTCAAAACCCCCCACGAACATCCCTGACCCCTAAACCACCACCATCGTCTTCATCGAACCATCATCGTCGTCGAACCGTCGTCGTCCTCGTCGTCTCAGATGAAAGAGAGAGGAGAGAGAGAGAGAGAGAGAAACGTGTGAGAGAAGAGAGAGAGAAGAGTGTGTGTGAGATGAGTGTGTGTGTGTGTGTGTGTGTGTGTTTAATTTGAAAAAAAAAACAAAAAAAAAACAGATTATAAATCTGTTGACAAGGGTAGGGTGGGGTTAAATTACTATCATACCCTTTAATATTATAATGGTCAGCTGCATACGTGTCACTTTGTTATTGGTCTAGAGGGGTTCTCATGGTTCTCTCAACTCAAGGGGGTTCTCATATGAACCCATTCCTATATATATATATATATATATATATATTCAACTCTTATAAGAAACTGGTTTATTCAATCGGTGCAATACATGAAAAAATTTTAAGATACACTTGTTTTATTACATAATATATAAAATTGCATATATTCAACCCTTATGATACACAAGGTTGTAACCTAGTAGATTAATAAACGACTTAAAATATTAAAACTGATTATTTCTTTATTATTGACACATTCTTTTTTAAAGTTATTTCCATCATAACTTACACGTATATGTGTATGTTGTCGCTCTAAAATACACGTGTCATATCATAAATATTTAATACATTTTGTTAGCTTTTAATCGTATTCAAGTCTTTAATTCATAAACGCAATAAGATATTCTCACTCAATACTCTACGTGAGGGTAAATGTACCCATCGCTTGTGTAATATAATGATCGTATGATTCCGAAATCATCCAATGACATTTGAAGCTTTTAGTACTGAGGCTTTGTCAACGTCTAGCCAGTCAAAAAAAGACAATTAATTTTGTGGCACCTAAAAATAAAAGAAGAATAAAATCAAAAACAATAGTTTTTTAGTCAATAATAAAAAAAGGGTGTTTGGTATACTTATACCTCTTGATCTTTTTTAACTAAAAGTTACCATGAATCACAAGAGCTTGTTTTTTAGGTAAGAAGTTGTATTATATATTATATATATAATATTAACAGACAAAGTTAATGAATAGTAATTATAATAAATAGTAACTATATTATTATTTTATTCATATTTTTTTATTCAAAAACTTTTTTTTAGTGCAAACACTTTTTTAATTTAAAGATATTTATAGGAGATTTTTTGGGTTATACTATTAATAGACAAGTGGTTTGAATAGTGCTTTTATTATTATTTTATTCATTTTGTTATGTTAAATACATATGGTTCAATAAAAAAAATAACATAATGGGGTAGACGGCTAGTGGTGGACTGTGTTCTTTGAGGTCTTGGGTTCAAAACCCATTTGAGTCTTTTTTTTTACAACACTTATTTATATATAAATACATATGATTCAATAAGAATTAACAAAATGGGGGTAGTGGTGGAGTGGTTTGTGGTATATATGTGTTCTTTGAGGTCTTGGGTTCGAAACTCGTTTCAAACATGGCAATTTTTTCCCAACACTTATTTATTTATAAATACATATGATTCTATAATAATTAATTAACTAAATGGCTTGGTGGTGGAGTGGTTTGTGGTGCATTTGTGTGGTTTGAGGTCTCAGGTTTGAAACATTGGTTTCTTTTTAAGAGTTAAATGCCATTTTTGTCCCTGAGGTTTGGCACTTTTTGCCAGTTTCATTCAAAATTTTATTTTTTTCTCATCTGGATCCAAAGGTTTTTAAATACTTGCTCCTTTCATCCAACTCGTTAACACCGTTAGTCTCAGTCAATTAAATAAAGGCAATTTTGTGATTTCGTCTGTTAAGTGAAGAGCATTTCTGTCAATTCTTATGTTTTTAATCTCAGCCTTATTTAAAACACCCCAAATCAGGATTTCACCCCCAAATTGATCTAAATCATCTTCTTCCTTTCAAACCCTAATCAATCAAAACCCTAAAATCATAACTTAATGCACATAACTCCAATAAATACCACATAATTCACCAATCAAATTCCTTCAAAACTCAAAACCTAACTTAACCACCAACCACCACAAAAAAAACAAAAAAAAAAAACAAAAGTGGTCACATGTTTGACCGAAATAGGAAAAGTCAACAAGCTAGAAAGCTCAGGTCTTTTAACAATCTCCTTCATGATCTGTCTCCAGCTCCTACAAATAGTAGCACACCAAACAACAATCTTCCTACTGGGCCACTTATCCTCAGACGCTTCAATCCTAATCAAAACCTCACGCAACAGCTCCTAAGGCATATTGGCCCAACAGCTCTATTTCAAACCATCTTCAATTGTTATTATTTGATCGCCTGCGTCTTGTTTAAGGTCTGATGCAGCGGAAGACATGGAAGAGTCCTGGATGACGCGTCTGGATAGGGTTCTTAATCAATCAAAACCCTAAATTCAACAATTTTGCTTGAATTTAGGGTTTTGATTGATTAGGGTTTGAAAGGAAGAAGATGATTTAGATCAATTTGGGGATGAAATCCTGACTTAGGGTGTTTTAAATAAGGTTAGGATTAAAAACATACGAATTGACAAAAATGCCATTCACTTAACAGACGAAATGACAAAATTGCCCTTATTTAACTGACTGAGACTAACGGTGTTAACGAGTTGGATCAAACGAGCAAGTATTTGAAAACCTTTGGATCTAGATGAGAAAAAATAAACTTTTGGATGAAACTGGCAAAAAGTGCCAAATCTTAAGGACGAAAATGGCATTTAACTCTTTTTTAAAACAAATACGAAAAACGCGCAATGCGCGTATGTTTATACACTTAGTTATATTAATGTCATAAAGTTGTGGAGTTCATTTTAGGGAACCTCGCACACTCTGCCATATTGGCTTAAATCAGCAAGGAAACTCCCCGCAAGGTTGGGTCTAACCACAAAGATATTGCCGAGTTAGCAAGGAAACTATATATCGTTGTGGTTTAGTATTAAGTAAGAAAATAACTCACCCAGCTTGTAAACGGAATCAGTAGGGAAACTACTCAAACGCCGAGTTTTAGTATTAAAAATGTCACAGTTTGTAACCTTAATAAATCATGTCCTTTGGTGTTTTGGTCTGTGACACCAGTCAACAATCAAGGTCAACATCCGTACACATTTTACTTATTATTGTCATTTCATGTGCATAATTAGACATTTTGCACACACTATACCCCCCCCCCCCCCCAACCCAGTCTGGTAAAGCATGATTATTGAGGAAAACTCAACAGTACCCAATTACGCATACAACACCCGAACTATGCAAAAACAATTGCCGTTGAACAGTAAAGCCAATCACATGCTCAACAGAGAGCAACTGGATACCCGATTAACACAATTGTAGAAAGTAATTATATACGTGACAACGTCCAGGTGGAAAGATACCCAATCCACCCAAACCCGAACAATCACAAAGTGTTATAGGAGGCTACCTCCCACTAACACAAGAAGCTTGATAAAGACAAGAGTGGTAACCATGTTTATACCATATTAGGTAGCCTATGATCCATGCTAAGCCATCACTCTTGAGATTAGATTTACCCAAATAAAAGCCCCCTTTTTCCCTTGTTCTTTCTCGGCCGAAACCACCAAAGAAACACCACATGTCTTTGTCAACCAAATGTCCACAACTTTCACCTAAATATCTAAGTTAACCTTCCACCTTTTTCCACAAAACTTACCTTGTTTGTTGATACATAATCGGCTAAAATGAGAAGGCATGGAACCATCACTTTCAACTAAACAATCCTTGTCACCATGTCTTCTCACCATCTTACCTCATTAAGGTAATGTACCTCCTAAGTTGTATTTTTTAAACAAGGTGGCATAGTCCTTCCATTATAGATAGCAATCGGCCAAAGATATTGAGGATCAAATGGAAGACAATCGGCTAAAGACAAGCAAGAACAACTCACCAAGTCAAGTCTTGCACTAAACTAGTTATGTACCATCCAAATCACTATACCTAGGAAGCTTGGATGTCCATAATTACCACTATATAAAGAACCTTTGGATCACTCTCAAACTCACACCAACACCCTCTTTCTCTCGGTTCACAACCACCGAAACCACCATCACCCTCCCAATCACAAGCACCAATCGATTGTAGGTCTAATCAATCTTGGATGGAGGCTCGGAAGTGCACACACTCGGGATCCTATATCACTCGACTAGGTATGTTCTCAAACTACAAACTCCCTTGATTCATTTAAAACTTCTTGGCTCATAAGGACACCCGGCCTTCGACCCTTGTCATTAACATATCAACTAAGCTAAAACACGGATTACACTAAGTCGGAAACCTTCCAAATGTGGCTTTGATTTAAAGTTATATTACACACATACACCCACACCCACACACATTCACATATATACGGTGTATAACCTCAAAACTATGTGGATACATATACGACTCACACGAGCACACACACGGCTATCCATGCAAGTAAAACACAAGTTCAAAAGAGTCGATTTTATGGCTAAACATACACTTGCATATAACTGAAGCTAAGATATGTTTTGTGGATTTCTATAACCGATTTCATCAAAGATACACTAGCCCACACTTGTAATATCACGATCATACCTTGATGAGCACAAATAAATCGTTTTGGTTCCACCAAACAATCGGATTAAGGTCCATATTATGCAAAGTTTTCGGCTACACCATGATACCATATGTTAAGAGGGCCATAACGCATGTTAGTGCTATTTGTAGACTTAAAAGGTTATAAATGTATGTTACAGTACGCATTTTTCCATAAGACCGACCACACATGTTGGATTGGAGACAATTTATAGCCCATGATGACACGTGGGGTCCATTTTGTTTACAGTGGATACCATTTTACAACAAAACGCCCAGAGTTTCCAGAATTATATGCTTTAGAAAGTACATATAAATCAACTAACGATTGTCATGTACACAAAACATGGCCCACATACACTAACACGAGGGTCCACATATTCGGGTGAACAACTTGTATTATATACGACAAAAACGTAAAACTTACCATACTCTTGACTATCATAGGGCACTCATTGTCCGGACAGTAGTTACCTCGCATCCCAGCTTTACCAGACGACACGTACTATTATCAGGTGAGTTTCACGGCCCCGTTTTACTATTTTCCATTTAGGGGGATCAACATGCTACATTTCTAGTACATTTAATTTAGTGTGTTATTCTATCGTGACTACCATGTGGAAACATGAGACATTCGGTTCATGAGCTCAACAGTCCTCGTACTTACACTATAACCATTAGCTATCGAAAGCCATGGAACACTTTAATAGATCTATTGGGTTGACACCCCCACTCTTGGATAGTCGCTCTAACAGGTTACATACAAAAGAGTGTTAGTATTCTACTATACATACATTGTCTTTATTGTACAGTGCGCGAGGCACCATAGTCAAGAGGTTTGGTTATGGGGCTCATGGTTTGCACAGTAATCCTTCGCTTAGCTAGCCTATGATTGGTCATACACGAATTACCCGGGCACTTTACATAGTACATTAAAACCTGTGAAATCACCGACATTATGTTGAAAAATCTTCTATGCATGTTTTTCATGTAACTAATCATGCGGAGCGGGGACTTGAGGGGTAGGTTTGGGCTTGCACGGGGTGGTACCGTCATGGATTTGATTTTGTCAGTCATACGTTATTTCGGTGTTTAAGTTATGTGTTTTCAGACAATTTCTTAATTCCAGACAATGCTATGTTATTTCAATAATTTATGACATCACCCATCTTTCGATGGTATCTATTTAAATTAAATCTTATGTGTTTCTCGAACCTTGTGCTTGAAAACCTTTCGAATCACATCCCCGTGTTTCCGCCTTAGCGGGGTGTGACATGATCTTATCTCCATACAAAGGCAAGAGCTCCTAAGCCTAAAGTTCTATACCAAAACCACTAACCCCTTTCAAGGCATCAAAATGTTTGATGCTACATAGACATAGAAAACATGAGTATTCTATGTTAGTTGCAACACAAAATTTATAGTTAGTTTTCAAGGTTGTTTGATGAAACACCAATGCCCCCATGTTACCGGCGACACCCATTTTTCACTCATTTCAATATGAAACTTCTTACTTAAAATCATTAGTTAACTCCCCATCAAGGGGTTTAACCCCCCCCCCCCCCCCAAACACCTACGAGAACCTTAGCAAGGAATGGCCAAGAAGAAAGTTTCCACCAAACTTAGATAGAATATATTAGTCATCACAAGAATAGTGATATTTAAGTAAATTCTTACAATTCTTACAAGATTATAAACTTTAAAAAAGTGGGTAGAAGTAGAGAGCTTTGTTGGAGGTGAGAAAAGAATTGAGCAATTGAGATAAAATGTGGAGAATGTATTTATAGGCCTGGGCACGAGGCACGGTACCATTTTAGTACGTGGGATGTTGCGGGAATTCAGTATATGCATAAAATCATAAATTAGGTTTACAATAGTATAGATAAATGTTTACAAACATAAAATTGTGAGTTAAAAAGTTAGGTTGCGGCATAGTACCATTTTGAGACGTGTAGTAAAAAATATTAAAGCTACCAATTGGTAAGTGTAGTAAAAAATATTAAAGTGACTCATATCTTTAGGAGTATATTTATCATGTATACTAAGTACATATCCCTGGGATGACTAGGATATTGCTTTACTCATGATATGTTTGTATAATATATCCTGAGAATGACTAACGGTCCTTCTCATTTAAAACTCTTTGTGCAGGTCATGTCTAACTGAATTGCTAAAGACCTGGTCTTGCTTAAATCTCAGAACTTCAGTTTGCACATTAAAAGACGTGTGGAAGAGAGAGAAAGAGTTGCAATAGCTATGTGGACTTAGTAGGAGCAATCCCGGATTTCTCGGGATGTTATTTAATTTCATTTTTAGTATATAAAGGGGCTATGGACGATCATTTAGGTCACTTATTACTTTCTACTTTTCATCTGATATTCATTTCTACTCACTCACAACACACTTACTTGCTATAACACTTAGCTGATCAATCCATCGTCTCCAAAGTTGTATTTATAAAAACATTTTTAAAAAAACAAACAAGGTAGGGGCGATTGTCTCTTCCTGAAGTCTTATGCCGGAGATCTAAACTGATTAAGGGCTTTCCTCGAACATCCCGTGTTCTTTATTGCATTATTTACTTAGTTTTTATCATTTCATCCTGAGGATATCATTAATATAAAATCTGTCATTACAGTTGTCAAAGTTTTCTCTCTTTACTTATTTAAATGAGCGTTCTTAAAATATCCACAAATCTGTTTTAACAAACTTACTAAATCACTCTAGCACTCTACCTCACATAACAAATTTGGAATACAAAATTCAGTTGTTACTTTATGTCCAAAACAATTTGGCGCCCATCGTGGGGAAAGTGGTGTTATTCTTAATAAAATCTTTATTAAAAATTTTACTCAATTAATTCATTTCGAAAATCTTGACAACTATGGCTTCCAACCCGAAATCCGTGTCTTCGGTTATGCCATCATCCACTTCTACCTCAAATGTATCCTTACCACCTACACCTGCATTTCCAAGAAGTAATGAAGAGCCCAATATCCGTAGCGTATCTCAGACCTTTTCCAGATCTGGAATGGGGATATCCAGTATGACTCCCCCTGTTCTGATCTAGAACGATGAGCTTCTCTCCACTAGTAATTGGTATAGGTAATGATACATAATAAGTTTATTTACAGTGGTTCCATTGCACAAAAGTTATCTCACGTAACCCAACCGTCGTGTTTTACAATGATCAAAAATCCATAACCACGAATACCGATACTAGTTCCAATAAAATACTGATACCTATGTTGTACGATCAATATCGGTTTGGTTTGTTGTCATATCAATACTTGCTATAACTTATAATGAAAAGTACCTGAGTTTGAATACAACTCCGTTTTTAATAAATCTATGTCGGAATGTTGGAAAAAAATAAACACAACCACATTTTCAGATTTTATAAAAAGGTTAATGAACGAAAATTAATTAGTAAAAATTTTAATGGGTTAAATACGTAAATATTATACAGTACATGAGGTGAAAATGAAACCTAATAAAACTCCAAACTCCATGTGCCATGGTGTATTTGGAGAAAGCGGAATGACATCGTTTTTAATTTGCGACAAGCTAGTTGCGCAAGGATAGTGGAGGAGACTTGGGTCTTGTGGATTCGGAGCCGGACCTAAACATAAGACTGTGTGTGGATTCGGAGTCGGACCTAAACATAAAACTATACACCAACTTTCTCTCATGTAGTGTTATTATATTATATTATATATATATATATATATATGGGGTGGTTAAAATAAAAACCCACTCAAAACGAAGAAACCCGGGAAACTCTGA
The DNA here is from genome assembly GCA_032199755.1 of Ambrosia artemisiifolia. NCBI lineage: Eukaryota > Viridiplantae > Streptophyta > Magnoliopsida > Asterales > Asteraceae > Ambrosia > Ambrosia artemisiifolia. The sequence continues at coordinate 33,215,936 of CM063526.1, read as the reverse complement.
CTTCCCGAATTTTTTATCATCTGAAAAAATTAGGGTATGTAATATACATGATGTTAAGAGTTTTGAGCCAAAAATATCAAAAAAGCGCCAAGTGGATATTTTTAAAAAAAATAATAAGTTATTTGTGTTACATATGTTACATGTCTGTTTTTGTGTAACATACGTAACACAAAAAAAAACTTATTTATTTTTTTAAAAAAATATCCACTCGGCGCTTTTTTGATTTTTTTGGCTCAAAACTCTTAAAATCATGTATATTACATACCCTAATTTTTTTCAGATGATAAAAAGTTCGGGAAGTCAGAGTTTCCCGGTTTTCTTCGTTTTGGAGGGTTCATATATATATATATATATATATATATGGTAGGGTTCCTGTAGGAAAGTGATTTTGTGTACGAAGTGTTTTCAACCATTGGATTTAAAGATGGATGGTGGAGATTTAAAAGTTTAGATGTGTTTAATTTAAAATTTAATTAATATATTATAGAAATTCATGGTAGAATTGTGAATATGTGTTTTAAATGAGGGTATAAATGTCATTTTGTGTTAAACTTCTAGAAACCTTTTTAATGCTCTCCTTAAATCATGATCTCTCTCTCTCTCTCTGACTCTCTTAATTATTATTTTCCATAATCATTCATAAACATTAATTCTCAAAAAACAAAACAAACTCACCTACTAATGATATAAAACACTGTATAATGTTCATATAAAACACTATTTAGAAGCTAAAAGTGTTATGTCTTAAAACATTTGACTTTGTAGTATTGTGGTGATGTAAAACACAGTTGTAGGTTCAAATAAAGCACAGTATATTCTTTCATCTAAAAAACCCTTTGGAAAACATTATGTTTGTTTGTTGTTATACAACACTCATAATATTGTTATATAACACTCCTGATGTTAGCCCGTGATGAAAATGATATATAAAACACTATTGATGTTATTATAAAAATTCCTGATGTTAACCTTTGATGATATCACGATCGTAAGAATTGATGATAGGAATGTCTCAAAATGTTTATATGTTAAAATTGAATGACAAAGAATTGGATAATATGTTGAAGATAATTTGCTAAATTAGTGGGATTTTTTAATTTTAAAAATTGGTAAAAAGTCTTAAATGCCTTTAATCTTAAAAGTTGATCCTATGGCTATAATAATTTCTTACACTTCTTACACAAATCAATTTACATATAGGATCCTCTAACTATATATATATATATATATATATATATATATATATATATATATATATATATATACACCAAGAAAACCATTGAAAGCAATAGAATTTTAACTTTCATGGCACACTAAACTCTCTCCGACGCTCCTTAACTAAACCTCCTTATTCTTCAGTTTGTCCAAGATCTTCATATTATATTCCAACAACTATAAAATATATATATATATATATATAACTGTATAGGTTCTTGTACAAAGACATTTTTCGTACAAAGTGTGGGAAATCTATGTAGTCATTATGTTTAAATTTTTGCGATTATGTTTTCGATTCCATTTGCATTACATTGAAAAACACCAAACGTAACAATTTAAAACATAATAAAATGTATTCTAGACACGAAATTTAAAACACACCAATTACGTTTTTCGCGTGGTGTTTTATTTCTTCGCATGGTATTTTAGATTGCATTGTGAGAATACATTAATTAGTGTTTTAAATTGTTACGTTTTCTTTTTTCTATATAATACTATTCCAAAAGAATATAAAACATCATGCCTAAAATTTAAAACACAATGTCTATATAGGCTTCTCACGAAAAATGCCCTTTGAACAAGAACTCCACCCTATATATATATATATATATATATATATATATATATATATATATATGTATGTATGTATATTGTCACACCCTGACAGCGCACAGCGGAAAGCAAGTCATGAGGTAACGGAAGTTGTTACAACAAAGTATAGCAAATCACACATAGTTACGTATGGACATCTAGCAAACACCCTCTAGTCAAACACATTTAAGTTTCCGGTCCAAGAAAGCTTAAAAACATGTCTTAACCAAGTTGAGGCAAAATTACATAAACATTGTTTACAAAAAAAAACATAGTTTCAACAGTTATAAAGTTTTAAGATTTTTATGGTCCCATAATCATGTCCACAAGTAGTGCGTGCTAAACCCACACTCTCGACCCCTATGCATCCGTACCTGAAAAAACATGCTTAAAAATATCAACAAAATGTTGGCGAGTTCACGGGTTTTAAGGAAAATAAACATATTTCCTTGTTTTAAAATCGTATGATCGAGTACCGACTAAACTAAGAACCATGTTGACTAGCTAGCTCACACAAGTATGATCGCAACCTAAGGCTCTTAATCAAACCACAACTTTTCTTCCCAAACCTGACCTCCATGAGCACACAACCAGGCTCCATGAGGAACTTTTAATAGGATATGCTCTCTCATAAGGCGCAGCGTGACTACCCTGAGAGGGGGCGTCAACCCAATAGATCTACTAACATCATCCACGGCTCTAAACCAAGAGCTAATAATTAAGAATGCGGGGAAGCATCTTCCCGAAGGGATAGACGAGCGTATAACCGCACACGTCGTGCATCTACCAAAGGCCATCAAATGTTCTATATAGTTCTAGTCTCCTCATCATACAAGCATGTTAATCCCCCGATTATAAAATGTTCAAAAACATTTAAAAGAAAAAGGGGTCGTGAAACTCACCTTAAGCGTAGCAATCAAGCAATTCCCTAGTCCAAACCACAATAACTTTCTAACAATACCCTATTATCCAAAAGGCTATTTTAGCAAACATTCTAAGTATGTCCAAGTTATTCACCAAACTTCCCTCGACTTAGACTAACCAAAAAGGTTTGAATTTCCATAAACCCTTGTTGGGTCTGCTGACCTAGAGAAGAACAGATGATGTGAAAAGCCAAAACATACTAAACATCTGATTGCCAATAAAACAGTATTTTGCATACAAGATCCTCCCAAAGACTGTTGACACTAACTGTTGTTCCCAAACAACAGCTAGACAAACTGTTGCTTACAAAGACTGTCGAAGAAACCACTGTTTGCCAAAGTGCTGATGAAGATACAAGGTAAGTGCTGATGAAGATACAAGGTATGTTGGAGCCAACAGCACTTAGGCTCCAACAGAGGATTCAAGCCAACAGAGTTTACCCCATCATCTGTTAGTCATCAGAGGTTTAATCATCAGCGTTTTCAATGTAACAATAGTTGTATTACAGCAGATGTTTTATGTTGTTATTCTAGTTAGCTGTCACTGTCTTAGGTGACGTCAGTCTTAGGTCATTAGAGCTTTAGTTTGTCTATAAATAGAACAATGCATGTACTGTTCTATTTATCACTCCAAACATTCTCTTGAACAAACAAAGTCTGTGAGTGGTCGGGCTGAGGGGGAGAATTGTATACTTGTACTGAAAATCTGTGATGACTTATGAAAAGTACATGTCACACCCTCAAATTTCCACAAGCGGAGTTCTACCGCGAGGCGTGTGACACACCAGGATCCAAGTCAACGATCACAATAAACGACGTCTAAGTGTAAAAACATACGTAAATAAAATCATGCATAAGATTTAAAAACCATCATTTGAAAGCGCGGAAGCGTTTAAGTTTACAAAAGTCAAAGTAAATGGAAACATAAGTTTAAGAGTTTAACATCCCGAAGAAAACATGCATAATGATCCTAGACGCGAGTACGACTCCAGTGCGACTCCGTGCGCCTAGATGACAGCTGCTACCTTAGCGACCTGAGAAAGCATGCTAAAAACGTCAGTATAAAACACTGGTGAGTTCACAGGTTTTTAAGAAAAATGTTTCACGAGTTTGAACTTTGATAAACCTTTACCGATGCCGAAGCTAGGGTACACGAATACCTGAGTTCACAATGTCTGAGTACATGGTTACACGACTACACAGATGCACGAATACACAGATACACGGATGCACGGTTTCACGAATGCACTAATAAACGGATACACTATTTCACGAATACACGAATACACGACTACACTATTTCACGAATACACGTTTGCAAGAATACACTAAACTACCGTCATCCCCGTTTCCCCGTTATGCGTCACCGAATGTTCACAGTTTTATCCAAACTTAAAAGAGTTGTTTAATAAGCCGAACACTTTTGTATAAGCAAATCAGGTTTGTGTGTAAGTTTTTAAGAACACAAGTGTGTAGCATGTTTCTCCCCCGAAAACCAAAACAGATAAAAGTGGGGCCGTGAACTCACCTTAGGTTGCGTCTTCTGTTAAATGAGTAAACCGTTTGTATGATATGATAGCCCCAACTAGTGGCGACCTATCATAAGATATGTGTCAAGTTAGACTAATAACCCGTCGGGTTCATTAGTCCCTAAGTCCAGTCCATGACCATTATGTGTCCGAAAAGTGTGTTTGACCGACAACCAGACTACGTAAGACAAGACTCGACATCCCGTTGGTGACCCGACGTTCCACGTGTTCATCTCATACACAAACATATACAAAACATGCAACTTAGTACTTAACATGTGTTAAAGTTCAACGAATCTAACACATAGGTCAAATAACGCACAAATAAGTCCAAACACGTGTTACTATGTTACTAGGCATGTCACGGGGTTCCTAGCATGTTCCTAGGTGTCGAATCGGGTTTCGGAATGTCAAAATACACTTATAACAGCAGTACACGCGATTAGGAACTTAGCATGCAATTAGGAAAAAGTCAACATGTGATTGGGGGTGGTCAACAGGCAATTAGCATGCGATTAGGATGCTAATCGCCCTTAAGAGGCCTAATCGCCTATAGCAGCAGGTGATTGTGATGCTAATCGCCTGCTGCAGCTGCACAATACAATTTCGCGCGTTTAACCTTCTAGATCAGATCCGAAGCATGCGTAAACACCCAATATCAATCCTAACACATTAACAAACATATTTCAAGCAAAACCCCTAAGTTTTCATCATTCTAACAGTCCCGAATGCGAGCGTTTTCCCAAAATAGTAACTTAACATGTAAACATCACATCAACATGCAAGAACTTGCCCTAAATAGCAAATATCCAGATTTCAACACATAAACACGTTGTCCGATAGTATCCTACTGCTCTAGCATCATCCTAAAGCAAACCCTAACATCATACAATCAACAACACACCTCATAGCATCCTTAATCATTCAAATTCATTCAAATGGGTCAAAACATCAAACTTCAACAATACACAACCAAAACCATTCAAACTCCTAGAACATCATCATACTAACTTGTAACAGCCATAAACATCTAAATAACACAAGAGCAATCATGTTTCAATCCTAAAAATCCTACCTTTATACACATATAACACATATAACACACATAAAGGTTTGGGTTTGTTTAAAAACGGTTTTAAATGGATTTTCAGAGACAAAAACATTTATAAGTCAGGTCTGGACTTTTAGGGAACGAAATATAATCATTTAAAGGTTTGGGTTTGAAGAACACACCTTGGATTTAAGAGAAAATGATGGAATAAGCTTGGAAATGGTTGTTTTGATGTAAAAACGAGTTCCAGAGGGTGTTTGTGGGTTGAGATAGGTTATGGGACGGCTAGGGTTGCACAAATGGTGTTTTAGAGGTCAAGGGTGGTATTTATAGGCGTTTCTAGTCGTCAGATGCAGTATAGGCGATTGTGCAGCCTTATCAGGCGATTAGGGCTGCTAATCGCCTTCACTACCATGCGATTAGCCCCCAATCGCCCATATTCAAGCCCAATCGCCCCATATGAGCTGCTAATCGCCCCTCTGAAGGCGATTAGGGCTTCCTAATCGCCCTCAGGGCCTGGTTCTGTGTATTTGGCGCGTTAAACCCCGTTTTAACATATGTTAACACATTTTCACATACCGACAAGTCACATAATGATTATAAACACATAATACATGAAAACAAACACGTTCACCCTCGTTCACCAATTCCCGGGACTCGAGACTTGCGTGTGTTAAAACCCCAATGATGCACGACTCGACTCGACTGACCTTGTCATGTGTAATGTATGCGCGACTCGCTAAGGTAGACTTACTAAGTTTTCAAAAAGTTAGTTACCGGAGTTTGCCGGGTGTCACAGTACATGTTAAAAACAATTGTCCTATTTGTTATGATTTAGAGTTTATATTTCCACTGCACTTTCCATTATTATTCATCATTCATTACTGTTTCATTACTTAAACTTCATAACAAATCAAACTCATATCCTAACAACCCTTACTCATTGACCCATTGGTGACCTTGACGATTGGTTAAGTTTTAGACTTCACGTACATGCACATCGCTTCTAATTACCCAACCCTTAGGTTTGCAATTTATATGTTCACACATACATCGTTTCAAGTCAATTTCCACACATCTCGACATAGTAAACCTATCATTTCATCATCATCAAATTTACCCATGTAGCACATAGCTTCACTTAATCTATCCAAATTATCCATACATGCTAACACATCGTCTTAACAACTAATAAGACATGTTCTAGAAATTTTCATAGCATACAAGTTCCCAATGTCCCATGTCAACCTATGAACATTATATGAACTTAATTTACACCATAGGACCAAATTTTTGTTCTAAATCAGCCACAAAATCTAGCTGTTATGCGCCTCAAGAAAACATATTTTGGTGACTTTTAACACATAGTTTTGCACTGTAAGTATCCGTTACGATGGAAAACTATTATACACCCTAAATGATGAATTTTATACACATTTTAACACTAAACAAGCTGTTTCACATCAGACCTGAAAATAAGTGTTTTTAACGCGTAAAATTGTCGAAAACATGTGTTTTCGCGCATCTTTTGCAAATACATTTAGGTTTTTATATTAGGACTTTCATGAAAACTTAATCACATATTATTTTCCATCAAAATAAGTCATGAAAACCTGATATAAATCTGTTTTGAAATATCCATTTCAAAAGCTCTTATTTTGGTGTTTTAAGCCGAAAAATGCGTCTTGATCGTACATGCAAGGTCTCCCAAGCGTATAGATCCTATTTAAACTCAATATTCACTATTTTAGACTTATCAAAACCCTAAAAAAATTATCATGATCAGATCTATCCTAGACCTTAAGTAACTCAAAAACATCTTCAAACAATGCACAATACATGAACATAATGATCAATCAAGCCATATTTCAACAATCACATCCCTATACCATTTATCTAGACTATCATAATCATCCAAATTCCATTTTACATCAGACCCTAAACCCTCTTGAAAATCCTCTTGCATGTTATCAAAATCATAGGATCTAAGCATCATTAATTATCTAATGAACCAAACAATCTATCCTACATGCATATATACATACACGGCATACATACATACATACATACATACATACATACATATACACACGGCACCCACATATATACATATATACACCGTCTCTTTTCCATTTTCTCATTCCCATTGTTTAATGTATGATACCATTTGGAACTCCTATCTTTGTTTGGTGAAAACTAAACCCAACACAGAAAATAATCAAGATTTTATAAAAGTTTTTAGTTTAAGAACATACCCTTGATGAACACTTGATAAATAGTGGGTTTTTGATGGTTTCTCTCCCTAGAAATCACTTTATTCTTAATGGATTTTGCTTCCAAATCACCCAAAACACTTAATAAATCAACAATACATAGCCATTTTGTAAAGATTTAACAAAAAAAGGAGTATGGATGTTGATGGAGGTTTTAGCCAAAGGAAGGAGAAGAACGAAGGTGGAGAGGTTTCTTGAGTGTGTGTATATTATGGTGTAAGAGTGGAATGAAGTGTGTGTTGGTGTTGGGATTAATGAGATGGTTTTTTATTAATAATCATTTGTTATAAATGAAAAATAATAATAATAATATGGTGGGGATGGGGGTGGTCATGGTTTGGGTGTGTGTGTGTGTTTATTTATTTATTTTTTTATTATAAAACTTTATAACATAAAGCACACACTTCACATTTTTATAAAAACCCAATTATGTTAAATAACTAAGATTTTTACACATTTGGCCAATAATAATATTCCCCAACTAAAAATATTCACTTTTAGCTAATTTGATTATATTAGGGGGTTCCCTACTGTATTAGGTCTCGTACTCGTGTTAAAACTCTAAAACGCGCAATAATTAGATCATAGCGATTTAAAAACTATCAATCATAGTCTTTATTGCTTTTAATAATATTTTCATCCTGAAAATATTATTCCATGCCAAACCAAGCATTACGGGTCAAAACTAGACTATTTTAAAGTTAACCGGGTCGTCACCAATGTCCAATACGGGTAATTTATCGCTCCATGATACGAAATTTCCTAAAATTAACCATAAATCTTTTATAATGTTTGGACTTTGCTATTGCATATCTAAAGACTCTAATTATCACCAATTAAGTCTAACACTCAATTTTTGATGTTATTTTAATAATTATTATATTGTACGGAAAGTACCTGAATTTTGGCAGTTGTCACATATATAGGTAGGGGATCCTTTATGAAAATTGGTTTGTGTGAGAAGTGAGAGAAGGATTAAGAATTGACATGTAGCCATCATGTTTTTTTATATTTTGGAATGATGTTTTGAGTTGTTTTGGCTTGAAAAACACTTAACACAACAATATACAAAAATTTAAAACACAATCCAATGTATTATACTCATTAAATTTAAATTACAGATAAAACACACATACAATGTTTTACAGCCAAAGAACCAAGCATGGAGAATTTGTACAAATAGATACAAAGGTACTATCACAATGAGAAGAGGTTAGCTTTTAATAGAAATATAAAGAAGAGGTTTTGATTTCAGCTTTTGAAGATTGTGATGAGAATCTAACATGAACAAGAACATAAATATATGAATATAATATAATTATTTATGAACATATTTAGTTTATCTTATGATTTTTAAAATGAGAATAGACGGGAGCTCTAAAATCAATAGTTGGTATTCCTTCCTTAGACGACCAATCTTTCCTAAAACACTCTGATTAAATGTTCTCGACATAGTGTTTTAAGTTTTAACCCTAAAATACGTTGTTTTCAATTATTAATTGTTATGTTTGGGGTTTTTTAAGCAAAATAATCGAAGACAACATGAATACGTCCAAAAAATGATGCATACATATCAATTTTTAATACTTCTCACACAAATCATATATATATATATATATATATATATATATATATAGGGTTAGGATCCGTTGAGAACTCGATGAGTTGCGAGAACTCGACGTAAAATGAGAAAAAAAATTATTTTTTTTGCACACTGGTGTAAAAACACGTAAACCCCGCTATAAAAAATACATGAATTTATGCCGAATTACACCGGGGTAAAGGATTTTTACCCCATGTAAGTATATTAATATTTTATACAATATTTTATTGTTGTTTAATTTTGGACCACATATTCATTTTTTATTAAAATTGTGTTGTTATAAAGTGAGTTCCTATGGTTCTCACAACTCAAGGGAGTTCTCAAATGATCCTAATCTTATATATATTAGGTAATGAGTTGGCTAAAAAGTCTATTTTTCCTAAAAAGTGTAAGAAGTCTATGTTGATATTGTGTTTTAATTTTTAGGAGAAATGTTTTATATTTTTTAGGTATCGTGTTATATAGAAAAACAATAAAAGTAATAATTTAAAACACAATCAAGTGTATTTTAATCATTAAATCTAAAACACCATGCAAAGAAATATAATCAGTGTGTTTTACAATTTAATGCTTAGATTCATTTGATTGTGTTATAATTTGTTACTTTTATTATTTTTTTATATAAAACAATACCAAAAGAATATAAAACATTTCTCCATAAATTTAAAACATAATGTTTACATAGACTTCTTACACTTTTTTTATGAAAAATGGACTTTTTACACGAACCCTACCCTACCCTACCCTACCCTACTATGTATATATATATATAGTGTGTGTGTGTGTTTTATTAATTAGTGGGTTACCACCCGCATTCCGTGACAGGTTCTGAACATTAACAAATAAAAGCAAATCATGAACGTGAAAATAAAAAAAAATACTCGACAACGGTATACGGGAGCCAACTTATTAGAACAAATTTACACTAGGACGTATATAAAAATAAACACGACAACTACGCATTACAGTGGATCGGTTTAAATGCAGATAAAAAAACCTATTGCAATGATGTATTTAAATATAAGCGTCGCGCAGTTTAGAAACCAACGGTTTAAAAAAAAGATGCTTAAAACAACCTGTTATTGAAAAACAAGGTTACGCATATTCACGCCGAATGTAGATAAAAATAACTTGCGTGGAGCGTTGCTAAAAAAACCATAAGAATTCACATAACAGAAAATTCGTTAAAAACTCAATATGATAACTTTATTAAAGTTTAGGGGTTTTAGTATAACTCGGTTAAAGGAAAAAGATAAAATCAACCAACTTAATTGCATGGAGTGTAAACAAAAAATTAACTAAAGTGTAGGGGAAATAAATAAATTTATGAAACTTGAGGTGTCATATGAAAAATATATTAAAGATTATAGGTGTAATAGAAAATAAAATATAAAAAGACAAAACCCTAGAAAAAAGACAAGAAAAAAGAAAACATATTACTATAGCTAAGATAGATGGGAATTGTTATATTAATAATATTTTTGGTTTGCTTTGTGGCAGCTTGCGGTCAGTATCGATTTAATTCATTATAGGATAGGACTACCATAAAAAGAACTCAATATAACAATCGATAAGTATTTTACATAGATTGAAAACCATAAAAATGAATACTCGTACGGGTATTGGTTATGTTTGGCCGTTATCGGTTTGGTTTGCCACGACACCGGTATGGTACCGAAACTCGGTATAGCTTACGATATTAAAAAAACTTCATTGCAAATACACCTCTTTGTTCAACGAATTTTATACAGATACGTCAAGAAAACCATAAAACTAATACGCTATCGATACCGATATTGTTTGCTTGGTCTATTCAGTTTGTGACGATAAATAACAAAAAAATCAACAACATTTCATCCGTTTGAACTTTTATAAAAAAACTGAAAGCAAAAATCAAAATATCTATTTATCTATCTATCTATCTATCTATCTATCTATCTATCTATCTATCTATCTATATATATATTCCAAAGGCTCAAATCCTACATGAAACTCATATAGTCATTCTCTCCTTTGAGTGTGCCATGTGGCACTAAGGAATTAAAAAAAAAAACTCATCCCATTTAAAACCTTTCTCCCTAATCTAAAACCCTAAAATCTTAATCTTTCATCACCCCCTCTCTCTTTCTCCATCAACTGTCGCCAATCCTTCCACATCACCGATATCATAAAATCTAAATTTACAACAGTAACAAATACGAACAGATTTCCAAATCTTCATCCCTCGATTATTATTTTTATAAGTGACATCAAACCACCTAGACATTCCTCCAAACCTTATTCCCCAAATCACTCTCTCATCCGCTTTTTAATAATGCAATGATGGTTTGAATAGCATAAACAATCATTCGTTCATTGATTTCATAGTGTCACTACATTTTGTGAATTTTTCTTTGATTCTTTACATGTTTATGTTTGTAATTTTGATAATCGTTCCGTTCTGTTAAGGAAATGACAGAGACAAAGAAGTCATTGGAGATCCCTCAGCCTCTAGAGAAACCGTTGTCGGGTTCTTTTGGCGCACCCCTCCCTCCTCCGACTCCTTCGGCAGAAACAAAATAGAGACGAAGATTCAAACACACAATAACAATAAAACCCTAATTTCAAAAGAAGAAAAAATTACATCTCCGGTTAGTTTGCTATCAGGTTGGATATGAATAGAGGGTAACTCTTGGGACCGCAAATCGTATTTTAGAATAGTTCCTTTAGCGTCACGTTTTGGTTTGTGTTGTACATCTTAAAGCGGCGAACGGTGGTGGCGGTATTATTAATATTGTTCAGTTTTTATGTTGGTCGATGATTATTATATGCCACCTTTACTTTTTGTATCCACTGATTATGCATATAGGATTAGGAAGGCTTATGGTTTTATGCAGTGTTTTTAGACCCGAACCAGCCGGTCAGACCTGTCGAACCGAGAAACAGGACCTCGGCCAATCCGGGTCGATGGATAAGACCGCTCCTGTAGCAGACCGGAAGTAGGGTTGGTGGACGCGGTCGGACCGGAAACTCGGTAAAAGGATGGGTCGGACCGACAAGAAATCATCTTTCCCAGAAATCACCAACTCATTGCATATCAATTTTGCTCAATGATTCTAAATCACTAGACCCATTTATTAAATCAACCACTCGATGAAACTAGAATAGGTAGAGGTAGCCAACTAATAGAAGAGAAGAGATTAGAGATTCAACCAATATCATGAAATCCTTCGGCCTTCCATTAACGGTCACCGGTGGGTTCGATTTGCAGAGACTTTAGTTGGTAGCGTTGTGGGGTTGACTTCAGATGAGGGGTTGTTGTTTGTAAGATAGAAGATAAAGGAGAAGCTAAAGTGTAGAACCTTAAAAACCAAACATATCAAGTGCAAATGGGCTTACATAATGGGCTACAAAATCAAATGGACCCTTCATGTACATGTAAAAAATAAATAATAAGTATAGTTGTATATTTTAAATATAATTTAATTATCCGGTTCGACTGATTGAACAGGTCTGAAGAGTGAACCAGTAGGATGTCCGGTCCGGTTATGAAAACGTTGGTTTTATGTATTCAGTCTAATAAAGGGCCATGTAAAATAGTTTGTGTGTGCTAAGTATAATAATAATAATAAAAGATTGAGAAATTAATGTTGTTCAGATTATCATTTATAGTAATATTTGTGTTTTTTGAAAGGTTGATTGAGCTGAAGAATGTATTTGCAAGGCAACTGCCTAACATGCCTAAGGAATACATTGTTCGTCTTGTGATAGATGGGTATGATGCTAGTATATGTTCTTCATAGAAAATAAGTTTAGTAGTTTATTGGGTGCCACTGCCCAAATTTTATATATATATATATATATATATATAGGGTTAGGGTAAAATGAGAACATACTTTTCGTAAAAGAACACCGGGAACCATTTATATCCATTGATCTATCATGATCTAAGGGTTAATAATATGCCACATCACTTGTTTGTCATTTTGCACCACTTGTTGATTTCTTGAAAGAATATAATAATAAAATAATCATAGAGGGGTATTATGGTAAAAGTAACACCACTCTCTCTCATCCTTTTTGTTTCCCCAGTTGACCCCACCACCTACCATTCTCATATCCCAAAAATTGAATTTTTCATTCTCTCTCCCCAAACCAAACGACCTGCAATATTTATTATTATTTTTTTATTGCTTTTACAACATACCATCAACAAACATTGTTTACACCCTTTACATGAGTGTAAAACAAAAAGTTTACACTTTGTGTATCCAGAAAAGATGCAAGAAATAGAATGATAACATAAAAAAAGTAGAACTTCACATCAGTGTAAAATCACAAAACCACTCTACATACATGTAAACAACTAGTCGTTCTTCGTTTTTCTTGATCTCCATCGTAAAACATCAAACTAGAACCGAACAAATCTTCTTGGTCACCTATCAACCACAAAAAGGAAAAAAAACATATTGTAAGTCAAAACATATTGTACACAAAAAGATTACATTAGTATAAACGAATCATGTTCTACAACTTTCTTTTATTTTTCTCTTTAGTGTAAACACACCATTATGTTTGCTATGTTACCAATCCGTTAGCGATCAATTATTTTACAACAAAAACAAACCATTTTCTTTTACCCCTGTGTAAAACCCTATTAGCAACATCGTTTACGACAAAAACTTTCTTCTATTTTTCTCTTTAGTGTAAACAGTTATTTTTAACTCATTTATTTTACAACAAAAAAAACCCATTTTCTTTTACACCAGTGTAAAACCCCCCATTAGCAACATTGTTTGCACCAGTTTACATCAAATTACATTGGTGTAGAAACAATTTAATTGCACAAGTTTAACAATGGTGATATAATAATCAATGCTAAAATACAGGTCATCAACCAAACAAAGAACAATGAAGACTCAAACATGACACAAAAACCTACAATCTAAAAATCCCAAATAACGATAAACAAAAACTAACAGATCTATAACACATTAAGCTTGCACATAAAATCCCAAAATAAAAGAGTTTTACACCAGTGGTGTTAACTTACCTTACCATCATCGTCACCATCATCGGACCATCGAAATCATCATGTAAAACGACAAACACCTCGTTCTTCGTTTTCTTGGTCTCCATCATCAGCTTTGAACACATAGCGAAACTATCAAACCACAAAAAAACACAACTTTTATCATCTAATGTGATATAAATAATCAATGTAAAATCTAATGTAATTTACACCAGTGTAAAAACAGTTTATTATCTTCTTATATAAAAAACCCCTATTCATCAACCAAAGACAACATCAAAAACACAAAGTTTCAGCAGTGTTTAAACAACAAATCATCTGCAAAAAATAATAATAATAATAATAATAATAATAATAATAATAATAATAAAAAACATCAAAAACACAAAAGATGTGTAACACCAAAAACAACATCAAAAACACAAGATCTGTAACACCAAAAACAACATGTATTCTGTAAAAAATAAAAAAAATCATATTTTTACACCTGTGTATTCTGTAATGTTAATGACCCTCTCTAAACAAAAATCACCGCCTCCTCCTCACCACCCAAATCGTAAAATAAACATTCAATTAGAAAAAACCAGATTTAAAAAAAACTAAAATTATTGTGTTTGTGTTGTTACCTCATATTCGACCTTGTGTTTCTCTAATTCGTCAAAAGGAGTATGAACCGGATCTGATTGTTTCCATCAACAAATAATTATTATAAAAACTAAACCCCAAAACCAAACCCACCGCCATCATCTCCTTCCACCACCACCGTCTCCCTTCTAAAACCAACAACATCATCATCGGACCACAAATCAAACAGATCTGTAACACTAGCGTCTCCTTCAAAAACAAAATAATAATAATATTATTAATAATAATCACCCTAATAATAATAATAATAATAATAATAATACCTAACCACCATTCGAACCCACCACAAAGCCACTATCTCCCCAACACACAACTCGAACCCACTACAGCCTTGTTTTCGAACAGATCTTGGCTCTTTATTATTATTCATGTTCAGATCTTGATTCTCGAACAGATCTTGGCTCTCAAACAGATCGTGGCTCTAAAAAAAACCTTGTTTTCGAATAGATCTTGGCTCTTATTTATTTATTTATTTATTTATTTATTTATTTATTATTATTATTATTATCATCCATGTTCATCAACATCTGGGAGAAAAAATAAAACGAGAAAGAGAAAGAGAATAAGAGAGAGTTAGAATTAAGATGAGAGAGGGGGTGTGTGGGATAGATTTTGGCTTTTTATTATTTTTATTATTCATGTTGTATACATTGGGATATGAAAATCTGATCTTAACTGTACTATGTTTGAATATTATAAACATAATAAATCTAATTAAAATATACTTAGTGATGAATTACCTTAATTGTCCTCATATAATAACAACAAAACAAGGACACATGGCATGTTATTATTGGCTTAATTGAGTTTTCTAGTTCTTTTATGAATGGTTGGTTGTCTATTGAACCTAATCCTATATATATATATATTGTCACACCCTCAATTTCCACGTGCGGGGTTTTACCGCGAGGCGCGTGACACACCAGGATCTCAGTCAACGATCACAACAAACATTCAACAAACATGCATTCATATATAGATTAAACCAAAATATCATGCTTTGAGCCGTAAACCAGTAGCGGAAGCATTTCTTGTTTACAACCAAAAGACATATTAAAGTTTACAAAACATTGTTTAATACGTTTCAAAATCCTAGACGTTGTGCGAGACTCCGTGCGCCTAGTCCATTGACTGCTACCTTAGCGACCTAAGAAAACATGCCAAAAATGTCAACATATAATGCTGGTGAGTTCACAGGTTTTCTTTCATAAATGAGTTTTATAAGTTCCAAGGATCATATCCGTTATTACTAGGTTATAAGAACGTTAGCTAGACGTTAAGTGTTTTTACTACTACGGTTGGGAACCCATTACTAAACATGAACCAATAGATGAATCCAGCCCAGATTGACTGGGTTACTGATGCCTCGATAACCCGATAGTTAGAGACAATATGCACCCGCCCAGCATCCCCGCCGTCGGGTGGGGTTTGTGAGGCTCAATAGATCTATCCACATTTCCCTCGTTGTGCTTCCCGCACATTCATGGTTTCCCCTGGGACTTTCCGAAAAAGCCGTATAGTAACATAAAGTAACCATAGTATAACATGACCTTTAATAAATAAGTAAATAGCATGTTTCTCCCCCTGGAAATAAAACAGTAAAAGCGGGGCTGTGACACTCACCTTAGATTGCGTTACTTGAAAATAGTTAAGTAGTTATGCTATGATAGCCCCAAATAGCGGCGACCTATCATAAGACGTGTATAAGTATCCGGACTAATAACCCGCGGGTTAGCTAGTCCCCGAATGTCCAGACCATAACCATAGACGTTTGAAAAACACCTTTGACTGTTAAACCGACTGTGCCAGACAAGACTCGACATCCCATTGGTGACCCGACACTCCATGTGTTAGCTAAATGCAAGATATCATGCAACATGTATAGTTAAACACTTAGCACGCGCAAGAGTTCACCTAGCCTTTCTTAACGCACAAGTAAAGCACAACTGAGTCCGAACACGTGTTACCAAGTCATACGGCATGTCACGGGGTTCCTATTATGTTCCTAGGTGTCAAATCATGCTTCGGGATGCCAAAATACGCGATTAGGAATTTAGCATGCAATTAGGAAAAGTCAACTGGTGATTGGGGGATGGTCAACAGGCGATTGGGGTGGTAATCGCCTACCTTATCAGGCGATTAGGGGCCTAATCGCCCCTTAAGGTTCCTAATCGCCTACCATATCAGGCGATTAGGATTCCTAATCGCCTGCTGCAGCTGCGCGACACATTTTCGCGCGTTTAACCCTCCAAATCAGATCCGAAACATGCAAAAACACCCAATATCAAACCTAAACCATTTACCAACCCATTCCAAGCAAAAACCCCCAATTAATCACTGTTCTAACACTCTTTGTGCAAGTATTTCCAAAAATGGCAAAGTACCATGTTTCATTAACTAAGCTTATCTTTCCTTAAATGGCAACAAATCAGATTTCATCAATTACAAGCTTGCAAATCAACATCTCTCTGTTATAATACCTCTCTAATGCAAACCCTAACAACAACAAATCATTAAATCATAACATAACACCTTAGATCTTCAAGAATCATGCAAATGGGTCAAAATGAACATCATCACCAAAACACAAAAATAATAACTCAAACTCTTAGATAATCATCCTAATAGCTTCTACATCTCAGAAGTACAACCATTTTATGGAAACATCCATGTTATAACTACCAAGAAGATCATCATATGCACAAAAACTTCACATATAGCATGTATTATGGTGTAGGCTTGTTTTAGAACTCTTTTCAAAGGTTTTAAAGACACATACTTAGTAAAACAAGGTCTGGACTTTTGGGGAACCAAAACAACAACATTACAAAGGTTAGAGATGAAGAACACACCTTGGATTTTATCAAAGAAAGGTGTGTTAGCTTGGAAATGGTGATTTTTGAAGCAAAACAAGTTCCAGAGGTGTTCTAGGGTGTGTGGGTGGCTTAGGATCAGTTAGGGTTGCACTAAGGGTGTTTGGGGAGTTAAGGGTTGTATTTATAGGTGTTTTGACTCGTGCAGAGCAGTGCAGGCGATTAGCAGCAGTTAGCAGGCGATTAGGAGTCCTAATCGCCTGTCTGTTGGCGATTAGGGGCTCCAATCGCCCCCTAACCCTCCCAATCGCCTATAGTATAGGCGATTAGGCACCCATCTGGGTCCTAATCGCCTACAGTATCCCAGATTGAGTTTTTGGCGCGTTAAACACTATTTTAACACATATAAACACGTATTAACATACCGACAAGTCACGTAATGATTATAAACACATAATGCATGATAACTAACACATTTACATCCGTTCACCAATTCCCGGGACTCGAGACTTGCGTGTGTGCGTTAAACCCGGTGATTCCACGAATCACCAATCCTTGTACACATGGTTATGGACCGACTCCCGATGATCCCGCGGATCATCGTAACGACTCCTGATGATTCCCTAGAATCATCGTAACGACTCGACTGATCTAGTTAAGTATGTAATAAGTATGACTCGCTAAGGTAGACTTACTAGTTTAGTCAACGTTACTAACCTGAGTTTGCCGGGTGTCACATCATCCCCTGTTAAAAGAATTTTCGTCCCGAAAATTGCCCAAGGCCAAAAGGAAGAGACGAAAGAGAAGAAAAAAAATTTCCGGTTGCCACATATATATATATATATATATATATATAGGTAGAGGATCCTGTAGGAAAATTGATTTGTGTAGGAAGTGTGAGAAGGATTAAGAATTGACATGTAGCAATCATGTTTTTTATTTTGGGATGATGTTTTTGGTTGTTTTGACTTGAAAAACACTTAACACAACAATATACAAAAATTTAAAACACAATCCAATGTAATTTAGTCATTAAATTTAAATTACAGATAAAACACCCTAGTGGTATGGAGGCTCAATGACAGAAGACCCATGACTGAAAGGTCATGGGTTCGATTCTTGAGAGCGCCTTCAGTCATGGGTTCGATTCTTGAGAGCGCCGGGTTTTACCCATTATTCCATTGTCGTGCATTTGGGCGGGTGGATAGTCGGGTTTTCCCCGGAACTAGTGGACTTGGTGAAACCAGGAGCTCCCTTACATGTCTGGCTATGCCGGGTGGAAAGAGTCCTAATTTGACTGAATAGGGACTCCGAAATAAGTTCTTGGTGAATTTCGTTGGCCGTTAAAAAAAATAAATAAATAAATAAAAAAGATAGAGGAAAGATCCGGTACAAATAGCTTTTTTGGTAAGAACTGTGAGAATCAAAAGAGGGTATTTTTTTATTTTTTTTTTTAATTTTTTTTCCCCATATTGTTAAACATGTATTATAGTATTGAAAACTAAAAAAATATATATATATTTGGTGTAGAGTAATTACGTGTAGAGTAATTACATAATTACTCTAGTGTAAACTAATGTATTTACCTTAATGACGTAATTACACTAAAAAAAAATTTTTTAAATTTTTTTTTTGTATTATTCATCTAGAAAGAATGTTTAAGCACATGGGAAAAAAAAATTCTAAAAAAAATAAATTTTTTTTACCCCCTTTGATTCTCACAGTTCTTACAAAAAAACTATATGTATTTGATCTTTACTCAAAAAAGATAACAGCCGGGACACATCATGTATAATAATAAATATATAAACAATGTCTGCGCATTTGTTGAGGTGCATGTTGGCTGAGTGTGGTCGTAGCAGTATTCAGTATTCACATTGAAATCTTCAAAATAAAGATATGTTTTCACAGGATATGGTAAATCTTTACTTGTGCTAAGAGCACCCATAATACATGGTCATTTTTATTTTTACACATGTTTTTAGCTTCTTTTTTTTACGTTTCCTATCTATAAAGCCGGTTACATTAAATATAATTTCGATTACTTTCAGGTTAATCCAACCGCAATGCTGCTGAGTTAAACCGAATATGTCTCCGGCCAATGTTTACGATGTATCCGCGCCGTAACGCGCGCGGGTCCATTACTAGTTATATTATATGTATCTATTAATTCTAGGACAGATTAACAGTAACCATATATTTTATTTTTATTATTGTTTAATTATTATGTTATTATTATACCATATATAGGTAACGTAATATTTTGTATATGTTAATATTTATTTGTTAATATTTTAGTAACGTGCACCGGCGTACTATGCTACCATGCACTGACTCTATTTTGTTAAGTGTCTTTACTTTCTTCCCAATTTGACCACCAAACTTTGACCATTAACTTTCTTACTAGCTTATGTACTTTAATTTCTTCCAATTTGACCACCAGACTTTTAGCTTTTAGGATTTCAAACTTTGACCACCAAACTTTCAGCCGCGAGTATTTTTTTGAAGCCCACGTGAGAATAACAGTCACTTAATATTATCTTTTATGTCCACGAAACTCTCCATGCAACAGGAGCTCCGACAGCGACGCACGATCTTTAACGTCTACCAAACCCTCAATGCAACAGGAGCTCCCGTCGCGAAGCACGGGATAATAGAATCCTAGTTAAAATTGTAAAAGGAACTATATATTATTTTAATATTAAAATATAGTTTCTAAATAATATATATAAAATGTCATTGTCCTATCGTTCGACACTTAAGGCACCATTACCCAATACGTAAACCTAAAAGGTAATTCTGGTATCTTTTATTATCACTAAGTTGAATGACTACAAACATAACTTTGGAACTCTGATTTTCTTGTGACATGAAAGTTTAACCAAATGGGTCAAACATTACAAAATGACACTTGTTTATGCTATCATTATTTAACGTTTTCATTTTTTGGTCTCTACTTAAAAATGACACTTGTTTGAGTCAAAAAGTGAATAAATGACATGAAAGAACCCCTTATCGCAATCGTGGTTTGTTGTTAGTTATAAATGTCGGCACATCCAACCAAATTTTCAGTTTTGTTTTGTCTTTATATAACTTGATACTTAAGCATTTTCTCCAACCTTCTCTAGCTACCACGTAATCTTCTTTTGAAAAATCAAAGGTAAATAAATGTACAAAAATTAGATTTAAGAGAGTTTGAATGTACTTTTGAACATAAGTACAATGCTTTATGAGTTATGACCATACTAAATAATTAATTATTAATAACTATAAAAAGACATTAGGGACCTTCCAAATTTAGCTATTGCTTCTACTTTTTTATATTGGATTATCTTTCAATCTTAATTTCTTTATGTTCTTAACATTTAACAACTCATCTTTATCTTAGTAGTTAAAGTTTTTTTTTCAAACATGTTGGTCATTTTTTCATTATTTAAACACACTTCTGGTTTAAGATATCAATCGTAAAAATGCATAATATTTAATCACTTTTATTTTAGTATATCATCTTATTCATTTATTTGATCACTTTGGAAACTTTATCACAGTACAAAGGTCAAGTAATTCAGTAAAGTGAAAATCTCTTGTTTGTTTCGAATAGTCCAAGCTCTCTCTATTGATTTTCACATAGAAGCCCCGTAATCTTCTTTATTTTAGAAATCAAAAGTAAATAAATTTACAAAAATCAGATTTAAGAGAGTTTGAATGTATGTATTGAACATAAGTGCGGTACTTTATGTCTATACTACATAGCTCTGATAACGATAAGTACGGTGCATTAGGGGAGCCTCCAAATTTAGCTATTGCTTCTATTTTTATTTTATTTTTTTATGAAAGGCGACTACAACTATTAGTTATATGTGATTTATATTGGATTGTCATTCAATCTTATTTTCTCTATGTTCTTAACAACTCAACTTTATCTTAGTAGTTAACGCTTCTCAAACATGTTCGGTAATCTTTTCATTATTTAAATACACTTCTGATTTAAGATATAAATTGTATAAATGCAATAATATTTAATCACTTTTATTTTAGTATATCATCTTATTCATTTATTTGATCACTTTGGAAACTTTATCACAGTACAGAAGTCAAGTAATTCAATAAAGCGAAAATCTTTTGTTTGTTTCGAATAGTTCAAACTCTCTCTATTGATTTTCACATAGAAGCCCTGTAATCTTCTTTATTTTAGAAATCAAAAGTAAATAAATTTACAAAAAT
Organism: Ambrosia artemisiifolia; assembly: GCA_032199755.1. Classification (NCBI taxonomy): domain Eukaryota; kingdom Viridiplantae; phylum Streptophyta; class Magnoliopsida; order Asterales; family Asteraceae; genus Ambrosia; species Ambrosia artemisiifolia. The sequence continues at coordinate 33,194,055 of CM063526.1, read as the reverse complement.
CAGATTTAAGAGAGTTTGAATGTATGTATTGAACATAAGTACGGTACTTTATGTATATACTACATAATTCTGATAACGATAAGTACGGTGCATTAGGGGAGCCTCCAAATTTAGCTATTGCTTCTAGTTTTATTTTATTTTTTTATGAACGGCGACTACAACTATTAGTTATATGTGATGTATATTGGATTGTCATTCAATCTTATTTTCTCTATGTTCTTTAACAACTCAACTTTATCTTAGTAGTTAACGCTTCTCAAACATGTTATGTCATCTTTTCATTATTTAAATACACTTCTGATTTAAGATATAAATTGTATAAATGCAATAATATTTAATCACTTTTATTTTAGTATATCATCTTATTCATTTATTTGATCACTTTGGAAACTTTATCACAGTACATAAGTTAAATAATTCAATAAAGCGAAAATCTCTTGTTTGTTTCGAATAGTCCAAACTCTCTCTATTGATTTTCACATAGAAGCCTCGTAATCTTCTTTATTTTAGAAATCAAAAGTAAATAAATTTACAAAACTCAGATTTCAGAAAGTTTGAATGTATGTATTAAACATAAGTACGGTACTTTTTGTCTATACTACATAGTTCTGATAACGATAAGTACGGTGCATTAGGGGAGCCTCCAAATTTAGCTATTGCTTCTTTTTTATTTTTTATGAACATCGACTAAACTATTAGTTATATGTGATTTATATTGGATTGTCATTTAATCTTATTTTCTCTATGTTCTTAACAACTCAACTTTATCTTAGTAGTTAACGTTTCTCAAACATGTTCTATCATCATTTCATTATTTAAATACACTTCTGATTTAAGATATAAATTGTATAAATGCAATAATATTTAATCAATTTTATTTTAGTATCTCATCTTATTTATTTATTTTACAGTACAAAAATCTAATAATTCAATAAAGTGAACATCCCTTGTCGATTTCGAATAGTCCAAACTCTCTTTATTGATTTTCACATAGTAGTGAAAGCCCTGTAATCTTCTTTATTTGAAAAAATCAAAAGTAAATAAACGTAAAAACTCATATTTTAAGGGAGTCTGAATGTCATTTTGAACGTAAGTACGATGCTTGATGACTATACTGAATAATTATTTATAACGATAAAATAGACATTAAGGGAGGCTTCAAATTAAGCTATTGCTACTATTTTTTTATGCACGATGACCACAACTATTGCTTATATATGATTTATATTTGAATGTCATTTAATTTTATTTTCTCTTCGTTCTTAACAACTCGTTTAACTTAACAGTTAACATTTTTCAAACATGTTTGTTCATCTTTTCATTATTTAAATACACTTCTGATTTAAGATATAAATTGCTATGTCATCTTATTTATTTATTTGATCTTCTTAGAAACGTTCTCAAAGTACAAACAAATGAAAAAATTAATAATTCAATAATGCGAAACATCCCTTGTTGATATCGAATAGTCCAAACTCTCTTTTTTGATTTTCACATAGACACATTGTAGTAAAAGCCCCTTTATTTGAAAAATCAAAAGTAAAGAAATATACAAAAATTAGATTTAAGTGAGTTTGAATGTACGTTTTGAACATAACTAATATGCTTAATGACTATACTAAATAATTATTTATAACGATAAAAGAGACATTCAGGGAGCCTCCAAATTTAGCTATTGCTTTTATTTTTTATGCACGGCGACAATAGTTATTGCTTATAAATTATTTATATTGGAATGTCATTTAATTTATTTTCTCTATATTCTTAACCACTCGTTTTTAACTTAATAGTTACAATTTTCAAACATGTTCGGTCACCTTTTTATTATTTATATACACTTCTGCTTTAAGATATAAATTGCATATTGCATAAATGCATGAGCATTTAATCACTTTTATTATAGTATATCATCTTATTTATTTCTTTGATAACTTTGGAAACGCTCTCACAGTACATAAAAATAATAATTCAATAAAGCGAACATCCCTTGTTGATTTCGAATAGTCCAAACTCTCTTTATATGATTTTCATAAGATAGTAGCCCCCCCCCCCCCCTAGCTAGTGCTTCTATTTTGTTTTGTTTCTTTCTTTTTTTAAATGGCGACTACAGCTATTGCTTGTATGTGATTTATGTTGGATTGTTGTTCAATTTTATTTTCTCTGCGTTCTTAACAACACATCTTTATCTTAGTAGTTAAAGTTTTTCAAGCATGTTTCGGTCATCTTTTCGTTATTTAAATACACTTCTGATTTAAATTATAAATTGTATAAGTGCATTGTTAGCATATTTTGGACAATTTTTAATCACTTTTATTTTAGTATATCATCATATTTATCTTATCACTTTGAAAATGTTTTTATAGTAAAAAAAATCTACTAATTCCATAAGCCGAATATCCATATCCATTATTTGATTTCAAATAGTCAAACTCTCTTTATTGATTTTCACACAGTAGAAACACAAATAATAATAAAGCCCTTAGTGGTGTGACAATCAATCTAGTCTCATGATAAAAATAAAGTGTTGAATTTTAGAGTAGAATTAATGGGTCTACAAGTTTGGTTTAAAAAGCAAAATTCTTAGATATTATTCACAAACTCTGTTGAGCAGATAAATATATATATATTTTTTTAATAATTATGAATCTTAGTACATCAAAAAGAATTATTAACGCAAGTAAAGAAAGAATTTTAACCAAGTCATCTAAAGGTATTCAAATGAAAGACTTAGATTCATTATTGAATAACAAAAGTTTTAGGGTGATGAGCATAAGCTCCTTTTAATTCTACACTGTCATATCATATTTATCTTAAACTATCATAACTTCACAAATCACTGTGAGTACTCTTTTTATCTACCCTAGGACTTTATGTTTTTTTTTTTAAATAAAATAAACAACTAAAAATAACCAAATTGTATTTTCATCAAAAATAAAAACAATACATAATTGAAACTAAAAAAACAAACAAAACTCCTTGGAGGAGCGGTTAGCCGGGATGCGGGGTTTATTCGCTCTCTGGCAACTAAAAGAGCTTTTCGGGCGGTTGAACTTATGAAACGCCTACCAGACCTGAGGGACCCCAAAGTGAGCTCCTTTTGTTGCGCTCTTGCATGGGGTTGCTAAATTAGTGTTTGGGCTCCGGACTTGTCAGCCTGAACACGTCATAGAGGCGGTGTCCATTTTCGATGCAGGTTTGCGAGAGGCAATTGAAAACATTGTTTTCTGCGGAGGGCCGCATTTAGGGGACCTCCAGTGGAGGTTGGCTTCCCTCCCTATGCGTTACGGGGGTATAGGGCTTTCCTCGGCGGAGGACGTCTCCGCATTTGCCTTTGTGGCGTCCAGGGCCCAGTCATGGAAATTACAAGACCACATCTTGCGAAGCGCTGGGGTCGTGGGGATGGATCCTGACTACGCTCTTGTGCTTAGTAATATTGAAACAACTCTTCCGAATCTTGATCTAGGCGGTTTTACTGATAAGGAGACCGCCCCCAAAAAAACCTCAACAAACCTTGGCGAATGTTCTTTATAGTAAACACATACTGGATATGAAGGAACGGTTTGATATGACTCCGCGCCAAAAGGCAGTTATTGCTTGTCTCAAGGGGGCCCATGCTCAGGATTTTCTTACCGTTGTGCCCATTGAAGGTCTCGGGCAACGGATGTCAACTGTTGAATATTGGGCCATCCTCAAATACCGGCTCATGGTACCTCTTTTCCCTCCAGACGAACCATGCCCCATCTGCAAAAAAGCCTGCTTGGATAGATTCAGCGAGCATGCCCTTCACTGTAAGGAACTACCAGGGTTCAAGTATCGTCATGACTCGATTAGGGATGTTTTATGGGACGTGCTTCGACGCGCTGGAATCTCGTCCAAGAAAAAAGCGCCTGTTAACTTTCTGACTGATCCGCGAGAGGGGAGATCTACCTTACGTCCTGCGGATATCCTTGTGTTTGGCTGGGCGGGGGGCAAGCATGCATGTGTTGACCTCACTAGGGTCTCTCCGTTGGTGGGGTTGAGAGACAGTGGCTTCGTTCCGGGACAAGCGGTTTTGAGGGCGGAAGCTAGGAAGGTGGCTAAGCACGAGACAGCATGCCTAGAGAATCAACACGTTTTCCTTCCGTTTGCCTTCGACACATTTGGGTCCTTAGCCCCTGAGGCGGTTCGTTTCTTAGAGCGGGTTCAGAAGGTGGTTCACAGCGACTCGCAGAGCCCAAGGAACCAAGGGTTTATTTTCGATAGAGTAGGCTTCGCAATTCAAAAAGGGATAACGGCGCAGCTTGTTGCTCACTTACCCATTATCCAGATGTAAACTTGACTTTTTTAATCTATGAATAAAATTATAATTCATGATCCATAAAAAAATATATTTACCAAAATATAATTAAAAAAAACTCTATTAATTTAGCTCATCCGTCAGCCATGCATTTGTATCCGCTATTTCACGTTTAACGGCTATAGTAATTTTCCTCATCCAACCACAAAGATATTCATGAGGCCGAGTAAACGTCTCAAAGTCCCGGTTAAATATCAAGCGCCTTACATGGCGTCATCAACACGGTAGATTTGTCTACTTGTTTCCTTTTAGCATCCACCAATTCTTTAAGTGGCTCTTCCTTCCATGACGCATACGAATCTAGTTTTTCGCCCAAATTACTTTTGATTGATGCCTCAACATGTCTCTTATCCATCCGCCTAGGTCAAGTAGGGTCAATTTCTTTGTTCAAGTCCAGGTTCGGCCTACTAGTTGTAAAAACCTCGTAGGATGAACCAGGGTAGTTGCCGGATCCCGATAACTTTGTTCTCTTATTGGAACTACCACCGGACTTAGTGGCAGAGCTTGAAAAAAAATTTCGGGGGGGGGGAGGGGGGGAGTCACGGGACCGTTAAAACGGTGGGACCGGACTCAATACGTATAAAATTTTCAGACAAAAAAACGTAAAATTACACTACACAGCCAAAAAATGGCAGGGTCGGGGCACCCCCGCCACCAACTATCCTCTGCCCCTGACCAGACTCCTCACCCATCAACGGGGCCTTTCTCCATTTTTCATATTGTTTAACAATCTTCCATACATCAATGTGCTTAAAAGCGGTACTCTTATTTTTCTGGAAATCACTTAGCGCCTAGCTCATAACATCAATATCAGCACCCCCACTTTCTCGTATATGTCCTATAGGGTTAAAAAATATATAAATTAAATTAAAATACTACAATGAACTTAATTAAAAATACATAGAAATTGTACTGATTGTATCCAAAAGTCATTGAACAAATTCATTTGAGTCAACATAGCTGACCATTTTGAACTTAGTTGATGAGTCGATCAACCGCCCACGTAAGAGTTCGTTGAAGCGTTTAAGCACAGCATTTTACAAAATATCTTATTTTAGTTGATTTCCTTTTTCCATGTCTGTAGAGCAACGAACGTGTGCTTTATCTAACGCTACTTCTTCATCGACTGACTATTATGTTCGATCAGCTCGGTTGCGAATTTTTTTCCCCTTCATCTTCTTCCTCTTCATACTCCTCATCTTGAACGTGCATTTCTTCCAAATTATTATCAAATTGCGCTTCCGGCACATGATCTACATCATCGTCTTCACGAAGTTGGATTTGTCGTTCCACATATGGACGCATGGACCATGTCGAGCTCCTATATGTACCAAACGGCTCGAAGGAAGTTAAAGTTTCTTGAGATAAATCAAGTCGACTAGGTGCAACCATAGTAGGAACATTAGGTTGCGTAAAAACTTGTGGTGGAAATTGTTGCACAAAAAATGTGGTTTGCATGGTTGTGTCAAGTATATACCCGTCACCGCCAAAAACCAAACCGCCATCTTGAGATTTCAAACCACGCCCTCATGTGTTCGAACCACCCCCTAGTGTGTTCGAACCACCTAAAATATGACCGTTGTCAACGATCATATTTTGATTGTTCAAGCGGGTAAACTAACCCGAAGCAACTACTTGAGTGGGTGGCAGCAGTGTAGCCGCATGTGTTCCTACCCGAATCAAGCTACCCGAGGGGCGTCTCGTCCACCCTTTAGGATAGTTTTGACTTGGAACCTTTGACCCGGGTCACATGGCACTCGGTAACTATTATGATCCCTCCGTTGGCCCAACACAGACACTGTTTTACTTTTCTTTTAACAGCCTACATTCCAAGTTATATTTCTTAAGAAATTTATTTGTCACAAATTAATTATAACCCTAAAGTTCTACATTTTTATGAGTTAGTTAATTAGCGTAAGAATACCTTAGGGGTTTTCTAAATAAACACTCTTTACTAATCAACTCCCTATATTAATGTGATGCAATTTGATGGTATGCGGGACATATAGGGTTTTCGATTGGTTAGTATACAGGCGTAGACAGCGAATTCGAGTATATGCCTATATAGGACAGCTAATTTGATGATATACGCTTGTATAGAGGAATAAGACCATACACTGATACACATCCGCCACAGGGTAAACAACCGCTTCTCAGGTCCCCCGACTGATTCTTATACGTAACATTTAATTAATATTATATGTTTATACATTACAAAAGATGTTGAACATAAAAAGTAAATGACTTGACTCTTTTACTAAACCAACTAATAACATAAAGAGAATCGTTCATTACTGAATAGTTCGGTTAAGAATCGTTAATCTTTTTGGCTTTCTTTCACATGTGATTGCTTATAGTGAATGAGCAACCGATTACATTTACAGAGTCGATGTTGGTCAACAAACAACGTTGGTGAACAGTTGACAGACATGACGAAGAGCCTCCAATAGCCCACAAACTCGAGTACAGTTTATGAACCACCAATCTACTAGGGCTTATCGCACCTCTAATTGCGTGACGCTTCTTGTTGGCAAGTGCAATTTTTGAACCAATCTCCTAATCTACTAGGGCTTATCGCACCTTTAATTGTGTGACGGTCCTGTTGACCAGCTAGAAGTTTTGCGTCTACATTGTGTCTACAAATTAATTAACACGCGTGATTTATAGAATCCGGTTAATGTCAATCCAATTCCCAAGAATTTATGTATGAAGCGTCGTGTTTCTATGAAAGTTTAGTTACGTCATAAAGACTCTAATAACCTATCAAACACTTGACCTGTCACCTCAAACCCTTGGGCATATGGTAGCAGAGACTTGTGCAAGGTTTTAGAATAGTTTCATGATATTTACAGGAGTCTTTGTTTACCTTTATTGGTTTTACATTTTGGATATGAACAATTGAGACCAATGCAGAAATTTATAAGCTGAAACACGAATATGTAACATACGTTTTTCAAGGCGACACTATATTGGACAATTTTGGTGTGCTGTAGTGTGGCCGTGTTAAGAGTAATCACATAAACGCGCGTTGAGGGTGGTACATGACATCAATAGTAGTCATATACATGTAAGGTGTAAGATAAGAATTGAAGTGACAAGAAAAATACAGATACCTCTTTCATAGCCCTTGATTCCAAGATGCTCTCCGGCTGGTAAATCCTTCCATCGAGAACTACGGTCGCAACTTGGGATCCCGGCCGGTTTTTCTCCATCCTTGTATCTCTATAGCAATGTAAAATTAAAATCAACAATCGTTATCTGGAATCAGAGCTCATTTTATGAAACCAGTCATGAGCAATGACTAAATTTAAAAAGCGCTAGGTGCACCTAGACCATAGGGTCCCGCAGGCAAGGCTAAAGGCAAAGGCGCATACATCACGTACACGATGCTCAAGGTGTTTATTATTTTTTTATACTTCTGATAGGTATGAGGCATCTACCATAATATACCCAAAATTCAAATAAAAATAACCTCTATATGATTTAATATTTACATAAACAGTGTACATCCTAAAATCCATATGTACAACCTCCCGATGCACAAAATCTGCTCGTATACAAGAGGTGCTCACCTCATGCACACGCGTCGCCTTGAACACTCAGAAGCAATGAACATATCGCCTGAGTGCACCTTGCGCCTAGGCACGGTTTTTTAAATCTAATGTGACAAGAGAAGCATGCATACAAATCTAAGATGACAAGAGAAGCATGCATACAAATCTAAGATGACAAGAGAAGCATGCATACAAATCTAAGATGACAAGAGAAGCATGCATACAAATCTAAGATGGCAAGAGAAGCATGCATACCAGTATAGTCGAATTTATAACCCACCGAATCCCTGAACCACCTAGGCGTTGGTCCATCAACCTCCATCGACTTAAAGAAATCACGGCGACAGAGATAATATGTTTCTTTGCTTAACTGAAATGCAGACAAATTCCCTACAAGTATTTCATCCCATTTAGTGTTATTTTGCCACGTGTCGTTCTCCATCTCATCATCATCATCATACACAAGGCTTGCACCACACTCGATTACCTCTAATCCATTCTCGACAATAATAGACACGTTGACTTGGTCACCAATGTCTAATAAGTTTCCCAGTGCCCAATAACTTAACCATATAGCAACTTTACCAAATCCAGGGCTCCCAAAGACCATAGGGTTGTAAATCCATTCAGAACATTTGGTTGTGTTACTGACTTTAGCAAATATTGGCCATATATCTTTCTCATCGCCATATAATTTGTATTTGAAAATGACATTTAATCCTTTGAGCCTGTGGTTATCATCATATGAAGGCACATTGAAGGATAATGATGAAGATTTTGAGGTGTACTCGCATGTTAAGTTCGGGTCCTTTATGTCTGGCAGAAACGTGCTCATTATACCAAATTCGTATAGCATCTACACGACACCAAGTTATAAAATCCAGTCAGTAGTATGCTCATCAATTTTAAATTGGTTTCTATACGATCTGGTCCGATCCATTTATATGATCCAACATACCAAAAAGCTTGACCAACGACCCATCTTAGTGGGTCGATAATTGGGTTTATCAGTTTAACAATTAATAAGAGAAGCTTTTATTCTTATTTTATTTTCTAAAATTTCAAGTCTTATCCATCAAAATAGAAACTGGCTATATTTCAAGTCTTGATTCTAGGGTTTTAAAAATCTAGAATTTATAAAAACAGGTTCTTGGTCAGTAAATTATGAAAATATATATTTCAAAATCTTAAACGGCCCATTTTGTAATCTTTTCCATAATAAAAAGTTCAAAAGTCGTATGTGGTTCACGATCCGGATTGGAACCAAACCCATCTTCTAGATTAGTTGAGTCATGGGTTAGATCAAGACCCTGGCTGACAGGTTAGATCACAATCCATTTAATTAGATCAATGGTCATATCAGATTAGGTATCTAAGGCAAATGTGACCTGCTGACAGGCCTAGTTAATATGCTTGTGCATGTGTCTCGAGAGCAAAAAAGAACCTGAATATGTCGACTTCTGTCTACTGTGAGATGATGATCACCAATCAGACATACTTCATGATCTTGATATTCTTTCAACCACATCATATGTCCCAAACAACTTTCATCAATTTTCAATATCGGCACCAGTCTTAATAGGCCCTCAATTTCCAACAAATTAATACAACCTTGATAATCAATTTCTCTTAACCTGAATCGTGGAGATTGGAAAGTAATTTTCTCCAATGACTTACAACAAGTAACAAACAACTCTTCTAGCGTATCAGGGAGACATTCAATGCACTTAAGTCTTGAGCAAAAACTCAAGTCAAATACCCGAAGATTCTTAAGATGACTGTAATCAGGTAGGAGGTCAAACAAATTACGGCCTAAATTCAGGTACTGCAAGAATGAATGGTGTTTAAAATTCAAAAAATGACTGTTGACCTCAAGATTGCAACTTTTTAATAAAAGACGTTGTAATGAGTGTGGAAAGGGGGGATTCAAAGGCTGTTGTTGACCGAAATTTGAGGCTTTAAACATGTTTTCACATCCTGTCATGTTTAATAGAGAAAGGCTCTTAAGATCTCCAATGCTTTCAGAAACACGAACCAAACTGTAACAGTTCCAAAGAATCAAAGTCTCAAGATTGGGAAGCCTGGAAATAGTGAGAATTTCTACTAGACTCTGAGAGTCTTTAAAGTTTAGTATCTTTAGTGGTCTAATTACCTGTTCCAGAAGTAACAAAATGTAGTTCTATAAAATTTTCAAGAGCTAGCAAATTGAAAGGCTAAAAGATTAAAGGAAAAAAACAGTGAAAATACCTACCATGGGCGGTTCAAATACTTCCAGTTTGCTGTAACTCATGTCTATAGCTACCAAGTTTCCCATGAATAATTCAGAAGGTAGGGTTCTTAACGGAAATCCATGCCAACAAAGCCATCTCAAATCTTCTGGGAAATCATCATAGGATCCCGATAATTCCACATAGTTGAGCTGGAGCAACTTTAGATTATCCATCTTTGCAAGTGAATCAGCATCAATGGCCATTGACTGCAAAGTAGTTCAGTTAGCACCTCTTCTAAAGTCAATTGTTCCAAATATACCTCAAGATTGCAATGAAAACTATAATTTGCTAGATGCTAGTACCCAGGTTATATAATAAGCTTAGCCACTAGCCACCTTCATGAATTGCTAGTATTCTATGACAAAGTAAAACTTTTATTTATACTGTCATCACCTCTTTTAATGGGGAGATTTCTCTTGTTAAATTCACACAAAATAGAAGAAATGGAGTAACTAAATATATATACTGTTTTCCAGGTTACTTTCCTCTTTACCCACACACACAGAGAGACACACACATGTGTGTGTGCGCGCGCACAGGAAGATGATCCATCCAAGAAACAGGTTCCAACATGAATCAGCACAAACATGTTACATGACATTCTATAGATATATATATATAGGGGACGGTTATTCTACAAAGTAATGAAAACGTGCGAAGTGTGCGAAGGCTCACTTTGTACATGATAATTACGTAATGATAATTACGTAATGTCTTTGCATGTTCATGAAAGCATTACGTAATTGTCATTACGTAATTATCATGCACTTTGTACATGATAATTACGTAATGATAATTACGTAATGCCTTCATGAACATACAAAAACATTACGTAATTATCATTACGTGATTCTCATTACGTGATTATCATGCACTTTGTACATGATAATTACGTAATGATAATTACGTAATGTTTTTGTATATTCATGAAGGCATTACGTAATTATCATTACGTAATTATCATGTGCAAGTGAGCCTTCGCACACTTCGCACGTTTTCATTACTTTGTATTTGAACCTGTCCCTATATATATATATATATATATATATATATGCAAGACCCATAATATTTAAGCCTCAAAGTCAAAGTACCCACAGACCGCAGCTAAACACCCTTGTAAGCATCAAAACTCGAAGTGATCAAGGTGCAGCTAAACACCCTTGTAAGCATCAAAACTCGAAGTGATCAAGGTGACAACATGGATAAGCACAAACATGACATGCTTCTAAAGCCCTTGTACCATCTAATCTATTCAAACAATCTGTAAATAACTTGTATTATCTACTCTTTACAAACAGATTCCTGAATGCGTACATTACAGAGGTTCAAGCAATTAAAACCCCCCCATACACCCATCAAGTCATGCTAAAGGTTGCTAAAACTGGACACTTTAGTGGGGGAGATGTTAGATATGTATGCGGGATCTAGTAACATTCCCTTGAATGCCTAAATAATATCATAAGTCTTCAAATTTTGCTACTAGAATATAGTTATAATGCGTTTCATAAAAATCTAATTAGTTCTTCATCTGAAATTAGACAGTATTTTCACTCCACCATATTTACCATGTTATGCTTCTCTTCCCTCACCATTCGCATGTCAAGTGCTAGACCTTCTATAGTTTCTGAACCCTGATGGAAAATAAGAGAACTTTATTGAGAGAGAGAGAGAGAGTATTAGAGTAAATCTTAAACATATACATAAATAGCTTATCTTACCATTCCTTGTCTCAACAGAGTGTAAGAGTCCTCGGTACACCAGACTCTACTGCGTTTTGCAGGGTTTGTGGGTGATTCGTCAAGCACCATCCGTCTTGCCATCTCTATAAACAATCCATGCATCATCAATTTTTTGCTTGGTGAAACAGTAAGAAGGCATCTATTAATTAAGGTTACAATCCCAGCTGTTGCACAATAATCAGGCTCCAATATCTTCACCACATAATCTTCATCTTCTCCAATAAAGAAACAAGCAATATGCAAGAACAACTCTCGGTAAGTGATAAATGGCAAATACTCGAAGCTCATGCGGAGTATACCTTCTATCCTGTAAGGCTCTCTTTCTAATAAATTCAAGGTGCTCATCCAATAATCTATGTTATTTCTTTTCCGTGAATCTTTAGCATTAACAAATAAAGAACCCAACAATTTAAGAGCCAGTGGATTTCCTGCACAATAATGTGCTGCTTTTAATGCGAGCTCCTTGAAACCTTCCATAGGAATTTTAGATCCAAAAGCATGCCAACTTAAAAGCGCTAATGATTCGTGTTCATTTAGTAACTCAAGCTTGTGCTCTTTAAACCTACGACTAGACCTAAACCATGTTCGTATATCTGGAAGCCTACTTGTTATAATAATTTTGCTTTCTGTATTAATCTTTTCCATTCCAAGTAAAGCTTCAACTTGTTCTATTTTATCAACGTCATCAAGAACAATAAGCACCCGTTTCTTCTGTAAGGCCTTTTCAATCTGATTTTTATATGAAGTAACATCAAGTTCTTTTCTCTTGTCCTCCAAAATGTCTGAAAGAAGTTGTTCTTGTAATGCACACAAACCACATGTTTGTTCACAAATCTTTCCAATGTCTGCAAGAAAACTGCTGCTTTCAAACTTTAGCAAGTTCAGATCATATATATATTTGGCCAGTGTTGTCTTTCCACTTCCTGCCAGTCCACAAATTGCAAGAACTTGATCATCCTGCTTATCTTTCATCCATAAATTAATATCTTCAGCTCGAGTGTCCATTCCAGTTAGATGTGGTGGACTCGAAACCAACTTGAGACCTAGCTTATTGCCAATGGTATTAACAATATCCGCAATAAACTTCGTTTCAGGCCTGGAAAATGACCAGAATAAAGATATGAAAATTAAACTTGTTAAAAAAAATGCCCACTTGTTTTGATCAATTTAATCCATATATTGGTCCCATCATTCACCATATCATGTATACTGGGTGCAAGTCTTTGGTCTCCACTACTCCCATCACGTAAATGGGACCCACAAATGAAAAATGGTCAATATCTAAACTGAATGTATCCTTAAAATCCTCCGTATATCGACAAACAAAACTAAATAAAGAAAGAAATGCACGCTTTTCCAAATCTAAAGTCCTAACCCTCACTCTCACTCCTCCAATAACATATAAATAGACACAAAGAAATGCATGCATGTTTTTATACGGTTATATACAGTCAAAAACCATATACATTAATACAGCAAGGGGTTAAAAATAGAACATACACAACCAAATGATTGGTTTCACCGCCCACTGCAAAATGCAACGTATACTATTTTGGATTCACTGAATAAATTCTTTGAGATATTTCAAGAACATAAGTTTGTAACAACAATTTTGAAAGAAGTGGTAGTAAATTAAATGCCGAACACAACAAGTGTTTGCAGGTACTTTCGGTTAAAATAACACTTTTTAGCAGAAGAAAATATATAAAAAAATCATCAAGTAGATATAAAAAGTAGAGTTCACCTTGCCCGATAAATGTTACTTGGGACATGGGAATCCGATGCAATTGATATATACAGAAGCATGTACCCTAGAGGTACTGCTAATCACATGAACATTATGCAACATCAGCAGTTCGCCATCTAACAAAAAGACATGTGCTCAAAATGGGTGAGCACAATGTGTGACACCAAAATTTTGAAACGCTAATAACCATCTACTCCCTCCTAAGTCCTACCCAAAATAAAGGTACCACTTCCTAGTTTGTAACTTTGTGTTGCCTAAAAATGCAGCATTTCCTATTCTACAAACATTCCAATTGACATTTACCAGTTTCTCAAGATAGTGGTGAGACGAATTGTGGTACACAAGGTTTTTTTATAGTGCTCTATTAAGGGGGCATATTAGATATTTAATACTAGTTAAAACACATTTTAAACCATATGCCAACTGCCAAGTCAGACTTTAGTTTTTCTTTTTCTGGTAGAAGGGGAGCATCTGGCAAGCCTTCCCAAGAGTTGTTGGGTCAAACTAAATAGAATGTAAAGACAGGTTTCAGTTTTGTAACGATATTCTACCCTATATGTTTTTTACACAAAACTCTAAATAAATAAACTCATAAACTCCTAGAGTTATTAGCTAACTGGCTCAACTTCCTAATTCAGACCACAACCAACAACAGTGGCGGATCCAGAAACCAATGATTTTTCAATTTTTTAGTAACTTTTTTCCAAATCATACAAGATTTTCACTAGTTATTTCCATTTTATTCCAAACCGAGTGGGTTCCTCCCGCCACCGATCAACAATGAGAGGTTTTATTATCAAAACAATACGAATAAAAGAATATAATCCGAGTATTAATCAGACTTTTTTACTATGATTGCTCCCAGTCCCAACAGGATCCTATATGACAAAAGAACCTATTTAAGTCGAAAACGGAAAACTTATTTCAGATATAATTTTGGCACCTAAATTATGACCTATAACCAACCAAACCATCAGTAAATACTAATCATCAAATAATGATCAATCTACCAATCAAAACACAAAACAACACATACCCCGAAACCGCGGAATCACTCAAATTAGCAACTTCCATAAGCGCCACTTTCCGCTCATCCGTCCAATCCAAACCGTTTCGAAACACATCCAACCGACAAACATTTTCCTCATTCCGAAGCTCAACCGGATCAACATGATAAAAAACCGGCACAACCACATGATAAAACCCCTTCCTCCTCTCCATAACCAATCTTAACTCATCAAGACACACCTCATCGTTAACATAACCTTTCGACAACACAACAATTGAAGCCCTGGATACACTGATTGCCCTCTCGATTTCAGAACTCGAATCGTTGAATGAATTGTTGGTTTGATTAAGTCTGAAGGTTCTGATGCCTGCTCCGGTTAAGGCTTCGTGGAGATGGTCGGTGAAGGAGAAACGGGTGTCGTGGTTGAAGCTTATAACGACGTCGTATCTGGTGTGGGTTGGTGGTGGAGAGAGGGATGAACTGGAAGATGCAGTAGCAGCCATTGATTGAAGGATTATAGAAAGATATTGAAGGAATTGAAGGATTGGGAATTAGGGTTTTGGTTGATTGGAATTAGATAGAAAGAGGGATTGAAATAGAAGTGTTGATGTGTCAACGCTTTTGTGTGAAGTAATCTCTTTCCTCAACTAACAATTAAACTAAAGAACTAGTTATATACCCGCCGCGCGTTGCTGCGGCGGGGGCGAACGGGTTACTGCACCGTATATTGCGTTGTTGCAGCCTATGGATGACGTCCCACACAAAGGACATCGGTAGCTTGAGAAAGCTAATATGTGTATTTGTAGAATACGTGAAAAATAATCATAGATCACTGATCACACGAAGGTGAGAGGGTGTGAGAGGGTTCAGACTCGACAACTGCTACCGTGTCATACGTTGCGCGGCTGCATCATATCAATGCTATCACACACAACAGACAGCAACAAGTTGTTTAATCAGTTGTCATCATCGCCATACTATGCAGCAATCGCTAACGCGAATGACGCCTCACACGTTACAAAAAGACGCAGACGTTGAAGCAGAATAACACACCAGCCAGTTGCGTTGCAAGTGCGTTACTACTCACACCACCTTCGCAACCAACGTTTGATTGCAGCACCGGCAAATAATTTTGTCATCATCGGCTAATAAAAAATCCGAAAATAAATACAACGGCGAAAACAATCTATAGGCCACGTAACAGTTGCCTTGTGTGTAAACTTCTAATCAAATGACAAATATGTTTATTAGTTTTATGTTTAAAATATTTCTTGATAAAAGCTAGTTTTTATTGTCACAATATAAATAGCTTGACATGGACTAAAAAGATTGCCTATGAATATCAACCTTTTATTGGTAAAAAAATTATATCACCAAAATGGCAGGAATCTTATACGATTTTTAAATTAACCTTTAAATTACATTAACCTCTCTCACACACAATAACTTTTTGTTTGTCTTTTTGTTCAGACACAACTCAACACAAAACCCCTACCACCACCAAACCGGCAAAACACCACCACAATCACCTACCCTCCACCACCACTACAACCAACCTCCGGCGTCTTGTTTTTTTCGCTAACCAACTCAGATTCACCGTCAAACTCTGCAACTTATGTCTCTATCTAGCTCTCTCCCTAGAAAGGCCACAACCATCACCTAATGACCCAACACCATCACGATGACCAAACTGTCTCGCTACCGATACCTATGGTTCTCGACTACCACCACTACCAAGTACCAACCGCCACCGTCGTTGGCCCGCCTGGTATCATTGTTTGCGTCACTTATTACCTGAAGTTCAAGAACACGACGACGGTGGTGGTGATAGTTATTCGAATCGGAGACGGAGGAAAGGGTTTAACGGAGAAGAAGCGGTTGTGGGTAGTTATTGTTTGGTTGCCGGGACGTCTTCACCAGAGAAAATCAGAGGGGATGACCGGAGAGGGTTTGGGTTTGGTAACAGAGAAGAAGGGGGGGCCGGTTTGTGTGGTCTGTTGTGGCCGGCGCTGCGGAACGGACGGAGCCGACGATCACGGAGGAGAATTGTAGAGAGGAGGAGAGAGAAAGATGAAATATATATGCTCTCTGTCCTGCTTCACGTGCTTGTACGTCGTCAAAACCGTGCTTCACATACTTGTATTCAGCGAAACAGTAAAGCTGTCTCACACAAAATTTTGCTATTTGTATATATATATAATAACGGGTACGTAACACCTTTCCAAAAAAAACGTAACTACGTACACGATTTTGGTAATGAGCAAGGGGCGCTCGTTGAATTTGAATTAGTGGTCAGAGTTGAAAATTAAGACCATCCGGAGTGAGGGCGGGGAAAGGGGCAGGAAGGGGGATCACCGCTGCCGGCCGGCGTGGAGAGGGGCGGAGAAGATTCACCCGGCGAGGGGGGGCTTGGGTGCCACATGGAGAGACTTGATTCGGTGGGCATGCTTTTGACTGTTGAAAAAAAATATATATATACATATTATTATAACCGTTATAATTCAAACGGTCAAAAAAAAATTATGAATTACCCCATTCTCACTACAAAACACCCAATTTATCCTATTTCTTTACCATTTTTATACACTTCTTCAACAATTTTTTTACCATTCTTCATATATTTTCATACTACTCATCCTTCTTCAATAAGAAATGAATCCATACAACCGAGGCTTTGACCCGAACAACCCATACGCATACGTCCCAAACCCGAATACACCAGCGGTTCGTCCGACCCCAAACCGTCCACCCATTCCTTCACCCTGTCCCGACTACGCGGGTTATGCGGGTTACATTAGTGGGCAAATTTATCCTAATTTCCCATTCAATGATTCTCTCGTTCCTTCACAACTGTCACTTCCTTTAACGCAACAAGAAACCGTACCCGAAACACAACACCAAAATGTTGAGGGATCATCTTCGGGTAAAAAACCCGCTGCAAAAAGAAGTCACGGGAAGAAGACGCCGGCGGAGAAAGCATTAAACGCCGCTAACCGCCAGCCGATTAAGTGGACACCCGCTGAAGAGCTTGCGTTAAAGAAAATGAGGATAAGCGAGTCGGAAAAAGAGCAAGGTATTTCTAATAATTTTTTAAACATGATATTTTTTTCTAATATTTCTAATACTTTTTTTAAACATGATATTTTTTTCTAATATTTCTAATACTTTTTTTTTGTAGGAACTAGTCGCCACAAAAACGACTTTTGGAACGACATAAACAATGCCTTCCATATGTTGATGGAACGAGAGTTCTAGCGAGTAAACAATTGTATCTCGTCCAAGTGGACCGAGATAAACAAGGCGATGAATGCGTTTCAGCCGCATTATTATTACGCAAGAAACAATCCAAAAAGCGGTGAAACAGACGGCGACTACCTCATCAACGCGCTAGTAGCGTATTGTAACGAAACCGGGGCCGAATTCAAGTTTCTTCATTGGTGGGAAGTCGCGAAGCACCATTCAAAATGGGCGTACGTCCCCACTGCAACCAACTCCTCAAAAAGGACGAAAACAAATTCGTCAAGAAACCGTTCCATTGATCCTGAAAACTTGGAAGCCATTAATTTGGATGATGACGACTTCGACGAGGAATTGAGTCGCCCACCTGGTCAAGATAAGTCAAAAAAGTGTAACGGCCCAAGCTAACCCGTACCACGATATTGTCCGCTTCGCCGCAGCTCACGGTTTTGCATTGGTCTCACCCCCGAAGGACTGGCCAAAACGCGTCTGGTAGAGAAGGTTCCCCCACCCCTTATAAGGAAGTGTTTGTTCTCCTTCTCAACCGATGTGGGATCTTACAATCCACCCCCCTTAAGGAGCCCAGCGTCCTCGCGGGAACGACTGGCACACCGATCTAGGCCCCAGCTCTGATACCAACTGTAACAGCCAAGCTAACCCGTACCACGATATTGTCCGCTTCGCCGCAGCTCACGGTTTTGCATTGGTCTCACCCCCGAAGGACTGGCCAAAACGCGTCTGGTAGAGAAGGTTCCCCCACCCCTTATAAGGAAGTGTTTGTTCTCCTTCTCAATCGATGTGAGATCTTACAAAAAGAGGTCGCAAAAATCTCCTGCTTCGGGTTCGGGTTCTGGATCAATCGGCGCCTATAGCACTAACTTGCAAGATTTAAATGCCATCATCATTCATTTCAATATGCTTCAAGAAAAAATGCTCGAGGAGAAAAAAAACATTCGCGAAGCATTTGAAAAAAAAGTTAGAGTATGAAATAATAGCGCGAAAAGCGCGAAGATATGAAATTTCTCGCCATGAACACCGATCATCTCCACAGGCCAGAGTTAGAGATGACGCTACAAATGAAGCGCGAGATTATGGAAAAATATAATATTAAGTGATTTGTTATTTTCTAGGTTTTTTTTCGGTTTTTTTTATGTTTTTTAATTTTCTAGGTTTTTATGTTTTTTTAATATTAATTATTATGAATTTTATTTTAGTTTTTAATTATAAAAGTTATTTTAATTACTTAAAAACAAAAAAAAAAGATAAAAGAAATGCCACATGTCACTTCCCCCCTTCCACTCCCCACAATTCCCCCCCCCCCCATGGGTCCCACAAGTGCCACATGGCGCTTCATCCCCCTCCCCCCCCCCCCCCCACTCCTTATAGACCATCCGGAGTGGGAGCGGGAAGGGGGAACACCGCCGTCGGCGAGCGGGGAAGATTCACCCGGGGGGCTTGGGTGCCACGTGGAGGGACTTGATTCGGTGGGCTTTCTTTTGACAGTTGAAAAAAAAATATTATTATAACCGTTACAATTCAAACGGTCAAAAAAAATTATAAATTACCCCTTCTCACTACAAAACACCCAATTTATGCTATTTCTTCACCATTTTTATACACTTCTTCAACAATTTTTTACCATTCTTCATATATTTTCATACTACTTATCCTTCTTCAACAAAAAATGAACCCATACAACCGAGGCTTTGACCCGAACAACCCATACGCGTACGTCCCAAACCCGAATACACCACCGGTTCGTCCGACCCCAAACTGTCCACCCATTCCATCACCCTGTCCCGACTACGTGGGTTATGCAGGTTACATTAGTGGGCAAATTTATCCTAATTTCCCATTCAATGATGCTCTCGTTCCTTCACAACTGTCACTTCCTTTAACGCAACAAGAAACCGTATCTGAAACACAACACTAAAATGTTAAGGGATCATCTTCGGGTAAAAAACACGCTGCAAACCAGGATGAGCTTGGTACTTTACCGAGCTGAAAGTGTTGATCGTGAAAAACATAAAAAGTGGGTATTAGTACTGGTACGATAATAGTATTTGAAGGTAAATCAATCCATAATACCTTACCGTACCAAACTGAAAATATCTGAAGAAACACATATCTAACCTTAGATTAGGGATGGTTTAACCGATGTAGCTACAAGATTGATCCTTCGCTAGACTCCTATGACTGGTGGTAATAATGACCTGAAAATAAGAGAAACGAGGCAAAGGTAGGGAGGTGACCGCTAAGATGCTTCGAGAAGCTTCTTGTTTACAGACACAAAAATGGTGGTAGGCACTTTGTGTGTTTTTCAGATTGTTTCTCAATGGCACATTCAATGAGACAAAGGCCTCCTTAAATGGGATCTACACGAGCCTCTAACACTAACCCTTAACCTATAATTAGGCCATGCCCGACTAAATGCTTACCTCCACTGCCCAGCCAAAGTAAGAGACAACGTAAATCATAAATAAAGACGGGGAGAGGAACGATACCCTGATTACCGCCTCTAATGGTTTTACGTGGTGGATCTGATTGGTGGTTGTCTATGGTGTAGACACATGGCGCGTGTCCGTTGGTGACAGATGCACCATCCCCAATTGGCTGAGTCCCTTTTGCAACTGTACTATTGTCTCCTCTGTTGTTGGTCGTTAGTGAGGTGGCATCATGTGAGCTGGTTGGTTGGGCGCTTGAGCGTTGTACTTGTTGTCTCATGCAAGCATGGCTCGTTTGTTGCATGACAACTATCATGCTTGCTGGAACTCCCTGATTGCCCTCACGTCAGTGTCATGTGTTTAGTCCCCACAGTACGGAAGGAGATGTTGGGATCGCCCCTGCTGGCGTTCTCTGATTGGTGGGACGCGCGTCCTGTCATCTGCCACACGTCTCTTCATTCTTATTGGTTTGTACGAAGTTGTACCTTCGTACCTTTTGTCTTATTCATGCTTACATAACTTTACTTGCAAGTCACTCTAAAGTGAGGTGGCGCCTGACAGTGCGCCTGAAACGTCCGCGCACGCTTGCACATGGACCGCCAATGTGTTCCGTGCAACTGGGCTTCTTTATGTTAAATGTGTTTGGGCTTTGGTGGATATGGGCTTATCCAATTATCATGTAGATTTAGGCCCATATCCATTCAATACCAATCCCCGAAAAACTTAAAAATTGGGTATAGAATTGGTATAGAAAATGACTCGGGACAGTATGATATCACAACTATTACAGGTAAGAGAAAAATCAAATATGAGAATAAAAAGTTTCAGAATCTCCAAAGAGGTTTCTGTAAACATTATAAAGACCGCTAGTAAAACTACTCACTAAATCGAATGATGTGTACAACTCATAATGCATTCATAAACGTATTTCTATTAAGAGAACTAATATTGTACAAAAATCATAACCCAATCCCAAAACTATAATGTTTGATCATTACACTATATTAATAGACAAACGTTTTGAACAGTGATTTTAGGATAGGTTTTCTGTGTATAAGTATGATTAGTTATTAAATAGGATAAGATGCGATGGTTGTAGCCTGGTGGTGAAACGGTCTGCTTGGTATTGAGTTGGTCTGAGTTCGAATCCCAGGTTAAAAGGTTTTTTGCTCAAAAAAAATTTACGAACATATGTTTTACTAACACGTGGCAGGCAGGCAGGGTGTGCATTTGTTTTCCACTAAGACATTTATATTCTTATTTTTTGTAAACACATATATAATAACATTGCATGTAGAAGTTTTGTATCATCACTTCTTCTTTTTCTTTGGCTCTCCTCGGCGATTTGAAGTTGGTAACCAAAATTATTGCCGTTAACATCTGATTATGAGTCTTTGTCACATTTAAAGGCTTGTTTGTGTTTTAGGATGTATATTCACTTTGTTTAGCTTTTGAGAATTTTGGTCTGTTTGGTTAAAAAAAAAATTTTGTTTTTTTAGCTTTATTTGGCTTTAGGGTGTTATGTATTTGTATTTTTGGTTTGTGTTTTATGATGCATGTTAATTTTGTTTAACTTTTGCTTATCTGTATTTGCATGTTAGTTTGTGGTAACATTTGTTGTTGTTGGTTGTCTAATGCATGGTGATGTATATGTTGGATGTAGGTAAAATCATAACGTTTTTTGTTTAAATTTTTATATTTGTTTTTAAGTTTCTTTGACTTTAGGTTGTTGTGGTAAGATTTGTTGTTGTTAGTTGTGTGATACATGGTGATGTTTATGTTGGATGTAAGTCAAATCATTATGTGTTTCCTTGGTATGTGCTTTGTTTGTGGTGATTCTCTTTTTAGATGTTAATTTGTATTTGTTATGTAGTTCTGATGTTTACAGTCGTTATAAAAACAGTCTGTTTTGTTTTTTTTTTTGGTTGTTAGCTGTTTATGTTTTTTAACATGTTTGTTTTGTTTTTCGCAGGTTTTGTTGCTTGGTTGCGCTTTGGTGCTGTTAATGCAGGTATGTGAGTTGTCTTCGTATATGTGTTAAAGTAATGTTATATGTGTGTGGTATAGAATATAGATTGTATATGTGTAGTATTATTTGCAGGATAAGTAAACTGTTTTGAAAGATGACTGCAGAATAATTAGTATGCTGATATATGGTGTTTAGGGGTTACAAGTTTTAGGTTGACGTGATGTTTACTGATATGTGTGTTGTATAGGTTTCATAGAGGTTTGTGTTTAAGAGAAATAATTGTGTTATGGAATCATGTTTTGTGAGATTTTATAAGGTTTGTATAGGTTTAAGCTTTTGCAGTAACAACGGCTTCAAAACTGAGGTTTAGGTAGGCCTTCAGCTGCATTGTGGTTGTCTGTTTTTCTCAACAGGGTGTTGTGTTCGCGTATGGCGTCACAAGCGCAAACCTGTTATCTTCCGCTCTTTGGCTTGGAATACAATGTTAGTTATGGTGATAGGGGTTTCAAAAACTGAAGTTGAGTTAAGGCTTGGGCTGCATTGTGGTTGGCGTCATATGTATAAGCTTTGAGTGGTGATTTTTGATATAGGCTTTGAGAGGTGTGACCAAAGTGGTTTAGCAATAATAACAGTTCCAAAAAGTCAGGCTTGGTTATGCCTCGGCCTGCACTGTGATAGTATTTTTTGTTGATGGATATAGTACTGGTTTAGGTTTGGAAAATGAGTACAGTGTTGGCGTATGGCATGGCAAGGTTAACATGTTAACATTTAGTGCAACAATAAACTGGCAAAGATCATGCAAAGTTGCTAGGTACTTATACCAGGATATTTCTGCAGTGCATTTGAAATTTTATTATGGTAAATTTAGACAGCAGTTCATTACAGGCATACAAGAATACAAAATATGTTTGCTGTGAACAAATATCTATTAATGTGAATTTCGCTTCAGTCCTCAAGGTCGAAGCGTGGCCGCTCAAATGGGGCTTCTGCATCTAATACAAACATACCAGATGTGGTTTCTGCTCGACAACGACGTCCTCGGGTTGATAGTGCGTCTACGTCAGGCACGGTATCACCTGCATCAGGTCCTGTGCGACGGCAGGCAGGTCCTACGCGACGGCAGACAGCGTACAGAAATGCCATGTTAAGGCGTAACAGAGGTGTTGATTCTGAGGTGGCTAATTTGAATACAGATGCAATCGTGGCTGCAGATGTACCATTAACATCTCCTTTTTATATTGATTTTGGTGATTGCGTTGAAGCCTATGAATTTTGTGGTGCGTTGTTTTGGTATGAAGAACGTTTAGCGAGTTATCCGGTTAGTGGCAGGCCGCGTTACAATCGTTGTTGCCGTGGTGGTAGGGTGGAGTTGCCATATCCATCTGAACCGCCTCAGCTGTTAATAAATCTCTTTTCGGATGCTGATTTTATGTCTAATATACGTGCGTATAATGCGATGTTTTCAATGACGTCATTTGGTGCGCAAGTAGACGAGGAGATAAATCATGGTGGTGCGCCTTATGTGTTTAAGGTTGCAGGACAAGTATCTCACTGGCTTGGTTCTGTGTGTCCATTACCGGGTGATGCGCCACGTTTTTTACAGATGTATATATATGATGGAGATAATGAGGTTGCTAATAGGCTTCGATTTTTCCAAGGATCCGAATCTCGCAATCCAAATGCTGATGTTGTCGCTTCTTTAACACAAATGTTGGATGAGGTGAATGAATACGTCAAACTTTTTCGCATGGCTAAGGAATGGTGTATGCATTCAGAGGTTCCAAATTTTAATATTCACCTTTATAGCCGTGCTTCTGATAATCGTTACAATGTGCCCTCGGCAAACTGTTTAGGTGCTATCCTTTGTGATACGGATCAATTGTCATCACAGTTTGATGTTATTATTAGGAGTAAAGATGGAACACCACATAGAGTTAGTAAACTGCATCCGTCTTACATGCCATTACAATATCCATTACTTTTCCCGCGTGCGGAACAAGGGTGGTCTCCTGAGTTACGGCTTAAAGCTCCCGTGGTTGATACAGAAGACGTTGATGAGTCTATTCCGGTTGATACAACTATGGTTGAATCAACCGCGCCTGTAACCACCTCATCTGATGATACTAAGTTAACTCCGAGTATGTTCTATAGCTATCAAATACATGACCGCCAAAATTTGTACACTCACTTGCTCAAAGCATCTAGATTGTTACAACAGTATTTGGTGGATGCGTACATTTGTATTAAGCATTGTCGTATGGAATATTATAGGCGTAATCAAGATGAATTTCGTTACGAGTTCTTGCAAGGAGTGCATGATGCAATATCTAGAGGTGATACTGAGGCTAATAGTATTGGGAAAAGAGTTATTTTACCTGCCTCTTTCACTGGTGGACCACGGTACATGTATAAACATTACCAAGATGCGTTGGCCATATGTCGTGTACATGGAAACCCACAATATTTTATCACCTTTACCTGTAATGTGCGTTGGCCTGAAATAAGGAGGCAGCTAGATCGATTCGGTGCCTCTAACCCACAAGATCGGCCAGATATTATTGCAAGGGTGTTTCAACTAAAAGTGTGTGCTTTTATTAAACACTTGCGTAAAGCGAAGCCTTTTGGTGATGTAACAGCAGGTATATACATGTTTTGTATTGTACGCCTGCTTTACATTATTTTGACACATTCTTATGTGCAATTTCTTAGACTCATGGTGTTTATACATACAGATTTGTATACTATTGAGTTCCAAAAAAGAGGGCTGCCACATTGTCATACTTTGTTGTGGGTATCAAGCACTTATGCTATACATGATGCCAATGAAGTAGATCAGTATATAAGCGCTACCATTCCAGATGCGTTGGCTGATCCAGTTTTACACAGAATTGTGACAGACTTTATGTTGCATGGTCCATGTGGTTTAGCCCGATTGACTTCACCATGTATGAAGGATAAAGTCTGTACCAAAAAGTTTCCAAAGCCTTATGAGGATGTGACACGATTTGATGATGCTGGTTATGTTCATTACAAGAGGCCTTCAACTGGTGCCTCTTTCCGCAAAAATGGTGTGCCTCTTGACAATGGGTTTGTTGTCCCTTACAATGCAAATTTATTATTACATTTTGATGCACATATCAATGTAGAGTATTGTGGGTGGACGATGTTAATTAAATACTTATTTAAATACATTTCAAAAGGTGCAGATAGAATCCGATATACATTATCACATGACACAACACAATTAGACAATCGGGCGAGAAATAATACAGAAGTTGTTGATGAAATTAGTAATTATGTAGATGGTCGGTTTATTTGTCCACATGAAGCAATGTGGAGGATATTTGGGTTTCATATTCATCATAGAAATCCTCTGGTTCAGGTTTTAGCTGTGCATCTTGAAGGAAAACAAAATCTTACGTTTAGACAATCACAACGGTTGTCAGACATTACAGCTAATCCTAATGTTGGTAAAACAACATTGACTGAATGGTTTGTAAATAATGCTAAAGAAATTGCTAATGCGGACACATCAACACCTATAGGGATTACCTTAAGATATATTGATTATTTGACAAAATATCGTTGGGTTATCTCATCAAAAAAATGGGAAGCTAGAAAAACAAAAAGAGAACCCACGATAGGAAGGTTGGCTTATGTACATCCAACCTGTGGCGAGCTTTTCTATTTGCGTTTGTTACTAACTTATCAAAAAGGATGTTGTTCTTATGTGGATTTACGAACTGTGTCTGGTGTTGTGATGCCGACGTTTAGAGAAGCTTGTGAAAATTTAGGCCTCATAGGTAATGATAGAGAGTGGGAGACAGCATTAACTGAGGCTGCGATATGGGCTACGCCCGTGGAGTTAAGATCTTTGTTTATGTACATGTTACTGTACTGTGATGTCTCAAATCCCCGTAAGCTGTGGGATTCTAATTGGAAATGCATGTCTGACGATATCAGTAGAAATATCAACCTAAGTATTAGTGGTAACTCAAGGTTTACTAATGATTCAGATTTAGAACAATACGTGTTGTATGAGCTTCAAGTTCTTTTAAATTCTAATTCCAATCCACGTACATTAGAAGAATTTGGCTTACCAATTCCAGATCCATCCGTGTTTTCAGCGTTAGGAAATACTTTGCTCTTAGAAGAAAAAAGTTATGATAGGAATGCACTTCGGACTGAACACGTGTCTCTGCATGCAAACTTACATGATGAACAATTAGTGGTGTATGATGCTGTTATGCAAGCTGTCACAGATTCAACACAATTATTAGCATTTGTTTATGGCCATGGTGGTACTGGGAAAACGTATATTTGGAAAACAATTATTTCAGGCCTAAGATCCGCTGGTATGATTGTTCTTGCTGTTGCTGCCTCAGGAATTGCATCTTTGTTATTACCAGCAGGCCGAACTGCTCATTCTAGGTTTAAAATACCATTAGAGCTAACAGAAGAATCTGTATGCCACATTAAGAAAAAAACAAATCTTTGTCAATTACTCTTAGAAAATACAGTAATTATTTGGGATGAGGCGCCCATGAGTGATCGTAGATGCTTTGAATCATTAGATAAGACTCTTAAAGATCTGACTGGAAATACTTTACAATTCTTTGGTGGTAAATCAGTGTTGTTAGGCGGTGATTTCAGGCAAACATTACCAGTTAAACCGAAATGTAGCAAAAATGAAATTTTAACAGCCTGTTTACCTAGATCATATTTGTGGAAACATTTTATTGTATACACTCTTTCTGTGAACATGCGTATTACAACAAACCAAAGTCAAATTAGTAATAGGGAAGAATTAGAGAGTTTTTCTGAATGGCTTTTGAAAATTGGTGATGGTACAGAAGGTGTTATTATAGATCCTGAACATCCAGATGTTAAGAAAATTGAAATACCAGGTAAGTTCTTAATTAGGCAATCAGAAAATGCTCTATTTGAGTTAGTTAGGTTTATTTATGATAGTGATTTACTTACGAATCCTACACCAGTCCAAATTTCTGAACGTGCTATCATTTGCCCAAAAAATGAAACTGTTGATGTTATAAATGAGATGGTTCAGCAATTATCACCAGGAGAATGTGTTTCATATCTTAGTACTGATTCTATGGTTCCTCATTCAAAAGATGGTGCTGAAACTGATGCAATGTACCCACCTGAATACCTAAATGTTTTGAATTTTAGTGGTATTCCAAGTCATCGCCTAAATCTTAAGCTTAATAGTCCTGTTATGTTAATGCGTAACATGGATCCTAAAAACGGTCTGTGTAATGGAACTAGGCTTTTGGTTTCGCAGTTGCTTCCACGTGTCACTGAGGCACGTATCATTACTGGAACATCAATTGGGAATCGAGTATACATACCAAGAATTAATTTTGTCCATAATTCTAAAGACTTACCATTTGTTTTCACACGTCGTCAATTCCCAATAAAAATATGTTATGCGATGACGATTAATAAAAGTCAAGGTCAATCCCTAAAGAAAGTCGGTCTGTATTTACCACAACCAGTGTTTGGTCACGGCCAATTATATGTTGCCTTGTCAAGAGCTACATCACCGTCTTCGCTAAAAATACTTTTGCCTGAAAACAACACGCAAAATGAAAACACAACATTAAATATTGTTTACTCAGAACTGCTAAATGAAATCAGTTCACAGCAGGTTTAACATTTTAACATGTTTTCATTACATTTGCTTACTAATTTTCAACATAGTATGTGTAATCTAATAAGTTATATTATATTTTTCAATGCATTT
Organism: Ambrosia artemisiifolia; assembly: GCA_032199755.1. Classification (NCBI taxonomy): domain Eukaryota; kingdom Viridiplantae; phylum Streptophyta; class Magnoliopsida; order Asterales; family Asteraceae; genus Ambrosia; species Ambrosia artemisiifolia. Next base: position 33,165,986 of record CM063526.1, on the reverse strand, counting down.
TGAAGGCTAGGAGTAATGGAATATAAAGGTGTGGCAGAACTAACTCCGAAACAAGCAACGACACCCATTGAAATACGAGTCATCAGAAAATGGGTGCCAGCGTTTAGGGACGATGAAATTCACTATGTGTTTGTTGATGTTGAGGTAAACAACATGTGTGTTGTTTTATAATATATGTTTATATTTCTTATAATGTGCAACTAATTTAACTATATTTGCTTTCCTATCTTTTGGTGTCTCTTTTACAGGGAATGGGAATCCAGGCAATGGCTAAGGGAAGGAACAAACATATTGTTGAGCATAAACTTAAACCCGGTTCATGTTACCAAATAGATAAGTATGCATGCATTGAACCAGATAACTTCACAAATACACTTACTCATTCTGGAACTATTTTCTTGGCACAAGCAAGTCAAATCACACCACTTCCGAACTGTACAATCATACAAGATTACTTTTTTGACATTGCAACGCGCCGAAGGGCTCAGCTGGCGTGTCCTCATGAAGGCATTGTGGGTATGTTGTATTTTTTAATTCACTTTGTATTAGTTTCGTTCTAACTGAATTACAGGTTATAACCATCATAAACGTTTTCCATTTTATTAAACAGATTACATAGGGATTTTCCGAGGAATCCAAGACAAAAAAACTTCTAGGAATCAGCCTTATGTGGTATTGACGGTCAGAGACTGTAGGTATGTATTTTGCAACTTATATAAAAACATAAATATTCTTTGTTTACCGTAGTAAACAACTAGAATAATATATTGTAATACAAAAAAATTGTGGTTTTACATAGTAATCAAGATGTGACCATTGCTGTGTGGGAAGAAATGTTAGCATCTAAGACGAGATTTAACAGTGCAGAGTATGAATCGGCCTCTTCACCGCTGATATTAGCACTCACTGCACTTAAGACCAAAGATTACTATGGTAAACACTATTCATTATAACAAATACTATTACTACAGTTTCTTATTATTATACTATTCTTTTATAAATTCATTCTGTTATATTAACGTTTGTAGGGGCGCTTCAATTCCAGACCACGAATGCTACATACACATATCGAGATCCCAAAACTCCAGAGACACAACAGTTAATAGATATGTACGGATAATAAAAAAACAATACTGCTTATAACATTTATTTGTTCTGGAGTAATTTTGGATGCCTATTATGTCGGGCAGGTATGCAAATCAAGATTTTGATCAACAGCCGGCCGTTCAGCTGATAGGCCAAGAAATAACAATTAGAGAGCTCAAAAGATTACCTGCAAATCATATTAATGTAAGTTAAATAACCATAATATTAAAGCTTTGAATATTATGATCATTAACTAAATTTTCCGGCACAGGGTAAGAATTTCATAATCAAATGCACAATTGATTATCTGCCAACAACAACGCCTTGGTATTATACTGCATGTGTGGAGTGCAATCAATCTGTCTTGGAGAACGGCCCAGTATGGTTTTGTTCAGAACACTCTGATGTTACTGCAATGAAGTACATGTAAGATCTTAACCGTTAGCATGTTAAAATAATTAAGTTAGTAAAAGATATGATTAAGTTAGTGTTTGCAACTGATTATAGTCAGCATTTACAACATAAACTGCATGCGTGCTACATTAGGCTTAAATAGTCAGCATTTACAATAGCCTTGCCCAAAATTTGCTAACTTTAACCTAAGCCCATCCAAAAACACACTACATTCCACACATTCTAAAGTTTAAAAAACAGGCACAGGAGCCCTAAGAAAGTCACAAAAACAACAAACACTTTGATCAAAGCAGCTTCATACACATCAACCTTAGCTTTTAAACTTGTAACCTCTTTTTCCAACATCCTTTTATCAGCCTCCAAGTTATCATTCCTCACCTGTAATACCCTTTCTTCACTTCTAATAGAAACCCCCTTTTCAACATCTTCCTTCCAAACAAAAAAAGTGCAGTCCCTTCCCTAGCATATAATGCATAACAAAAATTACATTATAAACTTCTCTAAAATTAAACAAATAAAAAACTACTTACTGGCCAGCATGAACACCCATAGAAATAATGCCCAGGTCTGGAAGACTGACTACCAGCTTGCCTCAACACAGCCAACCTATCATGATAGCAATAAACATTCCCGTCACTACCAAACTTGAATATTTTTATGTTTGGTAATGACCTTACTCTAGAAGATGAAGAGGAGCTCATGATGTGATTAAAGGATGGGTCTGCAAAAACTGAATATTGAAGAAAAGATAATTATCTTAGTGGAGAGAATAACGTGTAAATATATGCATCTATATAAACTTAGGGGACCCACAAAATCAGCCAACTTGTGCATGTCATGAGTACCTAGATCATAGACATTAACTTAATTTTATATGCTTTTGTTTATAAAATTATTAAATAATAAGCAATTATTATTATTGAATACCAATAACTAATCATATTACATAAACGCCAATGCAGGTATCTAATCAGAGCAACCCTCAAAGACGAAACAGAAACAATAGAAGGTACCTTCTTTGATCGAACAGCCACTCAACTTTTACACATTACATGTGCAGAGATGATGTCAAAACCAAACAGCCAAACATTAGTTCAAGACATCACTAACAAAGAATTACAACTGCAAGTGCATGCTAACAAGGACAAAAGAACAGGTATTCTACGTTGCACCGTGAACAATGCTGAATTTCTTGATACAAATTCTCCTGCCACTTCTCAAACAACAACAAGCACACCAACACCAATAACCCCACTTTCAGAATCCTCAGCTAAACATGTGATGCGGTCTCCTATAACACCACTCCGCAAAACAACCAAAAGTTCAACAACAATTGACACACTAACTCCTGCAGCTGAAACCCAATCAGAAACGTCCACTAAACGAGTGCTCATGCAATCTGAAGGTACACAACTTCTTTATCTATACTTAACTGACTTTTATGTATATTACTTAATCCTACTAACAAATATTTTACATACACAGTCTTTAAAGAAGAGCCTGCAAAGAAAAAGACTGTTGCAGATCCGGAGATTTAGCCAGAAGCTTAAAACAAAACTTCGGACTTTTTGGTTATGCTAGGCCGATATTGCTAACGTGTTATAATCAGCCTTATTAAAACTTATGTAATGTTATTAGGATCATGTGTGGTCTTTACGTTATGTAGTATGTTCTGATCAACTTTGGAAACTTATGTAATGTTATTAGGATCTTATGTAGTCTTTATGTTATGTGAATGTAATGTTGTTAGGATCATATTGCTAGACTCTTCTAACCTACACGATATGGTAACAAATACATTATTATGTAGCCAAATGTCTCAACTAGATTCCGCCGCAACGCGGCGGATAATGCCACTAGTTCAAATAAGTTTTCAAAGTAAGAAACATTGTAATTTTCACAACACAAACCATCGCAAAATACAGAAGACATGCAAATTAGAAGGTTTATAAAGTAAGAGTAAAGATCAAATACAAAATGTTTTTTTTGTAAGAACTGTAAGAATTAAAGGGGGTAAAAAATTATTTTTTTTAATATTTTTTTCCCCATGTGCTTAAACATACTTTCTAGATGAATAATACAAAAAAAAAAATTAAATTTTTTTTAGTGTAGTTACGTCATTAAAGTAAATACTTTAGTTTACACTAGAGTAATTATGTAATTACTCTACACGTAATTACTCTACACCAAAAAAAATTTTTAATTTTTTTTAGCTTTCAATACTATAATACATGTTTAACAATATGGGATAAAAAAAATCGAAAAAAAAATACCCTCATTTGATTCTCACAGTTTTTACCAAAAAAACACTTTGTACAAGATCTTTACTCTATAAATAAAGTAAAGTAATTTTCGCAACACTTGCTAAGATAAAAGTGCATCTATAATAACAAATAATAAAGTAACAAACCAAGTTGCGGATAGTAATGTACAAATGTTTGAAAAACAAACGTATTATTTTATCACTAGATTATATCCTGGGAACGTCCCGGGGTTGAGAAATCTAATATGACATATTAATTTTACATATGAAATATAATGATGCGTTTTACAATTACATGTAGGAAAGCTTCAGGTAGCACCTAACCTAAAACAATTAACAATGTATATCCAATGTTACGCCTAATCTTAAACAATGTATAACTCTAATATTAATACCTAACCTAAAACAATGTACAACTTCAATGCTAACACATGATGAAAATATAATTCATATTTACTAATTTGAATATAATTAGTGATTTGCCTATACATGATTAATGAATTAGCTGAACATTTTGTGTGTTTTTTTTCTTGTATGAACAAAACCCGACAAAGAATAGTTGTTTTTTTCTCCGTTTTTTATATAGCACTATGGTACTTGTTGAAGCATTGTCATTTTATAACTCTCCATCAATATGCATAATGATATTACATTAAGATGTGCTTCAACCCGTCTTCTCAAAGATTGTTACAGTGAAAGAAAAATGGACTACCAACAAACCATTGATAATGAAGTTGGAATTGGTGTTCTCGAAAGATTTTTACAACCAAAGAAAAACTTATCCTAGTGTTTACTACATCCAGTGGTTGTTTAGATACGAGATCTATATATATTGAAACCGTATATCTCGACCTATTTAAGGAATGGAAAGAAGAACATTCTCTGGGGTTTGTTTATTATAATACTTCGTTTATGTTTGCTTGTATTTTCTATATAGTTGGTTAACTCGGATATTGTAAATTTGTTACTTGGCATTAATTAAGTTGTTTAGAGATATTCGGATTTCTTCTTTTAGAAGACTTGCATTTTGTATGTAGTTTGTTGACTTAAATATTTCAGTGAAATTAACTAAGTGCAATAATAAGTTTGAATGTTATAACAGTTGTTTGACAAATTTGATAACAACTCAACAAATGCGGTAAAACATGATATAAAATAAAATGAGGGTACTTTAAACATTTAAACTTTGTGTGAGAACATCTGTTTGACAAGTCAACAGTTGTCATAAAACATAGTATATACAACAAAATGAGGATATCTTTCAATATTGTAGGATGGGTAAAAGAGATTCTTATTTTATCTCAATAGAGGCTCGAATTTCAAATTAATGATTACGATTTTGAACTTAGTTTATTAAGAATATTATTTTACTAGATTATACCCCGGGAATGTCCCGGGGTTGAAAAATCTAATATGACATATTAATTTTACATATGAAATAGAATGATGCGCTTTACAGTTACATGCATGAAAACTTCGGGTAGCAGCTAACTTAAAACAATTAAAAATATATATCCAATGTTAACGCCTAACCTTAAACAATGTATAACTCTAATATTAATATGTAACCTAAAACAATGTATAACTTCAATGCTAACGCATGTTGAAAATAGAATTCATATTTACTGATTTGAACATAATTAGTGTGTTTTTTTTCATGTTTGAACAAAACCCAACAAAAAAATAGTCGTTTTTCTCCGTTTTTTATATAGCACTATGGTACTCGTTGGAAAGATAATAAAACACTCGTTAATTTGGTGTAATTTTTTTCTTTAAAAAATCTCGTATACAAAAGATATTAACGTTTAAAAATTATGGAGGAAACATAAGAGAGAGAAATCTAATTTTGTTTTTAAATTATTTTTTTCCTAAAATATCTCAATGCCACATGGGATGACACATGACACACTCAATAAGGATAATGCATCTTTGAGTGTCATGTCATTAAAATGGTTTTGGTTTATTATATGTATAGATTATTTTTGTGTTCCAATTGTCTTTCACTCTATAAAAGACCCCAAAAGTAAATTCCAAATTTAAATTTACATGAAATGTAACTTATACTTGAAAATCAACTTTACAGATAGATAATTTATTCACTTTATAAAATGAGAGGAATTTTCAATAGTCATTTTCCAACTTTATATCCCTAAAAACTATTTTCGTATTGCAACTCTCGATGCCATATGCATAATGATATTACATTCAAATGCGTTTCCACCAGTCTTCATAAAAATTCTTACACTCAAAGAAAAATGGATTACCAACAATCTGTTGGTAATGAAGTTGGAATTGTTGTTTTTCGAAGATTCTTACAATCAAAGAAAAACATCAATCCATCATTACTACATCCAGAGCCTGTTCAGAAACTTTATGGTTTTCGAAGTTAATGATGTTTAGATATGAACTGTTGTCGTCGTACTACTTTTGATTGTGTTTGTGCTTTTGTTCCGATCACAATGGCTAGGAAGATCATTGTGTAGGGTTTGTTTGTTAGAAGACTTCTTTTATGTTTGCTTGTATTTTGTATGTAGATTGTTAACTCGGATATTGTAAATGTGTTACTTGGCATTAAGGCAGCTTTTTTATAGATATTTGGATTTGTTCTTTTGCAAATATTCCATTTTGTATGTAGTTTTGTTAACTCAGATATTTCATTGAAATTATGTAATTGTAATAATAAGTTTGAATCTTATAACAGCTGTTTGACAAATTTGTTGGCAAGTCAACATATATTGGTAAACAAAGTAATGAAATCTTAGTTGAAGATTAAGATTATCTGTTTCTTTTTAATATCTGTTCTGCCAACAGAGCTTTTCATGCGTGTGTTGATTTATCTCTCTGTGGTTGTAACACTCTTCAGTATTAAAACATCTGATCAGTATCTATCAACTGGTATCATCTCCTTAACAGACCCTTTGTCCTTGAACAAACGTTACGAAACACATTTTTTTGCAACAAATGATTGACTTCTTAATTTGGTGTTTAGTAAACAGACTATACCAGTTAGACTATCCGTTGTGGCCCACGAGCAGCCTGCCGCGAGCCACAACTTTATACACGTGGCTAGCGCTACCCACAACAACCCCACATGATCACGTCAGCGAGCGATGGGCCTTGAGCCAGCTCGCGTCCGCTAGCGGGCTTGCCGACCCTTTTGAATTTCAAAATTCAATTTTCACCAACCAAATTTATTACCCTCCCTATATTTATTTACCCTTTACCCTTCTTCTTCTTTCTTAACCCTAAACCTTCAATTTTGAAACCCAACTTCATCATGGTGCAATGGAGCGAGGAGGAAGAGTTAGCACTCGTCATCGCGTACCAACAAGTGCACGGTGACGGTGCTTCGACAAGCCGGGGATTACCGAATGCTCGTGGGCCACAGTGGCATCGGGTGCTAGCCGAGTTTGGTACCCTTGTCGGGGGTACCAACCGTACCAATGACTCAATCTCCCACAAATTCGGTGACTTGAAATCGAAGTGTAAAAACTTCGAAACCACGTACAGGGAGGTGAAGAAGGATCTCCCCGGGGAGAAAGAAGACGTGCTTATCGCCTTTACCCACGTGGAGTACCGTCGCAAGGTTGGCCACCCCTTTCACTACGTTTCGGCGTGGCAAATGTTGCGCTCGGGATCCCACTTATGCGGCTAGTTTTTTTTATGATCGTTTGGTGTGTTTTTTTTAGTAGTGTAAGGGTTTTTTTTTTTCTACTGTAATTTTCTTTTTTTCTAGTGTAATTTTTTTAGTGTAATTTTTGTTTTTTATTTCAGTGTAATTTTTCTTTTATTTTTAGTTTAATGTTTTTTTTTATAAAAAACATTGTGGTAAATATTTAAATGTATTTGGTAAAAAAAACCCGCTCACCTTGACCCACAACACCCTGCCGTGAGCAATCGCCGACCGCTACCCAGTGCTCCAAGATCAAAATATTCGGAGGACTCTTCTAACCAAACAAAAAATATGTAATTGTCAGCAAAGTTGTTTACTTTTTTTAATCCAAGAAGTTTTTCTTACTAGGCGTTAATGTGACAACATATTATTCGATAAATCCCCCACTCACCTCTACCTACAACGGACAGTCTTAGGGGCTGTTTGGTTGATTAAGTGCTGAATCATTAAGATGTCTAAATGGTTAAGAGACTCTGAATGATTAAGTGCTGAATGGTTCAGTTATGCATCAAGTCTGAATGGTTCAGCTTTTAATCATTCCATTCAAAGCATTGAAACAAACAGTCTGAATACTAAACCATTCAGAGCTGAATGATTCAAACTTCAAAGACTCTTTAAAAGGCTAGGTGCTGTTTGGTTTATGTTTTTTAAGAGTAACTGGATTTCACTGGGTTATTTATTATTGAAGCCGGACAAATACTATTATTGAAGGCGCGCATCCAAATTTCATAACCCAAAACAAAACCACCCCTCTCCCGCCTTTCAATTTCAGATTTTGGGGCAAAATTATATCCTTCAAAACCCTAATCAATCAATTGTTACACTTTCCATAACCATCTTCACATCATTCATCAACGTCAGTTTCTGACTACCTATTATTTTCATTCTCAACTTCACATCATTCATCAAGGTCAGTATCCTTATTACAGTTTTATACTATGACTGGTGAGTTACCGTCTGATGGAGGATTAAACCCTCGATCTGCGTTAGGTGATGTTACTAATCGTGTTGGGAAACGAGGGTTTTGTTTTAATAGTTTTTTAGATGTTAAATCTGTTAAAAAAGAATGTAGAAGACTAGATGAATTCAAAGAAAATGTTAATAATAATAATAATAATAATAATAATAATAATAAGGAGGAGGATAATGGGTGTGTTTTAAGGCCTCATTCGTCCGGTGAGATTGGTTTGTTAAAGGAGAATGTTGTAGATGGCATACCGAAAATCGCGTGTGAAGTAAAGGAATCATGCCCGCCAAGTGTTCGACGAAATGTTGTGTCCGCATTGTCTGCTGCTGATGTGGCGAGCGAGGGTTGTCGGGATACTGAACCGGTGCAGGTGATCATGTTGGATGAGAATGGGGTCGATGGGGTTGTGGAAGTTGAAGATGATGAAAGGACGGAATCTGCGGATGGACCGGGAATTGGATTGAAAGGAGGGGAGGAGAATGACTTGGGTGTGGATGATGGGAATGATGTGAGTGTTGATAATTTGGGTTTAAGTAAAGATGAGTATTTTGATTGCTCGAGATTGCTTGAGTCGCAAGAGTCGAAGTGTGGGTTAGAGCCGTGCGTTGGACAGACGGGTGATGGGTTCTCGGGTGCGTGTGTGGATATGATCAAAGATTGTTCTTGCTCATTTTGCAAGAAAGGTGATCCAAACTTTTTTTTTTTATTAAGTTTGCTGTTTACAATTTGTAATTAGAATTCTATCCGTTTGTGGAGTCTTATAATGATATGATTATCAGCCGCTCAGCTTTGGTCGGATCTACACTACGAGGATATCAAAGGCCGAATAGCTGGTGAGTCGGTGTGTAATTTGTTGATTTCAAGATTTTGTTTTTGTAATAGCTTTATACTTGTGTGTATAGCAATAAAAAAGAGTCAGAAAGAAGCGAGCATTTTGGTCAACCGAAACAGCAGGGATGTTGCAAGTAACTTTGGGAAACTCTCGAATTTGGAATCGGATCTCACAGGTCGATGGAAGTCCCTTTTTCTTCATATGGAGGACATATTTGTTCGTGAGGGGACTCAACTTGTAAGTCAATTCCTTTTGCCTCTTGCTTTTGTTTTTTATTTTTATGAATCAAAGTTTAAAAGAACAAGATCAAGCCTCCAGGCGTTTTCCCCTCGTCTCACGAGGCTTTAGCCCGAGGCAACAAAGATAAAAATGAAATACTAACTAATTTCATCATCGGATTCATCTACAACACATATAAAGAAACACGGAATGCTTGAAATTGACACCAAATGTCTAAAACATAAAAACACACACACACACACACCTACACAGCAAAACTGCCTGAGGCGCATCTGAGGCGCTTCATTTCTTATTGCCTTGGCCCTTTGAGGCGCGCATACAAAATAAATCCATGAGGCGTCGCCTCATACTCGTTGTCTTAGCGCCTCGCCCCGCCTCGAGGTGCGCGTTCGACGTCTTTTTTAAACTATGTTATGATTTATGAATACAGCTGGAATATGGAACTTGAAAGCTGTCTTATACATTGCTCATTTGATGATTTTGAAACCATTTTTTACCCGTATGTCGTATGCCATACATAGTATATCACCTAATGCGTAGATCATGACATACAACCAAATATTGTTAGGCGCTTTCTTTTTGATGTCTAGCAATACCGCAACAAAATCATGAAAAACACTTTTATAATGTGCAGATAAGTTTAAATATTATTATATTAATTTTGTAGACTAAGAATGTCATATAAACAAAATTAGAAGGAAATTACATTATACAACTATTGTCCAATTGTGAAACTTTGGAATGTTTATAATGAAGGATGAATGAATTTGTATAGATGTTATCTGTTTGTTTAGTCACAAGACACTTACAAAAAGCATCCCTGAACTAGGTTTGCATGATTCAAAAAGGTTGTGTATTTGACATTGGTTGTCTATTTAACATACAATCTATGTAAACTTTATTTGAAGAAACATGCATCTTTTACTCCAAAACTGCCGTCATTGTAAATATTAGTGGTAGAAGAAGCCTTTTTTGCTAAACGAAAAGCGCAAAAAGCGCATTTAAAAAGCGCAAGAAAAGCGCGCTTTTTGTACACATGATGTTTTTATGCTTAAAATTGTTATACATGTAAGCTAAAAAGGTTGTACATTTTAGTTAAATCATATATATACCTTATTTGTATCTATATTTTGAGTAAATAATGCTAAAAACCTATAGCATATATAAAAAAAATTATATAATTGTTTTGCGCCTCGCGTACGAAAAGCCCACCGCTTTTGCGATTTGCGCTTTGCGCCTCGGTTTTAGACCTCATCGCTTTTGTGCGCTTCGCGCTTTTTAAAATCAAGATGTCTATAAACTTTGCAAACCTATTTGAACAATATTCACCAGCATGTGCGCGTCATTGCACCAAACATTAATTTTACAAATACATACAAGCCTTGAACAAAAAATTTGAATGCGTAAAATTACATGACATGCAAGCATTGTCCTATCAACCTTTGATGATGACCTTATATATTTTGCTATTTTCCAGACCACTTTCATAAACGAAACCTAGAAATCAATCACTGATCCAGTGTGAAAAGAATTTCCAGTGAAAATAAAGACGTAATTTTAGTCGTGGTTTGATTATTAGTCAGAGTTTAAAGTAAACACCTCACTTTTGTGTTTCAAAATCAGTTTTTATTTATTTTATTATATTTTATGAACTTCTATGTTCCTGTATGAATTTTACAGGAAACAAGCTTATCTACACTGAAAGAAGTAACAGATGATTGCAAGACCGATTCGGAGAAAAACTAGTTCTCTTATGCTCCATCAATCTTAATGCTAGTTTTCCGAGTTGCTTGTGCTTCTGCAGCTAAGAATTTGAAAACCGAGGTTTATTAGTGGCTTTGTTTGGTTGACTTAACCGTTATTTGTTGTTTTCATCTCTAGTGGTAAGTGTTACATCCCTTGTTCCAAAAATCTCTGCCTCCGTTTAGAATCTTTTTTTATTCGCGAATAATATTTGTTTTTTTTTTGTCATCTTTAATCAAACATATATCCTTGCACCTTCTGTTGCGTGCATGAGTGCACACTTACGTTATGTATCGTCTATATGTGAGTTGCATTTGTATGTGGGAATTTTGAAGTTAAAAGTATATAAGCTGACTATAAAATCAATGTATAGACCAAGGAGAAAATCATTTGTTGAGAAGGTTACATAGGTAACAACCGTAATGTTTGTTTAGCTGAACTCACTAATTAGATTTTGCTCTAGTAATTTAAACTTACTAGTTGATAACTAAATTTTAAGGTCAATAATTCAAGATAAATTAGGGTGTACTATACTTTTGATTCTTCTTAGCTCAGGATTACATTGAGACTAGAGAGGGGGATTTAAATCATAAGTTGGTAATACTGTTTGGTCATATACAATGGTTGTAGCCGGTTTTGCTCATAATACCATCAAGGACAATCACTAAACACAAAACATTGTTCATACTTACATTAAAATGGAACAAAAAACCTACATAATTGATCTCAATGGTGGTTTGATCAAATGGGCAAGTGACCAAGTAATTCGGTAAGGTAGCGTTTGGTATGATGGAATGGAATAGGGAATGAAATGGAACATTACGAGGTAATGAAAAATAGTGTCTTTGGTTGGTTAAAAGAATGAAATCATTCAATCACCCATTTCACAAGGCATTCTATTCCCTCAAAACAATTTCATCCCCCCCCCCCCCCCATGTTTTTTTTTTCATTCCATCCCCTATTCACCCTTTACTAACAACACCATAACCTACTAACCACCACCACCATTATCACCACCCACCACCGCCGTCACCACCCACCACCGTTGCCCACCACCGTCGCCCACCACCTACCACCGATGCCGCCACCACTCACCACCGTTGTCACCACCTACCATCACCGTTGTCACCACCCACTACCTTCACCCACCCACCACCGTCGCCACCCACCCACCACCGCCATCCAACACCACCCAACGCCGACCACCACCGTCGCCCACCACCTACCACCGTTGCCCACCACCTACCACTGTCGCCCACCACCTACCATCGTCGCCCACCCTTGCCATCACCACCCATCACTATCGTCGCCGCTACCAACCACCACCACCCACTACCTTCACCCACCCACCCACCATCACCTCCACCCATCGCTATCTTCGCCACCACCCACCACCACCGTCGCCACCCACCACCATCACCCACCCATCGCCGCCATCCAACACCACCCAACGCCGACCTCCACCGTCGTCTAGCACCTTCCACCGTCGTCCACCACTTACCATCGTTGCCCACCCTTGCCATCACCACACATCAGTATCGTCGCCACCACCACCCACCCACCGTCGCCGCCACCCACCATTGTCACCCACCCACCATCACCTCCACCCATCACTATCTTCGCCACCACCCACCACCACCGTCGCCACCCACCACCACGCTACCGCCACACACCACCACAAACCATCACTGCCACCAACCACCGCGACTACTCACCATCGTCGCCCACCCACAAGCACGACCATCCACCTCCACCTTCCACCGCCGCCGCCACCTACCACCACCGCTACCGCCATATATCACCACCCACCATCACCACTACTGACCATCACTCACCACCGATTTTATTCTTTCGTCTTTTCCTACCTATCAACAACATAAAATAATGTTTTGTTTCATTTCCACATGACAACCAAACAAGACATGAAATGGTAATGATTCATTCTATTACCTCGTCCATTCCATTCTCTCGACCATTCCATTACGCCAGACTCTAACAGTCAGTTTTTTTCCTTTTGCAGTTGATTTTCTTTTTAAAAGAGCATATGACTTACTACAACCTTTAAAAAAATATGAGAGAATATTTCTCTCTCAGTCTCTCCCTTAACCAAATATTATTCTACCCCACCTCTTAACACTAAAAAAACAATAAACCATTATAAGTACCTTTTGAGGCCCGAGGGATCTTCAACATTTTGATATACCCTTTAGAGAGAATTTCAAACCCACAATCTAATTTGTTGATCAGTTTACAAAGGTGACAAGTTACTTGAAGCCGTAGGGGTGAGCAAAATTAACCGCCATAATCAACAACCGAACCATAACCGATATAACCGAACCGATGTTAACCGATAACCGACATAACCAATGGTTATGGTTATGAAATTTCTTTAACCGACCGAGCGGTTATGATCATGGTTATGAAACTTTGGTTAACCGATATAACCATAACCGAACCGAACTTCTAGTCTTAAGTCTATATAATAGGTTTATGTTTTACACTAACCATGTAGAGGTTTTCTACTAACATAAAAGTATGCTAGTAACAAAACGATCTTGATGTAGGTGACCTTTATTTTAATAAACAATTAAACTTAGACTTAGATAAGGTTTTTTATTGTCTAGAAATATCTTATTAACAAGGATCCCCTATTGGTAGTTTAACAAAAAAAAATTAATCTTGTTAGTCTTATAAAAAAAAGCTTAAGCCAAGTCCACCATCGTAGGTTCCATTTTTTTATTTTGTAGACCCATGCGATTTTAATTTTAAACTTTAGTCGAAAGTTAGTTTTAGTTGAAGTTTGTGGTTAATAACCGAAATAACCATAACGAACCATAACCGATTAACCATAACCGAAGTTTGGTTATGGTTAGTGGCGCAGCATAGTAGGGGCGGGGAGGGGCGGCCGACCCCCCCGGATTTTCGCGCAGAAGTTCCGATTATATAGTATTCGTATAGAAAATTTTGAAAATATAGGGTTTTGACCCCCCGAAACTAGTGACTTCCGACCCCCGTTGACTTCCAACCCCCCAAACCTTCGGGTCAAGCTTCGCCACCGGTTATGGTTATGGTTAAGAAAATCCCATAACCGAAATAGTGGTTATGATTATGGTTAACGGTAAAAACCGACCCAAACCGACCCATGCACACCCCTACTTGAAGGTGAGGAGTTGGTGGTAATCTTTCCATATTATAACAAGGGAGACGTTATAGTTATTATAACAAATTAGAGACATTATGATATTTACCCTCTTAAGTCTCAAACAGACGTTTTTGCATTAGTGATCTCTATCGTTATCCATTTACTTTTGGTGCCACAAAATTTCTCTTAAGAGTTACAAACATTATGGCAACATCTCTAAAGGTGCACAAATCGGGTTTTATTAATACCCAATTCCGGTATGAAACTGGTTCTGAGTATGATCGGATATTGAAAAATCAGGTATTAAAATAAACCGGGTAGGGCACGGGTACGTGTATTGAGGAGAAAAACCACACAATATGTACTAGGTAGGGTATTATTGGGTTCAGGTATAACCAGGTATGGGTTCGGGTATTAGTAACTGGTTTTAAAAAATAAGTTTTTTCCTTGTTATTTTCCACAAAAGTAAATTAATCTAAAACTAAAATTTGGTTTGTAGTATGTAAAAATAATATAACTGAGTTACATTAATATAAAATTCAAACATGAAAAAGTTATTTGCTTTATAATTTGCATTTCCCAAATCCTTAAATATAAAAGATGTAAAGTAATATAAAAATATACTCTAAAAATTCGAGTATTCTATCAGGTATTAGAAAAAAAAACCGACATCGAGTATAGGTTATAACCAGGTTCGAATATAGAGTATAACCATTTTCGGGTATAAAATGAGTACAATTACAAGTACGAGTATTGAGCTCAAAATTTCGGATCCAACAACGGTTATAAAATACCTGGGATAAAAATAACCGATTCCGAGTACAATTTTCTTTTTTGGGAATTGGAATTAAATATTCCCAACTTTGTTAGGTTGGAAGGCAATAGTCCCAACTTGAAATCTGGAATCTAACAGACTCAATTTATATTGGTTTTTATTTCATTGTCCAAAACTAACTGGGTTTAACCCAGTTAATTTTCTGCCTACGTGGGCACGTGGCATGCCATAAAGTGCAAACGGGTCAATAGAATGCATAAAATGCATAAAAATGGCATGC
This sequence comes from Ambrosia artemisiifolia, assembly GCA_032199755.1. Classification (NCBI taxonomy): domain Eukaryota; kingdom Viridiplantae; phylum Streptophyta; class Magnoliopsida; order Asterales; family Asteraceae; genus Ambrosia; species Ambrosia artemisiifolia. The sequence continues at coordinate 33,150,571 of CM063526.1, read as the reverse complement.
CACATAGGAAGAAAACTAACTTTGCTAAACTCAGTTAGTTTTGGTCTAATAAAATAAAAACCAATACAAGTACAAAATTCGTTTTTTTTTTCACCTGTAAACCTATCCACTTATCTAGTAGAAATAACTGAAATAAAAATTACAAGAATACACTATTTTTGACCCGGCCCGACCCATATGCATTCTACTCGTATTATATCCCCATATCCTTCCTTATCTTCTTCTCCAACAAATCCCTTGCTAACCATTAAAGATGCTGACCCTCTCCATTGCTTCTTCAACCTCAACCATCACCACCACAAAACCCTTCACTTCTTCATCCATTAACCGAAAATCTTCCTTCAATGGGGTCAGAATTGGTCACGTGCTCCCCTCACCAGCCATTAAAGCAACAACTAACCGTCAACCTGTTGTAATGATGGCCAAAAGAGAAGTGGAACTGAAGGAAATTAGAGCTAAAACCACTGAAGAAATCAATGATGAGATTGTTGACCTTAAAGGTGAGCTTTTTATGCTACGCCTTCAAAGGTCTGCCAGAAATGAGTTTAAATCCAGTGAGTTTCGTCGAATGCGTAAAAGGGTATGTTTCTTTTTTTATTTTTATGATTCTTAGTTTGAAAAGATTGAATTTTTAGTTTTTTTTTTTTTTTTTTTGGGGGGGGGGGGGGGGGGGGGGTTAATTGTTCTTAGCCTTATATTTAACTATTTAAGGGATATGGTTAGTACTGTTTTAATGATATATGCAACATTGTAGAGTTTTAGGATTAAATGTATTAGGTTTGAATTGTTTAAGATAAGTAGTGGTTCAGTTGACTGTTGTTGAAGGAAAGTTCAGAGACGGGTCGAACTACGCGCAAATTGATGCTAGATGTTGTTCTCTTGGAGTTGTAGTTGTTTTTGCAAAGTTTTGAATAGTTTCTATTTATTTTCTATGAATATGAGGGGTGTTTGGATAGTTGGATGTTTGTTTTTAGTGAGATTATTACCATTTCAAGAAAACCGGTTAACTGTGTTTGTGGAAATAAGCGGCATAGTGTTGAGTTTTGTGCTAGACTTGGTATTAAAAAGCAAGAAGTGCTCCATGGCGTTTAGGTCTTGAAAGCTGAGGCGTGACCACGCGAGGCGAGCGAGAGCTTCAGGTGTATGTGCAGAAGTTGCATATTTTTCGTGTATTTATGTATCAGTCTTTTTATCAAGTAAAACAGTCATAATTTCTTCATTGTTTTGGTTGTTTTTACATACCAGCCTCGTACAAACCCTAGTTTTGATCGATATTGACTCAGATGTGTGCCTCAAGGCCCTGAGGCGTTTTCCAGATTGTTGTGGGTTCAGGGCACGTTTACTTTTCTAAACATTTGATGTGTTAATATGATTAAGTGTTGAGCAGTTTAGGAGCTTTTATTCATTTGGTTGCACTTCATGTAAATTTCGAACCAGGTAAACCATTTGACTCATTTGACCTCCTTTTAAATAAATCTTTTAGCTTGACTGTTTTGATCTGCAAGAGATGAATTACCTCCCAGTTGACCAATTTATGAGTAGACGTTTCAAAAGTGCCACCTTTACATATTCTTTTCTGGAGCGATAAAGATGATGCTTTTATTACTTGAATCAATCCCTTGTTCATACTTTGACTACCTCAAATCACAACTTGAAAATGTAACTAAAACTGAAATGCAGCTATATCCCTCAAAATCATAGTGTTGTTAGACCCATTTGGGTGTACATCTAGACTTAGTTAAAAAAGCTGATAATAGTATAGTATATCCATAATTTAGCAACTATATCCCTCAAATACCACTATATGCATTTCAGTTCCTAAACAAATCATGAATAAGTATTATTTTGAATTGATGAGAGTTTTGATTTTAATAGGTTGCACGTATGCTGACTGTTAAGCGCGAGAGGGAAATTGACGATGGTATTGGGAAGAGGCAGTCAAGGAAGCTTGACCGGCAATGGAGGAAAAGCATTGTACCAAGACCGCCTCCATCCCTCCTAAAGTTACAGGAAGAAGAAGCAGCTGAAGAAGCCAAGGAATCTGCAGCATCGGCTTAAGTAGTCAAATGTAAGTGCCTTGTGTTTTTTGATTATCGCGATTACAGTTGTAGCCGATTTAGATCTTCAACTTTAAGAGTATAATTTATCAACATTTGATTCTCTCTCTCGGAATGCTTTGTATCTTCATGTTCAAATGGTGATGTTATTTGTGCTTTGTGTATCATTGTTCCTAGATTCTATTTGGATTGGTGATGTTATTTGTGTTTGGATCGTGGCAAAATGAATGGGTCGGGTTGGCAAGTTATGTCATTAAAGTGGACAACATTTCGGTATACTTTTTAATATTTATTGTCAGGCTATGTGTGTGTGATGGTTTAATATGTTTTTACCCTCACTTCAAAAAGTGAGGGTTGCATTAGTGCCACGTGGTTACGGGCTCTCACTCACTTTTTTTTTCATCTTTACTGTTTAATGGTTTCCCAAGTTTTCAACTATCGAGCAAAACACTCCTTGGCATGTGATTATCTTTTATTTAGACTGTAGGGAGTGGAGGGGCGGGAAAGAGGGGCGTGATGCGCCATGTGGCAGTTGTGGGGACCGTGTTTGAAGGGTGAAAATTGTGGGGAGTGGAAGGGGGCGGGAAAGGGGGGGAAGGGAATAATATTATATTGTGTTAAAGTTAAAAAAAAAAACAAAAAAAAATCGGACCAATCAAAAATCACCACCTCACCTCCACCTCTCCCCCCCCGCCCGGCGAGAATTCCCCGCCCAAGGGGCTCCCGCCCTCTTCCCGCCCACCACGGGACGGTGTTCCCGCCCCAAAAGCATTCCCGCCCCACTCCCTCAAGTCTTAATGCTGTATCCATATTGCGAGTACAATCATTGGCGATGCGTATCACAAAATGACAAAAGTCAAAGACATGCACAAGCACCTAAATAGAACATACAAGCGTGCTCTCTCTCTCACTCCCCCCCCCCCCCCCCCCCTCTCACTCCCCCCCCCCCCCCCCCCCCCCCCGCTCGTACAACATTTTTAATATTTGGGTTGGAGTCTAGTATCACTTAGATCAAGCCTTGTTCAGTGTGAATAGTTATATAAAGACACGATTCAAAACACCATATGGGTGATTTTATATATTCAGTTTTATCAAGTTACATGCATTTGGATCATCGTTGTTCTTGAGCACAATAATCACTAAATCTCTATTAATGGGGAGTATGTTACTAGAATACTTACATTGCATATTTCATTAAATTAAATAAGAAAAAAAGATATATTACACTTATAAGTTATACACATTAATAATTCATTAATAATTCAAAATCTCCATTGGACTTCTGATCTTCAACCTTGTTAAATTACACATTACAATAAAAATGAAATTATAGTATGCATAAATAACCTGACCCAAGCAATTTGTAGCCATTGTTAGTTTAGCTAAAATCGCTCTAGTATCTCCAAAATAAGATAATGGGATCTTACAAGTTAATAGCTTACCCAACTATGTTTGTAAACATTCACATGGTTCTTTATTTGCAGCCACAACTTCCATTAGTTTCACTACAAAAGCTACAAACTATAAGCAAAAAGAGTGGTACAAGATACTCAGAAATGTTAATGACCATATTGAACAACATATTTAATCAACCTTACAAATCAGAAAATCTGACCACTTTTAGCCAATGCTTGTACTTGATAAGATACCCAAAACTATAGAACATTAAGAATTGATGGGTCATGTTGATCCATCTTTAACCTTTTAACTTATTTGGGTCCAATAAATGCAACCCAGTTGATCCACAAGTGATAATCCATTAAATCATTAACCCATAAAACATAAAAAAAAACATACAAAGAAGAGTTAGAATTTAGTAATTATTAATGGTTTTGAATTTTGATTTGATTTTTAGACATTATCCCTCCTAAACAACCATTATGGCCAAAATCCTTAAATTTCGATTAGATTTCAACAAAAACCTGTAAATTCTGGTGACTAATCTTATATATATAAAACTAAAATTACATATAAAATCTCAATCCAATTAAGGGGGGACGGGTCGCCACCCGTGTTGTCCACGAGCACCCAGTACCCACACGATAACACGGTCGCCGTACGTACTGGTAGGGGTCCCGTGGACCGTTTCCCTGGTACTATCCAATGGGTAGTGAAGGGAACATTTAAATACAATGGTCTAATCATTTACCCTATTTGATCGTTTAAAATTTGACCGTTTACAATATAAAAAAAATAAAAAATTACCACCCTATATAAACACCATATACTTTATTTCACACACGTAAAGATTAATACAATTACACACATTAACATCAAAATGGGTGGTGGCAATTTGTTTCCGATTACATATCGTTGTCGATCATCCCGTGCAAACCGCCAACCCATAAACAACTTACCGACTACACACCCACCGACGACAAACCCTCCGACTTTTAGTTATGTAATAATAATTTAACTTTTAGGAATGTATTAAACATTTATATCATAGAAATTTTAAATAATTAAATAGAAATTAAACATTAATATCAAAGAAATTACAACTATCAAACTACATTATTTTAACATAACCCAATAATTGCCATGCCGCAACATGTTCGAAATTGATGATGTGCGTAGCCACATAGTTGACTTGTGTGAGTTGGATTGCCATATCCTTGGCAAGATCAGGGTGCCCCGCCATCGTGGCTTTCAAAGAGAGTGTTCCATCAGTTACACTTGGCATTGAGATCCGCCTACTTACTAACGACCGAATCAATGGTGCGGTCATTTGTACTGTCTAGTCGATTGAATTCCACAACACGTTGCGCCAAAATGAATTCCTCCTTGAACAGGGACGATGTTGGTTTTTGACATCTAGCCACGCCGTCACCAACGCGATCTCCTCATTTACATTCCATCAGGTCATTTTTACAAGATGATTAAAAGATGATTTTGATATCAGAAATGATGGGGTTTTACAATCTGTGTTTCAAAATGATGCACTAGAAGATTGGTTGGAATTTGTGAAATTGAAAAAATTCTAGTGAAGCAGCCCTCCAACCTTAAAAACTACTAATCACAATTTATTAGTAAGTATCAACTGATTAAAGAGAAGACAGAAGATGAACAGGCGAGGACGTACAGAAGACAGAAGACGATTCGAAGACAGAAGACAAAATAATCAACCGGATTTCAAAGACCTTAAGGAGAGGATTGAGAAAGAGAGAAGATTAGTTCAAGAAGGAAGATACAGAGGTCATGGATTCAAACCGGTAAGAAACCCAGTTAGGACTAAGGAGAAGGATGCTACCCTATATATCTCAGGACTACCATGGGGGTGTACAAGTCAAGACTTATGGTGCAGTTTTTTAAGTTTCTCAAACATGGTTGACGCCTATGTTCCTGCCAAAAAAGATAGTAGAGGAAAGGTTTTTGGATTTCTGAGATTCAGCCCGGTGGAGGATGTCGAGAAGCTTATCCAACAAGTGTTACAAGTCAAGATCAATGGTAAAAAGATCTATGCTAACATTTCCAGGTTTGCTAGGGAAGAAAGACGTTCTGGAGCTCAAAGACCTGCGGAGATTGGGGGCAATACGTGGAATGGGGGCAATACATCTCACAAAGACAGCAAAAAACCTTCCAACTCTATACCACCTCAAAAGCACAACCCCTGGAATAAAGATAATAGCTATGGTGGGAGCAGTGCACACGTCCCTGACCAGAACAAGCCTACATGGGGATACACCGAACGACTGTTAAATGTTAACCTCAATCTCGATAACAAAACACATATCCGATCTCTGGAGGGCAGATCCCTTCTGGTTCAGGCTAAATGCCTAGAAACTTTGGACGACCTGAGGTCAACAATCAGACCTTGGATACCATCCTCAGCTAAGGTGCGATATGTTGGAGGCCTTTTTGCATTGTTGACATTTCAGTCAGATGAAGAACTCAAGGCGTTTACAAGAAATGAACCAATGGGGTGGCGTAACCTTTTCGAAAGCACCAAGGTATGGAATGGCGAGGAGGTCAAACATGATAGAATTGCGTGGTTAAACATTAGAGGAATCCCCTTACATGCTTGGGATGCTAAAACGTCCAACCAAATTGCTCAAGTATTTGGTAAGGTTGTATTCCCATCCAAAGCGGACGTGTTCGACGTAGATTATTCCTTTGATCGTATAGCCATTTTGACGAAGAATGGAGAAAGGATTAACAAGAAGCTAAAGGTTCGTGCTAATGGAGATGTTTTCGACGTTTGGATTGAAGAAGTAATGCAACAATGGGCACCGATTTGCATCCAGGAGCCGGAGAATCTTGCTAAGGAAAATCGACATTCGCCGGAAATACCACCGGACACAAATCATACGGGTGATGCCAAGGTAGATGAAAAGTCGCCGGTAGTCATTGACGTAGTCTCTTCGGGAAGCCAAAAAAACATCAATGATGATATTCTAGTAAATGATGGGAGACAATTGAATGGGGATGCGGATAACTGCATTAATGATTCCTTGGGTCTGGGAATGAATATTAATGATAAATCACCACTTAAGTCTTCCCAATTTGCTGGATCTATTCCAAAGTCCAACAATGACCAACAACCAAAGCCCAAAAACATCATCAATAATAACGGCCCAAATATCAAATCCCATTTAGCCCACATTTTGGAAGAGATTCAAGCCCAGAAATCTAACTCGGATTTGCCTACTGAGAATAGGTGTGTGGATCCAAATAATAAAGACAAAAGGCAAAACCGGAAAGGCAGGAAAGTACCTGACCTTAATTTGGAGGTTGTGGTGGAGAAAGATAAAAAGAAGAAGAAATCGTTTCTTAAAATGAGAAAAGAGGCTGCTAAAAGGAGGATTAGGAGACAAATTATCAGCGATGAAGAAGATTTTTCCAGGCACGAAGAATTTATTCGAGATGGTCATGTGTACCGTTTTTGGGAAGAATCTGATTCGGAGGAGGGGGAATGGGGCGCTGATGCGGACGCTCCTCGTTCCAATCATTCCAATGGTTCTCCTTCATCATGTGATGAATCAATTGTGGCGGAATCCTTACAAACAATGAGTGTTGGATCAAAAATTGGGATTAAGTTAGATGGATTTGAGGGCTTGGTGGAAGACACCATCAGACACGAGGAGGAGTTCGCTGCCCAATGAATATGTTAACCATTAACATTAGAGGGGCGGCCAAGCAGGCTAAAGCTGCTTGGATTAGGCGAATTAAAAAAGAAAATGACATTACGTTTTTGGCGATTCAGGAGACTCATCTTGCTAATATATCGGATGAACAAATCTCGAGGTTTTGGGACAATACTCAGATGGAGAAGGCGATATCAAATAATTTGGGCAGAGCTGGCGGATTACTATCGATTTGGGATCCACTAATATTCAGGTCTAATTTTATTATCTCTAAAGATCATTATTTGCTTGTTTCTGGTAACATTACAGGTCATGATGATGTATTCAATATTGTTAACTTACATGCACCAAATGATGAGACCAAAAGGAGAGGGTTTTGGGATGAACTACTTGTTTTGAGGAATTCATATGAGGGGATTTTCGTATTCTTGGGGGACTTCAATGAAGTCAGAAAGGAACAGGATAGAATGAATTCTACTTTCAATCCTAACGGTGCTTTAGCATTTAATAATTTTATTGCAGCTGCAGGGCTAATTGAATTCAACATGGGGGGCGCTAATCATACATATATTTCTGATGACGGATCAAAAAGTAGTAAACTTGACCGCATTCTGGTGTGTGATAAGTTTGTGGATAAATGGTCGAATGCCCGTGTGTTAGCCCTTCCTCGCGAGAAAAAAGTGGATCATAGGCCATTGTTTTTATCGGTTGTATCTCGTAATTATGGACCTACTCCTTTCAGGTTTTTCAATTCTTGGTTGCAGGACACCGAGCTTCTAAAGGTTATTAAAGATGCCATTGCAAACAAATCTGATGAAGCCACACACGGAAAGACACTTTCCGTATGTCTACAAAAGCTTAAGGTAACTATAAAAGAATGGCGTAACAAAAAGAAAAATGAAGAAGTGGAGATGGTTAAAAAAGCAACGGATATTGTCAGCAAGTTAGAACTGGAAGCAGAAAAACGACCCCTGAATTATGATGAGAAATTGTGCCGGATTGAAGCCTTGAATACGGTCACCAGCTGGGAGATTTGTAGAGCCGAGGATCTCAGATTGAAATCAAGAGCCGTGTGGTTTAAGAGTGGGGATGAAAACTCTCGTGTTTTTCATAAGATGGCTAACAGCAATGTCGTGAAAAACCGGATTAATGGTATCTTTATTGGGGATGAATGGGTTGATGACCCTTCTAGAGTCAAAGAATCGTTCCTGAATTTTTTTAAAGACAGATTTGTGGAAAAGATTGAGAAGCGACCTCGAATCGAACCGGATGGGTTTAAAAGGCTTTCGGGTGCCCAAGGTGAAGAATTGGTCAAAAGTTTTACGAAGGATGAAGTCAAAAAAGCGGTGTGGGACTGTGATAATGAGAAAGCGCCTGGCCCTGATGGTTTCACATTCGAATTCATCAAGAAATTATGGGCTGATTTCGAACCCTTGTTTATGAATGCTATTGAGGAATTCCATCAGCATGGATCCATATGTCATGCCAGCGGGGCGTCCTTCATATCACTTATACCAAAGGTTGCAGATCCGAAAGTACATAACGACTTTAGACCCATTTCACTCATTGGCGTGGTTCAAAAAGTAATCTCTAAGTTGCTTGTTAATCGGTTGGGGTCCGTAATGGATGAGTTGGTATCCCACTCTCAATCGGCGTTTTTAAGGGGTAGAAACATTGTGGATGGACCTTTAATCCTCAATGAGGTGCATGCTTGGGCCAAGAAATACAAAAAAGCAGTTTCGATATTCAAAGTGGACTTCAACAAAGCCTATGATACATTAAATTGGAAGTTTCTCATTATGGTTTTATCCAACATGAACTTTCCGACTCGATGGAAATGTTGGATCATGGGAATCCTTTACTCCCAATCATCTATGGTACTTGTGAATGGTTCCAATACTAGTACCTTTGCTGTTCATCGCGGCCTTCGTCAAGGGGATCCGTTGTCCCCCTTTCTATTTATTTTGGCTATGGAAGCATTACACGTGGTGATGGAAAAGGCCCGAGTACAGGATTTAATAAGTGGAATAAAGCTTCCAAATGGAGGTCCAACTATCTCACATCTATTCTATGCTGATGATGTGGTGTTTGTTGGAGACGGAAACATGGTGGAGGCATGTAATCTGAAACGTATCCTGCGTTGTTTTCAATTAGCTTCGGGGTTACAAATTAATTATCATAAAAGCAAAGTGTATGGGGTCGGCATTGGTGAGTCTCAGATTGCGGGGTTCGCCTCGAAATTAAAGTGCGAAGTACAAGCATTCCCATTTAAATATCTCGGTTTGTGGGTTGGGGCTAACATGAACCGGGTTTCAAATTGGAAACCCGTTATCGACAGATTCAATGCAAGATTATCTAGATGGAAAGCAAATTGCTTGTCCTTTGCTGGTAGAGTGTTGCTTGCCAAAGCGGTCTTGGGTAATTTGCCAACCTATTTTTTGTCACTGTATAAAGCCCCTACTCAAGTAATAAAGACACTGGAAGGAATTCGCAGAAGATTCATTTGGGGTGGTAGCTCCAATCGCAAGAAAATCCGGTGGGTAGCATGGGAGAAATTGGTTGCATCCAAAAAGAATGGTGGTCTGGGTTTGGGTGGACTCAGAGAAGCGAATCTGTCTCTTCTCGTAAAATGGTGGTGGCGGTTTAGGGAGGATGGTAAACAACTTTGGGTCCAAGCCATTAGAGCTATCCATGGGAAACGGTGGTTAAATGGCATTATCCCGGTGAACAAACAGATCACGGGAGTGTGGAAATGTATCGGTTCTGTGGGGTCTGATTTCGCAAAGCGGAACATTGATTTAAATAATAAACTAATTTGTAAGGTTGGGAACGGGAATAAATGTAGGTTTTGGGAAGACGGCTGGTTACTAGATCAAAGTTTGAGAGTTGCATATCCGTTGGCTTATAAACTGGCTGCAAACAAAGACACGTGGGTCTCGGACAATTATACACAGGTGGGTCCCAATACAATCTGGTCCTGGAAATGGAAAAATAACCCATCGAATGATGAGGAATGGCTGCAGGTCATCGGGCTATTGCTGGTGCTTAGAAACAAGTGTATGAGGTCAGTTGTTGATTCATGGGTGTGGGCTGCTAAGGATGAGAATTGGTTTTCTGTGAAACAGGTATCTTCGGAACTTTTGTCGGACAATGGAACTACTTTTAATGGATGCAAGATGATGTGGTGTAATTGGGCCACACCAAAAGCAAACATGTTGGTATGGAAAGCTTTAACCGGGAGGATTCCGACGAAGGTTGAACTTGAGAAACGTGGTGTGAACGTGGGTAGCAAATGTTGTCCCTGCTGTGGAATTTATGATGAATCGGTCGAACATGTTCTCCTTACTTGCATAATGGCAAAATCGATATGGTGGTCCATTGCATCATGGCTGAGAAATATGTCGCTGTTAAACGCCTCATCCATTGGCGATTTGCTGATAAAAACTCGCTGCATAAAGGCAAACAAACACCAAAAGAAGGCAGCCGTTGCAGTCGTTATTGCAACATTATGGTTGATATGGACACGGAGAAATGAAAGAGTATTTAAAGGGAAGGCCCTAGTGTTCTCAAAGATCGTGGAAGAGGTTAAGGAAATCACGTATTTATGGCTGAAATTTAGATCAAGAACTGAAATCACAAATGTTCAAGAGTGGCTCGATGAAGGCATTTTCTGCATCAGTACATAAATTGGTATGTTTAATCAAGGTATTTATTCACTGCTGGTTAATGTTATCCTATCCATGTTTTAAGGGTACGTATCTTCTTGGGGTGTGTGAGTCTCGGTGATATGCAATCCGGGTGGGGTGGGGCTTTTGGATAGCACCATTGTGTGAGTTTGGTGTGTGTTTAAAATGAGAGCAATGGGTAAATTGTGTTAAAGTGTTGGTGCTATGTATCCCCTGATTGCATATTCATTTCGTGTATGATTCGATTCGTGGTGTGCGTTACAATTCGTTTCTAGGGGTATAAGAAATGCTGGGGAGTGATATCACTATTATCCGAAATACCATGCTCAAAGTATAAGATTCACTGTTTGGTTGATTTTGTCATATCCATGTCAAACGGGTACATATTTGTTGGTGTGTGTGAGTTTTCGGTGGTATGCTAACCGGGCGGGGTGGGTTATTTGGATAGCACCATTGTGTGAGTTTGGTGTGTGTTTTAAAATGCGAAGCAATGAGTAGATTGTGTTAATGTTTTGGTGCTATGTTTTTCCCCGGTTGCATAAATCATTTCGTGTACGATTCGTTTTGTGGTGTGCGTTACAATTCGTTTCTAGGGGTATACGGAATGGGTTCCGATGTGATATTGATATTGGTGTGTGTGCGTCTTGGTGGATACGTTTTGCCGGGATGGGGAGGGGCTCTTAGGGTGGCACCATGTGTGCGTTTGGTGTGAGTTTTAAGGTGTGGAAATGGGTTACTTGTGTATATGGTGCGCCCTCGCCTGGCAGCGTAGTCGTTTCGTGTTCTTTTTTTCCTTCGCGGCGTGTGTTTTTCTTTTCGGTATGGGCTATTAGGGTGTAAACTGCTGGAATGGTCTGGGTAATCCGGATGGTGTTTTTTGGTATGAAATATCTGATTGAAACGCGGATACCTATCTGCACCTTTTCAACCGAAGACGAATTGAGTATTAAGTGATTTCTGTAATCGAGTTCCAATGTATAAATATTGACAGCAATAGGTTGATGACTGTTTATGATCTTTTGAAGCATAATTAGTCATTAAAGACTGAAGTAAAGGTCACGGTTTTGACATTGCAATTGGGAGACAATCTTGGCTGAAGTTGATCGATGAAACTCTGAGATATCACACAAAAAATGGAAGCTGCAAGTTTCATTATCAGTTCTAGTCTCATGATAGCATTAACACAGACATGGTTCGAAAATACCTCTATGTCTACAGATGGTTATCACAATATCACAGGTTTGCATTGAAGTAATTTAAAAAATTCAATTGGTGATCAAGATCTGCGATTGGATATATCATTCTGCAAATAAATTGGGGCATGGTGGTTGTGCAGTTTTGGTCTAGTAATGGATGCAGGATGTTGGTTTAGTTATTATACTTGATTGGTGAGTCATTTTGTATTTGTAACTTGTTGTACCTTGTGTTTGGTTTTCTAACTTCTGGTTAGGAACCAATGTCTTTGTACTCGAACTGTTGTTACCTCGTGGAATAAAAGTTATCTTCTTCTCCGGTAAAAAAAAAAAAAAAAAAAAAAAAAAAAAAAAAAAAATCACAATTTATTAATTTTAATTTAAAAACTACTAATCACAATTTATTAATTTTAATTTTCGGTATCTCACCCAACCAGCGCCTAGCTAGTGTGGAAGAAGAAGAAAAAGGAAGAAATGAAATTACATCCGATCTGTCTACCTACCCCCTGTCACCAAACCCACCTCACCAGTTACCATCCTGTATATATATAATATAATTAGCATCTTATTATTCCAATCCTAATCACTACCAAACTTAACCCACCCATGGCTTCCCATCTTTCTGGCATTTCTTACACATATCCCACTCATTCCTCCATCACAGACCAGTCTTCAGTAACTACCTCATTCAGATCAACAACCCTTTCTTTTTCTTCTACCCTCAATTCAACTCTTTCAATCAGGTATAATAATAATAAATAAATAATTACTTCAAATTTACTTCTTATTCATGTTGTGATTAAATTTAGTACATTAGGTATTTACTTATTTAGGTTTACATGATGATCACTTACTGTGCTTTACTTATTTTAGCAAACCTTGATTTAGGTGATAAACTAAATGTTTTATAAGTATTTGAAACAAAATATGTGTACTAAATTTAATATACTGGGCTTAACCCTAGGGCTGCTAACCAATGTTTTCAGAAGCGGACTAATCATCAAACTGGTCCACTGGTCGGACGGGTTAGACCAGTTCGACCGGATGTAAGAACAGGATGATATCCTAAATAATATACAAATAAATGGGGTAAAATGGGAAGATTTAAATCAAAATCCCGGTGCTCATCCCAACGGTCGGATACCTTGAACCAGGTTGGGCTCAGTCTTGAAGTTGAACGAGTCAGCGTGGCTCAACTCGTTTACCTTCACGAGTTGAAATGTTGAGCTCGAGCTCAGCTTGTAAAATAGCTTGACAAAGCGTCGAAATGTTGAGCTCGAGCATTGAGTGAGCCGCTAGTTATTTTTGAACAACTCTATTTTACCGCTCCAATCGATCACCATCTATGTAGATGATGATCTTTAGATTATTTTCAACCGCACTCGTGACAATTTGGGGGTTACCGGCTTACCGCATTGGATGCTCTATTAGTATCAAATCTTGTGCTCCCAAGGTCAGCACTGAAGAAATGTGGTTTTCCTTTGAATTGCTTTAAAGAATAAAACATTATGTACTCTTACTTTGTAATGAGAACTAAATTATTGCTTCAAATTAAATAAAATAGGTTTAGTTAGACCTGCTCATGCTAGGCTTATACCACAAGGTCCACAATGTGATTGTTTTGGTTTTATTTTTAAATTGGAGTAGATCTTTGGAGACCAGAAGACATCACAAGTCGTCTACAGTTTGTTCAGCCGTAATATTAGACAGCCATTCTGAGCCCATGGAAGTTGATACCACTCTAAGCCCGAGAGTCAACTCTGTCAAGCCTTCAAAAACAGTGGCTATAACTGACCAAGCAACTGCACTTGTAGAAGCTGGTGTTCCTGTCATCCGATTAGCTGCCGGAGAACCTGATTTTGACACCCCGGCTGTTATTGCTGAGGTTGCTGATCTATCTATATCTGTCTATTATTCATTCAGTAGACTCTTTTCTTTGATATAGTTAGAATAATTATCTTTATATTTTAAACAGGCTGGAATTAATGCAATTCGTGAAGGTTACACAAGGTATACTCCTAATGCGGGTACCCTGGAACTACGAACCGCAATATGTAAGAAACTAAAGGGTAAGTTCCGTCATTTGAGTCATTGCGACATTATTGAATTATAGTCTCTTTTTTAATAATTTTCTTTTATCTTTTACTGTAGAGGAGAATGATCTTTCTTACACACCTGACCAGATTGTGGTTAGTAACGGGGCAAAGCAGAGTATACTGCAAGCAGTCCTTGCTGTTTGTTCCCCAGGAGATGAGGTTAATTGCTGTTTGCTCTTTGCTAACAGAAATAAAAAAATACAATAAAATAAAATAAAATAAAGAAAGTATAAGATATCAACTCATTTCTCTTACAATCATCATCCTTCTTCAGGTTCTAATTCCAGCTCCGTTTTGGGTGAGTTACCCAGAAATGGCAAGATTGGCTGACGCCACACCTGTGATTCTTCCTGCAAGCATCTCAGAAAATTTTCTGCTAGATCCGAAGCTTCTTGAATCCAAGATCACTGAGAAGTCAAGACTGCTAATTCTTTGTTCTCCTTCTAACCCAACAGGGTCGGTTTATCCTAAGAACTTGCTTGAAGAGATTGCTCGCGTTGTTGCAAAGCATCCAAGACTCTTGGTAGAATTGTCACATCTCAATCTCAGTTCTTACTTCAGATTACTTTATATATATATATATATATATATATATATATATATTAGAGGTGCCAGATGGGTGACTAGGGCAGGCTGGGTAGTGTCAGAACGGGATGGAGCACTCATTTCTTAAGTATGGGTCAAACGGGTCGGGCCAACCTGCCAACCCAAATCGACCCATTCATGAGTAAATTACTTTTAACTTGAACCTTAATTTTTGTTGGTTTTGTTCAGGTGCTCTCTGATGAAATATACGAGCACATAATATATGCGCCAGCTGTACACACGAGCTTTGCATCTTTGCCTGGAATGTGGGAACGGACCCTAACAGTCAATGGGTTCTCTAAGGTACACAGTTGCATTATCGATTTCATTTTGTACAATGCACTAAAAAAAGTGTATTATTTAATAACTGAACATCTATTATTAATGATCCATGGAATATCATATTTACCCCTGGCTACATTTGGGCAGGCTTTTGCAATGACTGGTTGGAGACTTGGATATATTGCTGGTCCTAAACACTTTGTGGCTGCGTGTAATAAAATTCAAAGTCAGGTACATATATCACATTATACCTTCTTTAAGAACCATTATTCATTTGATCTTATTATTGAATATGATATCTTCCACATAATGACACAACTGGTCCCTCTTCATTTTTGGTTCAGTCAACTTCAGGTGCTAGTAGTATAGCTCAAAAAGCTGCGGTTGCTGCTTTAGGAATGGGTCACGCAGGTGGAGAAGCCGTCTCCCAGATGGTCAAAGCATTCCGTGAACGACGAGATTTTTTGGTCTCAGCATTTGGGGAATTAGACGGTGTCAAAATGTCTGAACCTCAGGTATAATTGCCATTTTGTTTGTGGACATTATAGTATGTGTTAGAATATATCAGGGTTAGGCCGTTAGGGGTGGGTTCTTGTCTTAGTGTCTACAGTCTACACACACACATACTTGTACATTGCATCATACAAATCATCACAATGGTATATCTCTTTGACATTCATAGTGTGTGGGTTCTGATACTCGTGTTTTGCAGGGTGCTTTCTACCTCTTTCTCGATTTCAGCTATTACTACGGCACCGAGGTTGAGGGCTTTGGTTTGATTAATGATTCAGAGTCTCTCTGTCGGTATTTTCTGGAACAGGGTCAGGTAAATATTTCGTAATTTTCCTAGCTAACATTACCACCTGTTTGTCCCTTTTCTATCACTACAAGGGATTATATAAAACTGGATTTCCATCAGTATGCATAAAGAATATTTTTCGTAGCTTTCATCACCAGAACGTGTGTATTACTTTTACTAAAATGTCTAAAATGCCCTCCAACATACACAACTAAAATAATCTTAGACTCAAATAAAACTATCATGTTCGATTCTTTGGGCGAAAAGAGCTGAAATATTGGGAATTTACTTTTATTTTTAATAATTTTCCAGGTTGCCCTTGTCCCTGGTGATGCATTTGGGGATGACACTTGCATCCGGATCTCTTATGCAGCATCCCTCTCGACTCTACAGGCTGCTGCTGAGAGAATCAAGAAAGCTATCCTCACACTCAAGTCTCCTGCATCTGTCTGAATCTCTTCATATACTCCCCGACCAAGTTAATATTTCAAGCTATATATTAAGGTTAGGGGAAAATTTTCTTTTTGCATATGTGAGTGATTATGTGCTTTGCATGAAATGAAATTTGTATTTGTATTTTTCTTTGATAACTGTTATAATAGAAACTTTAGATTGTTATTTTGAACATAAAATGTATATCGATGACACACGCATGTACATCCATGAACTCACCATGCCCGCCCACCCGTTGACAGATTATCCTTGTAAATATCGATGATATTATTGTTAGCGGACTAAACTCTAGCATTAGTTGCTATTAGACACTACGTTTAGTATAGAATGTAAATGTTTATAGTCTAGGGTAGTTTATGTCGATTCCTAGATAGCATAAATACTATTATCATCATCGTACTCAGTTAATCCCACCTATAGCAAAGCTAAGGTAGGGTCTGAGGAGGGTAAGATGTAGACAGCCTTACCTCTATCCCCTGAGAATAGAGAGGCTGCTTCCAGTGAGACCCCCGGCTCGATGTGGTTTTGTATCAAGCCTTGGACATAAGGCACATAACACTTAGCAATCGGGACTAACTCGATTGGTGCATGTACCCCTTGTCTTTTGGCTATCAACGCCATCACATGATGCATGATTAACCGTCCGTCATTTTTAACGTTATTTTCACGAAATTAGTAAAATAACGTTAAAACTAGTGCAACTTTCCTTTTGCCCCCCAAGGGCCACACATATATACATTATATGCGCGCACCGTAAGTGGGGCGTAAGCATAAATACTATTATACAAAACCTAATCATTAACAGTTAATCATAACTAACACAACATTTTCTTTGTCATTCCCAATTTAACTTGATACACTAGCTCTTCAATAGTTTGCACTCAAGGACTTGGGCACCTTGAGTTATTCTAAGGCAAGGCAAATTTGTATAACATCATATTCAATATTATGACATAGTTCTCAAATCTTTTTAGTTCATCACTATGTCAAATACGTGGGGTAAACTGCGTGGGATAACGCTCTTGGTCGGGCATACCAAGAAGGAAGCGTGCTCCTACCGGATGGGGAAGCACAAAACATTCTACCATTGGTTTCAGAACCAGACAGAGTAGTACCACCCACTCGTGTGGCTGAAGGTGTGTCTTCTTTGTGATCTTTAGTTTCCACGTGCTACTCTTGACATGCCAATGAAGTATTCTTAGGATATGTAGATAGTGTAAGAACCTAGAGGGGTGAATAAGTTTTATCTAGATTTATTGAGGGCTTTTAGATATTTTATTTAATATCCGACCACTCGTACCATCAATATTGTCCGCTTTACCCCTGATGATTGCCTAGGAACTCGTGGATTTATTATTGGTTGCCCTAGTGGAGACTTTTTAGGAGTTCACCCATCCTGGTAGTACTCCCACCTGAGCACGTTTAACAATGAAGTTTTCATCTGCTCCATAGTCAATAAGTCCAAACACGGTGATTTAAGAGGCAAGACATTCGTTTATGGTCCATGTTAATCTTCTCTGTTTCGTTACAGATTATATGTCAATAAGCAAAGAGTTTAACTTGTAGAGATATTATCAAATAAATACAACGATTTTATAGTGATACGGTGGATAATAACAAACCCATATCACCGCCACTCCTTGGCCTCTCAGCAAGAGTTGTTCTTTGTTAGTCTTCTCTATATTCTAATGAAGTGAAATCACCTATGCTTCTCCTTTGCTGTAAGTTGGAAAAGATTACAATAACCTTCTCACTAGTCTAAGGAGTGATCACACAAACCCCTGTCTTCTTCAAGCTCTTGATCTTATTATTTCGTGTTGCAAGTTTGATAAAATATCTAAACGGAAGACGCTTGCGAAGAATGTGTATTTTTATTTCTTGATTTTCGAAGTTGTTGGTCTGTACAGATCTTTCTCATAAATCTTTTAATCCTCTATAATAAGGTAAAAATGGATAGTGACATTTGCAAAATATGCAAGACACCTTTCCGTGTTTCTTAAACTTTTGAATATTATCATACTTGATTAAACATATGGATTATCTCTTATTAAAAAATATTCCTTTCAAATTACTTTTTTTTATAAACCTTTGGGTAAACTAATTGACGCTTTATAAAACTCTGGCTTGGTATAAAACTATGCAAAGACTTGATTTAGTTTGTAAATCTTTTATTTTTATAAAAGTGTAAAGTTTAAAAGCAAGTTTGTGGACATTTGTTTTAGTATTAGCTCTAGTTAGGTTCTTAACATTTAAAATGATTATATTTTATGTTTTGAAAAAGTTATATACTACTTTGTCAAATGATATGCTTCATACCTTTAGCCATTCTGTCCGATTTATGCCTCGACGCTTGATATTTTGTTTTTGTCAATTTTATCTTTGCCGTATATAGGTTGTGAATGAGTGTTGTATAGTGGCATCGACCGTGATTGTGCTGCTTTTAACTTTCAAACTTCTGAGCATAATTGTGTATGGTCGATGCACTGTACGACTATGACATTGTGATACGTTCGCAGTTTTTTTAGTATGACTTTTCTCGGCAAAGCCTGTGGTATGTGAATCTTCTTGAAGAGGTATAGAACCTCGTCTCCGAAGCAAACATCTCCAGTCGCGGCTCCTGTCCACAAGCCTCGACTCCACACGACACAAACTCCCAAATGACCGGAGGACTAAGATTCCGAGGGTTAGTACAACTAGGACGGAACAAAGTACAAATATTCTGACTAGTATAAATACCCCCTCAAAAGTACAGGTAGTCACGTTCACACATACTCCGAACCTCCCTCTCTCTCTAAACTCTCTTTATCTTACTAAACCAATACTTATCCTCACGCCGGAGGGTGGTCACAGAGAGGCCCTCCCTGCCCCCTGTGACGAGCCTAACGGTTTGCTAGTTTTGCAGGTCCAATCCATACAAGATCTTATCAAGTTAACTGTCTTCTTCCACACCTACGAGGTACGGTCTAACTTTTGGATCTTCAATTGGCGCCATCCTTTTGCAGATCTACTCTCTCCAAACAGATCTAGAATGGCTAAGGAAGATTTACACATCGTCGATATCACCAACAGAGAAGACGCTGATATCGACACATCTGAACAAAACACAGCCGATCATCTCAGGGCGTCCTTCGACGCTACTGCTGTTTCCACAGAGCTGGTCACTGCAACCACTGAGATGCAAACCACGTCTGTGGAATTTGATGAGACTTTCCTCCAACGAAATCGTGAATTCTTGCTAAGGCTGAGGGATCAGCAAAGCAAAGAAGAACGACTCCGTAGTGTACAAGTGAACTTATTCCCTTCGGAAGGGCTCACCTCTGTCACTACAGTGTCTACTCCAGTTAGTCTCCCAACATACTCAACTGTCGTTACTTCGGTTCCTATCCAAACTCCTTATGGGTATTTAATGCCTTTTGGATACACCGGACCATTGCCAACTGGTCTCTCATCTACTGGGCCACTTGTTACTGACCCGGTAATGCCAGCCAAGCAACAGTCCAGTTCTAACCCAATAGACGACGAGCTCACCGCACCATACCGACCCGCATACATGACTTCATATTCAAAGTTCACCCCAAGGATAGCCAGTGCCCCATTACCGTCGAAGCTGAAAATGCCAGTAACGGTCAAGAAGTATGATGGAACCACGGATCCGGATGATCACGTGTTTGATTTTGGAGGAGCTGCGGAGATTGAGCTATGGCCCATGCCAGCATGGTGCCACATGTTCGCTCAAACATTAACTGGAGCTGCACGTGTATGGTTCGATGGACTTCCAGCTGGGCAAATTGCAAACTGGAAAGAATTGCGGCAGGTATTCTTACAAAATTTCTCTCAACAAAGACGTTGCACGAAAGATATTACCGAAGTACACAACATTCGAAGACGAGATGGAGAATCTCTAGAAAAATTCATAGATCGTTTCAACAAAGAAAGCATGCAGATATCCGGAGCTGTTGACCAGCTACGGATATCTGGTTTTTGTCACGGGGTTCGTAACAACCAGTTGGTGGAAAAGCTTCACGAAGACCTACCCAAAACAATGGAAGGTTTAATGGAAAGAGCAAGGGCTTTCGCTAGAGGCAAAAGTGCCTGTGGTCAAACCAGTGATGGCGACCACAAGGGAAACCCAAGAGGAAACACTTGGAAGAAAGGAGCTCCGGCACAACCTGAAAGAAACAATTCTTGGTCGAAGCACAGGTCGCAGCCTTATTCAAGGAACGACCGAAATGATAAGGTCAACTCCGGACGTTCTTCCCGAAACACTAGCTTCTCTGACCTCAGCAAAACTCCAAGTGAAATCTTGAGCACCGAACAAATACGATTCCCAACACCTCCAAAGCAGAAGCCCACCTCAGACCGAAACACTAAAAAGTATTGTGAATATCACCAAGCAAAGGGTCATAATACAGATGATTGCTGGTCTTTAAAACAAGAAATAGATAAAGCCTGCAAAGCAGGAAAACTGTCTCACCTAATCAGAGATCTAAAAGAAGGAAAACCAGCTGCGACACAAATAGCTAACCCGAACAACCAAACAGGAATCCATATGATTCGGGTTGGTTTAGAGCAAGGCACTAAGAGAAGTCATGATCACATTGCTCCATGGATGGAACAGCTGTTGTTTTTTCCACCCATCAGTCCAAGGGAGGCCATGGAAGCACCCATAGTGGTCTCAGGGGTAGTCGCGGGACACAGGGTCCGACGTATCTATATTGACAACGGTAGTGCATCTGAAATCATGTACTACCAATGTTATCAACAACTAGCCCCGGCCACTAAAGACAGGCTCGTCTCCGTCCAAATGCCTCTAATCAGCTTTTCGGGAGAGGTAATACATCCGTTGGGTCAACTCAGTCTTCCTATAACACTGGGGACGGAGGAAAACCAACGTACGGTCATCCTGACATTCCTGGTAGTCGGAGCACCTTCAGTTCATAACATAATCCTGGGTAGGCCGGGAATGAAAGCATTCAACACGGTCACCTCGACGGTTCATGGTGCCATCAAGTTTCCTACTGAAACTGGGGTAGCCACACTCTACACAGAATCTGAGTTATGCATTGCTGAAGTTCGTCAGTCTTTAGGACAGCCTCCGCTAAAAGAAGCCGCGGTAGGTGTCAAAACTACCGAGGAATGGTCTATTCACCCAACCTTCCCAGAACAAAAAATTACCATCGGTGCCCAACTGCCGGACTACACGAAGAGATCCTTATGGAGATTGTTGTCTACGTCATTGGACGTATTTGCTTGGCAGCAGTCAGACATGACCGGAGTTCCGAGAACTTTGGCTGAACACAAGTTGAACATTAGTCCGGAGAAGAAACCTGTAGCACAAAAGAAACGAAGTATGGCCCCCGACAGAGTGAAAGCCATAGCTCATGACGTTAAGGTACTGCTGGATGCAGACATCATCAGAGAGATAAAGTATCATACCTGGGTATCCAACCCAGTCATGGTGCGGAAGCACGATGGATCCTGGAGGATGTGCATCGATTTCAAAGACTTGAATGATGCATGTCCCAAGGAATTTTATCCACTCCCAGAAATAGACTCCAAAGTTGATGCCGTGGCTAACTTCAAGCTGAAGTGCTTCTTAGACGCCTATAAGGGCTACCACCAGATCCAAATGGCCGAGGCCGATGAAGATAAAACAACTTTCGTCACAAACCAAGGACTATATTGTTATAAGAAAATGCCATTCGGCCTAAAGAATGCAGGAGCCACATACCAACGAGTGATGGATCGAGCATTCAAAAACCAAATCGGACGAAACTTGGAAGTCTATGTTGATGATGTGGTGATAAAAAGCTCAGACGAAGAAACATTGTTAAAAGTCATCACCGAAACTTTTGACAAGCTCCGGCAGATCAATATGAAGCTCAATCCAAAGAAGTGTTCCTTCGGCTTAGAGGAAGGAAAGTTCTTAGGATTCCTAATGGCCAAAGATGGTATCCGTCCAAACCCAGAAAAGGTCGAAGCTGCCCTAACCATGCAACCCCCGTCAAACTTAAAAGAGGTACAAGCCCTCAACGGGCGGCTGGTTGCATTACACCGTTTCTTATCCAAAGCAGCTGAACGAACTTTGCCTTTCATGGTTGTGCTGAAAAAGTACTTGAGCACGAAAGAGTTTCATTGGACATCTGAAGCTGATCTGGCCTTCAATGATTTAAAGAAATGTTTGGCAGAATTACCAACACTGACTGCACCAGAACCAGGGGAAACCCTCATCATTTACTTGTCAGCTTCGGAAGCATCTATTAGCTCGGTGTTAATGGTAACAAGATCAAAGGCACAGGTGCCTATCTTTTATGTCAGCCGAGCTTTACGTGATTACGAGACGCGGTACCCAGCATTAGAAAAGTTGGCACTCTCCCTGGTGCACGCATCACGTAGGCTCCGACGATACTTTCAAGCCTTTGAAATCGAAGTCCAGACGGACCAACCCATATTGGACGTATTGAGAAAACCTGAGGTTTCCGAAAGATTAGCCAAATGGGCCATTGAGCTCGGGGCCTTTGATATTTCGTACAAAAGGAGAGGCCCTGTAAAAGGCCAAGTCGTAGCTGATTTCCTTACCGAACTAGCCATGAGGCAAGTCGAAATACTCACACCCTCTGAGCCAGATGAATGGACCATCTTCACTGATGGAGCTTCCGGATCTGAAGGATCCGGAGCCGGAGTCGTCCTCAGAAATTCCGAAGGTCAAGAACTTGTGTACTCAATTCGCCTCAATTTCAAAAGTTCCAACAATGAAGCTGAGTACGAAGCTTTTCTAGCTGGACTTCGACTGGCAAAAAAGGTCGGAGCTCAGAAGGTATAAACCTTTGTAACAAATAATCATTCTTTTCCATGAAACACCATAAGCAATCTAAAAAGTGCCATATCCTTGAAACAGGTAGTGGCACACGTGGATTCTATGTTGGTAGCACGTCAGATAAGCGGAGAATATGAAGCCAAGGAGGCAAATATGGTTCTATACCTACAAAAGGTTCGACCTAAGCCCCATATCAAGTATACTCCAGCTTATAAACTCAAAACACCATTCTTAATTCTGCTGTATTTGAACAGGCAAAAAGCTTGATCTCAGAATTTGAAAAGTGTGAAGTAAAGCACGTGCCTGGATCGAAGAACAAACAAGCAGACGCTCTAAGCAAGCTTGCAGCAAACACACCGGATCATATGTCACAAGAAGTGAAACTTGAAGTTATGAACGAACCATCAACTGCCGAAGCCACAGTATGCATGATCCAAGGAAGTCCGGTCTCATGGATGACTCCCATCCTGAACTACATCACGAAAGACGAACTTCCAACTGACAAAGCACAAGCTCGAAAGCTTAAAGTAAAATCCCTACAATATCAAGTCATTGATGGCACGTTATACCGGAAGACATTCTTGGCCCCCCTGCTCCGATGCCTAGATCCAGTGCAGGCCAAGTATGTTATAGAAGAAGTTCATTGGGGAATCTGTGGCATTCATGCCGGGCCAAGGATGATTGTAACAAAGGTAATGAATGCTGGATATTTTTGGCCGGGCATGCATCAAGACGCGGTTGAAGAGCTTCAAAAATGTGAGAATTGCCAAAGGCATGCCCCAGTAAGCCTCAGAGCTAAAAACAAACTGATTCCAGTATCGGCAGCCTGGCCATTCCAGAAGTGGGGGATTGACATTGTAGGCCCCTTCCCCGTGTCATCAGGACAAGCCAAATTCCTGCTAGTCGCGGTAGACTACTTCACTAAGTGGGTAGAAGCCAAACCCCTGGCCAAGATCTCAGGTGCTGAAGTTAAAAAGTTCGTGTGGGAGAACATAGTTTGTAGGTTCGGCCTACCATTGACCATAGTAAGTGATAATGGCAAGCAATTTGCTCATAATCCGTTCAAGAAATGGTGCACTAGCCTCGGCATCGAGCAAGCTTTCGCCTCCGTAGCTCACCCCCAGGCTAACGGACAGGTCGAACGAGTCAACCGCAGCTTAGTCGAAGGCATCAAGAAACGTCTTGGAAAGAAAAGAAGTGGTTGGGTAGACGAGTTGCCGAACGTTCTTTGGGCCTATCGAACGATGAACAAGACCAGCACTGGTGAAACACCTTTCAGTCTCACCTATGGGACGGAGGCAATGATACCGGTGGAAATCGGAATGCCGACCCACCGGGTCACAGGGCAAGGTGATAATGACAAAGAGCTGCGGTCCAATCTAGACCTTTTGGAAGAACGATGGGAGACCGCAGCCATAAAAGAAGCAAAGTATAAACAAACTTTGGAGAAGTACTACAACTCCAAGGTTCGAGAAAAGAAGTTTAAAGTCGGGGAATACGTCATGCGGAGTAACGAAGCCAGTGGTATGGAGAAACCTGGAAAGATGAGTCCTAAATGGGAGGGACCATACGTTGTTACTTCAGCAGGAGAGAAAGGAGCTTACAGGCTCGCAACACTCGAGGGGGATGAAGTTCCCCGGACATGGAATGGGATCCACCTTAAAAAATGCTTCATCTAGAGAGAAAGATCGACGAATAATATAGTTCTTTTTATTTTTTGTAAAAGTGGGATGTGAATGCCCCACCTCTTTAATTTTCTTTCATTTTGTACTACGGAATGATGAAATTCTCCGTACCAAATAGATGAGACGCGGCCGGTCTCTTGTTATAATGAAATTCGATCTTTATAAAACCCATTCACATGATATTTGTTATACGTATATTGAAAAAGAAAAACAATATGCAAGCTTCGGTGCATAAGGTAAAAGTACTTCAGCACTAGAAGAGGGGATAAGAATTAGGGCATGGGGGTGTCGAAGGCCCTTTCGTCCGGACTTCTTGATCAAACAAGTTCGAGGAACACGAAAATCCGAACTTAAAAGATACCCCATAAAAAGACTACGTAGCATCCTTTTTACAAAACGCGAAAAACGAACGTTCTACTTCGAATGTCATAAAGCAGTTAGGGATATAAAATCTTAAAACACTTAAGGCATATCTTTTAACCGAGACTTAACAAAGTCATGGACGCATGATCAAGTCTCTATACTACGAGCTGAAGCCTACATAAACTTCAGAACTCACACAAACAAGTCTATACTTAGAAAAGACAAGAAACAATAAAGCATCCGAAACACAAGAATAATTTTCTGATAATTCCCATTCATTTCAAAATATGTGGTCGCTCGTTTAATAAGCCGCGGCCACAATATATCGGTTTACAAAAAACAGGTGCACTACGTGCACCGTCAACTACGGATCAACAAGCTCCGAACCCTTATAAAGGGATGGAGGGTACAACGATTCTAAAAGAAATTACTAAAACACCGAACCTATAAGGAACGGGTGATACAGAGGGTTAATAACAAGCTTCACAAAGTTTTTTGGCTACATAGACCTCCGAACCTATGTGGAGGAACGGAGTTGCATGTCTACTTCACCTTAAAGAAACAACACTAAGAGGAGTCGCCAACCACAAACAAGTCCTTGAAAGCCTTCACAACAGCTTCTGGGGGCTCGGAGACTAGGTCCTGCAGCTTGGAGATCGAAGGTATGGCAATCTCGTCATATTGTCTCACTGCATCGAGCAACAACTGCCTGGCGTTCGGGATCAGCTTGGGGGTATCTTTCAAAGGCACACCTTGGGTGGCCGCAGCATAACCAGCTCTTACCCCAGCGTTAAAGCCCACACCATTCATGGCGTTATTTACTCCAGCCACCGCAGCCTTCGTCGAAGGACAGTTGCGGACATGCTGAGACACTAGCTCCACCCCCTCAGTCAAGATAAATTGTTTGAGGCTGAACAACGACTCCAACTCCTTCAACAAGCCTTCCTTCTCTTCTCTCAGCCCTGCCAACTCCGACTTCAATCCCTCACTAAGCTTCAAAGCTTCCCTTTCACCAGCTTGAGCCAACTCTTTATCTACAAAAAGTAAAAATTGCTAAGCAGGAAAGCAAAAGAAAGGACAAAAAAGACAAGGTACGTACCCTTCACCAACACATCCGCGGCCTCTTTAGTCTTCTTCATTAGCAGCTCAAGCTCCTCGATGGATTGAATGTATTTCTTCTTGGAAGCTTCATGAGCCTGGTCAGCGAGATGAAGCTTCTCCTGCAAGGTAGTGACTTCTTTTTGATGTTTGTCCCTATCTTCACAAGCCACTGCAAGAGAAGCATTGGTTGATTTCAGTTGCTCCTGGCAATTCTTCAGGGCTTCAGAAACAGACCCATCTGCAGCTCTCTTCGCCAACCTACCCCTTTGAAGCTCCGACTCAACCCACCTTTGGTAAACCTCGGCAACTAAAAAATTGGATTGAGCCTGGTTTACCATCAACGCATCACCCAAATCACCATCTTTCATTCTCCGATAGTGGGCATGATCAGCCGGGGTATGAAGATTGAACAACATCATCTTGGATGACAAGGCATCCACCACCCTTGAACCATTTTTTAAGTCCCAGTCGGGGATGAACACATCCTCAGCCGTAGCCGGGTCCACATCCATCAGATCATCCAAAGGATCTACAAGATTAAACATAGTCAGCGTCTCTGTTTCGAACCAACAGGGAGAATAAGATGCACCATACTCATTCTCCCCACTAGCACAAAAAACAGAGAAACGACCGGGAAACTTACCAGGGGAAGATATCAGAAAATCGCCTAAGTTCTCAGCTCCTGAAGACTGTCCCTGAAAACCAGTCTTCTCCAACACCTTACCTTCGCCGCCATCATAACCCTCGCCCTCCTTTGGCACATCCATATAAACCGGAGCACCATCACGGGGGGATTTACCCCCAGTGAGATGAAGGTCAAACTCATCCAAGATAGTGCCTTTGGAGGGAGGAGGAGGAGCACCAGTTTGAATAAACTTCACCCTTTTGGGACTCTTCTTGGCTTTATCAGACTTCCTTTTCCTGGCATGAACGTTCAAATCAAAAGACGCATCTTCTGTGGCCTCGTCATCAATACTAAAAGTACCGGACGAGTCAACAAACCTGATAGGCACCGGCTTTGGAAACAGTTGACCCACAGTAGTTCCCTCCTCACCAACAACTTCCTTCTCAAGACCACTTCCACCTTCAACATCCTTTCCAACAGAACCACCATCTTTGCTACCACTACCTTCACCACCAGTCGCACCTTGGCCACTGCCCCCAGCACCTTCAACGTGCTCCTCCTCAGAGCCTGGGGGACGAATAGGGGCCTGCAGCTTTGCCACCTGTTCCAAAATAGGCTTGCTGGAGCCTATAGGTTCACTTGAAACTTGAAAGTCATCATCATCATAATCTTCGAACTTCAAAGCTGCCAGCAGCGACATCTCTGTAATAAGAACAAAAAAGGGTTAGAAGCTGCATCAGACAATACAAGACGAAGCTCAAAAAAGCGACCCTCACCCTTGTTCTTATGCAACACAATTGGCCACCTATCTGGTTCGTCCCAAATCCTACTCACACCGCCAAGCACCAAAACGTGTTCCGGATACTTCCTAATGTTAGATTTATTAGACACAAGCTTATTATACAATGAAGCGTCACAAGCAAAATCCTTTGGTAACTCCCATTCGGTAGAATCAAAATCTTTTCTCCACACCGATACCATAGCTTCAGGCAAACATCTGTCATCCAACCAGAAGAACTGCGTCTTCCAGTTCTTCAGGCTGGAGGTATCTTTACCATGACATTCTGGTTTCTTTCTCCTTTTCTCAAAAGTAAACCAATCACCAGCCTGGTTCAACTTATAAAAAGCCCGGAACACGTCAAGATCAGGCTTCGCCCTCAAGGCCCGACACTTTAATTCAAAATGACAAACCCTCCCCAAACCAAAAGGGTTCATTTGAGAAAAGTGAACCCCATGGTATGAAAGAACTTTAAATAAGAACTTTGTCAAAGGAATCCGATAGTTGGCAAAATCACACACGCGTGTGTAGAAAGCAAACTTACCGGTAGGGGGAGGGTAGATGGCCTGGTCAGGGGCAGGCAACTCAGGGTTCAGATCAAGGGGAATTCTATAATCCCTTATGAACTTGTCAAGTTTATCTTGTGTTAAAACCGAAAAACTGACATCCATGTTATCCTTCCCCATATTAAAAAAGAACTAATAATCTCTGATAAAAAAGAAGGGAACGAACCTGCAACAGAATCAGATGGAAGTCGTACAGGGAGAAGACGAACAGACAAGGGTGGCTCGAAGAGGAGATTTACAGCAGAAGTGGAAAAGTTTTTGGGGAAAGTAAAAGTAAAAACACTAAAGGATAAAAAACCCCTTTATATAGGAAGAAAGAGAAACCCTAAAAAGGAGACAAGTGTCGAAATCCCAACGAAAGAAAAAATGATCGGACGGATGGAAACGCCTCGAAATAACCGTCATGTCACATCCAATTTATACGGCTCAGGACTTCGCCACGTGCCGCGACCAAAAACTAGCTGGCAAGCAATAGCAAGCCTCGGCCAAACTCCACTAAGTTACAAACTAACTTATGGACTTAGGGGGACATGAAGAGGTATAGAACCTCGTCTCCGAAGCAAACATCTCCAGTCGCGGCTCCTGTCCACAAGCCTCGACTCCACACGACACAAACTCCCAAATGACCGGAGGACTAAGATTCCGAGGGTTAGTACAACTAGGATGGAACAAAGTACAAACATTCTGACTAGTATAAATACCCCCTCAAAAGTACAGGTAGTCACGTTCACACATACTCCGAACCTCCCTCTCTCTCTAAACTCTCTTTATCTTACTAAACCAATACTTATCCTCACGCCGGAGGGTGGTCACAGAGAGGCCCTCCCTGCCCCCCTGTGACGAGCCTAACGGTCTGCTAGTTTTGCAGGTCCAATCCATACAAGATCTTATCAAGTTAACTGTCTTCTTCCACACCTACGAGGTACGGTCTAACTTTTGGATCTTCACTTCTGTTGGGTTTATCTTGACTTGAGCTTTTAAGTGGGTCGTAAGTGTTTTGTTTAATTGGTCAACTAACAAGGTCAGCCCAAATTGAGAAGCATGAGTCCATTAGTATGCAGTATTATGGTATGAATAAGTTCTAGTAGTCAAGGTATCCGTTGGCCCGTTGGGTAACAGTTGGCGTCTTTCGGTTCTTTAAGAAGTCCTTTTCAATCGGTAAAAGTAGTTGAGTCTTTTGTGTGTTCTTTAGCCTATTTAAGGCATGTCTTGGTATTGAATAAAAGTATCGCGTTCAACAAATCTCATATAAACCTATTGCTTTTGTTTTCTGCAAGTTCTTTTACATTTCTGCATATTCACATATATAAACTTGAGTGAGTTGAATTTGAGGGCTAAATCCGACATCTTCTATGCAGTTTTTGAAGTTCCATCTTTTGATCCATGTGGACAATTTAAGGGTTTTGGAGCAAATCTTTAGATAAAATGGTTATCTTACACATATTTTTATTTATTTTAAAATATAAATAAATAAATAAAAATATGTGTAATTTGTGGCGAAAGGCTTATATTGAAATTAATTTAAAGTGTTAAAAAAAATCATCAAAAAAATAGGTTGTTAACTTTAAACATGTTTGCACCAAGAAAGATGTTTAAAGTTTTTGACAATGTGCAACAATATAAGAAACTGAAAATAGAATTGACATTGGTTGTTTTAGAAGCAGCAAACTTTGAAATGTAGGTAGGACAAGTTATAGTAGTAGATGAAAAAACAAGGGAAAATCACCAAAATAGCCCGTTGACCGAGTGATTTGCATAAATAGCCCCCTCCCCTCTCTTTGGAGAGAGGGGTCACGGTTCCCAACACGTCTGAGACGTCTCCCAAGAGGCTTCCCGTATGGACCAATACAAAACCAACACCTCATCACTTTCTCTCTCTCCTCACTTTCTCTCTCCTCTCTCTAATAATTAACAGTCCCTTCTTCTCTTTCTCTTTCTCTCTCTCCTCTCTCCAATAACCAACGACCAAGCACAAGATGAACAAGTTGCAGTCCCTAGGTTCATGATTCAACTTCATCACCAACACAAGATGAACAAGTTGCAGTCCCTATTCACAAGGTCTCTCTTGATATCTTTGGAAACTCCGGCAACCGGAGACCAGTCGCCGGAGCTATCACTTGCTCCGGTACCAGAACCTTCACTGGAGTTTTATACAAATGGACGAATTACGGCAAAGGATGGAGACCCAGATGGTTTCTGATCGAATTACGGCAAAGCTGCAGGGATGGATGCAGATGTTCTTCGTGGGTACGTGTCAAAACTTGAACCCGATCTTCGCCGGAGACGTTACCGGTGAAGCACCGGTGAGTTCTTCGTCTTCTCCGGTCGTCTTCTCCGGTGAGTTCTTCGTCTTCTCCGACGAAGTTTCATTATCCTCTGTTTTTTTTCTTGTTCTTCGTGTTCACCGGAGACGTCTCAAGACGTCACCGGAGACGTCTCAGAGACGTCACCGGAGACGTCTCAGGTCTGTCTCACGTCTCAGGGCTGTCTCGGGATCAGCAACGACACGTGACGGTACTCTGTTGGCTGGAATCGAAGGCCTCTTGGGAGACGGTTCAGCCGTTTTGGGAACCGTGACCCCTCTCTCAAAGACGGGTCAAGGGGCTATTTTCGTAAAACACTTGGTCAAGGGGCTATTTTGGTGATTTTCCCAAAAACAATGTGCCCTTTGTAATGTATTCAACAAATTTTGGCTTAAGTGTTGGATATTTAGTTAAATGGCATAATGGATTTGGTGACCAATGGGGATGAAGCAAATTTTTTTTTTCCAAACTAACATGGAGTTGATTCTAAATTGTTCTAGTGATATGGTGGGTTAGCGATTTTTTTTTTGTATTACTAAAACATAGAAGGTGTCATTTTTTCTTTGGTTACAAACTTACAATGGTCAACTTGTGTCACGGGACATGGCGATTATGACGGTACTAGTCCGGTATTATTCAATAGCGGAACGAGGCAGTTCCGGGGCTAAATTGGTTTTGTATGGTAGTGGTATTCAGCTTAGATAGGTGATAGCGGGTTTGATCAAAACGGAAAATCCAACGTGCGGGAAATAGCGGAGTTTTATTGTTTGTTTTAGTAGTTGATATTAGTGGGGCGATAAACATTTGAGTCACAGCGGTTCAGTGCTGAACCGGTACGGCGGCAAACGGTGGTTCACGTCGACCGGTGTCACGGGAGTACGTTGGTAAACGTTGGTGGTAGGTGATCAGTTCAGTTTGGTTCGGTTCGGTTTAAGATTGATGAGCTTCACGCACTAGCAACTTTCAATCCAAGTGAGATCAAGAACGGAGTAACCAGTCTAGGTTGTTCTTATTGACATAAGTTATCCGATAGGATTTGCTGGTAGATGGACAAAAGAAGATTCGTCAAAGCAGGGTGCTTTGAATCTTGTCGTGTCTTGCAAGAAAAGAAGAAAATGGTCGAAGCGGGGAACTTGTTTTTTTTTTCTTTGATCGGTGGTCAAGAATGGTGTAGTTCTAGTGACCGGGAAGAGGAAGATATTAAGCTTGGTCAAGGAATTAAAGTTGTCGATAATGATGCGGATGTGAAGAAACGGACCCGATTCAAGATTAAGGAGAAGAATAAAAAGTTTAATCTTGAATTAAGAAGATAAAGGTGTACTGAGTTATAGATAATTCTTGGTGAATTATTTATTGAGTGTTTTTTTAATATTTAATTAGGAATAATTATAGGTTTACCTTAGATAGATTTATCTAATATTTGCTTAGGTCTTTCTATTGGGTGCTTCACTAGTAAATAATAACAAAGTTAAGGTTGCTCAATCGTGTATTTGTGAGTTCATTCATTTATCAATATTCTAAAAAGAAGTTATTAAAATGAAAAATAAGGTAAATACATGGGTTTGGTACAAACTTAGAATAAAACAAAGTTGTTTTGCGCTTTGGTCACTTTCCACTCTTCCAAGTCAAGTCAACCTCGACGACTCGACTCGACTCAAAAGTCAAACCAATATGATTTGTCTAGCGTTTAAGGCAAAACTTAGTGCAACTTGCATAATTGTGCAAACTGAAGCATACCTTACACGTTCAATGCATGGTTCGACCATCAGATCAATTGTAGAGCCCCTGACAAATTCCTATGCTATATATCTTGAGTAAATTTAAATAAGGCAACATTATTAAGTGATCACAGAACCAAATTTATATGAAGATCATCAAGCAAGAGAAGATCAAAGCTAGAGAGAAAAGCTCAAGCATCAAACACTTGTAACCAATGTATAGCGCTCAAGAGCGGATCTATGCTTAAAGAGCGGGTTCCCAGGAACCCATTCGGTTTAAAATTTTAGTGATAATATAAACAGAAAATATTGTGGGAACTCATAAATATTTTATGGGTGAACCCATAACCAAAAGTAGCTAGTGTCTCATTGGTGATACCCACCAGTGGCGGATCTAAAAATTAATTTCAGTAGTAACGTTTTTCATTTTTTTTCATTTTAGTAGTAACGTTTTCCAAATATCGTTAAAAAAAATACAAAATTTCCACTCATTTTTCACTACGTGCGCAAAATTGAGTAGCAACGGACGCGACACCTAGCTTCAAGCTAGGTCCGCCCCTGATACCCGCCCATTCTATCCATTAGTCCACAAGTTCAATTATTGCATCTGCTGTTTTTCATTTTTTCCGTTCTATTGTTCACATTCATGGAATGAAATATGTCGTTTATTTTGTTGTTCATTTTGTTATTTTGTGTAAAACCAAATTAGGGCTCAATACAAAACAAAAAGACATCTAGCGAACAACCTCCCATTCTCGTCTGCTCCTGCATCCATTATTTTCCTTCTGTGTTCCCTCTCTGCCTCTCCATTACAAAATTTTTATAGAAAAAAGAATTGTTAGCTTGATTTGTTGATTGTCGTGTTTTAGTTTGTTGAAACTTGTTATATGATTATGATTTACGGTATGGTTTTCTTATTATTATTTTTTTGGAATGGTTTTTTTGATGTTACAACAACACCATTGCAACAATTCTTTTCATTCTTTGTTTTGGCAACATCACTCTCACAAAACAAAACTTGTTGATTGTTGTGTTTTAATTGTTTCAAAACATGATTTGTATTTGGGACTTAGGAGGTAAACTTCTAATTTCTTTTACCTAACTAGTTATAATCTATAATTTTATTAGTATGTTTAGGGATGGCGATGGGTCGTGTTTGGGACGGGTTTAGGTAATCCCAACCCCATACCCGATTAGGTACGCTTGTCCTAAACCCGTTGGGTTTGTATCGGGTAATTACCCATCGGGTATACTCGAGGGTTTCGGCTAAACCCGTTGACTTTTAAAACTTACCCATTGGGTATATCTAACTAAAACACGTCAGGTATCTATTGGAAGCACCCAGGAGATAATCTAGTGTATAAATATAAAATAATTAAATCATATAAAAATACTCAAAGACATAACTAACATATAGTATACACTATTTTTTTGTGTTGTTAGTACAAGATGACAATCTATATGAACAATTAGATATATTATGCATACATATTTAAAAAGATATATAAAAAATCTTGGGTTTGCCACTCAATTTAGCGTTGGTCCCTTTTGATTGGTGATAAAGGAGACCTATAGGTGATCTCTAACTTTCTATTAAGAAGTTATTGGTGATCTCTGCAATTTTCGATGAAAATTCGGCAAGATGAAACCTACCACAAAAACCTCCGACCATACTTCAATTCATCACGGTCCTCAAAAAATACAGTCTGTGATGGCAGTCGAAGGTGTGGTAGCGCCCGATGTAGATCGTGGACCATGGCTCATACTGTCACACCCTCAAAATCCACTTGCGGAGTTTTACCGCGAGGCGCATGACAAACCAGGATCCAAGTCAATGATCACAATAAACAATACTAAATGAATTTCAAAAACATAGTTTAAAAATCCCAAACATCAGCGGAAGCTAAATGTCGTTACATAAACAAAACAAAACCAAATGTTTAATGTTCAAAACCATGCAACTCTAACTAGACGCCGTGCAGACGCGTGCGCCCTAGTTCCAGTTTTGCTACCTTAGCGACCTGAGAAAACATGTAAGAGTTTACGTCAGCACAAAAATGCTGGTGAGTTTACAGGTTTGTAATCAAAGTTCCAAGTATAACCTGTCCATACTATAACAATTGTAAACCAAGTACGCTAGCTAGGCGCATGTACCATTACTACTACGATTGGAAAACCATTACTAACTCGCAAACCAGTTGTTGTGCCCGAATAGTAAACCTGTTCCTGTTTGAGACAATATGCACCCGCCCGGCGCTCCATGCCGACGGGTGGGGTTGGTCACTCCCAATAGCGCTATTCACATTTCCCCGTTGTGCAAACCAGCACATTCATGGTTCCCCCCGGGACTTCCAAAGATCGTATAGTAAACCGTTTGAAAACCCATAGTGTGACAGTTGTTACCAAATAGTTGTTTAACACATGTTTTCTCCCCCGAAAACGAAAACCAAGTAAAGTGGGGCCGTAAACTCACCTTAGGTTGCGTTAACTTCAAATAATAGAATAGTCCAACAAGCTATGCTAGTCCCGTAAAACAGCGACCTAACATATGACAGTTACAAGTACTTAGACTAATAACCCTTAGGTTAGTTAGTCCCTAGATGTCCAGACCATAACCAAGTTCGTTTGAAAACACCGTGACTGTTTAACCGACCCAAAGTACAAGACTCGACATCCCATTGGTGACCCGAGACTCCCCGTGTTATGTTTACGCTCCAAAACATACAATAACGCAAGTACACTTAACATACGTTAACGCACAACAAGTTATAGCACATAGTTCAATTAACGCGTTACTGACCCGAACACAGGTTACTGAGTTATTAGACATGTTACGGGGTTCCTAGCATGTTCCTAGGTGTCAAAACGGGTCTCGGAATGCTAAAATATACATACAGCAGCAGTACAGGCGATTAGGAAAAGTCAACTAGCAATTACGTTGGTCAACAGGCAATTATGAATGCTAATCGCCTACAGTGCAGGCGATTAGGGTCATGTGACATGCAAATTTTTGAGTTTGCATGCAATTAGGGTCATGTGACATGCATTTCAGAACTTATCAGGCGATTAGGGTCATGCAGCATGCAAAAACACCACCTAGCAGGCGATTAGCCCCTAATTGCATGATGATCAGGCGATTAGCCTCTCCTAGCAGGCGATTAGCTTGCTAATCGCCTAACCCTTAGGCGATTAGCCTTGCTAATCGCATGCTACCCAGTTTTTCCGGTTTTTCGCGCGTTTAACACTC
Organism: Ambrosia artemisiifolia; assembly: GCA_032199755.1. Classification (NCBI taxonomy): domain Eukaryota; kingdom Viridiplantae; phylum Streptophyta; class Magnoliopsida; order Asterales; family Asteraceae; genus Ambrosia; species Ambrosia artemisiifolia. The sequence goes on along the minus strand of CM063526.1, from coordinate 33,115,133 downwards.
CAAATCAAACCTAGAACGTGTAACAACCTCCAATATCGATCAAACAAGTATCCTAAACATGTTTACATCAAAATCCTTCGTTTAACCTCGTATAATCAGTCCTGCATGAAATCAAGTAATCCAAACACCATACACATAGCATGCAATCATCATACTAACATGCATAACAAACCCTAATAATCAATTACTGAGATTCCTATCATCATAATATCAATATCAATACTGATCTATCATAATAACATAGCAAATCTTCATCATGACTCATAAAAACCCTAGCTTTTTAATCATACACACTCATAATACATGCATATTAGTTATAATCCGATTAACAACCCTTATTGACGATTTTCAGAAAGCTTTTTCGTTTAACAACAGGTCTGGACCCTTAGGGATTGATTAAAAACGTTTGTAAAGGGTTATGGATGAAAATCAAACCTTAGAATTATGAAAGTATGATGATTCAAGCTTGAAACCTTGAGTTTTGATCAAAAATCGCCTTCCAGAGGTTGTTTATGTGTTGGGGCGGTTTATGGGACGACTAGGGTTTGTATAATGAAGTTTGGGAGGTTAAGTATGGTATTTATAGTCGTTTTTAGTCGTCACTTACGTTGCAGGCGATTAGCTTTCAGTTGCAGGCGATTAGGGCTGCTAATCGCCACCCCCTTAGGCGATTAGCCCCCTACTCGCCACCATGAGGCTGCTACTCGCCACCTGGGGTGAGCTAATCGCCACCCTACAGGTGATTAGCTCACCCTAATCGCCTGCAGTGCCCCGTTCCAAGTATTTTGCGCGTTAAACCCCGTTTTAACATATGTTAACACATTTTCACATACCGACAAGTCACATAATGATTGTAAACACATAACACTTGTAAATAAGCACATTCACACTCGTTCACCAATTCCCGGGACTCGAGACTTGCATGTTCCCTATGCTTTGACGATTCTCCGAATCGTCACCCCTTGTACACTTGGTTAAGGACTGACATCTAACGATCCTCTAGGCCAACATCTAATGATTCCCTAGACTCATATAACAGTTCCCGAACCATATCCTGACTCAACTAACCCAGTTAAGTACATAATACGCGTGACTCGCTAAGGTAGACTTTAATTTAGACGATGTTGTTAACTTGAATTTGCCGGGTGTCACATCATCCCCACGTTAAAAGAATTTTCGTCCCGAAAATTATGTAAGTACCAAGAGTATGAACAAAAGAAACAGACAAAAAAATAGAAACCAAGAGAGAGAATTACCCGAGTTGTCACATCATCCCCACGTTAAAAGGAATCTCGCCCCGAGATTCATTCCGTTGCAGTGGTAACGTGTCTCGACTCGAATGCCTCTTTAGGAAAAAGATGAGGATACTTAGACTTCATCTGATCCTCGCGTTCCCAAGTGTACTCCGGTCCCCGGTTCGAGTTCCATCGAACCTTAACAATACGAATCTTACTGTGACGCAGACTGCGAATCTTGTAATCAAGGATCTCGACAGGTTCCTCCACTATCCGAAGACGATCATCAACCTTGATCTCTTCTAGTGGAACAATGAGAGACTCGTCAGTCAGACACTTCTTCAGGTTAGATACGTGGAAGACGTTATGTACGTTACCGAGCTCCGTCGGTAAATCAAGTCGATATGCCACTGGTCCGATCCGTTCCAGGATCGTAAATGGACCGACATACCGCGGGTTAAGTTTGCCACGCTTCCCAAAGCGTATGACGCCCTTCCACGGTGAAACCTTTAGAAGCACTTTGTCACCAACATGAAACTCCAATGGCTTACGGCGATGATCAGCATAGCTCTTCTGTCGATCCCGTGCCGCTGCCAATCGATTACGAATCTGTACGATCTTCTCAGAAGTCTCGTACACTAGTTCTGGCCCAGTGAGCTGACTCTCACCCACTTCGGCCCAACAGAGAGGAGACCTGCATTTCCGTCCGTACAATGCCTCGAACGGAGCTGCTTTGATGCTCGTATGATAACTGTTGTTGTAAGAGAATTCTACTAACGGTAAGTGAGCTTCCCAACCTTTGCCAAAATCGATCACACATGCCCGCAGCATGTCTTCTAGAGTTTGAATTGTACGCTCACTCTGACCGTCAGTTTGTGGATGATAAGCCGTACTCATGTCTAGTTGGGTACCCAAAGCCTTGTGCAAAGACTTCCAGAAGTGAGAAGTAAAATGCGAGTCACGATCCGAGATAATAGAAACTGGCACCCCGTGCTTAGAGACAACTTCTTTCAGATATAAACGAGCCAACCGATCCATGGTGTCGGTCTCCTTAATAGCAAGAAAATGAGCTGATTTCGTCAACCGATCAACAATCACCCATATCTTGTCGTTCCCGCTTGGTGATTTAGGAAGTTGTGTGACGAAATCCATTGTAATCCGTTCCCATTTCCACTCTGGAATTTCGGGTTGTTGCAATAGACCCGACGGTTTCTGGTATTCCACCTTGACCTTAGCACAGGTCAAGCACTTACTCACGTATGAGGCTATATCCGCCCTCATGTTTGGCCACCAGTACAGTATTTTTAGATCCTGGTACATCTTGTCTGAACCAGGATGAATGGAATACCGAGACTTGTGGGCTTCATCAAGAACCAGCTCCCGAAGTCCCCCGAATAAAGGAACCCAGACGCGTTCTGCGAAGTAGTGCAGGCCATCAGGCCTTCGTTCTAGGTGCTTGTCGGCACCGTGCATGGTTTCAGCTTTAAGGTTTTCCTCCTTCAAAGCTTCCAATTGGGCAGAACGGAGTTGATCAGGCAGAGAGGAATGGATTGTGAGTTGCAACGCCCGAACGCGACGAGGGTTTGTTGATTCCTTCCTGCTCAAGGCGTCTGCCACAACATTCGCCTTGCCAGGATGGTACTTAATGGCACAGTCATAGTCGTTCAGGAGTTCAACCCAACGGCGCTGTCGTATGTTCAGGTGCTGTTGGTCAAAAATGTGCTGGAGACTCTTGTGATCGGTGTAGATGGTGCATTTGGTACCGTACAAGTAATGCCTCCAAATTTTCAACGCAAACACCACCGCACCCAATTCCAAATCATGGGTAGTGTAGTTCCTCTCGTGCACTTTGAGTTGACGAGAAGCGTACGCAATCACCTTCTCGCGTTGCATCAACACGCAACCGAGACCATGAATAGAAGCATCACAGTAAACAACGAAATCTTCAGTGCCCTCAGGCAAGGACAAGATAGGAGCAGAACAAAGCTTAGTCTTCAGTTTTTGGAATGCGGACTCCTGTGGTTCACCCCAGTCGAATTTTCTATCCTTCTGAGTAAGAGTGGTGAGGGGTTGAGCAACCTTCGAGAACCCCTTAATGAAACGACGATAATAACCCGCAAGGCCTAGGAATTGCCGCACCTCAGTTGGCGTCTTCGGTGCTTCCCAGTCCTTGATCGCTTCGATCTTAGCTGGATCGACATGGATTCCCAGTTCATTGACTACATGCCCTAGGAATTGGACTTCGCGTAACCAAAAATCGCACTTCGAGAACTTGGCGTACAGTTGTTCTCGTCGTAAGAGTTCCAAAACTAACCGTAGATGTTCCCCATGTTCGGTCTCGTTCTTGGAATAGATCAGAATGTCATCAATAAACACGATAACGAACTTGTCAAGATACGGTTTACAAACGCGGTTCATCAAATCCATGAAAACCGCCGGTGCGTTAGTGAGACCAAAAGGCATGACCAAGAACTCGAAATGGCCATAACGTGTACGAAAGGCAGTCTTAGCAACATCAGCTTCCCTTACGCGCAACTGGTGATAACCGGACCTTAGATCAATCTTGGAATAGTAGCTAGAACCCTGGAGTTGGTCGAATAGGTCATCGATACGAGGAAGAGGATAACGATTCTTGATGGTTACCTTGTTCAACTCTCTATAATCCACGCACAGTCGAAAACTGCCATCCTTCTTCTTAACAAACAAAATCGGGGCTCCCCAAGGGGAAGAACTAGGTCTGATGAAACCCTTATCCAAGAGTTCCTGTAACTGGTTAGACAATTCTTGCATCTCAGGAGGTGCAAGACGGTAGGGGGCCCGAGCAATAGGAGCAGCGCCAGGTACAAGATCAATACCGAACTCAACCTGACGATGGGGAGGAAGACCAGATAAATCATCAGGAAAGACATCAGAAAACTCGCGTACAACCGGGATATCGTCGATCTTCTTCTCGCTGGTAGTGGAAACAGATAAAAGTGCTAGAACAGCCGAATAACCCTTCCGAAGATACTTAAGGGCTTTCATGCTAGAGATGAGACTTAGCGGAGCACCGCTCTTGTCCCCGTACACAGAAAGAAATTCTCCATCAGGGAGAGGAATCCGGATGACCTTGTCGTAACAAACGATTTCAGCGCGATACAGCGACAACCAATCCATGCCTATAACCACGTCAAAACTACCCAAAGATACCGGCATAAGGTCGATAGGAAAAGACAAACCCGACAACTCTATGTGACATTCCCGAAGAACGCAAGTAGCTTCTATCTTCTTACCGTCAGCCAATTCTATAATATATTTAGCCTCTAAAGGAACAGGTACTACATCTAGCAAACGACTAACTTCCACAGATATGAAACTTTTATCGGCGCCAGAGTCAAATAAAACACTAACAGAGCGATCGTTGAGAAGAAACGTACCAGTGACTGTGTCAGGGTCCTGTCTTGCCTCTGCAGTCCCAATAACGAAGGCACGTGCGTTCCTGTTTCCGCCTCCGTTGTTACCATTTCCATTCCCATTACCATTCCCGTTCCCTCCCTGTTTCAGTTTTGGACACTCTTTCTTGTAATGCCCCGCTTCCCCACAGTGAAAACATCCCTGTTTACCCGCAGTCCTCTGAGTAGTAGCAGTCGGAGTAGTAGTTGGGGCCTGAGTCGATGAAAGAGTCGCCCTACAGTCTTTGGCAAAATGCCCCAACTTCTGGCAGCGATGGCAACGATTGTTGTCACAACTCCCATGATGATGGCGTCCACACTTATTGCATTTCGGTAACTTCCCTACATACCCACCACTTGGCTTAGAACCCGATGAAGACGAACCCCCACTATCAAACCTTTTCCCCTGTTGAGCTGGTGCTGGTGTAGAACTCTTCACATCATTATCCCACTTTCGTTTGTTGCTCTCTGGAGCCTTAGCAGTTGAACCTTTGGCAGGCAAGATACCCTCACTCACCTTCAAGTTAGTCATCCTATGAGCAGATCGGACCACCTCCGCGTAGGTAGGAAGGTTCCCCGCAGCCACCAACCCTGCGATTTCTGGCACAAGACCCGAGATATAATGCTCAATCCTCCTGTATTCCGGCACATGTAGATCAGGACAAAGTACAGCCAACTCATTCCGCCTCACAGTATACTTCTCAATTTCCGACCCAGACATTTTGAGGTTCCACACCTCGTGTTCCAGTTTTTGAATTTCCTCCCTGGGACAGTACTCCCTCTTCAGCAGTTGCACAAAGTTCTCCCAAGGCATAGCATAAGCCTCCCCTATACCCATAGTCTGGGTGATATCGTTCCACCAGGTCAACGCAACATCCTGGAGCAACCCAGCAGAATACTTGACTCGATCCTCAGGGAGACAGTTACACATCAGGAAAACAGACTCCACTTTCTCCAACCACCTGAGCAAACCTACTGCACCCTCAGTACCCGCGAACTCATGGGGCTTGCAGTCCCGAAACATTTTGTAGGTGCACATGGGTGGTGGTGGTGGATTAACATGACCACCTGTAAAGAAACACGTAAGAAAACCACGGGAAATGTAAACAAAGTTCACCGATGAGATAGAAGTGGTTAGGTCAACTTACCGCCATTTTGCCCTAGCTGGAAGGCAGCCTGCAGCAAGTTGTTCAAGTCATCCTGCGTGAGGTTCACACCCCACGACCACCATTTCCACGCCCACCATTGCGACCACCTCCACGTCCTCCTCGTGCTCCAGACATGATTCTGGCAAAAAGGACGAGAAAATTTAGTTTCACAGCCAATGATAAACACTAGCGTTTACAAGATCAAAGCTAGATCCAACCCAGGACTATCCATTCGAACCCAGAGCTCACTAGGGCTTTCATGCATTTCGGTTTATGATTTTGTGTGCACCCAAAATGATAAACCGCTCTACATGGTCCTCCAAGTGTTCTCCTAGTTCAAAGTTCAAATCACCGGACATAGACTCTTAGCTATACACCGTAATACTACGGTAGTTCATGACAAGGGTTTCTATTGGGGTAGGAAGGGAGATGTCCGATTCTTGGACCAATCTCAAGAGTATACAGTTAACCCCAATGTACCTCACTGTCTAGTAAGCAAGTAACCCAGTAAAAGAGAATGGATGATGTAACACAGAAGGGTAAGATGATTGAGAGACACCCCGACAAGTCTATAAGTAACCCAGTATAAAGTTTAGTACCATGTGATCATCTAGTGTGTGCGACTCAGTTATAGACTAGACTCTACATGCAGTCCTAGTTCACTATAACCATTGGCTCTGATACCAATCTGTCACACCCTCAAAATCCACTTGCGGAGTTTTACCGCGAGGCGCATGACAAACCAGGATCCAAGTCAATGATCACAATAAACAATACTAAATGAATTTCAAAAACATAGTTTAAAAATCCCAAACATCAGCGGAAGCTAAATGTCGTTACATAAACAAAACAAAACCAAATGTTTAATGTTCAAAACCATGCAACTCTAACTAGACGCCGTGCAGACGCGTGCGCCCTAGTTCCAGTTTTGCTACCTTAGCGACCTGAGAAAACATGTAAGAGTTTACGTCAGCACAAAAATGCTGGTGAGTTTACAGGTTTGTAATCAAAGTTCCAAGTATAACCTGTCCATACTATAACAATTGTAAACCAAGTACGCTAGCTAGGCGCATGTACCATTACTACTACGATTGGAAAACCATTACTAACTCGCAAACCAGTTGTTGTGCCCGAATAGTAAACCTGTTCCTGTTTGAGACAATATGCACCCGCCCGGCGCTCCATGCCGACGGGTGGGGTTGGTCACTCCCAATAGCGCTATTCACATTTCCCCGTTGTGCAAACCAGCACATTCATGGTTCCCCCCGGGACTTCCAAAGATCGTATAGTAAACCGTTTGAAAACCCATAGTATGACAGTTGTTACCAAATAGTTGTTTAACACATGTTTTCTCCCCCGAAAACGAAAACCAAGTAAAGTGGGGCCGTAAACTCACCTTAGGTTGCGTTAACTTCAAATAATAGAATAGTCCAACAAGCTATGCTAGTCCCGTAAAACAGCGACCTAACATATGACAGTTACAAGTACTTAGACTAATAACCCTTAGGTTAGTTAGTCCCTAGATGTCCAGACCATAACCAAGTTCGTTTGAAAACACCGTGACTGTTTAACCGACCCAAAGTACAAGACTCGACATCCCATTGGTGACCCGAGACTCCCCGTGTTATGTTTACGCTCCAAAACATACAATAACGCAAGTACACTTAACATACGTTAACGCACAACAAGTTATAGCACATAGTTCAATTAACGCGTTACTGACCCGAACACAGGTTACTGAGTTATTAGACATGTTACGGGGTTCCTAGCATGTTCCTAGGTGTCAAAACGGGTCTCGGAATGCTAAAATATACATACAGCAGCAGTACAGGCGATTAGGAAAAGTCAACTAGCAATTACGTTGGTCAACAGGCAATTATGAATGCTAATCGCCTACAGTGCAGGCGATTAGGGTCATGTGACATGCAAATTTTTGAGTTTGCATGCAATTAGGGTCATGTGACATGCATTTCAGAACTTATCAGGCGATTAGGGTCATGCAGCATGCAAAAACACCACCTAGCAGGCGATTAGCCCCTAATTGCATGATGATCAGGCGATTAGCCTCTCCTAGCAGGCGATTAGCTTGCTAATCGCCTAACCCTTAGGCGATTAGCCTTGCTAATCGCATGCTACCCAGTTTTTCCGGTTTTTCGCGCGTTTAACACTCCAAATCAAACCTAGAACGTGTAACAACCTCCAATATCGATCAAACAAGTATCCTAAACATGTTTACATCAAAATCCTTCGTTTAACCTCGTATAATCAGTCCTGCATGAAATCAAGTAATCCAAACACCATACACATAGCATGCAATCATCATACTAACATGCATAACAAACCCTAATAATCAATTACTGAGATTCCTATCATCATAATATCAATATCAATACTGATCTATCATAATAACATAGCAAATCTTCATCATGACTCATAAAAACCCTAGCTTTTTAATCATACACACTCATAATACATGCATATTAGTTATAATCCGATTAACAACCCTTATTGACGATTTTCAGAAAGCTTTTTCGTTTAACAACAGGTCTGGACCCTTAGGGATTGATTAAAAACGTTTGTAAAGGGTTATGGATGAAAATCAAACCTTAGAATTATGAAAGTATGATGATTCAAGCTTGAAACCTTGAGTTTTGATCAAAAATCGCCTTCCAGAGGTTGTTTATGTGTTGGGGCGGTTTATGGGACGACTAGGGTTTGTATAATGAAGTTTGGGAGGTTAAGTATGGTATTTATAGTCGTTTTTAGTCGTCACTTACGTTGCAGGCGATTAGCTTTCAGTTGCAGGCGATTAGGGCTGCTAATCGCCACCCCCTTAGGCGATTAGCCCCCTACTCGCCACCATGAGGCTGCTACTCGCCACCTGGGGTGAGCTAATCGCCACCCTACAGGTGATTAGCTCACCCTAATCGCCTGCAGTGCCCCGTTCCAAGTATTTTGCGCGTTAAACCCCGTTTTAACATATGTTAACACATTTTCACATACCGACAAGTCACATAATGATTGTAAACACATAACACTTGTAAATAAGCACATTCACACTCGTTCACCAATTCCCGGGACTCGAGACTTGCATGTTCCCTATGCTTTGACGATTCTCCGAATCGTCACCCCTTGTACACTTGGTTAAGGACTGACATCTAACGATCCTCTAGGCCAACATCTAATGATTCCCTAGACTCATATAACAGTTCCCGAACCATATCCTGACTCAACTAACCCAGTTAAGTACATAATACGCGTGACTCGCTAAGGTAGACTTTAATTTAGACGATGTTGTTAACTTGAATTTGCCGGGTGTCACACATACCGGTCCGATCCAATGGATGGGATCGCTTTTGCAGGGGATCGGCTGACAACGTCCGGTTTACAATTTGATAAAGAAGACTGTAGCTACAAAATTAACTTGGCTTTTGTGCTTATTAATAATAAACCCTTATAGATGAATGCTTATTAGTATAATTAACACTATATTAATCTGAGAAAAAAAAAATTAATTTGACATATTGTTTCTGGCGATTTGGGCTAGAAGATGCTAATTAATTTTGGGGATGTCGTTTTTTCCTTTTGCAACTTTTAAAAAACCGTGTTCTATAAATTCCAAGCATACTGCTTTGATGTGTTTATTTTTATCTATATCTCGATTTAAGTTTTACTTAAACCAAGTTGTGATTAGTATTAGAATGCTACAAATATTTACAGTCTTGTCGCATAGTGTGGTTTCCGCTAGTGATAAAAATATGTATCGATATATTCCTACCGCATGTATCTACACATGCATCTTTGATTCATTTAAGAGTATTGTGGGCCTACCATGCATAATTATACTATATTAACATACCAAATGAATTGAACAGTACTTTAAATAGTTTTTTATTTTTGATGGCATATTTGTAATTAACGATCTATTAATATGACAGAATCCGTCCACCTGCTTCACCCACTTTTATCCACGCGTCTCATCTTCTGTTCAACACACCGATACACGCGTCATTCACCACCGCTTCCAGAGCTCTTTTGTCACCTCCCTCTCTGGGTGCACCTCTCTTTCTCTTTGTTTTGGTCTTTCCAATTTGAGCCCTTTTGGTTGTCGTTTATTGTTTGTGTTCACCACTCCCTACGCATGATTCCTTCACGGGGTTTACGGTTTATATGTGAGATAATGGCGACGGTCTCTGATTTGTAGATCGATTACGCGCCTCTTCTCATCGGTGGGTGGTACTTGCACTATCAATCCATCAAGTAAGATTACAATATGCACAATGATCTATTTTAAAAAAGTATCATTAATATATGCACAATGAATTATTTTAAAAATATTCATTAAGTGGAGGATGAGTTGCTTGATGGATGCAACCCAAATTGTCATCTAAAACACTTGTGGATACAGTTGGTGATGGATGTCTTCTAAAACACTTGTGGCTATAATTGGTGATGGATAGTTTGATGTTAATTATTATATAATATGAGATATGTTATTATAATTATAAGTTGTTTAAACAAAAAGATGGGCTTTAGTGAGTAATGACGGATTAGGATGCGGTAAAGAGTTAGAATGTGTAATCTCTATAAAACAAATCGAGCTTGATCATTTGTCATCTAATACATGTAGGTTTATAGCAAACTAATAGAACCTGATTGTTTTATATCTTACGAATTACAAATTGTCTCCCAATCTTAATATAATGATGATTAATATACTACATAATACCGGATATGTTATCATTTATAACCCTGGTTTGAATTAAAAAAAAAAAAAACTAGTTCTAATGCCGGATTAGGTGTGCCACATTGAAATAGAATTGTACGTGTAATCGATGCATTACAAATTGTCTTCTAAAAGTATTTGGTGGCTATAATCGGATGTTGAAACCAAATATCTAATTTATATCTATACTTTCTATAATAGTCGTGAGTAACGTCAGAAAGCTGATGTGTCAAGCGGAGAGACAGGCCACCAATGCCTGCGTGATGCAAAAAGTGACGTCACTAACCAGCTGTAAATCAAAAATTAAATAATTAAATAATGTCACTTGCCTGAACAGTGGTAATAATCCCACTTGCCTGAACAGCTGTTGTTAATAAATTAATTAAATATTGCCACTTGCTTCAACAGAGTTTTGAAGGACTGTTGGTTTTAAATTTGAGCTCCAAATTCAAATTCAAATTTCAAATTCGACACCCCATTACATAACTATATAAAGGCATCATGTCCTTCTCTTTCTCTCAAATAATTTTTAAATCTCTCCAATAATTTTGAAACCGTAACAGCTGCTTCTCTCACATTCAAGTTCATGTTGAAGGATTCGAATATCAGGTAACCTAATTCTAACCGATCATATCAATAAGAATAAAATTTATCCGTTTTGGTTTTCAGTAACCCTCAATCTTTTGTGTCCTTAATTAGCAACCAGAGTATTTATGTTGAAAAAGGTTTCTTGTTTGGAAGATTCTTACAATCAAAGGAAAATATTCGTTATACGATTACCAACGGTTGTAGATTGGCAGCGTCAAACTCAAGATGGGTATGTCTTTAATTTTTTAAAGCCATCTATGCGAATGTTTAATGCGTGTTAATTTTTTTCTGTTCAACATGTGTGTTTGATTAATTTGAGTGATGCTTGATTTAGTATTTTTGTGAATATTTGACCGTTAACAGATAGAGGCGTTAGCTTTAAGCACTCGAGTGTCTTTCCAGATGACATTAGGCAAGACATTGATTGCAATTATGCTTTTACGCCACTATACTTATCTTTTGAGGAAGTCGTCTGGGTCTACTTCCGCTTTTGTGGTTCCCGCTGTTGTGCTTGTCAACAGGTATGTTTGTTGAAATTCTTATTTCTTTAGTTTGTTTTTCAAGGCTTGTAGTTGAAGTATAACCGTGAATGTTTTTTCTGTTCTGTTAGCAAACAGAGTATGTGAGGAAGCACCTTGAGTATGTTGAATATTCAAGGTTAATCTTTTGGAGAATCTTTCCAGTTAAAGAAACAAATATGTGTTGAAGACTGATGGGTGTATAAAGACATGTTATATTCAAAGTTGATTTGAATGTATTAGCTACGTCAGTTTCAACTTTTCTGAAGATTAGTAAAAGAATTATTTTCATTCTGTTGGTAGTTTTTTGTAACGTCTGTCTATGTTCAAAAAATGTTTGTAAATATTCTGTAGTATAATTTGAAGTTGTATTTGAAGACAGTTGTTTTGTGAAGATATGTCCAATTTTCCTGAAGATTGTGTTACAGTTGTTTCTTTACATTTGTTGACTTACCAACAGATGTTTCTTTTAAAATTAATGTTGTAATTTATAAGTAGAAGAATTGTCTTCACTCTGTTAGTGAAGAGATGTTTCTAAATATTCTATAGTATAAACATGAAATTGTGTTGGATGAGAGATGTTTTTTAAAGATCTGCTGAAAAGTAAACAGGTGTTGTAAAAAACATGTTGTGCAAGTTTATTGACAGTTTTTCATTACATCTGAAGTTTGTATTCGAAGACAGCTGTTTTGAGAGCAAATATTGTTATTGTTGTTATTGTTAATCAAGTATTTCGTTTACGTGGCATATTCCAAATTGTAAGTGAAATTCTTTTTTGAATGACAATTTTTTCGTTAGATCTGAAGTTGTATTGGATGACAGGCGTATTCAGAACATGTGTTGACATGTCAACAAATGTTGTAAAACAGATCTTCCCATTAATAATACAAATAAGCCTTAAGTTTTCATTACAAAATATATGTTCATTTTTTAAAGTTATACTTACAATACAAGACTTCAAATCATCAAATATTGTATAACTTGAACTTAGAATAGATTTCAATTCGTAATTTATTATTTGGACATTCAAACATGTTTCGTAAATTTCTATTTACAAAACGTTCATCTGTACAGTGGCCATTATAAGTTTGTATTGAATTTCAATATCTGTTGACAATTCAATTGTTGTTGATAAACATTATGAAACAGATCGTTATAATAACTTAACTGAGTGGAAAGTAAATATTCAATTTACTTTCTTTAAAAATATTTGTTACAATGATGAAATTTGACGTTTTTTGTTAAAAAAGTTATTCAACGAAATATTATTTAGTTAAAGCATAATAAGTCTTCATTAAAAATTATAATTACACGTTTTATAGATGCTGATATTTTTGTAGAATTTTTATTGCTACAAAATATATGTTCATTTTTTAAAGTTATACTTACAATAAAAGACTTCAAATCATTTGTAAGAACAATAGTTTTAATTGTTTAATTAATATAAAAATAATAATGTGTAAATTTATGTTATCTTTCCATCTAGATCCTTCATCTCTACAGTGGCCATCAAAGACTTTTAGGGTTGTGCGGACTGTTTGTAATTATTATGAATTTGAAAAGAGTAATGTAATTTAAATTTATAGTTATTTCGTTAGATATTGGTTACAAGTTAAGTTTTACAAAGTTTGTTTTAAAATTCTGGTTACATCATCCTTCAGTTGAAAATTGTAATGGATCACAGTTGTTTGAAAACATCTGTTTTCAAGTCGTCAAATTAGACATACCTTTGAACTTAGAATAGGTTTCAATACGAAGTTTATTACTATGTAATTGAAACTAATGATAATATTCATATTAATAATTTAAAACATAATACATTGTGAATAAAAAAAATATTATTACACATTTTAACAATACTAATTTTTTTAAGATTTTTTATTTCTATAAAATATGTTTTCATTTTTTAATAATTTTAAAAAATGGTAACGTTTTTTTGTTGTTTAATAATAGTAAAAATTAGTACATTTAGCATTAATTGCAGCTGTATTTTCTGTCAGGTTGCATCTAGATAGTTCAGCTGTACATTGTCCACCAAAGACTTTTAGGGCTGTAGCGACTGTTACTAATTATGAATTTGAAAAGACTGGTGTAATTTAAATTGATAGTTATTTTGTTTGATATTCATTACAAAGTCTGGATAATTGTAATGGATTACAGTTGTTTATCAAAATCAGTTGACAAGTCATCAAATGTTTTATTATTTTTTTTAATGAGTAAAGTTTAGGTCATTGGTTAAAAAAGTCTGTCATGTAATAATAGATGTAGTTATTAATTTTGAAAATATTATATTTTGAATTATAAAAACTATAATTACATATTTTATATATTTATGATAACATTATTTAGTAGTTTAATAATAGTAAAAATAAGTGCATCTACCATTAATAATCGTTGTATTTTGTAAGTTACAATCTAGATCGTTCATCTGGACAGTTGTCATATAGACTTTTAGGGCTGTAGACTGTTTTTAAGTATTTGAAAGTCTGTGTAGACATCTGGTTATGTTACTCTTAGAGCGGTTTCAACATCTTGAGTTCCTACAACATCTGAATCGATTCTATGCTTTCAAAATTGTAATTGATGACAGTTTTTTGATAATATTTGTTGACAAGTAAAGAGATATTTATACATTTCAACTTCACAAAGTCTCGAATACCAAAGTTAATTATTATGATATTGAAATTTATTTTATTATTTTATCGTTTGTGTTAGTAATTGTAGTAGGTATATACCTATTTTCCCAGTCTATAAAAGGCGCGGAACTCTTCATTTCAGTTTGCAAGCTTGTAATACTTGAACTATTGAAAAGGAAACCAACCATCTATACCTTCAGTGTATAATGTTATTTCATTTAAATTTCGTACCCTTAGTCTTCTCAAAAATTGTGGCTCTGAATGAAAAATGTATTGGCAATAACCCGTTGCTAATGAAGTCGGAATTGATGTTGCTGGAAGATTCTTACAATCAAAGGAAAATATTATCTGTTTTGTTATAATAAGAAAGCCTGTCCAAAATGAGATGAGTCTCTATATAAATAACATGTCTCTAATTTTTTCGCTACATAGAGGCATATTATTGTATATGTTTTCTTTTTCTTTGGAGGCCGACTTCTTTTGGTTTTGTTTTGTGGTATTTCAGCTGTATTTTGTATTTTGTTTTTGTCTTATAGATGAGATGTGTTAGTTTGTATTAGTTCTCTTTTGCTGTGATATCAGAGTTTTTTGTTAGAGCACTTCTATTTTGTATTTTTGTAAGCATTTTTCGTTTTGTGGTGTTTTGGCTGTATTTTGTATTTTGTGTGTTTGCTTATCCTCATATTGTAAGTAAAATTATTCATTTCGAATGATGAGTTTTGTTGGTATACTTTTTTTCAGTATTGTAGTATAGAATATATTCAAGATACCTTTGAACAATTTAGATTTTCCCCAAACACACTGTTATTATTTCTTAAAACGATGTTACAAAAACATATTATAAAATATTAGTTCAAAATTTGACTAAAAGCTTAGTTGATCATTAATAGTGTTGTGTGGTAAATAATAATTATGATCTTGCGTAGTTCGTTTATAAATTTTATTAACAATTTTAATTTTATTAACTTATTGAATCAGAAAAATAATACTTAATAGAACGACTTAAAACTCACATTAATATCTTATACTTGGATAAATTGTGAAATTTGTATTTTAAAATTGTAAGTTTCTGCCACTCAAATAATCATGTGTTGATTTGTATGTAAATAATTGATTTAGTTAATTAAATTATTAATTATTAAATTATTAATTACATTCAATAAATTTTATGTATATTCTTAAAGATATACTTATTTCTTTTAAATATATTGGAAAAATCTAAACTTAAGGATTTTTGAAATTTAGTTTCGTTCTACATTCTAACCTCTGATTAGCTTATTGTATTCGCTGACAGCTATTTCATAACAGCTGTTGTAATATTGTATTTTAAAATATTGTTAAAAAATCTAAATTTATGGTAACTTTTTTTAGTTGTTTTATAATAGTAAAAAAATATTTACATCTACCATTAATTACCGCTGTATTTTGCAAGTTTCCATCTAGGTTGTTGAGCTGTATAGTGATCATTATAGCGTTTTAATGCTATTGACTTCCAGTAATAATCATTACCTTGAAACTCGAATTTTGAAGTGACTTGATATTTTTTAGTTATATATTTATTTATCAAAAATGAATATGTACATATTTCTATTGATTAAAAAATAACAATAAATTAACTTAAAAGTATGTACATATTTCAAGGATTTTTAATCCAAAATTACATTGTTTTGACAAATTACAGTTACTATTGCTGATTCTTGATAATTTCTTCACGAAGCAGCTTCCTTTCCTTGCTGATCGAAATAATTTTATGAGTAAGACCTTTCATCTTCTTGGAAATCTCGTTGTTTAGTTCGATTTGTTCCGCTAGGTACTGTATAGCTATGTTTCGTTCAGTTGATTCTGGAGTTTCAACCATATCAGTCATGGTTTTGGCGTTTTTCCTTAGATCCATAAGAACCAAAGATGTAAGCATTCCACATGAGTTTCATAATGTTTCTTCTTCAAAAGACTCTTTTTTGAAAGTCTTAATAAGTATTTCATGAGCTGTTTGTTGAACTGTGGTTTGGTAATTTTCGGAGGATGACATGTTTTTGTCTTATGTAATGTAAGTATATTTGATTATTGTAAGTTTAGATGTGCATTGTAATACAGTGTTTTGTGTGTATATATATATATATATGGTGTCAATAGAAAATAACTTTAAACACGGTATGGTACACGTATTATACACTTTACGGAGTGACGTTTAAATTGCAAGTCTATACATTTTACAGTTGGCACATGTAAATATAGTTTTTCATCTACCGCGTTTATAGCATTAAATTTCGGTAATTAATATGAAATGGTAACTTTGGTTATTATTTGAACTATGGGCTTATAAATATGTAGATCTTTTACTTAAAATTGTACTATATAGTCATATTGTATATAGAGAATATTTTTTATTACTTTTTTCAAGTTATGACATCATCTTCACCAGCAGTACTCGCATTGGATTTCAAGGTCGATTTAATAAGACAAGTTCTTATGCAATATGATGAAGATACATTGTATAAGGATGTGTTGAAGCAGACTTTCACGCGTATTTCAAACTGTTTTGATAAAAAAAGCCAAAGTAGTCGGGAAATTGAAGTGTTTGCCACCATCAACAATTCGTGACAATGGTATAGTCTTTTACATTGATGCGATGAAAAGTAATCTGGAGCAGTTAGAAATAATTTCTGATATTGTAAAGTCACTTAAGGCTTCTATGGACTTGAAGTTCAAGTTTTTAAATTCATTTTGAATGTTATGTCTATAATCTTTTTATTTTTGTATGTTTTTGGTAATGTAGTAGATCTTGATGTAATAGCATAATATTTAAATAAAAATATTAGTTTTTTGTTTATGTTATTTGTATAATAGATACATTAAACACAAATTAATGCAAACATATTTGAAATATAAATGTGTAAGAAAGTGTTATTTTTAAGAAAGATCATATTTATCGCAAACTAATTATAAACGTCATCAGATATTTAAACTACTGTGGTATGATTTGACAATACGTACAGTCTGTAAAATCTGTTTTGTAGAACAAATCGTTAGAAAAGATAAAAAGAAATTTAGATAAAACAGAAATTAAACACTTATAATAATACAAAAAACGTAAAACATCAAATTTTTATCTTTGTACAAATTTTACTAAATAGTATTTAATATATGTTTTTCCAACAGATATTTTCATTCGTTTGTTCATTTTTTTCTTGTGCCTTGTAACAGTCTCAGTGGCGTGAATTCCAAAGTTAATCATTAAAATTTTGATGTTAATGTATTTTGCAATTAAACATAAGAGTAATAATTTAAAACTGTAACAACATAACTTAAATTTAAGTTTAAAAATAATTTACATAAAAATTACCAGATGTTTAACAAATTTTGATGGACTGTTATTAGGTAAGGATTTTTAGATAACCATTGTTAGTGACAACGTATTTTTAGCAATCGAAGTTAAACAATCTTTTCATGTCCAATTTACATAAGTCATAAGTTAACAGTTATTTATAATATCAAAAACGTAAAACATCAGATTTTCATATTTCTACAAATATTGATATTTAGTTTTTGTGTTTGTCTTGAAATTTTTATTTAAAAAAATAAAAGAATTTGAAGTGTTGTTTCAGTGGGAAAATTAACTAAACAATTGTATTTACATCTGTTTTAAAATTTCTGCTAAATTGACGGCCTGCGTTTGAAAGACGTTACGAAATACAGTTTTTCTTTCAACTTTAGATTTAGTTTTTGGTCATCCTCTTTTTTTTTAATATGTTATCTCAACGGACCTTTAATTTTTTTTGTAGATTTATCTTTCTGTTGTTGTAATATTTTCAGTTATTAAACATCTGATCAGTATTATTAACTGGTATCAAAAATCAAAAAGACGTTACGGAATACAGTTTTTTTTTGAGAATCTATTGACAACTTTACTAAAAACAAATTTGCTTGCAACAGATGTTATAAAAATGCCCAAAAGTAATGATTACGATTTTGAACTTACTTTATATTTACTTGAAATTGAATTCATAAAGTTGAAAACCAACTTTAGGAGTTGTTAGTTTATTCATCGTATAAAAAGTGGAGGAATTCGCAATATTCATTTTCTATGTTTATATATTCCTTCAACTATTTTCACTTTAGAACTCTCCATGGTATATGCATAATGATATTACGTTGAAATTTCTTTGCAAAAATCTTCTGAAAGATTGTTACTCGCTTATATAAAGGAAAAAAAACAACCTTTTCATGTCCAATTTAGATAAGACAGAAGTTCAACAATTATTATAATCTAAAAAACATAAAACCGCAAAAATATTCTAGTCATGTAGGAACGTAAATCCCAGCCAAGCACGAGCATATTTCACAATCGTGTGTTGCTATATTTCTCTGCCTTATATGACCTTATAACAATCCCTGAACATCATAAAATGTAGCTTTTATTCCAGCAAATTCGAGTTCAAATATGATACTATAAATCTATAAAGTTCCGACAACAAACTGGATTAGCGTCAATTAGAAGACTAACGATCTCAATAGGCCGTTATGCAATCGTCCAATGAAAGATCAAAGACCTGCTCATGAAAAAAATACACATTTGCAAATAAAAGTATCATATCTACCTAAATTGTTCTCACTATGTAGAGTTTTTTTTTTCTTCACATAATCATATGGAAAGAAAAGATTAAAAAATACCATGTTGGCCTAACTCGACACACACCATTTTGACCCGCATTTAAAATTACTCCTTTTGAGCAACCCGTTCATTTTGCCGCTTCAATGAGTATATGTTTGTGCATTGAAATTTTGCCCGTATTTGGATCGCATTTCCTTTTAATAAAGAAAATGAATACATTACGGAAGAGTTCAGTGATCAGAAGTGTGTAACTAAGAGCTTTCCTACCTTTCATCATCCGAATAATAGCTAAACGACCAGCAATACATCACAAAAATTAAGCTAATAAAAATGCATACTTAGCATATTACTCGAAACGAATAACATATTCTAGCATGGAAATATTTCAAAGTTACTGGAAATAATTTTGACGATTTTTTCATGATATCTTATGCACTACCATAGCATTTGGATTTTGTCCCAGAATAATCCAATTATATAAAAAATTCAAGAAATGAAATTTGCAATATATAACCCTAACATAGAAAGAATGCGTAAATATATTAGATAATCACCCTAGCAAACACCCATCCAATAAGCCAATAGTATCACTTTTGTGATTAGCCACTAAAAGATCATGCTCGCTGCCAATAATCATAGTTAACATAGTGCATGCTCCATATTTGACTTGACATAGTTTTAGTCCCATTTTATATCTTTGTATAAATATTTGGCATCGGTGTATCCGTGCTTATTTATCATGTCTTTGCAGCTAGTACTGAGCATGTCGAGCATAGCCTCATTGAAGAATACCCCATCAGTAAGCAATGTCACATTGGTGATTAATCCATTCGTATAGTACCTGTTATAAATCATCTTTCATATTATTAATATATACTTTTATTAAATTCAGGAGCCCAAGTGTAAGAAAGCCCACGACTAAGTTAAATCGAATAGAGCTCGAACCGACATCTTATGGATCCAGAAAACAAAACTCGGCCCATTGTATATTAAATGAAACAAATAGCTAGGCGCCAAGATTTTTTAACAAACAGAGTCAACCATTTATCCCTCAATCCCATCAAATCCTCAATATTTCAACCCACCATAAATGCATTCAAATGTAATTACTAACTTTTCATAAAAATTAGGAGATAATTGAGGAAAGTCAATAAAAAATTTCAAACTCAATCTTGAAAATAATTCCATCCGGTCCTATCCCCGGATCCAAACCATAACCCGGTTGAATAATTATGGATCAAACACCAACATCTTTTCATCCCCATAATGAAGATCCAAAATACGCTTGATCCTCAAGAACATGCGAAGAACCCTATGATGAATATTCTTGAACACATCAAAGGAGCTCAAATTAGGACCCGATAAAACTTTCATTTAACAACAATCCTTATGAGCATCTATCATCCCTCAAGAACATTCATCTAATCTAACATCAACATAACCCCATTCAATAACGAACCGACAAACATAACCCGGCTCTTCATGAATAACCGATTCATACTTGATCAACACCAAACATCAAGAACACCTTCCAACATCTGAATCCAAAACAGTCATCCATTACGGACTAAACTCGATAATATTCCATAAACCGAAAACAAACATCCAAAGACCAAAAGTAATCACGATTCCATAAAAATAAATCTACGAACGTTAGTAACTGTCGGCAATGTCTGTATTAACACATTAAAAACAACATTAACACAAGTAATAATCAGTTTTGTAAAGTAAACAAAGATCCATATCAAGATGAAAATAAGATTAATACCAAAACTCTTGCCGAAGGGTCATGCATGACCTTGAAGAATTGCTCACCCTTGTGATAAGCCATAATCGAATCTTTGTCTTCGGATGGTATTCTAGTATTCAAATGAAAAAACATCCAAACATTCAATAAATACGATCCATATTTGTAAAGCAAGAAAATAAATAGTAAATGTGTTTGAAGGGTTATGTTGATTGTATTTGAAAACATTATCGGTGATTCTTTTCAATGGTGTAACACGCATTTTTTCATATAAATCTGATGACCGGTTATTTGAAAAACCATTGTTCAACATGTGTTGCAAATGAACAAAAGGATGACACTGAAGATTGGTTCCAGTTTATGAAATGGTTCCAGTTTATAAAAAACTGTTATAAAACACGATTTATAAACTGAAGATTGAATCCAGTTTATGATATGGATCTATTTTATTGAATCGAATACATAAAAGTTTTCAAATCGAAACATATGATATGGATCCAGCGATTGAATACATAAAGCATATAATAAAAGTTTATGAATCGGAACATATGATAATGGATCGAGTTTATTAAATCAGTGAAGAAGATACATACCTAGAAGCAAGAATGCATAAAAAGAAGATTGATGAATATTGGTTGGAAGATTTGTTAGTGAGGAATTGAGAGTGTGATGGAAGAACAGACACAATTAAAATATACAAAAGAGTATTTATAGGGAATAAATTGGAGCTCCATATTCAATATGGATACCTCAAACTCTCTCTAAGGCCTTGATTCAACCCAAGTGTAATCAATTATTATATAGATAGATAGATAAGAGGGAGATCAAATGAGAAGAAACTTCATGTGAAAACAAAAAGAAGAAGTTACATAATATAGTTAAACATTAAATAGTTTAACTCTTTTACAGTAATTATCATCTATCTAATTAATTAGTAATTAACAGTTTATCCTACACATTATCAAATTTTGTCCTACACATATAAAAAATCAACCCACATATATCGAAATTATCATGTGTTTATCCTACACATATCGAATTATCAGACGTTTATCCTACATATATAAAAATTCATCATCCTATATATATCCTACACATATTGAAATTATGGATGAGATCGGTATCGTACCCATACATGTACCCGTACCCATACCGAAAATACCGGTACCGAATTTGAACAAAAGTAGGTACCGAGTACCATACTCAATATATAGGTAGGTATGGTACGGGTACGAGTACGTGGTATCGGTACCGGTATTTCGGTACGGTACCCGTTTTGATACCACTTTGTTATTTTTCTTTTTTTTTATCACTCGTACGGGTACCAAGTATATAAACCATTACGAGTATCAATACTATACGGGTACCAAATTGATAAAATTGGTACGCGTACCAATATGGATGGAATTTGTCTGCCACAAAGAAAATATTGCTTGGAATTACTTGCTGAATATGGTTTAACTGGATCTAAGCCTGATAATAGTCCCACTGAGTAGAATCATGTGATTGCTGTTGTGTGTAAAGAACACAATGTTGTTTTAGATTCTATAACTGGTTATCAAAAGTTAGTTGGCAAGTTGATTTATTTGTCTCTCACTAGACCTGACATAGCGTATGTTGTGCATTTCCTAAGTCAGTTTATGCATAACCAACAAATGGTCATATGAAAATAGCATTGAGGTTACTTAGATACTTAAAGAAAGCTCCAAGGAAAGGAATCTTGATTAGTAAAAGTTCTAAGTTTAATCTTTTTGCTTATTCAGACTCAGATTGGGGAAAATGCCTTGATACTAGGAAATCAATAACTGGTTTTTGCATATTTTTAGGGGACTCCTTAGTCTCTTGGAAAAGTAAAAAAACAGTCAATCATTTCTAGATCATTAGCTGAGGCTGAGTTCAGGGCTATGTGTCCTGCCACTTGTGAGTTAATGTGGCTTGCAAACCTGCTTAAAGAGTTAGGTTTGAAGTTAGAATTGCCTGTGAAATTGTCTTGTGATAACTCAGCAGCTTTGTCTATAGCTGCAAATCTTGTTTTTCATGAAAAAAACTAGACATTTTGAAATTGATTTGTTCTTTTTAAGAGATCAAATTTTTAAAGGTTTTCTTGAAACTGTTAAAGTTCATACAGATCTTCAACTTGCTGATGTTCTCACTAAAGGTTTGTTTCCAACACAACATGATTTGTTGTGTGGGTTTTTTTGCATATGTTTGACCTATTTGAAGTATAAACTTGAGGGGGTGTTAAATTGTTAATATTTATAATATTTACAATTTGATACTTCATTATCATAGTTTGATACTTGTTATATTTTTTATATATTTGTTTATATACATTTTATTTTTACATTTTGCATAAGAGATTTTGTAGGTTGGGCTTATGGTTGCTGAGGTCCAGAAGAAAGAAGAAAGGAGCCCAGTTCATTAGCCCAGTTCGTCAGCCCAGAAGATAGTCCAAGGTATGATGCTGACGTGGCGATCCGTGTCGAAGAAACGCAAGTCTTGTGGATCGTTGGATCAGTTCTTTTGTAGCCGTTGGATCTCTCGAGAAAACACAACACCTCAGCTATAAATAGCTTCGGTATTCGTCCACTGACCACTTTTGCTTCTCTCGTTTTCCAGTATTCATCTCAATACTCTCTCTCACATTCTAGGGTTTCTGTGAAGACGATCATTGTTATCTTGTGCCTTATTATTAGATCTATTTCAGGTCTTGTAATAGATAGGAGTGTGGTCTGGTCTGTAATCTAGTAGAATCAGTGATAGGGAGTTTGTTTATGATCTGTTTGTTGTTCACATCATTTGTTTAGAGTTGTAATTGTCTTAAATTCGACCAAACGATCAGTTTTGATACCCTATCTCTTCACAAATGAACAAGTTACTATAACATTACTTTTTCAAGGTTTACAATCTTTCAATATGAACATGTTTTAGAACTTTCAAATATACCCTGATTTAAAAGCAATCAAATTTACATTTAGTTGCATAAATCCCAATATCAAACACAGTAGGTAAATCAAGACCACCAACATCTACACCTTATTCCAACAACCTTCTTTAATAATTTGCTTTTTTAACCCTTCATCTTTACTTATATGTTCAAGCACACCCCCCAGGAGCAAACCCTACTTTTCCTCCAGGCACATCATACACAACCCCCATTGTCTTTTGTTGAACATTCCCAAATATACCAATATTAGAATCATCCCCATTTGGTGCAAAAGCCAAGCACACTTGTTGAACACCATTTGCATAAAGTGTCCCTTGTGGTGCAATATCCACATTTGTATTCCCACCCCAAAACATTGTTATCTTTGGTACATCAATTGTAGTAAAATTACTTAGATCATAACATGTATCTAGTATCGATAACGGCTTCGTTAACGGGTACTTCGTCATTTGCGCTCTAAACGTCTTGCTTAGAGCCGCGTACGCAGTAGGAGGCAATCGTGTAATGACCGTCCCCGAGTCAATGATAATACCGGATGTTTGAAACACGGTTGAACTTATTGGTAGCTTAGTTCCACCAACGGACATGCCTAATAGATCAAGACCATAAAACGAGTTTTGCGCGGTTGAGAGAGGCGTATACTTAACATTACTACCAACTCCTCCACTTCCAAATGTTAAGTACCCCGTCGCGCTTGCCTTCGAAGGGAGACAATACGCGAAAACCTTCCCATATTTGCTCGCGGTTTGCGACACAATCGATAGTTTATTGCGCCCTAACCCTATCAACCCGGCGGCCCCACCAAAAAGTCCTTGATTGTTTTGTCCACAACCAAAAAAGAAACCATCAACTACATCTTTTGAAGTTAGTGTAAGTTTCTCTTTTCCAAAAAACCCTACGGAGAACGATTGATCGCCATATTGGATACCATACACGCACGTTGACGAGCTGCAGCCAGGCGTGTTACCCGTGGCGGAAGTAAGGTCAGAGCACTCGGTTGATGAGCACGAAATGTTGGTGTATGTGGTTGACATAGAGGGTGCAAATATTGGTTCTTGTTGGCTATAACATGCTCGTGCACATGGTTGACATTGGGTCCATGTTAAGTCACTACCCGTGTCAAAAATGAGTGATAGGTCTTTTTTAGGTGTGCCTAATCCAACGGTCACAATGTAGTTACCAGATCCAATGGTGCTACCGGATTTTGCGGGCAGAGTGGTCTTGGAACCAAGTGCGTCTTTGTTCAATGTGTTGGTGGCTAACCTAGCCCTGATTGAATCAACTCTTGATTGGTCATGGGTGAAGAGTTCTTCAACGGTCAATGGTTTGACCATGTCTTTAGTGAATTTGGAGCATGGTCCATGTTTGTGAACTACTTCAAGTGATCCACTTTTCTTGCCACCTAGTTCATGGATTTAGATCTCATTTAGCGTATGTTTAAAAAGAGTAAAAAACATATATATATTTTTACAAAAAAGAACTAACAAAGTGCAATATTAACATGTACTTTTACTACTAGACTATTGAAGAATTGTTGCTGAAATTTGTGACTGTTTTGTTTCTAGTAATATAATGACTAAAACAAGGTATCAATCAAAATAACTAGCCGTATAGTTAGCGGTGGATCGATGTATAACAATTTTGTTCTTATCAAATACTTCTCACATAGAAGAAAACATTTTAAATTATTTTACTAAAAAAAAGCTATTATTGGTGATAATCTAGTTTTTTTTTTTAAATTATATTTAACGTTTTTTTTAATAATAAATAATGTTATAATAATGATAATCTACTTTTTGTTTGGTTGTATGAAACTTATGGTTTGATGTTGATTAATAAAAATTAGAACATCTTAATCAAATCATTAACTAAGATTCCAAACAAAACCATCCAAACAAAAACCAACTTATCAAAGTTATTATATGGATAAGAGGAAGGCTCCTTTCCATGTGAAACTTCAATAAAACTAAAGCACAAAACCAAAAACGTTTTTGACATTTTTGTCATACTTGCCTAGTGACAATATATTATTATTGTCCTCGTTTTTTTGTAATATTTGAATGATCTATATCTTCTGAAGTATTCAATTTCGTTATACATAACATCATGCATGTTATTATATGTTTACAAAGTTTATTGGAGTCACTATTTTTTTTTTGTAAAGAGGGGCCGAAGAGTTTGTTGGTACTATGACAAGGATTTCTTTTTAAATTATTATTACTAAAATAGATACTAAAAATATATTGTCGTTCCTTTTAGTTTCACCATAGTTTAACATCGATATAAAAGTGAAACGAATATAAATGAAATTATATTGATTATTTTTTATTATGATATTGAATCTTGAGTGTAACTATAGGGGAAAGTTACAAAAGTTGAGAAAATTTTAGAAACTCTCACTAATTTTTGTGTTACACTATTTAGAACAACGTTTTTTATAGAAGTTTTAGGGCGTATAATATATGTTATTGAGTGTTTTGAGCAAAAAAATTAAAAAAAAAATATGCAGAGTAGATATTTAAAAAAAATAAAAATAAAGTTCCATATGTTACATATGTAATGTTACACACCTGTTACATAAGAATTCAATTTATTTATTGTTTTTCATTCGTCACTTTTTTTTGGCTAAAAACGTTTGAAAACATGTATAATACGTTCCATAAAAATTTCATAGTGTAACAAGGTTTTCTCAACTAGAATGAGTGTTCATTCTAACCCTTTCCTATGTGTGTAGTCTAAATGTATATAAGAAGCGTCGACCATAAACAAAGATATCTTTATCCGTTTAATTTTAATTGTATAATTTGATTGATCCTATATAATTTTCGGAATAATTTGTTTTTAAAAGTAAAGCCCCACCAATTGTTTTCAAATTTCAATTATGGTTCTCTTTTAATCATTTGTATAGAAGAAATTGTAATATACTTGCTCCATATAACTATGATTTTATTTTAGCAATTTATTTGATTTCCTATCAACTTTCATCATTTCACTACTATATAATTTAGAGATGATTGAAAGTCAATTTACAAAAAAAAAATATATAATTTAGAGATACCCAAGTTGATTTAAAAAAGTAGATGTACTTATAAACAATCATATAAGGTATCAATAAAGCGACTCATCTATATAGAGTTTACCGATAATGTTATATGTAGTAAATAGTTAACTAATCAATTAAAATTACATGTGGTTGACATTTCTACGTAAGCGATAAGACTATGTGCAGTGAAATGAAAAGCGGGCGCATGTAGGGCACTGTAGGTGGCGACATGGGCGTGCAAGTGCACGTCTAGTGGGCGTGAGTGGGTTTGGTGTGAGTATGACTAGAAGAAACTTGATCAAAATGTGAATGTTTATGTGAGTATGATCAATCAATTTATTAATAAATATGTTTGAACTTCAAAATAATTAATACAAATCTCTCGACACTCCTCCTGTCTACGTGACGTTGAGGTAGCAACATTTTTTTCACACCCACATGATTATAACATGTCCACTACGATTGATTAGTAAACATAATAAATAATTGGTGGTTAACGAAAGTGTGTAGACATCATGGTCCCAAACTCCCACTAATCACATAATGGTGGTTGCTTAATTAGCTATCTATGGGTCCAATTCTTTTCCTTCATTTCTTGCATGAAAGAGATTTTGAAAGAGACTAACATATTTTCCCCCAAAGTCCCAATAAATATAACTTTTAGAAACTGAAATATATTACATATATAAGGTTAGATTAAGTGGTTAGTTATGTTAATCGGCAGATCACATAAGACTTCATGTCATGAGGTTACTTATGTTTAAATCTGACCTTCATGTATTTGTTAAAGTTAATGATAATGTCTCTTCTTTTGAATGAAAGAGACTTTGATAGACACTTGATTTGTGATTTCTTTTAGCAAATAGTAAAGCTAAAGTAACGTGATGATTGAAATATATTAATAAACTTAATATTAATATTTATAATGGTACTTATTGAAAGATATACAAATTAACAATTTCGTATCCATTGGTCACTAATCTACCAATAATTTGTATACATTAGTTAATATACAAGTGCGTAATATGGGTTAAAATAAGTGGGAAATATGGTCGTAGGCATCGATTTGACTAGTGGATTTTACTGATGGATAAAAGGTGGTGGCTTTCACTGATGAAAGACTCACTAAAAGATATTTGATACTATTTTTACCGGCTGATCACCAACGCTTGTTTCACTGATAGATCATCGATATATGGTACTTATTGAAAGATATAAGAAATTAAGATTTTCGCTAGTAAATTATTTTAAGCAAAAGTCTGTTTTATATTAATGTTAACTAGAAAATAATTTTAGAAGTACTAAATTCAAGCAATACATGTGTAAAAATTCAAATGACAAACTTTAGATGGTTAGAACCGAGTTAGACTTTAGATGATATCTCATATAAAGATTCCTCTTTCGGTAAATTTTAATCATACCCTTATTCGCATCCAGTTAGCTATTCAAATCATAGTTTATCATTATGTGTGTGTAAAATGTTAATATGGGACTATAGGCTGTCTTCAATTATTTTAAGTTATCTACCACCATGTTCAATTCATGTGCTTAAAGAGTCAAAAGAGAGGAGGGGATGTTTGTCCCATGTACTCACTAGTCCACTGATCCCCCTGCACTACACCTTATTTTTATCATTAACTATCTTTTTTTTTCTGAACCTACAACTGACTGACGTAGAAGCCGGGTATTCCATACGCGGCTCCCAATAGTCAAAGGAGCCATAGCCGGCCTTTACCCAGATGGACGGAGCCCCTGGCCCACCAGCCACCAGTTTCGGGGAAAACCCGACCATCCACCCACCCAAAGGCACGACAATGGAATAGTCGGTAGAACCCAGCGCTCTCAAGAATTGAACCCATAACATTTCAGTCATAGGTCTTCTATCATTTAGCACTCATACCACTCCACCATAAGGTGGGTGGTTTTTCATTAACTATCTAAATACCACTTAATCACTAGCAGCACCTTTACACATTCGGTTTATTACACTCTCTACGAGTACCTGATTTCGATACCCTCAATGGTGGTACCCGCAATGATGATATGGACATACAAACGACATATATTCACCATTTCCGATATATTTTACCTATGAGGAGATTCTCACGTAATCAAGTATACAAATGTCTTTTTGTCAGACTGTCTGTTGTGGCCCGCGAGCAAGCTGCAGCGAGCCACAACCTTGTCCACGTGGATCGCTCGGCCCATAACACACTCAAGTGACCGTTGCCGCGAGCGAGTCCAAGCGAGCTAGCTCGCGTGAGCTAGCGAGACCATTTTCAAAAAAGTAGCGTTCTATTGAGAATTAGGTTGAGTTGTGAGAACCGTGAAAACTCTAATGTAAAATGCGAATTTAAAAAAAAAATTACACACTAATGTAAAAATGGCTAACTAAGAAATATAAAAAAATGAAAAAAAATTACGTCGTCCTTACACCGGTGTAAAAAAAGTGACGTAAATATCTACATCGATGTAATTTTTTATTATGGATACACATTCATTTTACAATTATCTAAATGTGTAGCCATATAGTGAGTTCTTATATTTTTCACATCTCAATATAATTATCATTTTAATCAGTCCATATAGATAGAAAGATAGATAGATATATCTTGTTTGTAATAAAAAAACTAACCTATAGCGGAGGGGCTACAAGTAGATGACGGTAAAAAAGAACTTAGTTGAAGGGTATGAAAATAGTGTGCTTCTTTTTCACTAGCCTCCAAAGGAAATTCATTTCTTGAAACAACCAATACAAAGAAAAGAGAGCAAGAAGAAAGAAGCAAGATGAGAGAATTGGATGATGCCATCTCTCCTTTCTCAATAATGATTCTCACACACTCCCTCAATCATCATTATTTATAGACATTTTGACCTCATATTTTGGAAACTTCCAACCTTTTTCAATTACATAAGCAAATGCTATTTAAAAAATCTATATCTTAAAACATCTCTGTTACTAACTAACGTTACTAACATATAATTAAAATATAACAAACAATGCTCTATTGGTAGTTTGGTACCAAAACATTGGAAAATTTAACATCTCGATAGTAATCTTATCACATGAGGTATTAATTATTTTTTCTTTTTCATGTGCGCGTATGACACATCCACTTTGTCTTACGATTTTTTACATTTATAACTTTTTTAACGACATTTTTGTTTGTAAAAAAAATACATCAAATTAACGAACATTTTTTTTATCTTTCCAACGAGTACCATAGTGCTATACAAAAGAAACCAACTTTTTATGTGGTGATTAATGAAATAGATACATAAATTATATATGAGTAGAGAAAATAGTCTGAAGACATGAAAAGTTACTATCCTACAATCTTTGTAGTCAATAGCAGGTATATCATGTTTATTTATCTTTAAAATGGATCTTCACTGATTGCTTACTGATTGTTATATTCAGTGAAAATTGAATACGTCTGTCAATCATTAACATATGTTCACTTTACAAATCAGAATCACCTACCATCATCATCATCATCATCATCATTATGACGTATCATTTGATACCAATTTGGTTTTTGATTTCGGGTTCACATTGCAACTTTAAAGTGTATTGAGAAAGTGACAGTTGTATAGAGACGAGTGTTGATCCTTTACAACAAAAAAAAACTAAAAACGGCCTATTCCTTTTATAGTACACGCACTTTGTCATTTTATATTAGATTTATCTATCCTGGAACGCTCACAGGGAATAAACTAATTACAATATATTAATACAACAAAGTGATGCTACTCACATATTGAACAGTGTCCAAATTGAACAGTGATTTCTCCTTCTCTTTCCTATATACCGCTAACCTCTCTCTCTCTTTCATTATCAGTCTAACCACCGCCTCCACCAGTCACCCATCGTCGCCGATCGCCTCTGATCCCCCCTTTCGGCCACCCCCGTTGTCATGCTTTGTTGATCTGTTTCAGACGGTGATTTGTGGTGGTAGATGGTGGTGATGCGGTGACCGTTGGTGCATGTGGGTGGTGTTATGTGGGTGGTGTCGCATATGTATTTGTTATTTCTGTTCCTTTTATCAACGGAGCTATACCCTATTCCGATCAAGATGCATGTCCCTTTTACGGGTAGATCGAGAAACCCTAAGGTCAGATTCGTTATTTTGGGCATCTGATGCTGGTGGTGACTACAGGGTCTTGCAGATGACGTGGCTTCTGGGTTCGATCTGTACTCATCATTCAGAAAAACCTTCATTGTTGTTGATCATTTTGTAAGTGTTTTTTGATCTGACTATGTTTAATAAGAGATCTGGATTTGTGTTGTTTTGTGGATTTTTATTGTGATGTGGTGTGCCTTGATTGCTGTTGATCATTCTGTAAGTGCTTTTTAATCTGATTATGTTTAATACGAGATCTGGATTTGTGTTGTTTTCTGGATTTTGGTTGTCATGTGGTGTGAATGTGTGATGATTCAGGTTTTAATGAGTCCAGATTGACCGCTGCCACCTCTCTCTTGCGAGCCCAGATTCGTTGCCGCTGCGGCCTCCCTTCACTATGTCGCCTACCCCATATGTTTTTACCTATGGATGGTGGTGCCGATGACACTCTTTGGGGGGTTTGGACAGATGCGCCCGACAGCCTTGGTGGTGATTTCGATTTCAGTATCGGCTATAGATACTTGCAATTTGTGGCTTGGTTATGATGAGTTTAAAGTATTTTCCGACTGTTAATGACGATGGCATGGCAAGGTTGGTGGATGGCAGGTTTTACTCAGCAACCCGCCTTGCAGCCAAGTTTTGGGTAAACTCTGAACCACAGAAACCTCGCTTTCTTTTGAATTGTTGGATTTTATTGTCTTGGTTTCAGTTTAGGTGTTTGTTTTGGATCGTTCGGCTATAGATAATTGCAATTTGTGGCTTGGTTATGATGAGTTGAAAGTATTTTCCGACTATTAATGACGATGGCATGGCAAGGTTGGTGGATGGCAGGTTTTACCCAGCAACCCGCCTTGCAGCCAAGTTTTGGGTCAACTCTGAACCAGAGAAACCTCGCTTTCTTTTGAATTGTTGGATTTTATTGTCTTGGTTTCAGTTTAGGTGTTTGTTTTGGATCGTTTGATTTGTTTCTCTGTTTGTTTTTTGTGTTTTGATATGATTGTTCATGTTGATTTACTCCGTTACTCGATGATGATGTGGCTTTGCTTATCTGAGAGAGAAAACGTTTTCCGGGTTGGATACTAAACATGTCTTTAAACAAGTTTAACGCTTTTTTACTCTGAACCAGTTCAGTTAATGCTTTGAGCATGGTGTTCCATATGTAAGTTGAATGATGAGGTATTGATTCAAATAAAATGTGGGTATGTTGGTTATTTGTATCATTGGGTTGTGCATGGGAGAATAAGAGTTTGCCACCTGCATATGGGTCAAAT
Source organism: Ambrosia artemisiifolia (assembly GCA_032199755.1). Classification (NCBI taxonomy): domain Eukaryota; kingdom Viridiplantae; phylum Streptophyta; class Magnoliopsida; order Asterales; family Asteraceae; genus Ambrosia; species Ambrosia artemisiifolia. The sequence goes on along the minus strand of CM063526.1, from coordinate 33,083,107 downwards.
AAAATGTGGGTGTGTTGGATATTTGTTACTATAAGCTCTGCACGCGTACATGTATCCGATGGTAGTATGATTCATGTGTTTTTGAGCTGCCTTATTTCAGCAATGTACAAGTCGAGCCGATTGTTGTGCAGCGTATGCAGGTGTGCTTATTTAGGTAAATTTAGCCTTTTAATCTAGGATGGTTATCTATATTCAACTAAGATCTGATTACGTTTTCAAAATACAGATCATTGAACTACAAAGTCTGTTGCGTGGGAATTCAGTTCCATCCGGGATTCAAGTCCTGACCAAGAAAGCCTTTGGCACTTTTCTTAGGTACTTTTTTATATGATTCCATATGATCAGGTAAAAACACTGAATGAATGAATCGGTGTATTGTTGACTGTTGGTTGTGCAGCCACAGAATCGGCGTCTTCGCCAACCCATCTTCAAGGGAGGTTCGACTCCGATTCAGGGTTTTGAAGCCCCCCTTTCACTGCGTGCTGAATCCATCATTGATTGAGGTAAGGTCTGATTGTTTGGATCCTTTATTTATGACTGCGTCTTTAGCTTCGTTTTCGGATGCATGCAGCGGCAGGGGTTAAAGCGATGGCGGAGCAGAACCAGGTTGATCAGAAGAGACGCTTCTGGCCCTGTTCAGACGAACAAGAAAGAGAACATCGTTGTGAGTATCTTTCTTCTCATGAATCCCGCACTGTAGCTCGGTTATGGTTTGATTTGTTTCTTACGAATATATCTATTATTGTAATATAGTCTATCGAATCTGTTGTACTGATCATTGTTATGTGTTTATTCTTTCCTATTAGCAAAAGGAGGAGCCTGAGGACGGCGACGAAGTTTTTCTTCAACTAGCAAAATGCAAATACTATGGTTCAGCCGAAACTGCTAAACGTAAAGGTAATACGTGTTATCTTAGGTTTATTATTCTTTTTTAGCTTTGTTACACGTCAGATGCATGATAGAGTTTCATCTCCTTCCGCATTTAAGTGCATTTTGGGTATCCTCGCCTATGAATTTAGGTATGCTATTCAACTTGAAAGCAACAACCTTTAGGTCTTTTTTTTATTTTAAATTCTTGACAGTTAGAGGTCAAATTAGATTTAGCAGGGAAGTTTCCAAAAACCTTAAATTACACACCTAATTATTAATCTTATTGTCGAGCGTAAATTATAGATATTATATACTAATAAAATTTGGGATCAAATAAATTTTTTGGCTTTTGGGAATCAAAGGTAGTTCATAATCTCATGGTCGAAATTTTACACGCTGTCCAAAAGATATACACCACCAGACTGTATCGAAAAAAGGATTACAGCCATTAATCAGTGGACAAATTACTTGAGATCATTGATGTTGGTAATGATGATCAAAAGAGGATATCTTACTGATGTTGATGGTTTAGGGTTCATTTCTTCAATTGAAAGAACGTAGCTTCCAAAGAAAGCTAAAAGAGGGCATCATGGTTAGTTGGCGAAAATGTCGTTAGACCTATCATGTTGCTCTCTTTTGGTTTTCTTTGGAGCTTACTTGCTTTCAATCGAAGAGATGAACTCTGAACCATTTACATCAGTAATACATTCTCTTTTGAGCATCATCATCAGCATCAATGATTTCAGGTAATTTGGCTTCTGGTTGATGCTTGGAATCTTGCTTTTCTGCAAAATTTGGTGATCTATAGCTTTCTATGACACATGAAATATCTACCATGACATTTTGTGCAATCTGTGTCATACCAAAAGTAAAACGTTTATTATCCCAAATCATGTAATATCTTACAGTCTAAAATTGAAAATAAGATTAATAAACAAATACACAACCCAAGGTATTTGGAAATTTAATACCCAAAGCTAATTTTAACTTTGGTAATCAAGAAATTAAAAAAAATATATATGTAAATGACCTAAAATGAATGTTGCGCTTTAGATGACTAAAGCGCCTAAAGCTCAAGAATAAAAGGTTACTTTTGTATATAATCTTCTTAGGTCTCTTTATTCTTAGATATAGGCTTGAGCCATATGCTAATAGCGTCTTAAATACGTTGCGTTCATCCACCATGCTAAGTCAAAATCAGCTTATTCCACATTTAACAAACTTAGTGACTGGTTTGTAGCACTCTTCCATTAGTTTATCCATCTTTTCTTAACGCATTTTACCACATGGGTCGTCTTTGGTTCCGTCTTTGCTTTTGGCTCAGGACCTGACTTATCTTAAAATGACACTTAAGCAAACTCAAATTAATTAATGATTAGTTATTAATTAACTTTGGGCTGCTAAGGTGTCTTTTAACCATGATTTTGTCCTTTATACAAAAGTCAAGAAACACAAAGACTACCTAAGGTTGTCAGGATGTGCGTAGATAAGATGGTTAAGCTAATCGAAGAACGTTAAAAACCTGTTGTTAATTTTGTTGGGTATGCAACAGACTAACCTTGTGGTAATACAACGGGTGGGCGCAACATGTATATGGGACCGTTAGTGAAGCCAGACATGGAAATAGGTTTGTTGTTAAATGTGTGGATCCTGTTTATTTGTTAAATTTATTTATACTTTTATTTTAACTTAATTTATTAAACAGGGTGCTTCAACTACATAAGGGTTACCATGAAGCTACATTAGTATCATCTTACTTCCGGTTGTAACCAAATGTGTCAGCTAAATCACGACACATTAGAAGGCGCGCAGCGCGCGCCCTATTAATAAACCTAGTTTATATTAATAAAAGAAAGCATATGAATAACAAGTGTGACTTCTTCATGAAGTCTACAATTTATTATTTAAAACATTAAATTTATTTTAGTTTGTTTCTTTAATAAGTCTCATTCATTTCGGCTTTAAATCATGTTCATATTTGTGTTTCAATAATTAAAAATAGATAGATTATATATTACAGATAACAAAACAAGTTATATTTAGATGGTGGGTAAGCGAGCAACAAGTTGCGCCGCTATCTCTTTTTATATCGTAAAGCCTATCCTGCTAAACACAAACTCTTGGTTCTTAGCGCTCTGCGAATCACTGTGGACCACCTTCTGCACTCGTTTCAGGAAACGCACCGCCTCAGAAGCCAAGGATCCAAAATTAATATATGAAGATTAAAAGTTTTTTTATTTAATCTCATCAAATATAATTAATCATTTTTAAAAACTATTAATAATTTGTTGGCCGTTCAAAAAAAATTATTATTAATTATAAAAAAAATAAAAAAAAAACATTTTCCATACGTCACAATTACATAATTAATTTATCAAACTTGAAAGCGAAACCAAATTTAAATAATTCAAATTATCTTCATAAGTTCAATTGATCAAAATATGATTGTTGAAAATCAAGTAAATTTTGATAAATAAAATTTTTAACTTACGAATCAATAGAAAACTTTAGGAAAATAATTTTAAAATATGAATTTAATTTGTGCTGACTTGAATACTTAACATTCTTGGAAACTAAAAAATATTGTTTTTCAATTTAACAATATAAAAACTCTTAGTCTTACATGTTTATGATTTAATGATTACTAAATATTTAAGACATTTTCAATTAATTACAAAACTGTCATTAATTTCTCTCAGTTTGAAGCTAAGTATATTTGTTACACTAAAAATATATATATTAATTTGTTACACTAAAAATATATATTAATTTTTAACAATTCATTATTTGATGATCATTGACACAATAACAAATGTTTTCAAATTTGAATTATTTCCTAATTATGTTCCAATTTTCGAACATTTTTTAATGTTTTGTCATTTTCGGATTTCTATTATCACTTTCGAAGGGTGGTATTATTTAAACCCCCCACCCTTCTATTTTAACCCTCTCAAAGCGCCTCGCTTAGGCCTAAGCGAGGCGCTTTGAGCTAAATTCGAGACGGTCAGTACGAGAATCAGAAAACGCTGATTTTTAAATTCCAAGCGCCTCGCTTATGCCTAAGCGAGGCGCTTCAAGGGGGTAATTTATTTTGGTAGTTGTTTTGATATTTTGAGTTGGTTTTTTTATTTTTTTTAATTTAATAATTATAAAAAGTTACAAAAATTTAAAAAACAAAGTAATAACCCTAATCATTGTCAATGACTTAAACTTGACATCATCAACCAACTTCAAAATTTCAACTTCCCGTTCAGGTGCTTAATACCAGATTGATGATACCTTGTTCCACCCAAATCAAGGGATCCGCTTGGAGTCTAAAGCTTCGTGTGTCATCTTGGTCGAACTCATGTTGCAACATTCGTCTTGTGTGTGTTAGGGTCCGAAATTTTAGGCTTTTTAGTGGATTTTTCCATCTTGAAGACTGGATTCGGTGCAATCAGACTCCGAATGCGGTATGCACGTTAAATTTCATTAAATGCGGCTCGCTCAAGGTGCAGTCGACGAACATCATTCAAAATTTCAACTTCCCTTTCAGGTGCTTAAGTCCACCTTGAAGACTGGATTCGGTGCAATCAAACTCCGAATGCGGTATGCGCGTTAAATTTCATTAAATGCGGCAATCAAGGGATCCGCTTGGAGTCTAAAGCTTCGTGTGTCATCCTTGTGTTTTCAAGACACAGGCAAGTCCTCGTCTGATCCACAAAACAAAACAATAATCTTGAAGTTTTTTAATATAGCCATTTTCCCCTGGGTTTACCAGGAATGGGTTGAAAGTGTGTTGCACCGGCTTGAGATATGAGTTTGATTAGCTTAAATCTCTCTGATCCATGGTATCCACTATCAGGTTGTCTTCATCGTTGACCGCTATCTGTCGGATAACAACTGAAAAAGTTGTAATTACAAGAAGATGATCAAAGATGCTACAACATAACTTGCACCGGCTTGAGATATGAGTTTGATTAGCTTGAATCAGTCAAAGTCTGTTAGCAATGATAACGAAATGATCATTGACCGCTATCTGTCGGATAACAACTGAAAAAGTTGTAATTACAAGAAGATGATCAAAGATGCTACAACATAACTTGCACCGGCTTGAGATATGAGTTTGATTAGCTTGAATCGGTCAAAGTCTGTTAGCAATGATAACGAAATGATCGTTGACCGCTATCTGTCGGATAACAACTGAAAAAGTTGTAATTACAAGAAGATGATCAAAGATGCTACAACATAACTTGCACCGGCTTGAGATATGAGTTTGATTAGCTTGAATCGGTCAAAGTCTGTTAGCAATGATAACGAAATGATCGTTGACCGCTATCTGTCGGATAACAACTGAAAAAGTTGTAATTACAAGAAGATGATCAAGGATGCTACAACATAACTTGCACCGGCTTGAGATATGAGTTTGATTAGCTTGAATCGGTCAAAGTCTGTTAGCAATGATAACGAAATGATCGTTGACCGCTATCTGTCGGATAACAACTGAAAAAGTTGTAATTACAAGAAGATGATCAAAGATGCTACAACATAACTTGCACCGGCTTGAGATATGAGTTTGATTAGCTTGAATCTCTCTGATCCATGGTATCCACTTTTCAGGTTGTCTTCATCGTTGACCGCTATCTGTCGGATAACAACTGAAATAGTTGTAATTACAAGAAGATGATCAAAGATGCTACAACATAACTTGCACCGGCTTGAGATATGAGTTTGATTTGCTTGAATCTCTCTGATCCATGGTATCCACTTTTCAGGTTGTCTTCATCGTTGACCGCTATCTGTCGGATAACAACTGAAAAGTTGTAATTACAAGAAGATGATCAACCGGCTTGAGATATGAGTTTGATTAGCTTGAATCTCTCTGATCCATGGTATCCACTTTTCAGGTTGTCTTCATCGTTGACCGCTATCTGTCGGATAACAACTGAAAAGTTGTCTTCAATGATTCTAAAAAACATGAAAGTAATTACAAGAAGATGATTTTACTGTCTAGTTCTTTTGGCCACAGGTACAGAAAGGTTATAAATGTTCATGTAGTTTCATTTTGTATCCACTTTCAACTAAATCTCTCTCTGTTTTCAACAATCAACCGAAATTTAGTATCATCAATCTGGTATTAGTGGTTGGAACAAGGTATGGATATGGAGAACATGGAATGAGATGGTTTCGATTTTCGTACAAAGATTCCATAAGTAAAAGTCAGTTCTTAAAAGGCTGAACACGAGTGTAATCAAACAAGGTGCTATGAAAACCACCAACGATCAATTATAATATAGTCTGGAAGTCAATCATATCAATTAAACATGCAAAAATTATGTTTTGAAAAAATATGGGTATCGAATGTATAGTCGGAGGACCACTTACAATGATTCATCAAAGTTGTACAAAGCTGGATGTTTTTACTGGAAAACCAAAACGAGCAATAAACGAAGCGAAACGGAGAGATATAATTTTCTTGGCTTGGAAACAACTTAAAAAAAGCAAAAATGAATTAAAATTATTTTTTGGTGATTAACAGATAATTTTAAAGAATTAAAAGAAAATCAAGTTTTTAAAAAAAAGGCCAAAGCGCCTCGCTTTGGTCAAAGCGAGGCGCTTGGGTGCCTAGCTTTGGCCAAAGCTAGGCGCTTGACTGGTTTGATTAGACCACAAGCTCCTCGCTTTGACCAAAGCGAGGCGCTTTGGCCTTTTTTTTTAAAAACTTGATTTTCTTTTAATTCTTTAAAATTATCTGTTAATCACCAAAAAATAATTTTAATTCATTTTTGCTTCTTTTAAGTTGTTTCCAAGCCAATAAAATTATATCTCTCCGTTTCGCTTCGTTTATTGCTCGTTTTGGTTTTCCAGTAAAAACATCCAGCTTTGTACAACTTTGATGAATCATTATAAGTGGTCCTCCGACTAAACCTAACTCGCAACAATTGTTTTTAATTCATTTTTAAGTGTTTTAAATTACTTTTCGAGAAATGATAATTTTCAAATATTACAGAGGTGTTACCAAGCATGTCAAGAAATGATAATTTTCAAATATTGCAAGTCCAAATCATTGTACGATGTCTTTTTTCAGAGGACCTCGACTCTTGAGATGTTGCAGGTGTTTGAAAAGTTTGAACTGAAATAACTTTTCATGCAAGCAAGTAAAATTCAGTTGTTTTACTAATTTCATAGTCTTGATACTTTAAACAATCGGATCGGCATTAACGCGGAAACCTTCGTTTTTGCAAAAACCTTCCTTCCTTATTATTATTATTTACATTATTATCGTAAAGCAGTTTTACTAATTTCATAGTCTTAATACTTTAAACAATCGGATCGGCATTAACGCGGAAACCTTCGTTTTTGCAAAAACCTTCCTTCCTTATTATTATTATTTACATTATTATCGTAAAGCAAAAACGATAATAATGTAAATAATAATAATAATAATGTAAAGGTAGATCAAACTGATTAATGTCCTTTATATATGAATAGTGACCCTCTGGCAAACCTGCGTAAAGGACTAAAGCCAGTGAGATTGATAACTGGACAGGTTAGCCAGGTGTTTGTCAAAAAGGTAGACCACACCACTAGAGCAAAAAGTTGTGTGTATGAATAGTGACCCTCTGGCAAACTGGACATGTTAGCCAGGTGTTTGTCAAAAAGGTAGACTACACCACTAGAGCAAAAAGTTGTGTGTATGAATAGTGACCCTCTGGCAAACTGGACAGGTTAGCCAGGTGTTTGTCAAAAAGGTAGAGCACACCACTAGAGCAAAAAGTTGTGTGTATGAATAGTGACCCTCTGGCAAACCTGCGTATGAATAGTGACCCTCTGGCACACCACTAGAACATTAATCGGTTTCATCTTTGTTTTCTTGAGTTGAACTTTCCATGATCTACCTTTATCATCTCAGAGAGATATCTGTCAACGATGAAAGGGAACCCGAAACAATAGAAGTGAGATTGATAACTTCTTCCATCATTGTACATATACCTCCTTATCTAAAAACAAATCACATCATTTGTATGAATAGTGACCCTCTGGCAAACCTGCGTACGAATAGTGACCCTCTGGCACACCACTAGAACATTAATCGGTTTCATCTTTGTTTTCTTGAGTTGAACTTTCCATGATCTACCTTTATCATCTCAGAGAGATATCTGTCAACGATGAAAGGGAACCCGAAACAATAGAAGTGAGATTGATAACTTCTCTATGGAAGTTGCTAAAATAGTTAAATTAAAGCTGAAATTGAACAGTTATTTGGAATGTTCCTGATATTTACAGTTTTGCTTTTTTTGGTGAAATGAACTTGAAGAAATGATTTGGTTGAAGAAATTCAGTTTGTTGGACAGTGAGTAATATAACTGGACAGTAAGATTGATAACTTCTCTATGGAAGTTGCTAAAATAGTTAAACAAAAGCTGAAATTGAACAGTTATTTGGAATGTTTCTGATCATTACAGTAAAATTCATTAGCCAGGCGTTTGTCAAAACGAACAATTAAAATAAACTTTTCATGCAAGCAAGTAAAATTCAGTTGTTGGACAGTGAGATTGATAACTGGACAGGTTAGCCAGACGTTTGTCAAAACGAACAATTGAAATAAACTTTTCATGCAAGCAAGTAAAATTCAGTTGTTGAACAGTGAGATTGATAACTGGACAGGTTAGCCAGACGTTTGTCAAAACGAACAATTAAAATATACTTTTCATGCAAGCAAGTAAAATTCAGTTGTTCGGACAGTGAGATTGATAGGTGGCAGGAAAAAGCTGACATTTTGTTCCTTGTTGCAGAAAGAAATCAACAGTCGGATCGACGATTTTGTTTACCCTCCCATTGACCTAAAAACGTCTTACTGAAAAAAAAAAAAAAACTAACTCAGAAGAAAAAAAAATGTTAAACCTTAAACTCAAAAGACCAAAAAAAAAAAAAAAAAATTTTATCCGAAGCGCCTCGCTTAGGCCTAAGCGAGGCGCTTCGGGTCAAAAATCAGCTTTTTCTGACCTCGTACCGAGGTAGTTAAAAAGCAAAGAAAGCGCCTCGCTTAGGCCTAAGCGAGGCGCTTTCAGGGGGGTGAAAATAGAAGGTGGGGGGGTTGAAATAGACCATGCCCTTTCGAAAATGTCATTTTTTTTTATTTCTTCAACTGCCTTTGAAATCGAAGGAGGCTCCCGATTAAAAAGTTTGTTTTTTTTCCTCGTGCACCAAAGACACCAAATAGAGGTTCCCGATTAAAAAGTGTCTTCATCTAGGAGCGTATGGGCGCTTTCATGATGTTGGGTGCCTGGGTAGCTGGCTCATCAGTTTGTTGGCCGTTCAAAAAAAACATGCATGTGAGAATAACAACGTGAAATGCCTTTTTTTTTCATTTCCTACTTTTATTATCTATTTATTTGTTAGTAAATATGTAAGAAACAAATTATATGTTTTACAACCAAACATGTGTGGAAATTTGAAAAACAAGCATACGTTGAAACTATAAATTTTACAACCAAAACATGGAATATTATTTTGGTGGTAATACTATAACCATCACGCTTTATGTTGGTTTCACCATAAAATAGAGAGGCAGTCGTATAAACACTAAAAAAAACTTAGAATGCCACAGTTTTTAAAGTTTGTTTCTGGCCTTTAAAAAATGTTGAGTAGACCTTGATTTGACTGTCATCGTCTCAATGTCTGTCGCTCCTCTAGCCCCAAGCTTGATAGTTTGATTGATTATATTAGTTTTTATTATTTGACTGATCCATGTAATCATGTGTAGAAGTTAATTAAATGATTAGGCTAGTAGGTGTGGGGTTCGTCCCGGCCCGTCTTGGGACGGTCGGGACGTCCCACACCGCCCCCGCCGTTTGGTCTCGTCCAAATCGTTAAGTACTACCCCACACCCTTGGCTCATCTCCTTGTGAATGACTACCCTCCTGGATGATGTGACAGCTGAGATGGCGGGTAGTCATCCATTGGAGACCTGGCCATCCCCACACCCACCATCCTTAGCAATTGTGTTTAGAAAAATGCAATCTGAATTAACCCGGCACTCATGCTAGGTCCGCCATTACTAAAAGTGTTTTGTGACTACGAATGACCAACAATGTAATCAAAGCTGAAAAGAGACGAATACATTTCATGATACTCATGAAAGCTAAGAAATATTGAAAGGGGTGAAGTTTATTAGAATGATATCGATCCATTAAATGTGAAACAAAAAAGGATAAAAAGCAAAATGTGGCGTGTGAACAAACAAAAACAATGTCAAGCCACTAATTGCAAATAAACGAGTAGCAAAAATAAAATTGTACAGAAATATGCGTGAGAGAAAAATAAAATTGAAATTTGAATAGATTAAATACTTAAATAAATTAAGTTTCTTTGGAATTGCACAAAATTAGTTGTCCAAATTCTAAAAAATATACAATTTTTGCCAGACTATACACAGAAAAAATTATATCATTGTTACAAAACCAACAAATATCTAATGAATTTATTTTATTTTATTACAAATTATAATATTATAAACATGTTACTATCAAATTGAGGGACCAAAGATGGGTGATGCTGAGTTGTTGACAAAAAAACATTAACAAAATATTATCAACAACACACCAATGCACACATTGAGGGACCAAAGATGGGTGATATTAACAAAAATATATTAACCGTATTTGAATCAAATGATTTTAATTGTGTGTGGGTTAAGTTTGAGATTTTTAACATGGATTAAATTAGTTGCATTCTATATGAACAATTCAACCCATAAAGCTGATTTTTTTTTAATGCTCTTCATGATTAATAAACTAGTATTAAGGCTATTGTGTTGCGGCAGGGGCGTATAACTGTTTCAAATAATATCAATGTCACAACATCATTAGCGATCACCAACATCGGAAAATCTCATAAAGCAAAAAAATGTATAACGCAAAAAAAATAACGGAAAGTAGACGTAAAAACGTTGAACTATGCATACATGTTGCGATGTGTTAATGTGCAAACAAATAGACCAAAACGTAAAATAGAACATTGCCATTAAACGGGAAACATAGAGGTAAAAAACGATGAACCAAATATTCACGTTGCGATGTGTTAACCTAAATAATTTAGAACGAAACGTTAAACGAAAAATTTATAAGAGATAAAAGTAAATGGACCAAAGTCGAAAGTGAAAAAGGTGTTAGTTTAAATGTAGAAGATAAAAAGGGTCTTTCTAATTAAACCCCCAAACTTCTAAATCAACTCCTTAATCAAAGCGTCTCGCTTTGGCCTAAGCGAGAAGCTTGGGTTAATTTTTTTCAGGGAATCTCAGTCTTTATGTCTAATTAGGAAGTCAGGCGTCTCGGTTGGTTAACGGGTCGGTCGGGTCGGAACAGTCGGGTTCGTTAACTGGCCGGTCGGGTCAGAACAGTCCGGTTCGTTAACGGGGCGGTCGGGTCGGAACAGTCCGGTTCGTTCACGCGCGGGTCGGGTCGGAACAGTCCGGTTGGTTAACGGGTCGGTCGGATCGAAACAGTCTGGTTCGTTAACTGGCCAGTCGGGTCGGAACTGTCCTGTTCGTATACGGGCCGGTCGGGTCGGAACAGTCCGGTTCGTTAACGGGGCGGTCGGGTCGGAACATTCCGGTTCGTTAACGGGCCGGTCAGGTCGGAACAGTCCGGTTCGTTAACGGGGCGGTCGGGTCGGAACAGTCTGGTTCGTTCACGGGCCGGTCGGGTCGGAAGAGTTCGGTTCGTTCACGCGCCGGTTGGGTCGGAACAGTCCGGTTCGTTAACGGGCCGGTCGGGTCGAAACAGTCCGGTTCGTTCACGGGCCGGTCGGGTTGGAACAGTCCGGTTCGTTAACGGGCCGGTCGGGTCGGAACAGTCCGGTTCGTTCACGCGCCGGTCGGGTCGGAACAGTCCGGTTAGTTAACGGGCCGGTCGGGTCGTTTAATTGATGGGATGTTTTATCTGAAAACCACAAACGACCAATTAAACGTACCGAAACGCGTTAAACAGAGTCTGGAATACCAGGATATGGATAGACACGCAAAATTTTTATTTTTATAAAAAAATCGGTATCGATTATATAGTCCGTCTATGATGTACAACGATTTATGAATGTTCTTCAAACTCGGATGTTTGTACCGAAAACCACAAATGACCAATTAAATGTACTGGAAACGCGTTAAACAGAGTCTGGAACTCCAGGATATCGATTAGACACGCATAATTTTAATTTTTATAAAAAAACCGGTATCGACTGTATAGTCCTTGTATGACTTACAACAATTTATGAATGTTCTTCAAACTCGGATATTTTTATCGAAAACCACAAATGCGCAAGAAACGAACCGAAACGCTTCGAACGAAATTTTTTTGGATTGGATACAACATAAAACTATTAGAAATGAATTAAAAAAAATTTAACCGACCAAAACTATTTAAAATGAATTAAAACAATTTAAAAAAAAACCCTTGAAGCGCCTCGCTTTGGCCAAAGCGAGGCGCCTGAGTTGGACGGTTTTCGAAGCGCCTCGCTTTTCGAAGCGCCTCGCTTTGGCCAAAGCGAGGTGTTTCGTTTTGGGTTTAAAAGCCAAAGCGAGGTCAGATCTACCTCGCTTGGCTCTTCTTCTCCACACACACAGACACTGCAAAACACACACACACACAAACTAGGTCGAAGGCTTGGGCTCGGATACTCGGTCAAGGTCGAAGGCTCGGATCATCGGAGAAAGGTTAGTTATTGTTGTTATTATTGATTTGGGGCAAAGGTTTGGGTGGTTCCGGTTGGGATTCCATTAGGGAAGACGACCAAAGCGTCTCGCTTTGGCCTCCGCGAGACGCTATGATTATTATTATTATTCTTATTATTACGGTTATTATTATTATTATTAGGGTTATTATTGTTATTATTATTATTATTATTACTATTATTATTAGGATTATTATTATTATTGTTTTTATTATTATTATTATTATTATTATTATTATTGTTATTATTATTACGGTTATTGTTGTTATTATTATTATTATTACTACGACAATTATTATTATTATTATTATTATTATTACTACTACTACTACTACTACGATTATTTTTATTATTATTGTTATTATTATTATTATTACTAATATTATTATTATTACGATTATTATTATTATTACTATTATTATTATTAAGATTATTGTATCGAATGATAAGATATGAAAAGCAGGGATGAGCTCGGGACGGTATCGGTACCAACCGATACCGAAAATACCGATCCCGAAAACTCTCAAAACCCAATACCGATACCGATACTGAAAACATACGGTACCGTATTGGTTCGGTATCGGTATTTTACCTTAAAATACTGATCCCGTACCGATACCGAAAATACCGAAACCGAAAACCTCTAAATGTGGGTACCGATACCGAACACCCTAGTTTAGGTACGGGATTGGTACGGAATCGGTATCGGTTCGCTATTCGGGGCTATATGCGGAAGACTGACCTCGACCTGGTATGATGGTCAGTCTTCCGCATATTTAACAAAATTCGCACCTGGTTTATACCGTTCTTCCATTAGTTATCCATTTCTTCTTCACCCGCCTCTACAGCCATAGGGCGTATTTTGGGTCCACCTTGCCTTTTTGGATCAGGTGCAGGCTCATCTTAAAGATGATCTTGTTCTTGATACAAAAGTCAACGTGGAACCAAAGACTCCATAGGGTTGCGAAGATGGACGAAGTGAATATGGGTAAACTAAATGGAAGAACCGTATAAACCAGGTGCTAATTTTGCTGAATATGCGGAAGACTGACCTCGACCTGGTATGATGGTCAGTCTTCCGCATATTTAACATAGTTATTTATTATTATTATTATTATTATTATTATTATTATTATTATTATTATTACTCTTATTATTATTTACATAGATATGGAGGCAGGTTTTTTTGACGGGGCTTATGGTGGTGGAGATGACGCTGGGTCGTCTGCACCGGGGCCTGCGTCGCAGAGGAGTCGACGGGCTCCACCACCACCACCACCGGACCCCTTAGGGGGCCACCCGTACCTGGAGTTTGAGGAGGGGTATAAGGATGCGCGGCGCAACTGCAGGAAGCTGCGTCAAATGTCTGTCGACCCTCAGATGTACATCAGTTGGCCTATCCTGGAGAGGGACGGCGAAACCGGGAGGGCGAACGACTTTGTGGGGTTTGACACTCCATGGCGTCGTTTCTTTGAGATAGCCCAGGAGCCTTCTTAACGGGAGTTGACGATCGAGTTTCTGTTGTCGTTCGAGGTACTGGATCCATCCCAGAACTCGAACCCAGCTGAGAATTTTCGCCCCATCCGATTTCGGCTGGCGAGGCAGTGGCAGGAGCTGACCTATGAGCTATGTTATTTCAATTATCTGTCATTTTATTATTATGTTCCCAAAAGTTGTTAATATTTACAATTATTTTTTGCAGGAATTTGCTGTTGCTTCGGGGTTGTACACAGGCCCGGAGACTGATACTGGTTTGTACCGGGACGCTCTCAAGATGGTGGATAGGCCGACCCTGGTCAGTTTTTGGAGGTACATCGCCACTTCCCACTTTGGTGCGAATTCGGCGAAGGCGACGTCGATTAGGGACCCCCTGTACTATTACTTTCAGCATGCGATCGCCACCTCTATCGCAGCACGGGGGAGCAGCCGGGAGAAGGTCAACCAGAGTGACCTTTTCTTTTTATACTGTTTGATAATGCGGCAGCGGTGCAACCTAGCCGCATCCCTGGTGGACTACTTTAAGTGTGCGCACAAGCGCCAGGCTCGCGCAGATCTCTATGGCGGGGCGTTCATCACCGTCATCGTGCGTCATCTGCGCCTCTCACCAGATACTGACGCCCAGCTGTCGCCCAAGATCCCATCGGTGGAGCTCGGTGAGGCCAATGCCCGGAGCATGGGGATCCTGATGGAGGTCGAGAAGGGAGTACATCGGTTTCGAATTCTCGGAACCAAGTGGACTTTTGAGCCGGTCCCCCTTCCTACTCCCGATGATATACCGCCCTACCTTGAGTTGCGTCCGGGAGTACCTCTGCTGGCGGACTAGGCGGGTCACGGCGACGATGCTGACGCTGACGACGATGACGGCCCCCCACCTACGCCGCCACCACAGCAGCAGTACCCCCGTCATATATATGATGACCTCACTCCTGCTGCGCGTTACGTGGCTGAGGAAATCGATCGCCGCATCGGTGAGATACGGGAGGTTCAGCAGTGGACGGTCGAGTCGATACAGGCGATGGCACAGCATTGGCGGGTAGAGTTACGCGCACCACCAGGGGGTGGACCAGCACCGGGGGCCCCACCACCGCAATAGACTTTTTTTAGTTGTATTTTTTTTTGTATGTACAAACTTATTATTATTATGCACTTGATCTTTTGTTTATATGTTCTCTGTTTTGAATGTTTAATTGTCTAATAAATATTAAACTCATAAATAATAAATGAACTAACACCAAATTATAAATTGCAAGCTAGTAAAACCAATGAGATTAAAACAGTAAATATCTGATTATAAACGTTAAAAAATCACTCAACCCTTTCAATCCCAAACCAAATAAAACTTGCATGTTATGAACCAAAACGACGTCACCTTGACCATCAACCACCATATTCGTATCAAGTTTCGCGAATTCGTTCAATCTTTCTCGACGAGGTCTTCTCCGTGAATAATTTATCCACTCACATTGACAATCGAACATTTTATTAATAGGTTAAAGTTAAGATTACTTGATTAATTATAGTTTGATTAGGGTTATGACGTTGTTTTTTAAATTAAAAAAATAAATTACAATAATTAATTAAAGGGTTACTTAAATTTAATAAAAAACATTTCAAAACAAACACAAAAAACCACCCAAAACCCTCCCAACACCAAAACTGTCCAGGTTCATCCCCCCTGTTGCCAAGCTCCTCGCTTGCCAAAGCGAGGCGCTTGGCACCATTTTTTCAAAGCGAGGCGCTTGACACCCTTTTTTCAAACTCCCATGCAACCTCGTACTGAGTTTGACATTGATTTGACTGAAGCGCATCTCTTTGGCCTAAGCGAGGCGCTTTAGAGGAGAGTTGAAATAGATGGCAAGGGGGTACCAATAGACGGACCCGATAAAAATTATTAGGGTTAGAAGTTAAAAAATACAAAATAAAATACCATGTACAAAACATAAAAGTTAAAAACATTTCATTGTACAAAAGTTGGTAGTACAGAAAGCAATAATACGTTTTTTCTCTTTTTTGTCGCATTTAGGCAAAATTCAAAATAAATTAATTAGTATGTGTGAACGGAATTTCGTTCATTTTAGAAAAAAAAAAAACAAAGAATTGTTTTTATATGTGCATCAGTGCATGTATTATGTAACACCGGTGTGTCTTAGGACTGTGTATCGCTAGTTTCTTGCTAGCTCGGTGAAATAAAATGGGATGTTTAGTTGGCCGTTTAAAAAAAATTCAAATATGTACCATCTTTTGATACGAGATGCGTTAATACAAGTTGTTAGGTCATAGGTTGTACGAACCGAGAGCGATGAATTAATTGATACGTAGCTTAAATTAGTTATTTATGCGTACACTTTTTTGTAACGAACAACTAAGTAGGAGCCGGGTACTTTGTACGCGGCTCCCAATGGCCAAAGGAGCCCTAGCCAGCATTTACCCAGACGGACGGAGCCCTTATCCCACCATCCACCAGTTCTAGGGAAAATCTGACTATCCACCTACCCGCCCGAAGACACGACAATGGAATAATCATAAACCCGGCACTCTCAAGAAGCAAACATGTGACCTTTCAGTAATAGGTCTTCTATCAGTGAGTCTCGCACCACTCTACCATTTGGTGGGTGGTGTTTGTGGTTTGCAAACTAGATAGAGCCTTGACAACGCATTTTTTATAGTATGGTAAATTATAGGGGTGAGCATCGGTCCAAACTCGACCCGACCCGATCCAAACCCGACCCGACCCGAACCCGACACCCACATAAAATGAAAACCGATTGCAGACCCTAAACTCCGGTCCGGTCTTCGGTTCCTTACTTGCCGGTTCCAGTCGGTCCACTGTCCATGACCCGACCCGACTGTTGAAGCTATTCTGACAAGGAGATCTGAACGAAGATGTCTGCTTCATCACTAACCTAGGGTTCAGATGTTTGGTTGAACGAAGAGTCTTTGATGATGATGGATGATTCCTACGGCTAAAGACTTAAGAGATTTGGTTGCAGGTTAGTTTGATTTTTTGAACTTTTTATCTTGATTTTGGATGTTCATGGTTAGTGATTGATGTTCTAAGTTTGTATGCTGATTTAGGATGGTGATGGACTGATTTTATTCATGATGTTTATTCTACCGACTAATAACTTCGAATATACTGTAGAGTAATAAGCTGCAAGATACTTCTGCTGCTCAAGCAAGAAGAGGCAAAGACATTCAAGGTATTCCATGGGAAACTATATTAGTTTAGGCGTTTATTTTGAAACGCCTAAACTATATAGTTTTAGGCGTTTTTTTTAAACGCCTAAACTATATTAGTTTAGGCGTTTTTTTGGAAACGCCTAAACTATATAGTTTTGGCGATTATTTTGAAACGCCTAAACTATATTAGTTTAGGCGTTTCAAAATAATCGCCAAAACTATATTAGTTTAGGCGTTTTTTTGGAAACGCCTAAACTATATAGTTTTGGCGATTATTTTGAAACGCCTAAACTATATAGTTTTAGGCGTTTTTTTTTTAAACGCCTAAACTATATTAGTTTAGGCGTTTCAAAATAATCGCCAAAACTATAAGAAACGCCTAAACTATATAGTTTTGGCGATTATTAAAAGTGTTAGAAATGTGATAGGAAACTTTGAGGATGAAGTATTTATATAGGATGGTGCATGAAAGAGACATACTGACAGATAGTTTTGACATATGAATTAGATGATACAAAAATATTGTTGGTATTTTAAAAATATATTGTCTGGATCCAGAAGATCATGAAACTAGCATTATAATTTAGGGGTACTTTTAATATATTATTTTCAGGGAATAAAATTATTTGTTTGCCTTTCACTAAATAATGAATATGTAGGTATATAAAGCCAATGTAGCTGTGATATACTTAATGATAACAATATGTAATATTATTCAAGTTGGTTGAAATTACCACAACAGATAGGATTAAGTATATAGTTTTGGCAAGTTACAACAGAAGCGCAGCAGCAGTACCAACCCATATTGACCCATTACAGCAGGCTGCTGTCAGCGGCCGTTTAATGTTAACAACAGCAGGCTGCTGTCAGCAGCCGTTTAATGTTTTCCTGGTTTTCGATATTAAGTAGTTTAGTACACATTCAGGCAGCCTTCTAAACCTGTTAATTTACAGCAGCCGTTTAATGTTAACATGTACCAACCCAACCCATATTGACCCATCAGCATATCAGTTGCAGCATATCTAATCTTTTACCTTAACAGGCTGGTCAACAGTGCAGCAAAGTAGCAGACAGTAGACAGCAGACAGCAGACAGCAGAGTAGCAGACAGTGTGCAGCAGAGTAGCAGCAGCCAGCAGCCAACAGCCGTAGGTTAGTATGTAGAACTTTAATATTTTTTTATTTTGATGCAAATTGCAATATAATTGTAGATGTAGGTTATACTTATTTTTGATTAGATAAGGTTAATATTTGATATGATTTATGACAAGTTAAGAAAAATATAGAGTTTCCTGGTTTTGAATCACCATTTGGCGCCTATAAAAACTGACAGGTAGCTTAATTAGATAACAATATTCGGTTCTTCGGTTTTGTGTTGGCTTCACCCGGTTCTTGGACCGACCCGACCCGAACCCGAATTGAAGGCAAATCCAGGACCGGGTATAGAACCTACTAGACAGACCCGGTTCGGGTTTGATACTTTTTCGGTTCGGTCCTCGGTTATTTTTTGGTCCGGACCAGTTTTGCTCACCCCTAGTAAATTACATATGTTTTTGTGGTTTGCAAACAGGAATCATAAAGTGAACACTGAACGGGTGTCGTGGTTGCTAAACTCATTTTTTTCTTTCTAATGTTTGTTTTCTTTCTTGTCTAGCTTTTTGCTAGTCTAAGGTGTTATGAAATTAATCTCAGTCTACCTTTCATCCAGAGTTTTTATGCAAACATGGTTAAATAGCTAGTTACCACATAGGTTCAGTTAGTGACGGAGGTTGAACCTTTGGATGGTGGGGGTTGAAAGTCACGAGACCCAATTTCTTTTCCAAATTGTGGGTGCCGCACTCAAAACATACAATTTATTTTTTAATAAAACCTGAAAAATTACATTATTAACCTAAAAAAATCGAGAGGCTGAAACACCCGGCCCTCAATATGCTTCGCACTTGGGTTCATTCTCTATAAATATTTATCAAATTAGTTTTTTTTTTCCTAATCAACTCATCAATTTTTATTACCTTTTCCATTTCATTTCATAATACCTTTTCTACTCAGTCAACCTAGTATAACTTTTTTTTAATATATTTTAATACACAGCGATGAAATGAATTAACGTTGACATGGAGTCAACGAGCATCGGAATATCGATGATTGGCAGCGTAACTCACGCAATAATATTATTAAATCATGGTAATAGAACGTTGACATGGAGTCAACGAGCATCGGAAGATTGATGATTGGTAGCGTAACTCACGCATGAATATTCACAATTCATCCCTCAATTTATTAAAAGGTTGTTGACTGGCTATTTTTTTTTTTTGGAGGATATGGCTCGCGAGAAACCAAAAGACTTTCGATGGAATTTTTTGCCCGGTCAATAAATCGGCAGATGTTATTAAATAAGACGCTTTCACTTTGATTAAAATGTGTTCGAAGACGGCCATGCCTTCATGGGAGAAATGGTTCGAAGACAGCCATGCCTTTTTATGCATACTAGCAGGGAACCTGCGCGTTGCGGCAAAGTCGACAATACAGGGTGGAAACGTAATTCAAACTTTAAAACGATTAAAAGAATCAATATATAAGGTGTATGTTTGTGTGTGGAAGCACTTGTGCTTCGCAATGGGGTAATTTTTTAAAGATTACAAGGAAACATGAATAGCATGCTACGTTTCATATGCCATATACAATTTGACATGGTTGCGGATATCAAGTCTTTGGGGTTTTTATGGTACAAACATAGGTTCAAGGGCGGGGGTAGTGGATTGGAATCGATGGTGTTCATTTGATGTGATGTAATAGGTTGGATTGTTTTTGTTTGGTGTTCGGCTTCTTTCTTCGTCTTGGAGAAAGTAGTCGGTTTTGGTTGGTTTTAATGAAGTTCAATTTTCAAAAAAAAAAAAAACATGCCAGTAAAAAAATGGAAGAAGTAGTTTGACTCATTAATAACTATTATTATACTAATAGTCCTACTCAATATGTTGAAAGTGCCAAATCTTGATAGATTGCCGAGGAGAATAAATCATAGGGATCTTTATAAGATCCACATTAATAGTAAGTTAGAACGGCTCATATGTGATCAACCTGCAAATAAGCATACCCATAAGTTTTTCCACATAATAAAAACAATGCAATACAACTGCTAATAAAGTGCACCATAAATTTTTATTAGTGGCATGGAAAAGTGAAAATGAAAGTTAGGTTAGTTGAAAATATTCCAGATAAGTTATCCTAACCCGAGAACTTTATAGACATTCACACATTGTTTTTTTCTAGGAATTCGGTTCAGCCAGGTTTTGCCGGTTTGAAAGATCGGTTTCGGAGGCCGGTTTCGGTTCGGGTCAGTTTGGTTTGGTTTGGTTTGGGTTCATGAACCAATTCATGCGCACAGTATTTTTTTAAGAAAAAGGTATCACAATTTTTTTTACGTAAAGTTTGACGTTTATTGATTCTAACAATTTTTTAACGTGTATAGGTATATATTTGTATGTGTAGAAACATTTTTGTATAATTTTGTTATATATAAATTTTTTTATACAAAATTGCAAATTTTTTAATAACATGCGGTAATTACTTAATTTTGTTTGATACTCTTCTCAAATGTTTTATAATATAATAATATAGATTATAGATTATAGATATAGATTAATGATAATTGTAGGTTATGATAAAAGAATATGTAAAAGTAGGTTTTGCATGAAGGGTAGAAGCGGAAAAAGTTACATGGCATTTAGGTTTTAAGCATGAGACTTTTCCTATGTCATCTTAAAATGTATGTAAAATTACATTTGTAAATATCTCTCATCCTTTATATTTTATGCATACTAGCAGGGAACCTGCGCTTTGCGGCGGAGTCGGCAATGCAGGGCGGAAACGTAATTCAAACCATAAAACGATTAAAAGAATTAATATGTAGGGTGTATGTTTGTGTGTGTAAGCACCTATGTTTCGCAATGAGTAATTTTTTAAGGCTACAAGGAGACATGATAGTATGCTACGTTCTATATACCATATGCAATTTGACCTACATGCCTGTAAACAAAATGGAAGTGGCGGTTTGACTCATTAACAACTATTATTATACTAATAGTCATACTCACTATGTTGAAATTGCCAAATCTAGAAGGATTGTCGATGATAAGAAATAATAGGTACCGTTATAAGATCCACATTAAGAGGAGGTTGGAACGACTCATATGTAATTAACCTACAAAGAAGCATACACATAACTTTTTCCATATGATAAAGGCCATGCAATACAACTGCTAATTACGTGTATCATAAATTTCTATCAGTGGCATCAGAAAGTGAATTGGAAGTTAGGTTAACATAAGACATCCCAACCTGAGAACTTTATAGACGTGCAAAGATTGGTTTTTTATAGGAACTGAACCAGTTCCAAACAGGTTCGTGATTGGTGTTGGTTCGTGTCTGAGCCGGTTTTGGTTCGGTTTGGCCCGGTTTCGCCGGTTTGAAAGAACGGTTTCGGTTTTAGTTCGCGAAACTAATCATGCGCACACTTTTTTTTTATAAAGAAAAGACATCACAAAATTATTATTTTTTTTACGTAAAGTTCGACTTTTATTGATTCTTACAATCTTTTTAAGGTATATAGGCATATATTTGTATGTGTAGAAACCTTTTTATATAATTTTGTTATATATAAATTTTTTATATAAAATTTCAATTTTTTTAATAAATTATAGTAATTGCTTAATTTTGTTTGACACGTTTCTCATATGTTTTATGATATAATATAAATTATAGATTATAGATATATATTAATGGTAATTGGAGGTTATGATAAAAAAATGTGTACAAGTAGGTTTTGCATGAAGGGTAGGATAGGGAAAAAATTACATGACATTTGGGTTTTAATCATTAGACTTTTTCTATGTCATCTTAAAATTCATGTAAAATGACATTTTTAGACATTTTTCCTCCTTTATACAGTAATATAGTATACATATACATATATAAAGTCGTTTGTTGTTAATTTTTTTTTAAAAAAAAACTATTAATCTTGTATTTTAATTTGAGTAACCGGACAAAATGTAAACGCGCCAAAAAGGATGTTTCAAGACGGCTAACAATTATTGTGATTATAAAACCAATAATTGGATTTGAAGTACAACAAAGTCGGCTAGGAATTTAGGCCACTCAATAGCCAATACCAATAAATATGTCGTTGTTACGTTATCTACTCCATGGGTGATTATTTTGCACAATGATAGCTTGTCCGTGAAGTATGGATACTTAACTTCTTGACACAAGCCTTTTGGGCTCGGGGCATCTTATATGTCCTTGGAGCAACACACTTTTTTTTTTGGTACGTGGATTTCCGGAAAGTACTATTATTGTTGAAGTGCATTTTTTTAAGTTTTATATGTTACGTGACATTATTTTAGACTACTCTTTAAAAATTTAGGCTTTTATTGAAAGCCCAACATTAATTGAAGATCGAAAGCCTACTAATTTATAAATAGGGATGACAATGGGTCGGGTTTGGGACGGGTTTAGGTAATCCCAACCCCATACCCGATTAGGTATGCTTGTCCCAAACCCGGCCCAAAACCCGTCGGGTTTGTGTCGGGTAATTACCCATCGGGTATCGGGTATACCCGCGGGTTTCGGGTAAACCCATTAATTTTTAAAACTTACTCATTGAGTATGTCCGACCAAAAACCCGACTGGCATCTATTAGGTAACTATTAACCAATTACATTTACCATTATTAAATATACTGGTAAATGATTACAATGTATAAATATAAAATATTTAAATCATATAAAAACATTCAATGACATAGATAACTGACATAGATAACAAATAGTATACACTAACTTTTTGATAATTTTAGCACAAGATAACAATGTAGATGGACAATTAGATATATTATGCATACATATTTAAAAAGATATATTAGAAATTACATCGGGTATCTAATCGGGTAAACGGGTATACTTTATCGGGTAATCGGGTCGGGTAAACGGGTATATCATCAAATCCCAAACCCGTCCCAAACCCGCGAAAAAAATAAAAACTAATCCCATACCCGGACCCATACCCGATTACCCGACCCCAAACCCGTCCCAAATGTGTCGGGTTTCGGGTTTACCCATCGGGTTCGGGTTTGATTGCCATCCCTATTTATAAAACTTACAAAGCTAATTTAGTTAAATAACTCTAAACCCAAAATTTTAATTAAAAAACTCTACGCTCACTAATTTATTGCCCCTTGAGTTGTGGGCAGTGGGCCACTGGACTCTTACTTTATACGGGAATTGGCAGGGCGGAGAGTCTTACGCGCGGTTGATCTTATGAAACTTTTGCCCTGCCTTAGGGATCCCCAGAGTGAACTCCTCTTGCTCAGATCTTGTATGGGGGTCGCTAAGTTGTTTTTTGGTTTGCGGACCTGCCAACCCGCAATGATGGATGAAGCGGTATTATGTTTTGACAAGGGTCTGCGGGGAGCCATCGAAGACATAGTGGTATGTGGGGGTCCGTTCTTTGGCGACCTACAGTGGCGACTGGCATCTTTGCCGATGCTTTTGGGACGACTAGGGCTCCTCTCAGCAAAGGATGTTGGGGTGTATGATTTTGTGGCGTCGCGAGCTCAATCTTGGAACCTCCAAGACCACATCTTAAGGAATAGCGAGGTTGTCGACATGGACTTGGACTACGTATAGGCCCTCGAAAGGATAAATGACTATCTCCCAGGTTTTGATTTGGACGGTTTTTCTAACAAGGACACCCCCCCAAGCCTCAGAAAACTTTGGCGAATGCCCTTTTTGGCAAAATCGCACAGAGCCTGGGTGAATCCTTTGATTTGTCCCCCCGCCAAAAGGCAGTTATTGAATGCTTGCAAAGCCCACATGCCCAAGATTTCCTGAATGTTATTCCAATCGAAGGTTTGGGCCAAACAATGTCTAGGGTTGAATACATGGCAATTCTTAAATATCATTTGGTGATCCCCATGTACCATGAAGATGAAGTTTGTCTGATTTGCCGTAAGGCATGCTTGGACAAATACGGGGAACACACGGTTCACTGTAAGAAGTTGTCTGGCTTCAAATATAGGCATGAATGGGTCCGGGACGTTCTTTGGGACATTTTAAGAAGGGCTGGGATCTCAGCCAAGAAAGAGGCTCCTGTGAATTTCCTCTCGGACCCCACAGAAGGAAGATCCACCCTACATCCAGCAGACCTGCTTGTCTTTGGGTGGGCCGGGGGGAAACACGCTTGTGTCGACCTAATAGGTGTATCTCCCTTGGTTGGTTTGAGGGATACTGGTTTTGTAGCAGGGCACCGGAAGCCATCCGTTTCCTAACCAGAGTCCAACGGGTTATCCATAGCAGTGTCTCGACTCCGGGGGCAAGGGTTCGTTTTTAGTAGGCTAGGCTTTGCCGTCCAGAAAGGGGTGGCGGCGCAGCTTGTTGCCCGCATGCCCGCTATCTTGATGTAATTTTTCGCGATTAGTATTATTATTAATATAAAATTTGTTTCAAAAAAAAAAAACCCAACAAAACAACAGCAACACATCGACAACTCCCTCCCTCAACGAGAACACCAAATCAACCTGCACTCTAAACAGCCTCTTATAGTAATCCGTTTAAAAGTAAATCCCCATAAAATGATGATATTGGTCCAACTCCAAGTTCAAATATTGTTAATAATATTATGATATGCAAGATAAAGATGATATTGGTCTAAGTATTCCTTCGGCTCCAATTCTTTCAATACGAAATACAATCGATATGAATGCTCTTTCTTTGGATCCCTCTAATAGAAATAGGGAAAAAAAAGTACTACTTTTCCTTTGGTTTATCAAATGTTGAAGCTAGCATTAGTTTTTTCGTTTGCAACAGGAACCGTTGAAAAATGTTTTTTTTTTTCTAAAATGAAGCTTGTCAAGACGGATTTGCGCAATTGAATGGGTAAAGAGTATTTGAATAATTCTCTAGTTTGTGCGGTCGAAAGAAAAACTTTTGATAAAGCAACAGAAAATGATGTAATGACTCGACTTCAAGCTTTCCAATGCTGAAGTGGTGAAATCTATTAGATATATGTTTAACTCTATTTATTATTGCGGTTTTTTGTTTGTTTCTTTTACGTTGTGTGAATGACAACATATTTTTTTTAACGTTACCCCTAGACGCCACTACATATAAGATGCGAAAAAAGTAAGTTTAGGCAAAACATTTGTTTCCTTAATGGCAAACACTAGCTGGTACTCAAAAGGCTGTTTGTCGTCCAACTCGCACTCTCACACTCACATTACCATAAGCGAGCCCATAACCAGTTGTTTGGGAGCAGCCAACTTTTGATTGTTTCAAACTGTGTCTTGAATGAAAAAAAAAAACAGTTTTGAGTAACCACTTAAATTCATTTAATTAGAGATTAAAAATTTGTTTATTACAATAGTAAATATCTTGTTTATTGCAAGGTTAATGTCTTGTTTATTGCAAAAATAAATGAAGCTAATTACTATGTGTATATATATGTACATACCGGTCCATACTTGGAATGAGATGAAATATGCACGCTAATCCATGGACAAGTTTAGAGAATAACACCATTTTAAACCCTTTCCTTTCACAACTTCAACCTTTTTCCTATAATTTTATACTAAATAACCGATACTTTCTCAGGTGTAAGAGTCATCTCCAACCGTAACTGTACACATACCGTTCCCGTTGTTGTACCCTAGAAATCAAACACGTTCATTTTAGAAGAAACGCAAAATCTGTTTTAAGGGTCTCGTGTTCAACACGGTCCTTTTACATAAAGCCGTCAATGTTTTAGTGTGCTCATTGTTGCAGTCAAAAAGCAAGGTTGAAGACTCAATGCGATGCAAACTCAAATCAAGGATACTACATAAGTGTTTGTTGAAGTACCCATCGAAGACGTCATTTGATAAGCTAAAGTTAATACTGCTTCATTAGTGAGGCCTATGTATGATGACAGAGGCGTCCCTATGGATTTACGTGCTATATCCGAGCCACTAAAAATATGCTGCTTATGCTATAACAAATTATATAATTTAAACTTAATTTTATGTACGATCAATTTATAGCAATAAACATAACAATTAGTAAAATAATAGTACTAGAAATAGTGAAGTTACATACTGTAATAGGCTAGTATCTAACCAACGATTTGTGAAGCTCTCCTAACATCCTTGCTAACAAATTGGTGGATCAATTTTTCGCAGTTTATACTATCTAAGATTTTGCTATCGATAGCTATCATCGCTAATCCACTAAGTCTTTCTTGGGACATTGTGGATCGTAAGTATAATGTCAACAACTTTAATTCGAAAATCTCATTTTTCCTCTTCTATTTCTACTTCTACAGGTTGTTTCTCTTTATCATTCAATAAGGCGGCCAAAGTTTAAATATTCTACCAGATAAAGACTTGGCCATTTGTTCCTCTCGTTTTCTTTTTTGACATTTTTGCCAACCGGATATTTATTTAGGAGGCATAGTTTTTGAAATCAAATCTAAATTCAAAACCATTAACAGTTTACTCAATTATAAGTTTATAACAATTAACATTAACGATTTTTAAGGCTCAATTAGGGCTAGCTAAACAAAACCGCAAATTCTAAATATGTAAGAATTACCTAATTAATTATTTAGGGCTTAGCATTCAACAATATATCCAATTTTAGGGCTTAATAAACACCTAATTCTATCAAATACCAATTATAAAATTAGGGGTATATGGTAGAAAGTTAAAAACACATACCAAGGATGGAGTTGTCTGATAGTGAGTCGGTCACGTGGGTGGTGGTGGGGGTTCAGATCGCGATGGTCGCCGCGTGGGTGGACAGGTGATGGTGGAAGGTCGGAAATAGTGACAGGTTGGATTTGGTTTTCTGAGTTGTCTGTTGTTTGTCGAGTGTGATGTTTCTTTTTTTTTTTTTTTTCTATTTAGTAACTTAAATGGGTATTGGGCTTATAAATTTGTTATAGGTTATTGGGTTACTTAACAACTTTAGAAAATATAATTTTTATTGGGTCTAAGTTTAAGTGCTAAATGAGCTATTCAATATATAATGTGTATATACAATACTAGTGGGTTTACCCGCGCAATGCCGCGGGATCCAAATACAAATTGCAATACAACAATGTGATTATTTACAAAACGCAAAAATGTAAATTCAATAGTACACATAGGTACCCAATGTTGTAGTTCGAATAGACCCTTCTGAAAGAAATATTTATTTACTCGTTGAGTGCCAGGTGACTATGTTGACAGGCTAATTTCTATCAAGCCAAAGTATATATTGGATCCACTAAAGCACCCATTTCTTGAGTAGTTTGTAGGCATTCTTGTATCTCCTCTTTCAACACACTCCCACATTTGAATATTAACCAACACATGACACAATGGTTAGAAAAAATAAAACTAAAGGATGGTAGCAAGTATATAACATTGTTTAAAGCATATCATGCCAATTCATTTGTGATCTCTTGCAACAACTATTAATATTAATTCATTAAAAATTCTGTGTTACACTTTAAAACTAAGATTTGGTGACAGACAAAAGAAGAACATTTTTGCTTGTAAAAATGGTGGTAAATCATCTCAATAATAGCCAAATCATATAAATCATCCACATATGAAGCTGATATATGACATGACTACACATTTATCTTTTGTTATCAAATCTCTTCTCATACATATACCTAAATTCTTGTAAATTGAACAACCATTGGAATTCGGGATTGAAGGACAGCTTACTGAAGAGGAAATTAAGACGGGCAGAGATGAGGCCTGCCTTTTACTAACCATAAATTGCATAAACGCCATTAATATTCTTAAATCCGTAAATAATGAAAGGGAAAAACAACTATACTTCAATTGAGGGAATTTAGATATGGTAACTAATTAAATTAAAACTGCAACAATTAACACCATGTTTAACAAATAAAATACATAAATTAAAGCCTCAAGTAACCTTCGATTGCATGTCTTCGCTTCATTATCATCCTTCTGCATGATCAAATGAATCTAAATTAAATGAAAATTATTAGTAAATGAATCTAAGTTAAGCATGCTATATATGTTCAACTGCATTTGGTTTTCAACATGCTCTCTGATTTCTATGAAATAATGAATCTGGTTTCAAATTGAAGTAGGTACTAACCTCTACAAACTAAATATACTTGTTTGTCATTTTTCTGTGTAACAAGATGATATCATATTCTTACATTACATTTTGTTTATTTTATTCTTGTTTTTCCATAGAAATATGTAGTAAATGCAAAGGTGGAGGTGACTGAATATAAGGCTTACCAGCAGCATCAATTCTTCCTTTCGTGCATCTCCACTCATGTAGTACTCTTGGGGTACAAGCTTTCCAAATAATTAACAACTATTAAAACTTCAAATCAAGTTTTCAAATAATTAACCTTTTCTTTTCAATCTAAAATTAAGAAATCATTATCTATATATCAAATTCTATAACAGAAAGACAAGCAAAAATATTTCAACAATATACAATCACAATCAACAATTAAACACAATTCACAACACGAACCTTAGCAATTCAAACTAAAAAGAGACGAATTTACATACCAGACAAAGAAGGCAAATGCAAGCTTCTGCGGTGATATGAAATCAGGGTAAACAAATACATAAAATGGTAGAAGAAAAGAACATGAATCACACCTAATAATTGAGAAATCGAGTAGGAAATTTGTTTAAATAGAGAGGATTTGAAACTCCTTTGACATTGAATTGGTAACTTCAATTCAAGGCTTTTCGTTTGCAAACCAAAAACAGTTTACAAATCATTAGAGAATTGAATGTGAGGAAGATGGATAAATGAGTTGCATTAGCTATTTGTACAACTGTTATCAAAGGTTGTATAGTAGGGGTATAAAGGGAAGAAAATGATTAAAAATTAGAGATTTACATTATGCCTCTTCATATGTCATCTTAAAAGTGTGATAAAATTACAATCCTATCCATCGAGTTTCTTTAATATCTATATCTATATCTATATCTATACTACTATATAGTGTATTCTGGACGGGCAACATCGTCATTTCATATTTATTTATATGGGCAAAAATGTAATTTCATTAGATTAGTAAGACAAATTTAATATGAAAATTTAATACAAGTCAAAGTTCATTTATAATCTCTTTTTTATTAATTTTGTTTTTGATATATATCATTGATGCATTTTTAAGACAATTGTTTTTTTTAGTTTGACAAAATTGCAAAAGTCGTCCTTTATGTTTATAGCGAATTGCAAACCATGTCCTTTAGAAACACAAATTACAGAAAACGTACTTTGTGTTTACAAATCTTTACACGTTATGTCCTTTGACACTAACTCAGTTAACTTTTCTTGTTAAATATGGCCAAGTGGACCCCAAGTGAGGGTAGATTAGTCTTTTTACCCATTTATTATAAAAATAATCTTTTAATACATAAAACTATATACACACAACTCTCTCTTTTCTCACCCTTAAGTTTAATCTTTCTCTCACTCTTTTCCAACCGACACTATCACCCACCACCACTATACCCTCACATGAGGTCCCCTTGGTTATATTTTAACGAGAAAAAATAACTGGGTTAGGGTAAAAGGACGTAACATGTAAGGGTTTGTAAATACAAATTACGTTTCCTATAATTTATGTTTTTAAAGGACATGATTTCCAACCCGCTATACTCTTTTAATCTTCAAGAAGCTCATTAATTATGTATATACACACATCTATGTTGGTTCACCTCCTTTCAAGTGCCTCCTCATTGCAGAAACAAACTCTTCACCTCCTTTCCATCAACACACCCTTTAAACCGCCATTGGTACGACTGATCACATCTTCAATCATTGTGCTTCTTTTGATATCCCTAATCAGTTTTAACCGGAATTTATTTTTCCCTTCCATTTACCAATTGAATCCTACTTTATAACCTTCGCAATAGCAACATGGTTTCTATATGGACGGAGTTGAGAAGAAGACAAGCCGAATCACATGTGATGTTCGTGTGTCCACAGCCGGTGGTTGAATTTGGAGGTCATATGAACCAAATTTTTGGAGTGCAATAAGAACACATTAACCGTGTGGTAATTGCTTTGATTTAGCTACTGTTTTCATGAAATCTTCTCTTTTTAGGGGTTTGTTTCTTTGTTACAAAACATATAGCATATACTTTTTCTAAACAAAAAAAAAAGGTAATAGACAAGATCTGGAGCAAAATATTGATTGTAAGTTTCTTAGTTAATTTATATCAGATGTTTTGTTATTGTTAGTTACTGATGTTAGCAACCATTTATATTATTGGGAAATTAACAATTTAGTTTGGTTAGGTAGAGGAATCAAATCTGAAATCTTTGTTTAACACATCATAAATTCAGATACATAGCCTAAGTGAAGACGTTCCTTTAGCGATTACTAAGTTAAGGCTAGGCAAATTCTTGATAGTAGAGGAATTCCTACTGTTGAAGTTGATTTGTATACTAATAAAGGAATTTTTAGAGCTTCTACTACAAGTGCTACTCCTTTGGAATGTAAGTTCGCTCATGTTTTGTGATTTAGAATACTTCATTATGTCTGTTAGTAGTGGTTGGAGTGATGTTTTCAAGTTATACACATTAGCAATCTTGGTTAAAAATTAAGAATTAGTAACTTCCGTTGAAATGTAAGATGATTATGATGCTTTTATTATTTACTTAATTACTTGCAACATATAAGGAGTCACTTTGATAAACCAGTGGCCATAGATTTGACCGGATGTCTGACCATGTTAAAAATCATAAGGTGATTTTTATTACATCTTCTTTGATACTGCAGTTTATCTCCTCCCAAAAATAGCTGGAGTGCGAACTTCAATTAGATAGAATTAGAATTAGAATGATTTTTGTTGTTTAACTTTTGTATAATGACAATTAGTTAATGGATTTTGATTGTTTAACAAGTAAGGAATACGTTTATATTACGCTCACCGAAAGAGGATAAGCAACACCCGCTGCTGTAAATTATAAATTATCGACACCACTGCAACGTACAAGCTCACAATACAATATCCCGCCCGCATAAACAAATTTTGTACCAGAAACACACGTAGGGGCTCTAATGTAACATATTATTACTTAGGTGCTTTAACCAACCGGCATAGATTGTCACCTTACTTTCCTCGTCGTTTAGACGACGCTTCAAATTAAGCAGAAAACAAACAGCGAGCCAATTAACTAAACAACGTGTAGTCCCGCTGCAACGCGCGGGCTCCTGCTAGTAGTATATAGATATAGATAATACTGGTAGGGAACCCGCGCTTCGCGGCGGGGTAATGACATAACAACATTATAAATAATATAGACATCTGAATTTTAAAGAAACACATAAGGGTTATTTCCTTTCAAATTATAAAATGTAATAAATGAAGATATAAAACAATTAAGTTTTCATTTTTTATTACATTATAGTTAGTCAAATGCTATAATGTTTTACTAAGAATCGTAGTAACCTAAATATATATATTTACACGAGATCAAATTTCGTGAATTGTTATGGTTCATGCGTTTTCTGTATTCATGATCATTGCTCAGTTTCAAATTCCTTGCCATTTTCATGCTCCAAATAACTAAGTTCAAATCATTATTATGAAAAAAATATCAAATGCCATCTTTTATAACTTAGTAAAACTCAAATAAATTTTGTGTAATCAACTACGTGTTATACTTGTGATCAGAACTGCAAGTTACTTATGATGTATGTCGACGATGTGTTACGAGACCGATATAATAACATTAAACCTGACTTTTTAGTCACAAACAATCATTAATAATTAATCAAATTTTGAATGAGAGATTAACTTGACATACCTATATATTATATTGATGATAGAATTAGTTGACTTTAATTATTAGGCTGTTAGTTATGATAATATGAACTTTAATTATGAGAATATGATAATATGGTATATGTATATATATTTTATGCGATTTTTAGAATTTGTAACATTGTCTCTTTAGGCCCCTAAAGTTGTAACTAAAATATTGAAAAAAATTGCAAATGTTACCTTCTTAAGTCGAATACCGGTCTAATGTAGAAGTTACGATAGGTGAAACCAAGATGACGACCTTATTCAATGATCTTGCGAGTGGTCGGGATAGCGGTCGGTGACGGAGACAACGACCTACACTCAAGGATCTAATGTCGATGGTAGTTCGTAGGTGAGACCGGTGAGTTCGAAACTTTTAGTGTGGTGATGGTGGTTTGTTGGTCACACCGGCGAAGCTCGAAAAAGAAGACAAAGGTTGTACATCGACGATGTGTTGCGAGACCGATATAATAACACTAAATTCTACTTTTCAGTTACAAGCATTCATTAATTGTTAATCAAATTTTGAATAAGAGACCAAATTGACATTTTTTTAAAGGTAAATTTCATTCAAAAAACGTGCCACAAGACGGTCCTCAAAGCAAGGACCTCAGGGCAAAAAACGACATTACACCAAGTCCAAAGGATATTTACACCAAACAACCCAATTTAAACCTTTTAATCTAGGTCTATTCGAATCCAAAAATACGACGTAGATTTAATACTTTCTACCACTTCCATAGCTCTCCGGCTTTTACCTTTGAATATTCTCTCGTTTCGCTTGTTCCACAATGCCCACATCATAGTAAAGATAATACCTCTAAGAGCATATTTCATGTTCTTCGTCTTCGCTTGGATATTAACCATCTTCAAAAGATCGGACACATCAAAAGCGAATATAGGAGTCAATCGGCACCAATGTTCATTTCTTGACCATACTTCTGCAGCGTATATACAACCCTAGATATTAGAAAATTTTTAATTGTTTGGCTCTTACTTATGATAATATGAACTTTAATTATGAGAATATGATATTATGGTATATTGTATGGGAGAGGTTAACGTATAAAGCTTCTTAACGTAAGAAGCGTAAGAAGCAATCTCAGCCATTAGATTAACGACATGTCTGGATGCAGATTAAAAACCCTAATAATACTTGGGTTAAACTAACCAAGGGTAAAATAGGAAAAAACCGTCTAATTTTTTTCAAATCGTAACAGACCTAATTGAACCCTGATTTTTCATTGTTTTTTCAGATCGATTCATGTTCAGAATGATTACACAATTCAAAAACAAAAAAAAAACGATTACAATGAACGAAAGTATTTTAAAAATAATCAAAAACAGAGGATTAAACTAATCATATGAACAATTATGAAGAGTAATAGTTGTCGAATACTCTGGATTTTGTTTCAATAAGGATGATTAAATATAAAAAATAAGTTAAAAAAAGTTGCAGAGGAAGAAGATGAAGTTGGTGAAAAACAGAGCACTTTTAAATCTCAGAAACACTCATCAAATTTACAGACACACTCATCAAGATTTTCAGATGCACTCATCAAAATTTCAGACGCACTCATTGAAATTTTAGACGCACTCATTGAAATTTATTGAATAGATACGTTCGTTTAAAATGTATTTGGTGGGACAATAAAAAACAAACGCACGTTATAAATTTAAACGCACTTGGTAAATTAAAAAAAAACTTGTTTCCTAAACAAACAAACGCACTTTATTCTTGAATTTTTTTAGTTTAAAAGCACCTTTACTCATTCCCTCAAAACTCAAAAATGCACCTGGCGCACCTTTACTAAAAGCTGAAAGGATCTTACCTCCCAAGAAAAGTAGCGACACAAAGAAACAGGATGGATTATGTTTTATTAGAACAAGAGAGAGAGAGAACTCGTGGACTGTTGCAGCCGTTGATGCGTGTAACCATATGGCAGAGCCATGACGTCATCACATCTAATGTTTCCTTCTCCTTCAATTAATATTAATATTAATTTCCGGTCGATTGGCTTCCGACATGTCACCGGAAAAGTGAAGAAACTCCGACGACGGTTAGGGCTAAATCAAGTGGGGAGGAGATTAGGGCTATGAATTTAGTGGGGAAGAAGACTGAATTAGGGCTGGATGAAATAATGAACTGTTGCCGCTACTGATCAGGAGGAGGATGTGTTCGTAGTTCAATCTCCGGTAGGTGATGATGATGGTGGTGGTGGTGGTGGTGGTGATGGTGGTTGTTAGATCTTGATGGGTTTTTTTCAAAATAGGATGGGTTATAGTAGGGAAGATAGGTTTTAACTGTGGTTAGTTTAAATTGACAGGTGTCAATCTCTGGTGGCTTTTTACGCTTCTTATTTTAAGGGACTTTATATTGTATACTTTCTCATATTGTATATTGTATTTATATGAGTCTAATATTTATTGTTTAGGAAGTTTAATAAATAATGTATTTAATAGAAGTTTATTAAATAATGGATTAATGTGTCTTAAATTTTGAGGTAAATAACAATAGTGTTCTCCTTGAATAAAGTTAAATTACCTTTTTGCCCATGTAGGATATATTATATAGTAGTATAGATAATATATATTTTTTTTAAATGTGCCCTTGAAATTTACGGACCCTAACCCGAAGGTCTTTCCGACCACCCCATAGGCTGCCCCTGTATGACGAAATTATCAATCTAGGTAATTGATTACCCTTATATTTAGATTACATGTGTTAATCCTTGTCAAAGAAACTAGAAATGAAGCTTAAAGAAGAAAAAAAGTAAAGAATTGTTGAAGGACATGATTATCAAAACAAAACATCACATATCCAAGTTGAATATTTTAGTAGATTTATGTCAATTGTTCCAACAAGATGAACTAATACGAAAGATGACTTCATTTTGTCTTATGTTGATAAAATATTTATGCTATTATAATCTGAAGTTTGATTCTTTATCCATGTGTTTTTTCAATGATGTTCTAAAACTAATTGGTAATTATATCAATAATGATTGACCAGGTCACAAGAACCATTTACAAATAGTTAGTAAAATGTTGGTGCACTGTCAAGATCTTTTGGTGTGGAAATAGCTTTATTTTAAATTTATCCAGATCATTTGAGTAAGTTTAATAATAGACAGTTTGGTATACTTAATTATTTACATAATTCTTAATTTTAGGTGGTTAGTAACACGAAATCTGTGAGCTAATATGAGAATAGAGAACTAGTCATTTACCTTTAAACCTTTAAAATAGGTTATTACACAATAAAAACAATAACCTTCGTCTATCTTTACAAACGGTATGTTTGGCAAAGAGCTTTTAAAAGCTTCAAGCTTCTAAGAAAAAGCTCATACTTAATAAAAAACATCGTTTGGTTGAAAGAGCTTGAAGCTTTAAGGTTAGAAGAAAAAGCTCTATATTGAAAAGCTAGTAATACTAGAGTTTAAGAAAAAACTCATACTAGCTACAATCTTTTAATGAGTAAATGACACAAATACCCATTCTATTATAAAAATAAAATAAAAACTTTTTTTACAAGCCTTTAATTATGTTCATTTTGGTCATTTTATTAAAAGCTTCAGCTACTCTGCCAAACACCAAAATATATTTAAAAAGCTACAGCTACCAGCTTTCAGCTACAACTACAGCTACCAGCTAATTTTGCTAAACATACCCTAAATCATAATAAATAAAAAAAATACTAAAACACTGAAATAAGAAAATGAACAACATTTTATTTCACGGTTAACGACTAAAAGTCTAACTACCAAGGTACCCAACGGCAAAAGGTGACCCATACGCCCGTGATCTCAGGTAGTATTGGTTAGCCCTAAGCCCACCATTTCTAGTTTCAAATGTAAACCTGAGGTTTTTAGCCTAAATCTTCACTCTCTCCATTGATATTGGCTAGTTAAGCTACAACTCACAAATAAACTAAATAAACAAAATATGACTAAACAAAATATGACTTCTTACGAAATAAATATTCTAGAAAGAATCGAATTGCTAATGTGGTATTTTATTATTGGGTTGTTTGCAACTTGGACGCCATTAAGTGTTAGAGCCAATAAAACGTCGTACGTCGAGTGGTTATGGTTGGTGGTGTAGGAAGTGGTTGTGGGTTAAGGAAGTGGTGCGTGAGTGGTCGGGTGAGGATTATAAACACAGTTGACGGGATAAAGGGCTAAAATTTTCATTTAGCGTCATTTTAGAACTTAATAGGTAAGAGGCTCGCTGCCCGATTCATAGCTGCACTTCTGATGAACCAAACACGCTGATTCAAAAATAGCCTCTTAATAGAATTATTAAAAAGCTATCAAACATCCCCTAAATTTAAATTTATAAAGGAAAATTGAATATTATTAAAAATACTAGAACACATGCATTTACAGGCAAGTATGATGAAAGCCAATCCCTTTGTGGTGGAGTGGCACCCTCCTTACTTTCCTTATGGGAGGTGGGGAGTTCGAGTCCCGCCGGCACCAAAATGCTGTTGGTGGGTCGGGTTTTACCGCAGTGGGCCTTCAGGCGGCGGGTTTTCCCCGGAACTGGTGTGAAATTATTGGTGGACCCGAGTTACTCTCAGAGTACTCTTTTATCCAATGGGTACTTCATAAGTGATCATAATTAATTTGTTGAACATTTTTTTGATGAAATCGAGAGGTAATGATGATTAACGGGTTTTCAAACCCATAAATCAATGCACAGTTCCAATAATATGTCCCTATACTATTATATACATAAACATGTAAAAATAAACTAAAAATATGGGATCGACAAGAATCAGCTTCCCTCACTCGGAAAAACGAAGGGGTTGTTCGTTTCAGTTCTTAATAGAACATATGTCTAAATCGGTCAGACATGGTTCATTCAAACCATTTGTTTTGCGAGCAGATGTTTGAATCGGTCAGACATTGGACTCTGAATGGGTAACCATTATACTGAGTCTGAATGGTTCATACCTCTTTACTAATTTAACACTTAATGGTTCAAACCTTTAACTCGTTCAACACTTACCCATTCAGAAGTTGCCAAATAGCCCCTAAACCCAAGATGATATGCAATTATGTTGATTTTGAGATATAAATCACGTTTAATTGTCAAATATCTTATTTCAAAGATACCTGACACAATGTTCTCACATTGTTGTTCATGTCTAGAACAACAAGACTGAACTCTAAGAACTAGCCTACAGAATTACAAGTTAATCTCCTATTTTAAAGATTATATTTACACGAGTTAACACAATAAAAGAGAAGGTGAGGTGGAGGGAGTAGACACATGGAGGGTTGGGTTGGCAGTGGGTTTAACGGGTTGAGGGGGGGTGAATTGGGCTAGGTTATATGTAACCACAAAAGTGGATGGAGGTTATGGGCTAAGAAGTCATAGGTTTGAGGATGGGTGGGGGGCTGAATGGAGTAGGGAAAGAGTAACTCCTCAAGTGCATAACGAAAAATATAAGGTTTATTAAGGTTAAGACACTTATATCCTTTATGATTAGACGGATAATCGAGAAATACGTATCGTTGTGACTTGTGACCATGGAGGTGGATAGAATAATAGGGTAGCACAAATGAGTGGAGGTGGATAGAATAATAGGGTAGCACAAATGAGTATCATTAGCAGAACATCAACGTCGGCTTAAGCTTGTTGGTAATCACTGACATAATCCACTAAAAAAATATAATAATAAAAAGGAATTGGAAAAAAAACTGTCGGTAATCATGATCAAGGAATTTCATAACCAAGACAAGTGACAATCACCGACGAACAGAGATGCGGGGAAGCTTGGGTTTGGTCATTTATGGTTAGAAAATATGACAAACGAAACATCCATTGGCGATGTGAAGAGAAGAGTCTAGATAAAGTTCATGCCTTTGGTTTTTAGTTGTATGTCAATGCGGGGTCCATTTGCAAGGGGCTGGTCGTTGGTAATTTCATTGGTAATAATGTCTATTAATAGCAACCCTAGTTTAACTTTCTGTCTTTAACTTGAAAAGACAACATCTTTGTAGTGCAGATATAATCAATATTTGGGTGTGGTCTGTGGGACGCATCTTTTGACAGTTAAGATAATGTGACATTGAAACAGTCATAAGTTAATATGGTGCTAACACCATGCGTAGTGGGGGACTTTATATATAAAGCCTCCCTTTCTGATTGGTCCACGTGACAGCTGAGTCAGCATGAAGAGATAAAGTGAAAAAGGGGTGTAGTGGTGGGGCTTTATTTATAAAACCCCTATTAATATTTTATTATATCTTTTTAATTAAAAAAATAATAAAATAGAGAGAGAGAGAGAGAGTGAGATGGCAAATGGTGATTGGAGGGAAGAAAACACAACCGGCGTTATAGCAATGGAGCCCAAAGTTGATTTTGTGAAATAGAGCCCCCCGTAGCGGTGTTGGGGGGCGCTATTTTTTTTTTGAAGGTAACGCCCTCCACTACGGAGGGTCTAACGGGATTATTTAAACGGGTATTCTAGGAGTAAATAATCCATCATTGGCACTCGCAACACCCTAGCTCTGAACGAGAACCTATGTTGAGAAATTTGTAGATTAAAACAAATAAAGAGACGTCAAGAGCTTATAGGCCATATATCTAATGAATCTATAATCTATAATACATTATAAAGGAGGAGTGATGTACCATATTGGAATTTTGACATAGGTACAATTTTTAAAACAAGTATAAGAAAATAAAGCTTATTTCATAAGGGTATTATGGACATTTTAGGGACAATTAAGACACTTAGGAGGGTATGATTGTAATTTTAGCATCATCTCATACTCACAATATAAATCCTGTTCCAAACTTGCCCTTATGTATAAACTAAATTTACTGCAATCAATTTCTTAAATGTTAGAATGTGAACCATCAACCATAAACACCAGTCTCTTTGTTAAGAGTGCTGTAATCATCTTTAAATGTAGTATTAAATCCATATGTATCAATTGTAGGTTTCATCACACAGTTATCTTCAATCTCTCTCTATCTCCTCGTCGGGACTATTAGTTTCCATCCAGAGGTATTTTTTTTATACAACCGATCGTTATTATTCTGATGAATTGTAAATTCGTTTGTTCTTTTCCATCCATATTTGTTATTAACTATTGTTATCTATCAGTTTTTCTTTTGTTGTAAATAATAATAGTCAGCCACCGGTGGTCATCTAATCATATTCCCTTCTTTATCATACACCCAATTCACTTCTACGGTTTCCAGGGGAGATACTTACAATTGAAGAATCAGTGGAGCACAGCTTCTTCCGTTGGTGATATAATCATTAATATATTATTTCTATTATACGAATTGGCAATCAAAATCAAATGGGTCGAAAGGGTCCATCATGTCAATATCAGCCAAATTGTTTCAAATATGTTTTTTAACTTCCTTGTCGAATCAGGTATAAGCATTTTCTTAATACGTTTATTAACATCATTTACAATGCGTTTTGATTTTTTTGTTTGTGTGTTATTTTCCATTCCGGTGACCATACACTCAATAATTTGTTATATTCAGCATTTGCGTTTGATTCAAATCTATTCATGCTTTATTACAAATGCTTTTTTGTTATATCTGTCCTAGAACTGAAGCCTATTTTTAGCAGATGTGTAGAGAGATAGATGGATTGTATTTTAGCTATAGAAGAAGATTTGTGTGATTGAATTGGTCAAATTTCATGTTGATGTGATATTTTTAAACAACTGCAATTAATCCTCTTTTACTTGGCTCTAACAATCTCCTTTGTAGTTAAACTTTAAATAAATTATGTGCCATCGAATTAGAGTAACTTGTAAAACCCTCTTTTACTGCGTCTTCTAACCTTTTTATAATGTTATTTGGATGGGCTGTCCATATAATTAGTTTCAGAACGCTCTAATTTTTATCTTCTTTGTGGCGCGACAAGCATGTTGAAGTGTTTATTTTCATGCGCCTAGAGAACTAGCTGATAGTAACGGTGCATCATCTCAGATTGTGAAAACCTCAGATGTATCTCAAGTTGCACAGTCTGAATGTCGCTTGTGTTGGCGACTACATCAGATGGGACTATGGTCAACAAAGATGGGACTGTGGCCAACAAAACAACAAAAAATGTCAGTTTTGTAACCCCAACAAGCCAAGATGTTCGGTCAGTCAAAAGCCAGAACCATCCAACATTGATAGACCTATTAGTGAACACACCTACCGGTCTACTTTTGGTCCAGAACAAGGCTTTACATGTGAATCACACAGTTGCCTTAACCATAAACCCTTGTTTGGGATTTATTTTTGTCTCATGGAAAGTTATTATTACAATTATTTATTTTATCCCCACCCCACTTGAGATGAAAAGAACAGAACCTACAGGTTTGAGACCCTCTCAAGAAGTATTTGGCTTCAGTGTTGCCTTTAACAAGTGATAATGCATGAGTTCGGCCACTCATGCTTTGAGATTTTTTGATCACTATATATAATAGACGTAAGCTTTCATAACTCATAACAATATGCATTTTTAGTACAAATATCTTTATTGCTAAATGCTATTATCAATTCAAATGCACTTATGTTATTTATATGTATGTTTTTGTTTTTAAGACAAATGACAAATGCGCGACTCCTCAACAACTCAAAGATGAGGCAAGTGAAAGGTTTTTTGGTGCGAGAAAAGCTTACATAAAAGGTGGCAGCAGTTCCCTTTCTTTCATGACTGGATGAAATTAATCTCCACTTTAAGGTTCATATGCATAGTTATTATATTATTTTCGTATACCAATTGGATTGATGATCTAACAAAAGGTCTCTAAAACTTGTGATAAACGTTGTGACAGTTACACTTGTTTCTAGGCCCATTGATTACCAAAATCCTCATAATTCATTGGGCAACCCATAAGTTTGGATATCAGAGGCAGGACCTTTAAGTTAGATCTATACACTTAGAAGAAAAACCTCACATTTCTTAAATTGTCTTTCCTTTTAGGATGGCGTCAGCTGACATTGGACTTGATGACTAAACATTTACTCTAATAGGAAGGCATGTTGTAGTGCGCTTGTGCATGTATATTAGTTACAGCTCTGTAATCTAAAAGGTGTTTCTTTTAACAAATTTTGGTTATATTTAAAGATGGCGAAGTGTGAGTTGCGATACAGTTCAAACAGATTCAGTTCATAATGAGTGATTTTTTGGTGTCGTTGAAATGGGATGGGTCAGTTTGTGTTGGCATGAGACATAGTCGCCATGTTTCCCTTTAAACCTATTTTTTTATTATATCCAACTAAATGCTTTTACTTTCAAACTATTGCTTATGCATTGTTATTTGTTATACTTATTGATGACGTGGGTAGCTCAAAGCAAAAATAAATAAACGATATTACTAAACGATGCTTAAAAGGTTGGAGCCTACAAGGGTTCGACAACCAGCAGCATCCTAAGTCAAAAAGATGACTTGTCCCGTCATCTTTTTCATCGAGCAAAACAAACAAACTGATGGAGTAACATCAGTTAATAGACCGCAGGTCCATAGCAGCCACTTACCTTTTGTGGGATGTCCTTTAGTTGCAACAAGGCTCAAGGTTATATGCTTTCTCCTTATAGAATGCTCTTTTCTCTATAAATCAGAGGCTGATTCTCAGCCCTGGACAGACCATCTCAATCACTCTCACTTCACTCTTATTATTCTTTTGGTCTCGCACGTGGAGAGAATAATCCTCTTCACTCGGATCTCAAGAACTCTCACTTCTGGTTTTGAGTTTATCTCAAACCAGAATCTTAAAAGCATCTAAAACAATAAATATAACCTTGAACCTCCTTCTACGTTTGCAACGTAGAAGGACACCACGACCTGCGTTAGGCAGAGTGGAACCCTTGAACCCCTGAACCTCCCTTGTGACTCAGAACCAACGTTAGGCAGTTATTTGTTGTAGCAACAAGTTGGCGCCCACCGTGGGGCTGCGCCATTTTCTTTACTCGAAATTAGTTGTGTAGCTCCGACTCTCTCCATGTCTGACCCTGAGTCTCAAGAAGAGGTCAACCAGATCTCTCCTAGTACAGATCAGACCTCTCCGGCCAGATCTGTGTCTTTCTCCACTCCAGGAGGTACTTCAGCTGGGACTCAGTCCTCACCTGCTCACCCTGCGTCACTAAACCTGCAAACTCCACCTCCCACTCGTTCTGGGGTGATGTCTACTCTCCCTGATCCTGCACAGACTCCACCTCGCATAGATCTCACCCCTGAAGGAGTGGAGAGAAACTTCTTGCAGCTTAGGTCCCTTTTGAATCAGTATGTTATGAAGGAAAGGGACAAAGGAGTTCGTCTCCGGCTAGATTATGATGAGGAGGAAGAGATATCACTCTCTCCTATACCTCCTCCCCCTCTCACTGCCACTTATGGACGCAGACCTTCACCCAGAAACAACAATGCTGGTCCCAGCAACACCCACATTGCTTCACACTACGAAGCAAGGTCCAGTCCTACTGCTTTCCCTTTGTTTACCACTCAAGCTGCCACCACTGGTATGCCATTAGGACATGAAATGACCCTGGATCAACTCCTACAGTCACCTGTGACCAGTGTCCCACCACCAACGGCCACTTCCTGGGAGCAGGCCATGGCTTCACTCCCCATGGCCAGAAACGCCTCTATGAGCCTCCCAGTGGCAACCAATACTGTGGCTACTGAGGGCATTCAAGGCTTCAACCTCATGCCCTACATGATATCTCAAATGATGGCTAACTTCCCTTGGCAACAACTCATCAGTCAAGCCATCGCAGCACAACAAGGAAACACTGGAGGAATCACCAACAACAGGGTGGAACACACCGTTAACCAACCTTACAAGCCTAACAGTCTATCTTGCTTCTCACCAGAGATAGCAGATTATGATTCTCCTAACAAGCTAAAGATGCCAGCTCATATAAGAACGTATGATGGCACTGATGATCCAGAAGATCACCTTCAGATCTTCTTAGGGGCTGC
Organism: Ambrosia artemisiifolia; assembly: GCA_032199755.1. NCBI lineage: Eukaryota > Viridiplantae > Streptophyta > Magnoliopsida > Asterales > Asteraceae > Ambrosia > Ambrosia artemisiifolia. The sequence continues at coordinate 33,040,055 of CM063526.1, read as the reverse complement.
TCGGATTGAGAAATGGGGAGATCCCGAGTGTTGCTTGATGTTCATGCAAACCCTTGTTGGATCTGCACGAATCTAGTTCAACGGCTTGACAGCTGGAAGCATCCGTACCTTTGACGAGCTTGGTAAAGGATTTCTGGCCAACTTCTCACAACAGAGACGTTGTGTCAAGGATGCAACTGTCATCTTCCAGATTAAACAAAAAGATGATGAAAGCCTGAAAAACTTCATTGAAAGATACAAGAAAGAAGGCCTTACTTATGTCGGTGCCGATGAAAAGATGAAGGTTGCAGGGTTCATGAATGCCATCAACTCAAAGTACCTTACCAGGGAGTTCAACAAAATTCTCCCTAGAACCCTTGAAGAGGCCTTAGAAAGAGCTGAAGCTCACATTCGAGGAGAGGAGGCCGTGGACATCAAGGAACAAAGGAAAAGGGCTTCCAGCTGGAGAAACAACAGTCCTACTCGAAAGAGAAGCAACTATGGCACCTATGACAAAAGATCCAGAGAATCTGAGTCACAAAGGTCTGAAAGCAGGAACCCTCCAAGCAGAGATAGAAATGTCAATTTCACAGCCCTCACCAAAACTCCTCAAGAAATTCTGGCAACCGAAGAAGTTAAACACACCTTCAGACCTCCTAGTCCCTTACCAAAAAGTAAAAGAAATGAAAACTCCAACCAATATTGTGAGTTTCATGAAGAGAAGGGACATCACACCAACGACTGCTTCCAACTCAAGAAAAGAATCGAGGAAGCCGTCAAGTCTGAGGAACTAGCCCATCTGGTCAAGGGTGTTAAAGAAAACATGGCAGATGGCAAGAAGAAAGACGTTGCCATGGTCTTTGTCGAAAATGAAGCCTCAAGCAAGCGACAAAGGTTGGAAGATTGGGAACGACAAGGCATCTACTTCCCCTATACCAAGGGAGAAAAACACTGTGATCCCCTTGTCCTTGAAGCCTTCGTAGGTTCAACCAAACACAAAAGGCCTACATAGATACTGGAGCTGCTACTGAAATAATGTTTGCCAAATATTTCAACCTTCTAAGCTCTGAAGAACGCTCCATGCTGCGGCCTGCCGAAGCTGCCATAAAAGGCATTGCTGACATACCCATCAAGCCCCTGGGTGAAATAACGCTTGATGTAACCTTTTCTCATGGACAAATGTGAAGGACTGAACCATTAACCTTCGTTGTTCTAGACCTACCGTCTGGCTATGACGTCATCATTGGAAGGCCCGGGGTAGTAATCTTTGATATGACGGTTTCCATTAGCCGAAAAAGTGCAAAGTTCCCCACCAAAGAGGGTGTTGCAACCCTCCAACCTTCCACTTCGGTGTTAACCATCGATGAAGATCACAACAAACTTGGTCTCAGCATCAACCCCAGATACCCTGATCAAAGGATACGGGTCAACACAACCCTTCCTAGTGATACTCTCACAAGGCTTGAAGCATTGCTGAAAGATAACGTTGACGTTTTCGCTTGGTGCCCAAGTGACATGACTGGGATCCCACGAGATGTTCCTGAACATGAACTAAGGATTCCCTCCAACGTCAAACCTATTGTTCAGAAGAAAAGAAGTCTTGCCCCAGAACGAAGCAAGGCTGCATGTCAAGAGGTTGACAAACTAGTTGAAGCTGGTATCCTTCGAGAGGTAAAATATCAATCATGGGTTGCAAACCCTGTGATGGTTAGAAAGCTTGATGATTCTTGGAGGATGTGCATCGACTTTAAAGACCTCAACAAAGCCTGTCCAAAGGATTGTTATCCTTTACCTGAGGTTGATCTAAAAATAGACTCGCTTACAGGCTTCCCCTTCAAGTGTTTTCTGGATGCCTATAAAGGTTATCACCAGATACAAATGAAGGAGGAAGACGAAGAAAAAACTGCTTTCCATACTGACAAGGGTATTTTCTGCTATAGAAAAATGCCCTTTGGTTTAAAAAATGCAGGTGCTACTTATCAAAGGTTGGTTGACAAAGCCTTTGCCCAGCAGATTGGCAAAAACATGGAGGCTTATGTGGATGACTTGGTCATCAAGAGCAAAACTGAAGATCAAATGCTCGCTGACATACAAGAAACCTTCAACAACCTCAGAGAAATCAACATGAAGCTGAATCCTGTCAAGTGTTCCTTTGGTTTCGAAGAAGGAAAGTTCTTGGGTCACGTTGTAGGAAAGCAAAGCATAAAGGCCAATCCGAACAAGGTTCGAGCCATCCTCAACATGAAGTCACCCCAGACCAAGAAAGAGGTTGAAAGCTTGAATGGCAAACTGGCTGCCTTGAAACGTTTCGTGTCAAAGTTGGCTGAGAAATCACTACCTTTCTTCAAGACCCTCAAAGGTTGCACTGACAAGAAAGACTTCAGGTGGACAGAAGAAGCAGAGGAAGCCTTCAACAACATGAAACATCATTTGGCTTCCCTTCCCACAATTGCAACACCTGAAGCAGAGGAAACGATCTCTGTCTATCTTTCAGTTACTGATGAAGCCTTCAGCGCTGTTCTCACCATAGAAAGAGACAAAGCTCAGGTACCCGTTTATTTCTTTAGTAAAACGTTAAAGTTAGCAGAGGTCAGGTACCCTCCTTTGGAAAAACTGGCCTTAGCCTTAGTGCAAACAGCCAGAAGACTTCGAAGGTACTTTCAAGCACATCCCATACAAGTGGTCACTGACCAACCAATCAAAAATGTGCTTGAAAGGCCTGAAACTTCGGGACGGCTAGCCAAATGAGCTGTTGAACTAGGTGAACACACAATCACCTACGTCCCGAGAAAAGCAATAAAAGCACAAATACTTGCTGATTTCATTGCTGAAATTCCAAGGGTGGAAACGGCCGAAGTTAATATCACCATAGATGAACCCATCGATCCTGAAGCCTGGAAGCTTTACACAGATGGAGCTTCCAGTGTTGAAGGATCAGGTGCTGGTCTTGTACTAATCAACCCTGAAGGGTTAGAGTTCACGTATGCCCTTCGTTTGGAATTTCAGACAACAAACAACGAAGCAGAATACGAAGCCCTGATAGCAGGACTCAAGCTTGCAAAAAAGATGATGGTTCACAAGCTTCAAGTGTTCACTGATTCACTACTGGTTTCCAATCAAGTGAACGATAGCTACATCGCCAAGGAACCTAACATGAAAAAGTACAGAGAGAAGGCCAAAGAGATCATGAACACCTTCCAGTGTTGCAAGATTAAACAGGTTCCAAGGTCTCATAACAAGAAGGCTGATGCCCTTAGCAAGCTTGCTTCGTTAAACTTTGCTCACCTTACTAAAAAGGTGTTGGTTGAAGTGATCAAACATCCTGCAATATCAGAAATTGAAGTTCAAGACGTCATCACTGAAAATGAACCAAATTGGATGACTCCATTTGAAAGGTTCCTGCAAAGAGGTGAACTACCCCAAGATCCTGCTGAAGCTGAAAGGATTCGGATCAAGTCTAAGCAATACATAATCCAGGACGAAATACTCTATAAAAAAGGGTACTTGGCCCCATTGCTTCGATGTGTTGGTCCTGAACAAAGCAGGTACTTGATCAAGGAGGTTCATGAAGGAATATGTGGAGCTCATTGTGGTCCAAGATCTGTTGTGGCAAAACTCATGAACCTAGGTTACTTCTGGCCTACCATGCATCGTGATGCATCAGAGCAGTTGAAGAAATGTGAAGCCTGCCAAATCCATGCACCTGTCCCAAAGAGTCCCAAGCATGATTTGGTGCCTATTACTTCAGCATGGCCATTCCACAAATGGGGAATGGATATCGTTGGACCCTTCCCACCTGCAAAAGGAGGGGTCAAATTCCTGTTGGTTGCAGTTGATTACTTCACAAAGTGGCCAGAAGTGAAGCCTTTGGGAAAAATATCTGGAAAAAAGATAATTGATTTTGTCTGGGAAAGTATCATCTGTCGATATGGCTTGCCCGGGGTACTAGTTACAGATAATGGCAAACAGTTCGTAGAAAAGCCATTCAGTGCTTGGTGCAAAGAGTATCGAATAACACAAGTCTTTAGCTCTGTAGCATACCCTCAATCCAATGGGCAGGTCGAAAGGATGAACAAAAGTGTGGTTGAAGGGATCAAGGCTAGGCTGGGTCGTCAAGGAGGAAATTGGTTGGAAGAACTACCAAGCGTTCTTTGGGCAATCCGAACCACTGAGAAAACAAGTAACAAGAAGATACCTTACAGCCTTACCTTCGGATCTGAAGCAGTCATACCTGCTGAAATTGGGGTCACCACACCAAGAACCCTTCATGTTGACATCCAGGCAAACGAACGTGAAACGTCACTCAATCTTGATCTACTAGAAGAAGCGAGAGACTTGGCAGCAATAAGAGAAGCCAGGTACAAACAAAAGATGGAGTCCTACTACAATGCCAAAGTCAAACATGAACGCTTCAAGCCAGGTGATCTGGTCCTCAGAAACAATGAAGCAAGCAAGAAAGAGAACCAAGGAAAGCTAGGACCAAAATGGGAAGGTCCCTACACCATCCTTGAATCCCACAAAGGAGGGTCTTACAAGCTTGCCAACATGGAAGGCAAGAAGCTCCCTCGACATTGGAATGGCAAGAACCTTAAAAGGTTCTTTGTTTAAGTTGTAAGAAAATGTTGTTCTCTTTGAAAAAGCAATGTAATGTTATCATCAAGTGAATAAAAGGATCACTGAATCCTCTTTTGGAAATATTGTCTTTCTATCCTATGATCAGGTTGAGAACCTTGCAAGAAACTCCATGGCAAGGGCCATGTAAGGGGATGAGCTCCCAGGCCATTTCGCTCAATAGGTTCGATGGTTGAACGGACCTATATAAGGGGTGAGTTCCTAAATCAATTCGACTCCATGAGATAAACAAAATTAACTTTATAAATCTCATTGACAGGCTTGAACAACCTACACCAATCGTTCCTTAAGTTTATAAAACAAACTTACGAAAATACATTAAAAACACTTGTATAGGTGTATATAGGATAGATGGTGACATGTTTGCCTAGACTACCTTAAGGATGAATGACTGCAGCATTCAACCTTTGAAGGTGCTACCGGATAAACATTCCCAAACAACAACAAAGACAAACAAACACACAAAGCAACAAGAAACGAATAACGGATGAACAACGATAAAACTTAAACAGTAGCCCTAAAGGCCTAACATTAAAAGGCTTTTAACAAAGCCAAGTAGTAGCATAATTGTTTAAAGGGCATCAGCCCACAACCATCAAAGAACCATCACAGGTTCTAACAAAAGATAAAAGTGTTTTGAGACACAACCACATAGTTAATTGTTTTGACAAACCAAGATGCTAAGAAAGCTACGAATAGGAAGATCAGGCATCATTACCAGACCCAGAAGGCTTGGAGGCTTCATCCTCATTCCCAGCCTTGACCACCTTTGCTTTCTTTGCCTTCTTCCCCTTCTTTGGTAGCTTCTCCACAAGACCGGCTTCAGAGGCTTCAACGCTGGCATCCTTAGAGAGTGTTTCAGTCACGTCCAAAGTCTCTTCACTATAGCCCGAATGTGCCCTCTTCCTTGAAACAGATTGAAGCACCTTAGCAGATACAGCCTCGTTCGGACCAGCAGGCTTCAGTTCTCTCAGCTCCTTCAAAGGTTTCCCATAAAGGGAAGAAACTTGTGAAACATAAGGATAGCTGGAGTGTTCCATCTTGAGGACAGTTTCCTTGAACACGTCCAAGGAGTTAGGCTGATAGAGGGAAGATTCTTCTAAGACTTGGCCAGACTCATGAGCTTTGAACCCTGCAACAAAGCCAGCATGCTTACCATGGGTTAAAAGCTTGGTGTACACTTCTCCAAGGGCAGAATTGAATTCGGCAGAGTGAAGGAGATAGGTAACAACTTGCTGGAAGCCTTCTTCAGTTATCCACTTGTTATCACTTTGAGCAGCAGCAAGAGAAACCTCCAACTCCTTCTTTTCACTCTCAAATGCCTTCTTCTCTGCTTCCAAGGCCAACTGATCTGCTTCTACCTTCAGCCTAGCAGCCTCATGCCCTCTCTTCAGTTCATCAATCAGGGCAATCAAAGTAATCTCCTTCTGGGCATACTCCTTAGCATCCCTCTTCATATCAGCTATGGACTGTTTCATCTCTTTCTTTTTCTTTGCAAACTCACTGTACTCACCCATAACCTTCCTAAACCTGCTGATCCCCTCTGGCAGCATAGCAGCCAAGTTGCAGGTACCCACCATCATCTTTGCTAGCAGAGCATCATCATCCAAACCTTCAAGACAAGCCTTGGCACCAGGAGTGGCAAAGTGTGCCAGAACCTCCTCACAAACAGCCGAAGACTTGAAGTTATCACTTGACTTCACATTCCACCCAGGCACATACAAACCTTCCTCATCAAAGCTAGCCGACCCATCTGTTTCCTTTACCAACCCAACCTTAACCTTCTTACCCTTGCTTTTCTTGACAACCACATCAACAGGAGTATCATCCACTGTCTGATCCTTTTCATCATCAGATTCTTCAATGTCGTCACTAACTGTCACCGCTTCAGAAGGATCAGCAGGCTTGGCAGCCTTTAAAAGCCGTCTGCTGGACCTCCTTGTTGAAGCCTTGGACGAACTTGCCTTAGCAAAACCCTTGACATTAGGAACAGCAACATAGTTGGTCCCGTCATATCTCCCTTTCTCATACTTGGTCAGAGCATCCTCCCCATCTGCTGCTTCAGCATCAGCAAAAACAACACCCGAAGCATCATCACCCTTAATGAAGTCTAGAGCCGACATAACTGCAAAAAATATAAAACATAAGGAAAAAACAAAAAGAAAAAATGAAATCAACAACAAACAAAAACTCATACCCTGATCATCCTTCATCACAACAGGATCTCTACCCGGCTTGTCCCAACGAGTGCTAACACCGGATAACACTAAAAAAGGCTCAGCAAATGGACGAAGCCTCGAAGGACAGGCTCTAAGAGCTGTTAGAAAGTTTTGATCAAGTTCAGACTCTGAAGGTTCCCCTTCATTGAGAACAGCCTCAGGATGCCTCCACACAGGCTTAAAAGGAAAAATTGAATCAGAGACCCAAAAGAACCTAGTCTTCCACTGCCCAACAGTTGTGACATGGGAGGAAAGAAGGTTTGTCTCCACTGATGATCCCTCGAAGGTGAACCAGTCACCATTCTTGGCAATGCGAAAGAACCGCCTGAACATCAATAAAGTGGGATCATACCCTAAGGCTCTACAAAGACATTCAAAGTGTAACACACGGCCAATACCGTGTGGATGGATTTGACCAAGGGAAACCCTATAGTACTCAAGAACATTCAACAGAAATACAGAGAAAGGATGACGAAGGTTTGCAAATTCGAAATGACGACAATATAAAGCAATGGAACCAGAGGGACATTCAGAAACAGCAAGTTGTTTGCCAGGAGCCACGGGATTAAAAGACAAATCTATATCCCATTCCGAACAAAACGATTCAACCTCTTTCTGAGAAAGAGTTGAAAAAGTAACGGCCATGTCCTTTTTAGCGCCCATTGTGCTTAAAAGGATGATCAGTAAACAAAACAACAAGAAAAAAGACTAACCTGCTGTGTTGAAAATCACGAAACCCTAAGATGGATCAAACGTTTGTGGAGAAGAAGGTGAAGAAATGAAAAGAGTAAAGTAAAAATTGAAATATGGAAGGGTTAAAAAGGAAAAAGAAAACGGTTATTTTTAATTTAAAAACTGTCATTATGACATGCAATAATCAACTCTGAACAGACTGCCACATGTCACATCAGGGTCCAATCAAAATTAAAAACACTGAGTAATAACCGCCCAAATCATAGCAAACCCTCGAACCTTTCAAGCAAAGAATAATCTAAGAAAACAGTCAGAAGCTTTCAAGATACCTCATCAAACCTTCTGACTTGGGGGGCTGATGACGTGGGTAGCTCAAAGCAAAAATAAATAAACGATATTACTAAACGATGCTTAATAGGTTGGAGCCTACAAGGGTTCGACAACCAGCAGCATCCTAAGTCAAAAAGATGACTTGTCCCGTCATCTTTTTCATCGAGCAAAACAAACAAACTGATGGAGTAACATCAGTTAATAGACCGCAGGTCCATAGCAGCCACTTACCTTTTGTGGGATGTCCTTTAGTTGCAACAAGGCTCAAGGTTATATGCTTTCTCCTAATAGAATGCTCTTTTCTCTATAAATCAGAGGCCGATTCTCAGCCCTAGACAGACCATCTCAATCACTCTCACTTCACTCTTATTATTCTTTTGGTCTCGCACGTGGAGAGAATAATCCTCTTCACTCGGATCTCAAGAACTCTCACTTCTGGTTTTGAGTTTATCTCAAACCAGAATCTTAAAAGCATCTAAAACAATAAATATAACCTTGAACCTCCTTCTACGTTTGCAACGTAGAAGGACACCACGACCTGCGTTAGGCAGAGTGGAACCCTTGAACCCCTGAACCTCCCTTATGACTCAGAACCAACGTTAGGCAGTTATTTGTTGTAGCAACACTTACTATAGGCAAATGCTAGCAAAGATGCAACTACAGGGAAAATCGGGAAGATTTGTGTTCCAGATCAACAAGTCAACAGGTGAATGAAACAGTTTATTGCTATCCTATAGAAAGCGTTTTGTAGTTAAAGGCTGCTAATTTTTTTCTAAAATTTTGGTCAATTTAATGGTGAACTCTGGTAGCAGATCCAATCAAATGGAATATGAGCATATGCTCTTTACTAATTTCAACCAACTGTGGCCTCTTGTGAACCGTCGGCGAGCCATATCTCCGGCGATGTTGATGGTGGTGCTTGCCAATGGAAATGGCGCCGGCTGGGTGGAGTTCGACTCAACCGGCTCTATATTATACTTTACTTTTCTAGCTCTGTTTTGGTCTTCCTGTCCTATTGGGTTTCTCTTGTTTACTTCATCATACACTTCTGGAGTTCTGGAGACTGGAGTCGTATACTCGTATACAATCAAGATCTGAACCCAGGTGTGTATTTCTTCAAAAGATATGTTTGGTTGAATTATGGAAAGTTATTAGAGAAGTTTAATAAGTAAAAAAAAGCACATGTAGGATATTTGCCCATATGGATAATGATTGTCAGAGTCTCAGAGCTACCGACTTAAGGTAAATAAACTTAAACTGGTTTGTTTATTTGTTTATTTTTCCTAAGATGGGTCTGATTAAATTGGTAAAGGGATATTGATGTGATAAGATGGTATGTTTGATATTAAAGTGGGCTTTGCATATAAATATTAAATAAAATAATTGTATTAATTTGGGATATGGGTTTGATGGTTTTTTTTTCTTTTTTGGTGTAACTTGCTACAGATAACAATAGGAAACAATGTTAGGGGCTTAAAGCTTTATGATCCAGGCTACCTTAACACTGCTCATGTTCGGTCTTCGCTCAACTACATTGATTATGATGAAGGGATCCCAAGATAGAGAGGTTATCCAATTAAAGAGTTAGCGGAGAGTACTTAGTTAATAGTTGTAGCCTACCTTCTAAGTAAGTTCTGAAATTTTTACGAATGTCGTAAACAGTTGCTTCATATCGCACATTAGCATAGGAAGTTGTACAAAACCATTCAACCTTAAAATGTGTTTACATTATGTTTTAAAGGTTGTAAATCTCTTAAAATGTTGGTAAAATGACTCTTTTACCCAAATCTTCGCCTCAATTTGGTTCCTTGACAACAACGAGGCGACAAAACAAACTCACCTGCTGCAACGCGCGGGCATCCCTACTAGTAATGCATGAGGGAGGGGTATTTTAAGATACCCAAAAGTTAAGAACTAATTTTTCATTAACAGCCCTAAAATGAGGGTAAAATAGTCATTCATACATTATTTACAGTTTAATACCCTATCTTATTTACATTTTATTTCCCTAATTTTTAGTTAGTAATTACATTTTCCTCCCATCCCCTACAAAATTATAATTCTTTTATTTAATTCTATCATAACATTAAAACTATTATATTTTAAAAACATTTGAATATACCATGACGACCGGCTCATTTTTGTCGACGTTTCGGTGTTTGTCGTAGTCCATACCGATGTGTGGATTGAAATGTACAAGAAATAATGCCTTATGTACAAGTGATTATTACATTTTATGTTTTAAATACTAACTACATGAAATATATACGTTTTCTGTACCCAATCATTGTGAACATGTACGTTGAACTAACTACTGAAGTAACACAATATCTATATCTATATCTATATTTATATCTATACTATATATAATGCATGAGGGAAGGAGTGAAAGACTTCTTAAATTTTGAATAATACAATTAAATTTACTTAAAGTACAACATTTGATGCATATATTATTTAAATTTTAAGGGCAAATTAGCCTTTTGTGAGTTGAAGGATTTATAGGAGAGGAAGTTGAGAACGGTTCATCTTCCCATCCATTTCACCTAACTAAACCCAAAAAAGCCTCGAATGTTTGCCACTTTTCTCTTCGTCAACAATATCCATTTACGGTGCACACCTTTTATATTCTTCCCACTTTCTCTTCATCAAAGGTATATTAACTTTAATAATGTTCTGGTCCATGTTCTTTCTAATGCATTGATTTGCAGTATTTAGTTATTGATTTTTGTTGGAGTTTAGGCAAGATCATGATTAGAATCAATGGTATTAGATCTAACACGCTTTACATTTTTATATACTTTGATTTCTACTGTTCTTCGTCTGCAATGAACTGTTGTGGTTTAATTTGAACTAACATATAGGGTTTGGAAGAACCAGTCGATTGGTGGCCAAAGTAGCTTTACATAGAGATGATATTGAACTTGTTGCTGTTAACGATTTATTCGTCTATGTGGAGTACATGGTTTGTATTTTTTCAAACTTTTAATGTATTGGTAATTAGCTTTAGTTTTTTGGGGGGTTTTGAATTTGATTTGTCATCGGTGTATGATTAGTTTGAAACTGATTTAGTAGCCAATGGATCTGTAAGCAATGAGTGCTTTGATTGTAATTTTTTATGTAGACATGTTTAAGTTTGGCAGTGTTCATGGTGTGTGGAAGAACCATGAGCTCAAAGTAAAAACGGCAAGACTCTTCTTTCGGTTTGAAACCGGTAACTGTTTTCGGTTCCTGGTGCACCCTTCACACTTTTAGTATCATTAAATTTCATGTTATTGTATGTTTTTACAAGCTGTAAGCTATTTGTTGAACTATTTTGTTTGGAGATCATTGTAGGAACCCATAAGAGATTCCACGGTCCCAAACTGGAAATGAGTAAATTGTCGAATCCACCTGAGTTTTTACCCTCAAGGACAATGTTGTTGCTTATCTGAAGGTATTCGATACGCATAAATACACCTATATATTGTATTTGATGAGAGATAGGACCCGGTGATACTATTGTTTTACCATGTTTATAACTATCGCGCATTCACACCATATAAATTTTGTGTTGTTTGCGCTTTTTATTATGGCTTTAGAAAACTTGTGTAGTATCTTATCTTGGTAGAATGCTTATGGTGTTATAGTAAAGGTAGAAGGTGGTATGATTTTGAGAATTTGCAACAATATGCAAATTGATGTTTGCTTTGGGAGGTTTAAATTTAGGGAAGTGCTTTGACTTTTAAAAATTGTTTATAAATTTCTTTGATCTATGGAGCATTAAAGTGTTGTCTCCATGTTATAGTTAACGGTTGGGCCTAATTTATATTGAAATACAATTTACTAGGTGTTTTGATGTTTGATGGTGTTAAATAGAGGAATTTTGACTGTTGGCTTATCAGACTAGAAGGACGACCCATTTGACCTGGTTTGAAGCTTTAAGAATGTTGTTATATTGGATTGGTTGATAGTTTACTGATAAAGGGTTGGTAAACCCGATGATCGACAACATGCAACAACATCAGCCGTTCAGGACTACATATCGGCAACTGCAGTAACCGGTGGTGGTGGTTCTTCAGTTCGACCCTGACTATAGAAGACACCGAGTTTAGACACAGTCAATGCTGATCAAATACTCAATGTGTGTCAAATGTTGTCAACCCGGTCAACCGCCGTAACCAATGGTATCAACTCACTCATAAATACTTATACATATTTACATTTGTTTTAACTGTTTCTTTTGTGCATTTTGTGTGTCTTCTCCTAACATCTATGTTTTTGTTCTACTTTCACTACACAACGGGTTAACAGAGCAAAGTGGTACATATGATAGTTTAATAAAGGGCATGGTTGTCTTTTGATGTTAGCACTTCAAGTTTTTTTTGGCTGGATATTTATTTCTCTGTTATGACTGGTTATTGTAGTTGTGTTGTGTTCACTGGCCAAAATGACTTGTGTTTATGATGAACCATAATTTTCTCAAAAATAATTGTTTCAACATTTTTAAAGGTTGTCATGCAAAGAATTATTTGAGAATTTGTTGTTTTTTCCATATGTTTTTAGCCAACAACAATATCATTTTAGAAAAGTCTTTTTGCTTGGACATTCATTTTGGTAAGCTGGATGTTAACCACTTCAAGGAATACTAATGCCATAAATCTGATCCTTGCAAAGTATTTATATGTATATTACTGTTTAAGGGACCCTTTTTGGCCTTATTTTTTTTCCATTTGATGCCGCTCTTCATAATTGTTCGGAGTATAGATATGCCGCCTTATTGTTAATTAACTTCTCCGAATCTAATGTAGTGGAAACCGAGCCTGATCCGTATCTTAAATATGTCGTTTTTTGACCCTTTCCCTGCTAACCAGGTCAAACGCATTGAGTGTTGTGTAACTTGTTTTCTTTTGCTGGTCAACCCAACCTTGCTTGTTAAAATTTGTAGGGGTAGTTACCAAGTGGCTTAAAAGGGTGAAAATGTGTAAGTGTGTAACTATTATTTAAATAAACAAAAGTTAATTAATTCCTTGAAGTGGTTAACATTTAACTTTCAAAAGTCGCGGTTATACTTTACCCGCGGCTTTAGAGGATAATAGCCGCGACTATTGCACACTTTTGTACTAGTGTTAATTCCTAACTTTTAAAAATCCTAAAATGCCCATATCAAATATATTATATATAGTATAGGTATCTATTGGTGACCAATAATTGAACCTTTAGCCGAAACAAACAAAAAATCAGAAGAACTGAACCGAAAACAATTGAAAACTGAATTAACAAACAATCGAATTAACTTAAAATCGTTGCTTTTTGTACACTTAGTTCACCAAAATTCATTAAACCCTAAAACTGATAATCTAACCGTATAAATCGAACCAAGTAACTGATTGTTTAATAAGATCGATTAACTAATGACTTTGGTCATAGTTTTGGTTGAGCCTAATAGTCGAACCGAACCATAGACACCCTTAGAAGTATCTGTGTTCCCCGCTGCATCGCGCGGGCACCCTACTAGTATATATATATATATATATATATATATATATATATATATATATATATATATGTTATCTTATTAAGGAGGAGAGATGGCTACAAAGGTAATTTTACCCTCTTTTTAAGATGGCATACAAAGGGTCACAAGTGTAATCCTCTATTTTTTATCCCTTTTCTTCCCTTTATGCCCTTATCTACAACTTTTAATACCAATTATACAAATGACTAATGCAACGTGTCTTCATCTTATCATCATGAGTGTTATTGTTCAAACTATATATAATATAAATGATTTTTTTTACATGAACCTAAATATACTACTACATTCTTTGTTTCTTCTTTTTATATACTTATCAAAACGTGTATTGCTAATAAGATATATTAATTTCACTTTCAAAAAGAATCTAAGGGCCATAAAAAGTTGCCTTTAAACTCAAAGGATATAGATTGTTTGAAAATAAGAAAGAGTTGTGACAGTACGTAGACTTCTTTTGTGGAAATTTCTTTTGTTAAATATGGATAAAGTTGGAAAATAGAACGATTCGTGTGCCAAAGCTACACGTTTCGTGGGGTCATTATAAATGTATTTTTCGTTGGGTCATTATAAATGTATTTTTCGTGGGGTCATTATAAATGTATTTTTGCTATGATTTTTTTTTTCATGCGAAGCGTAAAGTGTAATTTTGATCCTATTGTCTCAATGTTTATGTTAAGACCCTAATTAATAGCAAAGCAATACATGGATAGAAGGACAAAATCTACACAAGCCTAATTGTTGCCTTTTTATGTTAAATCAAGTTACATCGGTTACTTAAATAGATTTGTAATCCTTTATAAATTTTTTTACATAAAATCTATTTCAAGAAACATCGTATTTTAAACATTAAGACATTAATTTTTAATTATAATTACTCTTCTAAGTTAGTTATAACCATACATATTGGTTGTCCAATTACAAACATTCATTTATGTTGGTTATAGCGTTGCGTTTAAGCCAGTCATATATATCTATATCTATATCTATGTTACCTTATTAAGGAGGAAACATGTATAGAAAAGTAATTATATACACATTTTAAGATGGGATGTCAAGAGCCTCATGCTTTAAACACTATATATCATGTAAAACTTCCCTATAATACCCCTTATTGTATTATCCACTTGTACTATATATCTATGTTAAAAAATGAGTTACGCATCATCATTTCCAGAACATGTTCTCATCATCAATACATCAATTCATCATCAATACATCAATAACTGGCCGAACGAACACTTAGCAAATAACTTGTAATTGTCATTTGCCTGGACTTGCCTATTTATGCCATTTCTTATCTTTTAATTGTGAAAGTTTATTTTTTTGTGAAAGAAGTTAAAACCTGGGCAAATTTTATTGATATAAAAAATAAAATGAACGGATACAAATACATAAAATTTAATTACATAATCTAATCACCGTCTTTTTCAAATATACGTTAAAACTAACATAAACTACTAACAAAAATGAGTACCACGTTTCATAACATGTCAACCGGGACACCCGCCGCAACGCGCGGGCATTTCACCAGTGTAAAATAATGACATTTAGTTAATCATACAATCTAACAAACTCATTGTTTTTCTAGGATTTCTGATTCGACTAAATCCGAGTCGACAATTGTATTGCTCACACTTCTGTTAACTGTAGTAAATATTCTTATGCAATTAAAACATGTTTGATCGAAGTCTATGACTATGTGTTTATTATACGTAAATAATGGTATTTTACCATTAATCATGACCATATAAAAGTATAAAACCTATATAGTTTAGGAAGGAGACTTGTGCACACCACACGTTTATATTCACATGCGCACCCACTTGCTATACTTAAACAAATATTATTACGCCACGTGTACTCGTAGGAATTCACATACAGTAAAGTATAAGTCAACGATTGACCAAATGCATCCACGTGTAAAACGACTAAACATGCAAGGTGACACGACATCACTACGCCATCCTTTTTTTCATCTATCTTCGTCTTTATTAATAATCGACGGTAAAAAAAAAAAGAAAAAGAAACCAGCGGTTCAAAATTTATAAAAACAAAAAAATGGACGGAAAGAGCAGTGGTGCCACCACCCCATTCCTCCGTGACGCGGCGGCGACGGAGGAGAATCACGGCGGAGAGAGGCCGAGAGAACCGTGGAAAGGAGAGCTGGTGAAGAGCATAGTTTACGCCGGACTTGATGCCATTATTACTTCATTTTCTCTTATCTCTTCCATCTCTGCCGGCCGTTTATCTTCCGGTGAGTCTTCGATTCTATTTTTTTTTATAATAAAGAATGATTAAAAGAATTAAATTTAGAAATTTACATTTGTGTTTTTAACCGTAAAACATGTTAAAATAACATTTTTTTTTTCATATTTTAAAGCAAAGTTAGTATATATATATATATATATATATATATATATATATATATATATATGGAACATAATCAAAATACTTTCTAGTAATAAGATTCCTGAATTCTCGCGGTTGAGATTTCATTCTCTTCCTGATTGGGCCTTTTATAATTGACCAAGATTTGAGCCCACTCCCTTTGAGTGTGTTTGTGTGTATATATATATATATATTGATTGCAAACCCTAAAGGGGCAGCCGCAACGCAAGAGAAGATGGATGGTGATGAGACATCTACAACCGACGAGAAAAAGAGGAGTGATTTCATACAAGGCTTATGTACGTGTCTTGTTATTTTCTTCATTTTATATGAAGCTTACAGGTCTCTATCTAGCATTCAAGATCAGAAACCCCCGGCCACAAATCATTATCCAGAACTAGAAGCTTATTATCAGAAGATTATGATGAGGTCCCGTACTGAGGATATGATTAAGAATAAATTCATCGTACAAAGACTCCAAGAAGATTGCCTTTATGAACTCTGGTGGTATAATCTTGGCCGCCTTAAAGGCTACCCAGACGCTGCAACTCCTCGCTGTACCACGCTTCACAACATGGGAATACGTCCACAATTTGGAATACCTAAACACCTTCGTATTTACGCAGATCATGCAGAAGCAGATGTTCCTTTTCCAAATAACCATTGATTCTCTTTAAACTCTTCCTTTCTGTTTGGACTGTTATTTGTCGTTCGTTGACAACTTTAATATAATATATTGTTTTTTCTCTATAAGCAATACTCGTATTTTTTTGTATAACATGTCATAGGGTTTATGGGGTTATCTTTTGTTTTCCCGTTAGCTACTACAGCAGCTTCATGTGTAGCTTAGTTTATGTTCTTGGTTTTGGTTTATGTTAGTTTTTCAAATTTGAGATTACAAAAGAAAAGGCTACACCGTGCGACACGAGACCATCGCGAACACTGCCCCGGTGACAATGTGATGGCTCCAGTTCGTGATACCTATCGCCCTGTGATTGTGCCTTTGCCAACGGTTATATGAGTGTTTGGCATTAAAAAAAAAACTTTTTTCCAAATTATATATATTTTTATATACTATCAGAAGCCCGCACGTTGCGGCGGTGCTACACAACGTTTGGATGTTGCGTTTGCTCAAATTTATGCATTTCGACCCGATTCAACCTGAAAAATCAAATTGAATTATATATAATTTGAATTTCTTTTATAAAAAGTAAGTACATACATATATATATATATATAGGGAATGGTTCTAGAGAAAACCCTCCTTATTTGGTAAACTCTGGAAACTCTGACTTCTCAATATTTTTTTTTTTGAAAAAAATAGGGCAAGTAATATACATGATTTTAAGCATTTTGGGCCCAAAAAAATAAAAAAGCGCCGAGTAGTTTTTTAAAAAAAAAATAAAATAAAATTTTGACTAACACATGTTAAGCGCTAATAACAGGTGTTAACTATATGTTAACTATATGTAAACAGTAGACGTTTTTTATTTTTTTTAAAAAAAAACCGTTCGGCGCTTTTTCGATTTTTTTGGCTCAAAATGCTTAAAAAAATGTATATTACATACCCTATTTTTTTCAAAAAAAAAAATGTTGGGAAGTCAGAGTTTCCAGAGTTTACCAAATAAGGAGGGTTTCCTCCATATACTTTACCTATATATATATATATATATATATATATATTATAATTTTGTTTACTTATCTCGATCCGAATTCAAACATAAATCAAATTGTAATTTAAATAACCTGAATAACCCGAAAACAATCGCGTTAAACATCCAAATTCCACCTATTACTTTTTCTTGTTATATTATAGAGATTCAAACTAATTTATAACCGGATCAAATTTATCCTCTATTATTTATTAAAAAAAAAGAACATTTCGCTGTTACCTGAAAGCATGATGGATAAAGTGAATTCTTGCTAGTTGTTTGTCTATCTCCACAGGCTAATTCCAAGAATTATATAATGAACATATGAGTTTGTCTGTGGTTAATTTAGTGTAAATAAGACGTATAAAATATAGAGGTTTAAAATTAATGGTGTAATGTTATACAAACTAATTTTTGTTTCTTGTTTTTGCCATTTTTTAACCTTCAACTATAGAATATAATTGATGTATTAATAACCATTAATTTTTTTTTGCCATAAATCAATAGAATTTAATTGTTGTATCAAATTTTTTTTGTCATTTTAATGGAATTACGATTTTGCCCTTATGTATAAACATGAAATGACAACTTTACCCGTTCAGCACCCACTATATAGTAGTATAGATATGTATATATAGGCTCAAGATACTGTACAAAGTGTTTTTTTTTATGAGAATGTGTTTTGGCCATTGAATCATCTTAATCTATGGTGTGGACTAAGTGAGTGGCATTCTGGTAATTAATGTTATATTATTAATAATAAATTAGATGGCTGAGGGGTATTAAGGTAAAATCGTCACCCACATTTAATTCACATTTTAATTGATTTTGTTAATTTTTGGAAACATTCAACCCTTAAACTCTCATTTATCTCTCTCTCTCTCTCCTCACCGAAAAAAAAACAAGAATCTTTCACATAATTTGTGTATTGTTTGTTGTTGGAGAAGAAATAAAAACGAGGTTCGTCTCTTCATGATTTTGTATTATTTTTTTCTAATTTTTAATTTTCTTGTTTTTTACTAAGTTGTTTACATATTTCTGGTTCCAAAAATTGAAGAGTGTTATTGCAATTGTGCCTGAAGAAGAACGAGAAGCCGACGGTGTTTTATGTTTTATCATGGTCATCTTGTTGTGTTTTATACTCATAGTTTATATGAAGGTGTGTTACATCGTTACTTTGTAATAAAAACACTACGTATTGAATAACAAAACAATTGTTGTGTTATAAAACACCATACGGAGTAAACATAATTGGGATTGATTATAAGTTCTTTGATTTTTTATTGATTGGGATGTTGTGTTTTATCATGATCATCTTGCTGTGTTTTATACTCGTAGTTTGTATGATGGTGTGTTTAGATTTCTTGGTGTTCTACGAATATTGAAGATAATTCATACACATAACACCACGGATTGAAAAAAACACCCTACACGTTACTATGTAATAAAACACTACGGATTGATTAATAGAAACAACATTGTTGTGTTTTGCTGATGTTACGTTGAATAAGAAAATATGTAGAAAACATATACTCTACCATTGAAAAATGGAAATAGAAATGTAACTAAATGCATGATACTTTCTTCAAATAATTAAATTGATTAATTATGATTAATGATAAATTGACTAAGCTACCTGTTAGGATCTGAGTTTGATTGTTTTGATTGTTTAGACAAATAATGAAATAAGTGAAGTGAGATATAAATGGAAAGTGCAGCGGAATGATAAACTATAAATCAAAACAAGAGAATAATTGTTTTTAATCGAAATCTTTCATTATATTGAAAGATTACAATTGTACAATAACTCCCCCTCAGCCTGATCACTCGGAGAATGTTTGTCTTAAGAGAATGACGAGTGATGAATAGAACAGTACAATCACTGTTCTATTTATAGACTAAACTAAACCTCTGATGATCACTTGCTGACGTCACCTAAGACAGCGACCTCTAACTGACTAACAACATTAAACATCTGCTAATTATAACTACTGTTACATTGAAAACTCTGTTAATACAAACTACTGTAAAGGAAAACTCTGATGGTCTTTATCATCTGTTGAATCCAAAGTGCTGTTGGTTCAACAGACCTTTGTTCTCCAGTTCTTGATCAACAGTTGTTTCTTCATCAGTTGTTTGTCTATTAGTTGTTTGTTCAGCAGACCTTTCAGCAGCAGCAGTTGTCTTCATCAGTTGTTTGGTGTAGCAGTTGTTAGGGTCAACAGTCTTTTGGGGGAAGTTTCTTGAATCAACTGTTTTATTCAAAGGATCAAAAGATAGAATATTTTGGCTTTCTAATCATCTGTTCTTCTCCAGGTCAGCAGACCCAACAATTTCCCCCTAGAACAGATGATGCCAAAACTTAGCTTTATTCTTGATCTTTATTCCTCATCAGACTTTCTCTAATTTGACCTTTGAGTTGTAATTCAAAGCTCAATGAGAAGAGGTCTTCAGCATCTCTTTCCAGCTCTAAATTCAACAATGTTTGGAGATCTTCTGCACACAGGCCATGTGCATCATCCATGCTAAGCTTCTGAATCATTCCATCTGATCTGAGCAATGTCAATTCATGGGTGTCTTTATTTGACTTCCATTTTAGAATTTTAGAATCAGAGGAATGGCTGGGATGCATCTTTATTTTGATGAGTTTGGTGATGGAGGTCTTCCAATGAGTTCTCTGAGTCTCTCAGTTGTTGGATCAGAGAAATAACGAATTTGGTTGAGAAGACCCTCTTTCACAAAAGTATCAGCAAACTGTTTTTGTTCTTCTTCTGTCATCTCCTTCTGCTTCTTGAACTGTCTTCTTGCAGCAATAGATAGATCAGAAGTGTCCAGTAAGCTGTCTAAAGTAAAGGCTTGTAAGGGTCTCTTGGGGTCATCAGCATAGACTGGTTTCTTTGGCAAAGTAGGGTCCTTCTTCCTGTTTTCTTCCAGCTTCTTGTAGGTTTCAAGTAACCTCAGCTCAGACCATCTAGCCACAGACTTCATCTCTCCATAATTAGCAGCTACTATCTCTTGTCTCATTCTTTTAAACTTGAGAGCTCTAGCTGGATCTCTGCCTTTGCTGAAATCAGGGGCAGAGACCTTTGAAGGAGGATTCTTGGCCATTTCTTCAATCCTGATTAGTTCTTCTCTTAGGGCATGAGTGGTCCAGCCTGCAAACTGTTTCTTGTTTGCTTTGTAAGGCATGGAAGCTAAGATCTGTTCAAGAAGAGAATCCCTTACTTCCCTTTCCATGTCACCACTGAGAGGCATGGAGGACATAGAGTTGCTCAGGGTCTTAGCAAAATCCTCAATCCTTCTCAATTTGCTAAGCTCTGCTGAATGGATGCCCTGAGCACTCCTGTCATCTTTCCCTTTGCATTTCTCTTTTATGATAGCATCTGCCTGTTCACCCTTGTATTTAAGATAGGTGTCAATGTTTTGGGGAACAGGAAAATTCTTGAGAGATGGGAAAGTTCTTTCTGATGGATAATCAGTATTGTAGAAGGATTGAAGTTCCCCCTTGAGTAAATCAAGTTCAAGAGGATACTTCTCAGCCAATGGGGTGATGTTTGGTGGTGGTCTGTGTGATTTGAATTGAGAAGTGTGTTGTGAGAATGATGAGAGTGGAATGGCATTTAAGGGTTGTGTTGGTGGTGTGGTGTGGATGTTTTCATCTTGTACAACAAAGGTGGATTTCCTTTTTCTGCTGTATAAGATTTTTGGTGAAGGTGATTGTGCAGCAGTGGTCGGGTAAACCTCTGTTGGTTCTTTTGTAGAACCAGCAGTTGTTTGGGATTTTGGTTGTGTAGTGGATGGTTTGGTTGTTGATTGTGTAGTGATTGGTTTGGTTATTGGTTGGGTGGTTGGTTTGATAGTATCAGATGTTTTGGTGGCAGTGGTTGTGGTATCAGTGGTTTTGGTGGCAGTGGTTGTGGTAGCAGTGGTTTTGGTGGCAGTGGTTGTGGTAGCAGTGGTTTCAGCAACAGGTGTTTCAGAAGATAGTTTGGATGGTGGTTTCCTTTTATGTTTTGCAGAGATTTACTTTCTTTTTGAGGAACTCACATCTTCAACCTCTTGCTGTTGTTCCTTCTTTAGCTGAATTAACCTCTCTGCTTTAACTTCCAGAGTGTCAGCCCTTTTAAGCTTGTCTTCAGCAGCCTTATCAGCTTTTTCATTTGCAGAGGTATCAACTTCCTTTGCTTTGCTGGTTTTGGCAGTTTCAGTAGCAGGAGAGGATTGGGCACTTGGTTGTTGTTGTTTTTGTGGTGCTGATTTGGTAGACTCTGGTTTGTCAGCAGTTGGTTTACCCTTTTGAGAGGGTGGAGAACCAAAAGGATTTAGTTTTGGCAACCTATCTCTACCACTCTCCCCCTTTTTGGTATCATCAGGTGTGAATTCATCATCATCTTCATCTCTGAGGATTGTGGTAGGGGCAGAGCCAGTAGTCTTCAGCAAATGGTCTTTGATCACCTTGATATCTGCCTTGGTATCATTGAACCTGGCATCCACCATATTTCTGATCAATTTCATGTAAGTCTCTTGTGTCTGATCTGCTAGTTTCCTGTGAGCTATGATGATGGGGGAAACTGATTTCCATAGCTCACTAGCAATATCAGCAGTGGATGGTTGACTTTTGGTAAAGTTTGCCAGAGTTTCCAATATTGACTTAACATCTGTTTTGATGTCAGCAACAGAGGTTTCAATGGTTTGAACTCTATCCGTCAATTCTTGGAGTTTTAATCCATCACCTAAGTTAATAGAATCATCTGAATTCCCACCAGTGGTAGTTTTATCTGGTTCAGTCCTAGGAGGTGAGTCCAGGGAATGAGAACCAGATGCCCCTTGTTCTTGGTTCTGGGGACTTCCAACTGATTTTGGGGACACAATTGTGGCCTCCTCAGTTGTTGCCTTCAAGGAAGTCTTAGCTATGTAACCACTGTCCTGTTGTGAGACAATGGTCTCTACAACAGTAGTGGCTGCTTCACTTGAAACCGCACCAAGAGTTACACTGAACTTTGGGAGTGTAACCTCCTCTTCTGTTTGTGGGTTGACAGATTGATTTTTCTCAGGCCCAGTCACTTGTGGAGGTATACTCTCAGTGACAGGTGAATGAGAGGAACTGGGATTATCCTGAGTTTTATTAATTGCCTCAAACAGAGGTTGCATTATTTATGGGACATGTTGTGGTGAAGGTGGAGGAGTAAGAAGAGAATTAGCCCTGGGAGATGGACTTGTAAACATATGATCAAGTGACTCGTATGCTTCAGTATGTGGTTCCCTTTGGCTTACAACATGATCCTTTTGTGAGGATACATGAGGAGTTTGTTTGGGTTGAGATATTTCCAACTGTTATGAGGAAGTAACAACAGTGGTTTCAGGTTGCTTTGGTGATGCAACAGGGTTTGCTTCTGGTATCTCATCTTCCAGAAGTCCCTTTTTGGGTGTGGAGGTGGTTTTTGAAGATGGACGTTTTCTTTTGGAAGTGGCTGGTGTGGGTTTCACAGCATTGGATGAAGTGCCATGATCACCAGGAGCAGTGGGCTCAACAACAGAGGTTTGAACAACAGTTGTTGTCTTTGACCTCTTGGTTTGTGTTTTTGAAACTTTTGACACTTTTGGCACTTTTTCTTGGGTTGAAGAACCCAACATTCTTGTGAAAGTTTCATCAGTTAAACTTTTCATTTTGAAAGACTCTCCCTTTTGAAAATCATTTTCTGGTAAAACCTTTTGAAGGATTACACTTAAAATTCTTGGGTAGAATAGAAAAGCATTGTTTGAGCCAGATTTTATGGCTTTCACATTAGAAACTAAGTCCATAAACAATCCCTGGGAAAGATTGAAGTCAGAGTCTGACAACATAGCATACCCCAAGTACTGAATCCTTAATGGGATTTCATTAAAGGATGTGGTCTTAGCCGAGGCACAGAGAAGGACAGTATGGAAGAAAAACTTCATGACTGGAGGGAAAAACTTTTTAAACAATGTTGATCCAGTCATTTGAGCATCATACCCTCTTTCCTGAAACTCTGTGTGAAGCTCTGTTTTAGGAAAAGAATCTTTACCTGACAAGTCGTTGAGGGAGAAGGTTGTGGATATTAGTTCGGGTGTGATGGAGATGGTAGTGGCTCCAATTTTAGAAATAATGGATGTAGGCTTTTTGTCTTGAAACAAGACTTCAGCTTTAGCCCAGAATTTTTGGAGAGTTTCGAGATAGATGGGAGCATCAGCAGTTAAAATTGTTTTGTATTTTGAGTTTAAGATGATGTCAATGGTGGAATGGAATGGTACGTTGTCTTCTGTTTTAACCAGATATGGTAGGTGATTGTGGGTGGCTTTTGTTTAAAGATCCATTGTAATGGATTTCGAGTGGGAAAATGACTGAAATTTGATTAGGGGTTTGAGGAAGACGAAGGCGGTTTTAGTATTTTGAATACAATGAGACAGTAAAACTGCTGTTGGGGGAAAACAGGGTTTTATAGCCTCTGGTGAAACCGCTAATGTGGCAAAACTCTGCTTTTGAGAGCAGACGTGGCAAACATATGATGGTTTAAACATCTGGTGGCATACAGCTGTTTTGGTAAAAGTCTGTTGCCAACCTCTGTTGTTTAACCAAAAGACTGATGAAGTAACAGTTGTTTTATCTGATCAGATGTTTGAAACAGATTTTTCAACCAACAGTGGATATAATGAAACAGTGGTTGTTTTATCTGATCAGATGTTTGAAACAGATTTTTCAACCAAAAGAGCTATATTTAAGGAGAAAATTGATTTTCTGAAAACATTTTAATGTTTTTATTGAAAACATTTTTGTTGTTTTAATCCATGTTTAACATTCCAATTCGAGAGATCAGGTTTGTGAAGGTAGATGTGTCTAAATCTTTTGTCAACACATCTGCCAACTGATCCTCTGTTGGAACATGGTGCAGAGAAATCAAACCTTTTTCATAGCTATCTCTGACAAAATGATGTCTGATGTCGATGTGCTTTGTGGTTGAGTGAGAAACTGGATTCTTGATGATATTTTCAGCAGCTTGACTATCCAACATGAGTGGAGTCCTTAGTGCAGTTATCACAAAATCCAGTAGTTGATTTTGAAGCCACATGAGTTGGGCTGTACAGCCTGCAGCAGCAATGTATTCAGCCTCAGCTGTTGAAGTTGAAACAGCTGCTTGCTTTTTGCTTTGCCAGGAAACTAAGGCATTCCCTAGAAACTGGCACCCTCCAGATGTGGACTTCCTTGTAGTGTGGCAGCCAGCAAAATCACTGTCTGAATAACCTGAAAGCTCAATGTTTCCATTAGCAGGATACCAGATACCAAGAGTGGGAGCACCTTTTAGGTATCTGAATATCCTTTTCACAGCAATAAGGTTTGACTTTCTAGGAAAAGCCTGGGATCTTGCACAAACACAGGTGGCAAACATAATGTCTGGCCTGGATGCTGTTAAGTACAATAAAGACCCAATCATGCATCTCTAGTGTGTTTGATCAACCAGTTCATCCTTGTCATCATCAGTGAGTGGCTTGACTGTGCTCATGGGTGTACTACATGGTTTATAATCATTCATCTCAAATTTGGTTAACAAGTTTTTCACATATTTATTTTGATGAATGAATGTGCCATTTTGCAGTTGCTTCACTTGGAGACCAAGGAAGCACTAAAGTTCACCCATAGCACTCATTTCAAACTCTGCTGTCATGAGTTCCCTAAACTCTTCACACATTTTGTTACATGTGGATCCAAAAATGATATCATCCACATATATTTGAACAATCATTAAATCTTTCCCTCTCCATTTTAAAAATAAGGTTTTATCAATTTTACCTCTTGTGAAACCAATGGATAAGAGAAAGGTGGAAAGAGTTTCATACCAGGCTCTAGGTGCTTGCTTATGTCCATACAAAGCTTTATTTAGCTTGTAGACATGCTAAGGATGGAATGTGTCTTCAAAACCAGGTGGTTGACATACATAGACCTCCTCCGGAATTTTGCCATATAGGAAAGCACACTTGATGTCCATCTGATACACCTTGATGTTGTGGTTGACAGTAAAGGCTAGGAACAGTCTGATAGCTTCTAAGCTTGCTACAGGGGCAAAGGTTTCATCATAGTCTATCCCTTCTTCTTGTCTGAAGCCTTGAACCACTAGCCTGGCTTTATTCTTGACAACTATACCCCTTTCATCAGTTTTGTTTTTGAAGACCCACTTTGTGCCAATTGGACAAACATCCTTAGGCAGTGGTACAAGTTCCCATACTTGTTGTCTTTTGAACTGAAGGAGCTCTTCTTGCATGGCTTCCACCCAACTGTTGTCTTTCAGTGCGTCTTGGTACTTGACTGGTTGTGTGAGAGATAGAAAGCCTGCAAAAAGACGGATATTTGAGGATTGGCTCCCTGTGAGCACACCTTCTCTGATGTTGCCAATGATTTGGTCTGGTGGATGAGCTATGAGGTAGATTAGATCTCCCTGATATGGTATGATGGCATTTTGTGGTGAAGGACAGAGGTTTGGTGACTCTGTTGACATAACATCTGTTTGCACTTTTGTAGTGTCAACAGATGTTTGGAATGGTGGTGGAGGAATGGGTCCAAGTGGTGTAGGATTGGACTGACTTTTGTCAACAGATGTTTAACTTTTGTCAACAGATGATTGAGCAGTGGATGCAAAAGGTGAATCAGTGGTTTGAGGATAGGACTGGTCAACAGTGGCCGACTTAGCTGTGACAGAGTTTTGACAGTTGTTTTGAACTACTGCTTCCTCTGATACAGGATAGACTTTATAGTGATCTGGAATCACAACATCCATTCTGTAGTCTTGTTGTGGAGATTGTGAAGTACCTGCACTGTTAGTTTTGACAGTAATATCTTCAAATTTGAATTTATCCAAATCAAGTAACTCAGCAGGGTTTGCTGGGATTTTTAAAGATGAAAGTTCATTGAATTTCACATTCAGAGTTTCTTCTATTGTCTTGGTCCTTGTGTTGAACACTATATAGGCCTTGGCATTAGAAGAATATCCCAGAAAATATCCACAATCTACTTTGCTGCAAATTTTGAAATGGAATCTTTAAGATTTAAAATGAAACAAGGACAGCCAAAGATTTTGAAAAATGAGATTAATGGTTTGATTTTGAACAAAATTTCATAAGCAGTTTTTTGATGTCTTGGGTTGATTAAAACTCTGTTTTGAACATAGCAAGCAGTGTTTACAGCTTCTGCCCAGAAGGACAGTGGCAAACCAGAATCTGCTAGCATTGTTCTTGCAGCTTCAATGAGAGTTCTATTCTTTCTCTCAACCACCCCATTTTGCTCTGGTGTTCTTGGGATACTGTACTGCCTTACAATCCCTTTTGACAAACAGAAGTCATCCAGCTCCTTATTTTTAAACTCTGTTCCATTGTCACTTCTAAAGACTTTTACTGGCAAGTCATATTGTTTTTCAACTTTGGTGACAAAGTCCTTCAAAATACCTGCAGTCTCATCCTTAGAATGTAAAAAGTAAGTCCATGTAAACCTAGAAAAATCATCAACTATGACAAGACAAAATCTCTTTCTTCTTAGACTCATGATTTTAACTGGGCCAAACAAGTCCATGTGTAACATTTGTAAACACTGACTAGTTTTGGACTTATCAATTGATTTGTAAGAGCTTTTATGTTGTTTTCCTTTTAGGTAGGAAACACAATGCTCATCACATTTGAATTCTTTTGATGGCAAACCTCTGACAAGGTTTTGTTTTGGAGAGAGAGTTGATAGTTTGAAGGTTGGTGTGACCAAGTCTCCTATGCCACAATTCTGTCTCTTTGGTAGAGGCAACAGAGAACAGACAGACATTTGCCATAGGATTATCCTTCAACATATCAACTACATACACATTGCCACTTCTATGAGCAACAAGTTGTGCTTTACTCTCAGCAATGATGGTGTTAATCTTTTCAACCACTTCTGGTCCAACAATCTTACATGTTTTCTTAGTGAAGAATGACCCATATCCCTTGTCACTCATTTGTGATACACTAAGTAGATTAAATTTTAGATTGTCTATCAGATTAACATTTTCAAACTTAAGTCTCCCTGCTTGAACTGTTCCAGAACCCAACACTTTACCTTTAGAATCATTACCAAAGGATATATCACCCCCTCCATGTGCAAGAAAGTCCAGAAGAAGGCTCTACATCCTGTCATGTGCCTGGAGCATCCACTATCTACATACCATAAACTATCTAAGCAAGCAGAAGCTCCCTTAGCAGCAGCCATCAAGGCACAGTTACACTTGCAATCACAATCATCACTACCCCAGGGGTCTGAGAGATTCACAACCTCTACTTCAGATTCTTCAACTAAAACAACTTCATCAACAACATCATTAGTCACATTTTCAGACATAGACACCACTTCCTCAGAATCAGTCTCTTCAACAATTGTTTCTAGTGCCATAAAACAAAAATTATTTTCAGAATTGGCAACTAATGCAATGTTATCATTTGTTATCTCATCTGGTAGACTACTCCAATCAACAAAGCCTTGAGTAAAGAAACTCTGTTGACTTTGCTGACTGGTCTCTGTAGGAGCAGAGGATGAAGCAGCAGTCATTGGCACTTGTGCCTGTTTGGACATAATGATACTGAGGAACAGTGGTTTGGACATAGTGCACAGGAACAGTGGTTTGGGTCTGTGCAAAGTGAGCAGTGTTTTGCACATTTGGTGCAGGGGTATTTTGGGAAAACTGATAAGTGTTGGTCTGAGGCCTTTGGTTTGGATAGGTGATCATAGGGGTACCATTTTGACTCCTACATTCCCTAGCAAAGTGACCCATTCTATGACACTTGTAACACTTGATCTTTGATTTATCCAACCCCACTTTTGACCCACCATGTAAACCTGGGTACCTTCTGCCAGTTTTCTTATAGAAGTTATTGGTTCTAATACTGAGCAGGGCCACCTGATGCAAGATGTCCATTTCTTCTAAGTCCAAAGGGTCAATATATTGAAGGTCATTATACACAACAGATGTGTTATCAGATGCCTGGATATCACCACTTGCTGCAAAAGCATAGTTGGGTGATGAGTAAGAATCAGTGTTAAAACCAGTGGTTATATCAATGTAATGATCATAACCCTGATCCTTACTACTTCCAGATGCCTCCTCTTGGCCTAAAAGTGTTGTATTCCCAAATACATAGTCATCAGACACTTTTCCAGAGTCCTGGAGCTTCTTTTTCTGGTTAAGCTCTCTCTCATAAGTTAAGAGCTTACCATGAAGCTAGGTCAGAGTCAGGTCCTTAAATCCGATAGAGTTTCTCATGACAATTACTATAGTGTCCCATTTGTCCTGAAGTGATCTAAGGAACCTATGATTCAAGGTTGAATTAGGATAAGTTAGACCAACCAGTTTTAGTTCACTAATCAGACAATTAAACCTTTCAAACTGTTGTGTTAACAACTCTCCCTTTATGTGACTGAACGTTTCATATTGTTGGTTAAGTATTTCACGGTTGTTTTCAATCACATCTTCATTCCCCCCGAACTGCTCTTTAAGAGCATCCCACAACTCTTTAGCACTATTGCAGTGCAACAGTCCAGCATAGATATCATTTGGTAGAGCCATGGCTACAATACTGAAAGCCTTAGCATCTAACTCAATTTTTTGAAAATCTTACTCAGAGTAGTTTTCAACACTCTTTGGTACTTGGATCTTTGGATCCTCAGCACTCGGTACCATTGGAACATGTGGTCCAAATACTACCGATTTCCAGCACCCTGTGTTCTGCTGTGCTAGCACATGAGCTACCCGACGTTGCCAGATATTGTATTCAGATCTGACAAGCATCGGTAGCTTGTTACTAGTACCAGTGTTATGTGGATCTTGATTAAGTGAAGTCATTCTCTAATTTTTTGAAAACAAAATCTGTTTACTAACGGTTGAAACGAAAATAAACTATTACTCTGTTTTCAATCCGACAAACAAACGATATCAATAATTGTGAGCTGATCTGTTTATATTAAATTGATTGATCAGATCAAATTTAATTGACCAAGCTCTGATAACAATTGTTAGGATCTGAGTTTGATTATTTTGATTGTTTAGACAAATAATGAAATAAGTGAAGTGAGATATAAATGGAAAGTGCAGCGGAATGATAAACTATAAATCAAAACAAGAGAATAATTGTTTTTAATCGAAAGCTTTCATTATATTGAAAGATTACAATTGTGCAATAACTCCCCCTCAGCCTGATCACTCAGAGAATGTTTGTCTTAAGACAATGACGAGTGATGAATAGAACAGTACAATCACTGTTCTATTTATAGACTAAACTAAACCTCTGATGATCACTTGCTGACGTCACCTAAGACAGCGACCTCTAACTGACTAACAACATTAAACATCTGCTAACTATAACTACTGTTACATTGAAAACTCTGTTAATATAAACTACTATAAAGGAAAACTCTGATGGTCTTTATCATCTATTTGAATCCAAAGTGCTGTTGGTTCAACAGACCTTTGTTCTTCAATTCTTGATCAGCAGTTGTTTCTTCATCATTTGTTTGTCTATCAATTGTTTGTTCAGCAGACCTTTCAGCAGCAGCAGTTGTCTTCATCGGTTGTTTGGTGTAGTAGTTGTTAGGGTCAACAGTCTTTTGGGGGAAGTTTCTTGAATCAACTGTTTTATTCAAAGGATCAAAAGATAGAATATTTTGGCTTTCTAATCATCTGTTCTTCTCCAGGTCAGCAGACCCAACACTACCCTTATTTCAAAATAAATAAGATTGCCACGTGTCAACTTTCTATTGCTTCTTACACTTCTCACAAAAAATCCACTTTGTACAGGAAATTAAACCTATATATATATATATATAGGATAAGTATCCCCATAAAACCCTCTAAAATGAAACCCCCCCCCCCCCACAAACCCATCTAATGGATCACAATGCTCCACATCATCCATCTAAATCAATTATTTTTTATTCAACAAGGGCTATTATAGTAATTTTGCACCCACCACCACATATATAATACTTCTTCTCTCTCTCCCATTTCAAATTATCAATTCCCTCTCATCTTCTTCTCCTCTCATCTTAATCTACCTCTCTCTCTCTCTTTCTGTATAATATTTTTCTTGGAAGATCATGGACCACCCTTAACCCACCACCATCATCATCATCTCGAACCACCGCCACCACAGCATCACTGTCATCTCGTACATGACGACTGGAAAACACCACCGGGGAAGAAGACCGGAGAAGACGTCCGGCAATGACCACCTGAGAAGACGACCGGAGAAGACGAACCAGGTTATGAATGATTAATTCCCCCTTTTTTATATGCATGTATTGTTTTAAAGTGTGAAATAAGTGATTAAATTTTTTTTTTAAGTTTGTTTAGTGATTAGGACATTTCGATCTGTTTTTTTTAAGTTATAGATTCATGGTGTTTTTTTTGTTTTTTTTACATATTCATGTGTTGGCTGTGGGTTTCAAGTTATTATTAGTTTTTTTTACATATTCATCTATTCATGGTGGTTCAAGTTAGAGGTTTTGTTATATATTCATGGGGTTTCAAGTTATTATTAGTTTTTTATGTTTTTTTAACTATTCATGACTAATTTGCTCTCTGTTTTTTTTTCTATGTGTTTTGTTATAGCAAATCTTTTTTTTTTCGGTCAAAGTGTGTTTTTTTATGCAGTTTAAATGTATGATGTTTGCAGAGTACAAAGTTTTGTCTGTTTTTGCAGTAAAAAACATCTGTTACACATGTAACAGAAAATGTCTGTTTAGTCATGGTGTTACAAGTTATTAGTTTTTTATATATTCATGGTGTTTCAAGTTATTATTTGTCTTTTTAGATTGTGATTTTTGTTTTCCAAAAGATTCACGTCATCATTTTTAGTAAGCATAATAATTGATTTTATTTTTAATTTGCTTTTTTTTTTAATTCATAAAAAAAGACCATGAATATTTCATTTTTTTACAGGAAATGTCTTCTTTGGGGGGTTAGGTGGTTTAATATTTTTATTTTTTTTTAAGTTGGAAATAATTGTTGATTTTTTGTGTTTTACTAGCATCTATTTTTTGTGGGTGATTTATTATGTTAAACATCGAGAATGATTTTTCGTTTTGTGTTCATGTTCGTAGTACTTTTGTGTTTTAGTTAGGGTGTTTTTATCGTCTATATTTTCGTATAATCTTTGTGCTGAGTTAGGCTGTTACGTGTGTAGCATATCCGTTTTTTTGCAGTCAAATTCTGTTTTCTATGTTTTCTAGCATATCAAATTTCTGCTCTATGTTTACTGCAGACTCCAAAAGTTTTGTTGTGTTTTCTTTTTATGTTACCTATGTGTTTTTTTTACAGAAAATGTCTTTTTTTTGTATGACCTCTATTTTGTATTATGTATTTCTTTATAAAGAATCATTTTTTTATTAAAAAATCATTTGTTAAGGTGTTTTATCTCTGTTTAGTTATACCATATCTGTGTGTAAGTTAAGGTGTTACGTGTGTAGCATATCTTTTTTTTGCTGTCAATGTGTGTTGTTTGCAGACTACAAAGGTTTGTATGTGTTTGCAGACAAAAACGCCTGTTTACACACGTAACACTCGACTTTGCCATGCTCCTTATTGTATATTAAATAAGCTGTTTTCCGCATCTTACATTAGTTTAAAGAAATAATCAATTCGTTCGCTTGGAAGTGGGATTTACGCGTGGACCATGACAAAATACACGTTTAAAGAAATAATCACGTGAACTAAAAATTTAGTTATGTTGAAAAATATCAACCAAAAAAATTGGAATGTAGAAAGCCAAAATAATAACTAATTGTATTTAAGCATTTGAAAATTAGTTTAAAAACTTTTAGCTTTTTTTTGCTGGAAATGATTATGTGTAATTATCTCTAGTTTGGTTTGGCTCTATGAATCGACTTTTAGCTTCTTTTTTTATTAGTAATAATAATAATAATATTGGTTTGGAGATGGATTGGTTAGTATGTTTTTTTTATGTGTAATATTGATTAATAATAATAATATCGGGTTGGAGATGGATCGGTTAACACGTAGGTTTACATATTAATTAACCTTTTGGTATATATTAATTAAAACAAAAGTCACTAACCATGGGATGAAATCTATGTTGCGTCTGTTTCGTATGTAACAACAGAACTAAGTTGGTATAAATTAGTTTCTGATATTTTTACCAGATACAAAGGTTTGATTTTTGACTTTCATCAGTTACACATGGGATAAAATCTATGTTTGCATCTGTTTCGTATGTAAGAGTAGAACTAAGTTGGTATAAATTAGCTTTCTGATTTTCTTTACCATATATTAATTAAAACAAAAGTCACTAATCATGGGATCAAATATATTTTTGCGTCTGTTTCGTATGTAACAGCAGAACTAAGTTGCGTATGTTACACATCTATGCAGTTATATAACGTTCCTTCTAAGTTAAGTTTGATAATCTTAATAACTAAATGGATAAAACAATGTTTGCTTGTATCAATTTTGTATGCTTTTTTGTAATCCAGATGGTTAACATACGTTATGACCGGGATGGGGGGGGGGGGGTTACATATAAATTGATGATTTTTGTTTTATTTTTGCAGGTGTGCATATTTTTTTGCATTAAAGATGAAGATGATTATCAAGAAAGAAGTGTAAACAATTTTTTTTATTTATGACAGTTTTTTAGCATTTGTTGATTTGTAATGACCGTTTTGTTTGTTTTTAGCACTTTGTAAGTAACAATTATTTGTGTACATTTGAATGTTTTTTTATCTATAAAGTTTTTAATTGATTTTATACAATCTATGTGTCTATAACCATATCAATTCTCGTTACGTATGCAACAATTCTGGTGCTGGTACAATAAAACGAAAAAAATATTGTCTAATAAAAAAATCAGCATCTTTTAAATAATATAAACTGGCAAGTCAGTTTTAACCTATCTAACACAACACATGTTACATATGTAACACGGCGTCTGACAACTTTTTATAAGAATGTGAGAAAAGTAAGAGAGAGATGATGTGATAAGGTGTCATATCAGCTTTTGTCATACTTTTTTCAGAAAAATCAAATTACCCATATGCCCTTATTGGTACTTGTCACCATTATAATATTACACATTTAATCTCCACCATTGATCTAGTTTGATCAATGGCTCTAAATGAGTTTACAAGGTTTCTTCAATTTAGGTGGGTTTTTATTTAATCCATCCCATATATATATATATATGGTAGGGATCCTAGGAGAACCAACTCTTATTTGAGAACTGATAGAACCATTCTGGACCACACATTTCTCTAAAGGAAAAAAAAAATATTGCTTACTCGCTTGTTTTTATACAAGAATAATTTTTTGATTTTTTTTAATTATACATATGTGTATATTACATTTCAGTGTATATTACAGTTATACATATGTGTATATTGAAAAAAATTAAAATAAAAAAATTATTCTAGTATAAAAACCAGCGATTAAAAAAATACATTTCTTTTTGTCTTAGAGAAATGTGTGGTCCAGAATGGTTCTTTCAGTTCTCAATTTGGCCAAGGTTCCTATTTGAACCAAATATATATATATATATATATATGTAGATGATCGTGTACAAAGGGTTATTTTTGTGAGAAAGGTAAGAAGGAGTAAGATGATGACATGTGGCACTAATTAAATTTAAATTAGAAGGGTATTAAGGTAAATTTATGTATACACAAAATATGTAATTAATTATGTATTTATTAAAATTAGAGTGTTCTATGGATTTTGAAAAAAAAATTTGATCATATCGAATCAAACTCATTCATATAAAACACTATATATCAACAAACAAAACATAAACACCATTAAAATATAACACGATACAATTAGGAGCATTCATATAAAACACTCTATGGCATAAAAAGATGCTAAACATTGACAATATAAAAAAATGACCATATTTAATCAAACTCATTCATGTAAAACACTATATGGTAAACAATACAACATATATGACGTGTTTTACTAAAATAGAAGTGTTTTATATGAATAAAACTAGTTTACAGTGTTTTATAGAATAAAACACATCCACCAAGTTTAACGTAATTTTTTATATGTGTATATATAGCAATATGGTACTCATATTAAAGATAAAAAACACTCGTTAATATGGTGCATTTTTTTTTCAAAAAAATATTACTTATAAAAAAGTTATTGGTGTTTAAAAAAGATAGGGGGAAGTTACATGTGCATTGCATGTGGCTTTTATGAATTTAGGACACACCAAATAAGAATGGTTTTCTTTATATCCATTCCCTATATATATATATATATATATATATATATATATATATATATATATATATATAGGGGATGGATATATAGAAAACCCTATTTAAACGAAAAACTCCAGAAAACCCTACTTCCCAAGCTTTTTTTTTTTTGAAAAAATTAGGGCATGTAATATACATGTTTTTAAGAGTTTTGAGCCAAAAAAATCAAAAAAGCGCCGAGCCGTTTTTTTTTAAAAAAAAAATAAGTTTTCCTGGTAACATATGTTATCAGTGCTAACATATGTTATGATGCATAACTTATTTTATTTTTTTTAAAAAAAACGGCTCGGCGCTTTTTTGATTTTTTTGGCTCAAAACTCTTAAAAACATGTATATTACATGCCCTAATTTTTTCAAAAAAAAAAAAGCTTGGGAAGTAGGGTTTTCTGGGAGTTTTTCGTTTAAAATGGGTTTTCTCCCAATACTTCCACTATATATATATATATATATATATATATATAAAAGGAAAGAATAGGGAAGAAACCCATTTAAATGAAGAAACTCAAAAAACCTGATCCAAGGGCTACAATTCAACCACATCACTTCATTACTTTTAACCCTAGAAAGGTACAATGGTCATTTTATCATTCCCCCTCTTTTTTTAATTTTTGAATCATTTCCCCCCTCTATAAATTAGAACACCTTCTCTCTCTACAAACATTCACCACCACTTTCCAGTTGCCACCACCACTACGCCTCTCCTCCCCTTGAACTAGTCATCACCGTCGTCGTCCCTGCTCATTTTTGTTACCGGAGACATCACCGCCTCGAACCAGTCGTTACCCGCCGTCCCATCGACCCAGTCCCCCTTCGAACCAGTCATCACCGCCGTCCCCTCGAACCAGTCATCACCCCCTCGTATCGTCTGTATTGGAGGTTCTGTTCAGCACCGCCGTTGGTATTGAACTGAATAACAGAGGCATAATCAGTGGTGGATGAAGAAAAACACACTTGAGTTTAGATCTAGATTGCTTGTAGCTTGAAAAGAAAAAAGAGTATGATGATGAGATGAGATGAAGCAGAGAGAAGAAACGGCTCAAGGATAGGAAGACGAAACTAGAGCTGGCAAAGTGTAAGTTTTATTATTTAATACACACAAAGTGAGTGCTAAAAAAAAGATAATAATTCGCTTTTTATTTTATTATATAATTCACACAAACAAATTTTGATGTTGAATTTACATTATTTCAAGAGCTTAAATTTTAAAGGAAATGCTTTTACTAAGTTACCTTCAATGGTGTTTGATTATTGTTTTTTAGTGTAATCTTGAAGTTTGTGCAATGGTACATATTTGTTAATTTTTGCGGTTTTACTTATATGTGTATTTGAATTTGTTGATAAAAATGTGGTGAATCTATGTTTATTTTTAATTATTTCATTTTTGAACAAAAACCATATGTTTTTTTGTTATAATATATATAATACTGGTGTTGTTTCATATGTAACACTGGTATCTTTTTTCAATTATTTTATTTTTGAACTCAAACTGGTGTTACGTAACACTAGTATCTTTTTTTTCTTAAATATTTCTTTTTTTTATCTAATTTTCACAAATCATACCAGTTAACTTGTTTTCCCATGTTACAAAGGGTAAATTTTTGTTTGTTTAGTTTGATGTGAAGGTTATGTTTTAATTTTGCCTTTGTTTCGTATGTTACACCTGTTAGGACTAAGTTGAGCGGATTCCAGTTGCATATGTTTGATAAGTTTTAAGTTATGAGTATGTTGGGTTGATTCGAGTTGCATATGTTAATGGAAACAAAAAGCATTTTTCCATATGGATTTTTTAACATGGATGGAATGAATGTTACCTCTGTTTCATATGTTACATTTGAACTAATTTTGCATATGTTACACATCGATACATTCTTTATGAATGTTACCTTTGTTTCATATTGGAAGGAAAAAGTTTGGAAATAAAAGATGTAAATAGCCAATCGAAGGGTGTCCTAATCTCCTATGCCAGAGCCAAGCTTCCCTATTTGTTGTTCTTTAGCAAGCATCACACTTCCCGGTTGAATCACTTCATCCACAAAGTACAATCCTGATCGTTCAGTGCCACGCCCAATGATCGTTCATGTCCTGATATCCTGGAGAATAGAAAAGGTTGGATGCATCAAGACGGTGCAATTTAACTCTTTTGTAACATGTCTAATGGATAGCAGTTTATGTGACAAGGACGGGACGTAGAGCCGGTTTGAAAGTTTTAAAGTAGGAGATATTTCAATAGTTCCTTCTCATTTGACAGGAACGACCCCCCCCCCCCCCCATGGCAGTTTTGATGTGATTGATCATAGTGATATTTTTCTTAATAAAGTCGGATGAATCATATGTTATGTGTTGGTCGCACCACAATCAAATATCCATGATTT
Source organism: Ambrosia artemisiifolia (assembly GCA_032199755.1). Lineage (NCBI taxonomy): Eukaryota > Viridiplantae > Streptophyta > Magnoliopsida > Asterales > Asteraceae > Ambrosia > Ambrosia artemisiifolia. The sequence goes on along the minus strand of CM063526.1, from coordinate 33,002,979 downwards.
ATCCAAAATTTCATAGTTTTTTGCTATTTTGGCTTGACACTTCGAAACACTTAGATCGTTTCCTTTTATTATTGTTACTAGCTAATTACCCGAGACTGTCCCACGGTTGAAAAATCTAATATGATGTGAAAAAATCTTTAATATATGATTTACATTTACACTCACATCCAATTTTAAACTATCACCAAAGTAAAAAAAAGAACACTTAAGATTAAAAAACCCAAATCCAAAACTTCCAAACAAAACATAATCCAATAACCCATTCAAGATTCAAGAAATACATGTGTGCTTCTGTGACCTCTTGGTTTATAGTTCCAGATCTTACTCTGCCCCAAAACTTGATCATCTTTCAACAGATCCACATCCTCCCCCCTCATCCGCCTCTTCCCCTGCTATTATTCCTACAAAAGGTATCCTTTTAAAGTTGTCTTTATTGATTAGCTGTATATGTATATACATCGTATAAAAACTTACCATATCAACCAACAAAATGTCAAATATATGCATGTCTCCTTATCACCTCCCATTGTTGCCATGGTTAATTTTAAAGTATTTAAGCAGTGACTGGGCCTGCAACACAATCAATAAACTAAAATTACAAATTTACCGACAGGACATAATCATATACAAATTTACAAATCTACCCGCCTTTTCCTTAGCATGGTTGCATCTTTTTTCCCTCGTGGACTCCCGTTTCCTAATAAATCAACTAATGGTCCAATCGCTTCAGAGCTCCCGATTATTATCTTGTTATCCTGAATAACCGAGAGGAGGCTGATTAATTTCCTTTAAACGTACAACATCAAAAGTTTTGATAAATTATGCTTAAATTAAAAATATATCATGAACAACATAACATAGTATATGCGAAAAACTTATACGATGTGATCATCTTTGTAGTGATGAGAAACAATCATGAGATACTCACTTTGTGGAAATTGAGATTATCATCAAAAGGAAACACGACACCAAGTTTGGTCTTGTTCCTAAGCCATGTGATGGCGTTGTAGCACACGGGTAACAAAATCAGGGCCATGTTCAACTTGAGTGTCTCGGCCGCACCTTTAGCGACAAAAACACAATGCCCCATTACATCAAACGCAGCGCGATTCTTATACTGAATATATTATCGTGTAAACAACCTCGGCATTGCCCGATCGAAAGTGCAATCACCTAAACTCTTTGCCACTTATCTTGCAAAATGTACTTAAACCCTTCATACCCTTATTGTATTTTGTTCCTATCGAACGCGTTTCTTAGCTTTTGACTCGACATCACGCTCAAATCTTTGCTTTTGCATCTCATAGTTTGTGTCGGGGATAGAAGTAAAAGGAAAGAATAGGGAAGAAACCCATTTAAATGAAGAAACTCAAAAAACCTGATCCAAGGGCTACAATTCAACCACATCACTTCATTACTTTTAACCCTAGAAAGGTACAATGGTCATTTTATCATTCCCCCTCTTTTTTTAATTTTTGAATCATTTCCCCCCTCTATAAATTAGAACACCTTCTCTCTCTACAAACATTCACCACCACTTTCCAGTTGCCACCACCACTACGCCTCTCCTCCCCTTGAACTAGTCATCACCGTCGTCGTCCCTGCTCATTTTTGTTACCGGAGACATCACCGCCTCGAACCAGTCGTTACCCGCCGTCCCATCGACCCAGTCCCCCTTCGAACCAGTCATCACCGCCGTCCCCTCGAACCAGTCATCACCCCCTCGTATCGTCTGTATTGGAGGTTCTGTTCAGCACCGCCGTTGGTATTGAACTGAATAACAGAGGCATAATCAGTGGTGGATGAAGAAAAACACACTTGAGTTTAGATCTAGATTGCTTGTAGCTTGAAAAGAAAAAAGAGTATGATGATGAGATGAGATGAAGCAGAGAGAAGAAACGGCTCAAGGATAGGAAGACGAAACTAGAGCTGGCAAAGTGTAAGTTTTATTATTTAATACACACAAAGTGAGTGCTAAAAAAAAGATAATAATTCGCTTTTTATTTTATTATATAATTCACACAAACAAATTTTGATGTTGAATTTACATTATTTCAAGAGCTTAAATTTTAAAGGAAATGCTTTTACTAAGTTACCTTCAATGGTGTTTGATTATTGTTTTTTAGTGTAATCTTGAAGTTTGTGCAATGGTACATATTTGTTAATTTTTGCGGTTTTACTTATATGTGTATTTGAATTTGTTGATAAAAATGTGGTGAATCTATGTTTATTTTTAATTATTTCATTTTTGAACAAAAACCATATGTTTTTTTGTTATAATATATATAATACTGGTGTTGTTTCATATGTAACACTGGTATCTTTTTTCAATTATTTTATTTTTGAACTCAAACTGGTGTTACGTAACACTAGTATCTTTTTTTTCTTAAATATTTCTTTTTTTTATCTAATTTTCACAAATCATACCAGTTAACTTGTTTTCCCATGTTACAAAGGGTAAATTTTTGTTTGTTTAGTTTGATGTGAAGGTTATGTTTTAATTTTGCCTTTGTTTCGTATGTTACACCTGTTAGGACTAAGTTGAGCGGATTCCAGTTGCATATGTTTGATAAGTTTTAAGTTATGAGTATGTTGGGTTGATTCGAGTTGCATATGTTAATGGAAACAAAAAGCATTTTTCCATATGGATTTTTTAACATGGATGGAATGAATGTTACCTCTGTTTCATATGTTACATTTGAACTAATTTTGCATATGTTACACATCGATACATTCTTTATGAATGTTACCTTTGTTTCATATTGGAAGGAAAAAGTTTGGAAATAAAAGATGTAAATAGCCAATCGAAGGGTGTCCTAATCTCCTATGCCAGAGCCAAGCTTCCCTATTTGTTGTTCTTTAGCAAGCATCACACTTCCCGGTTGAATCACTTCATCCACAAAGTACAATCCTGATCGTTCAGTGCCACGCCCAATGATCGTTCATGTCCTGATATCCTGGAGAATAGAAAAGGTTGGATGCATCAAGACGGTGCAATTTAACTCTTTTGTAACATGTCTAATGGATAGCAGTTTATGTGACAAGGACGGGACGTAGAGCCGGTTTGAAAGTTTTAAAGTAGGAGATATTTCAATAGTTCCTTCTCATTTGACAGGAACGACCCCCCCCCCCCCCCCCCCATGGCAGTTTTGATGTGATTGATCATAGTGATATTTTTCTTAATAAAGTCGGATGAATCATATGTTATGTGTTGGTCGCACCACAATCAAATATCCATGATTTATCCAAAATTTCATAGTTTTTTGCTATATTGGCTTGACACTTCGAAACACTTAGATCGTTTCCTTTTATTATTGTTACTAGCTAATTACCCGAGACTGTCCCACGGTTGAAAAATCTAATATGATGTGAAAAAATCTTTAATATATGATTTAAATTTACACTCACATCCAATTTTAAACTATCACCAAAGTAAAAAAAAGAACACTTAAGATTAAAAAACCCAAATCCAAAACTTCCAAACAAAACATAATCCAATAACCCATTCAAGATTCAAGAAATACATGTGTGCTTCTGTGACCTCTTGGTTTATAGTTCCAGATCTTACTCTGCCCCAAAACTTGATCATCTTTCAACAGATCCACATCCTCCCCCTCATCCGCCTCTTCCCCTGCTATTATTCCTACAAAAGGTATCCTTTTAAAGTTGTCTTTATTGATTAGCTGTATATGTATATACATCGTATAAAAACTTACCATATCAACCAACAAAATGTCAAATATATGCATGTCTCCTTATCACCTCCCATTGTTGCCATGGTTAATTTTAAAGTATTTAAGCAGTGACTGGGCCTGCAACACAATCAATAAACTAAAATTACAAATTTACCGACAGGACATAATCATATACAAATTTACAAATCTACCCGCCTTTTCCTTAGCATGGTTGCATCTTTTTTCCCTCGTGGACTCCCGTTTCCTAATAAATCAACTAATGGTCCAATCGCTTCAGAGCTCCCGATTATTATCTTGTTATCCTGAATTACCGAGAGGAGGCTGATTAATTTCCTTTAAACGTACAACATCAAAAGTTTTGCTAAATTATGCTTAAATTAAAAATATATCATGAACAACATAACATAGTATATGCGAAAAACTTATACGATGTGATCATCTTTGTAGTGATGAGAAACAATCATGAGATACTCACTTTGTGGAAATTGAGATTATCATCAAAAGGAAACACGACACCAAGTTTGGTCTTGTTCCTAAGCCATGTGATGGCGTTGTAGCACACGGGTAACAAAATCAGGGCCATGTTCAACTTGAGTGTCTCGGCCGCACCTTTAGCGACAAAAACACAATGCCCCATTACATCAAACGCAGCGCGATTCTTATACTGAATATATTATCGTGTAAACAACCTCGGCATTGCCCGATCGAAAGTGCAATCACCTAAACTCTTTGCCACTTATCTTGCAAAATGTACTTAAACCCTTCATACCCTTATTGTATTTTGTTCCTATCGAACGCGTTTCTTAGCTTTTGACTCGACATCACGCTCAAATCTTTGCTTTTGCATCTCATAGTTTGTGTCGGGGATAGAAGTAAAAGTGTCTCGAAGCTCTCAATTCGCTTTTTTCGAACCCAAAATTGTATCGTTAGTTGGTTATTTTTAATGTTCTTAAGGAATCATATCAACTGTTGTTGAACTTGATATAGAATAATTAAGAGTGTATAGTTAAGAGTGTATAGTGGTATATACCATGATGTAACCAAGGTTGTCCAATTCCAATTCTTCCATGATTAACGCTGCATATTCATCTACTTTCTTTTGTATGTTCGATAACTTGTTTGCCGAAACACTCAAGGTTATAATCTGTATTATACAAATAATTATTATGGAATTAGATACGACTATAAAATCGTTATCAGAATTGAGGTTGTAAAACATTTTTTCCACCTATGTGACTTGTTCAACAATATAAAGAGTCTAGGTTGTGGTCGACATCTTTAACATCTATATCTATATCTATATCTATATCTATATCTATATCTATATCTATATCTATATCTATATATATATAATAAAAGAAAGCAATTTTAATGACATGACACTCAAAGAGGCATTCTCCTCCTTGAGTGTGTCATGTGTTATCCCATGTGGCATTGAGATATTTTAGGAAAAAAAAAATTTAAAATCAAATTGGATTTTTCTCACTTATGTTTCCTCCCATAATTTTTAAACGTTAATATCTTTTATATACGAGATTTTTTAAAGAAAAAAATTACACCAAATTAACGAGCGTTTTATTATCTTTCCAACGAGTACCACAGTGCTATATAAAAAACGAAGAAAAAAAACGACTATTTTTTGTGGGGTTTTGTTCATACAGGAAAAAAAACACAAAGTGTTCAGGTTATTTATTAATCATATATAGACAAGTCACTAATTATGTTCAAATTAGTAAATATGAATTCTATTTTCAACATGTGTTAACATTAGAGTTATACATTGTTTTAGTTTAGATATTAATTAGAGTTATACATTGTTTAAGGTTAGGCGTTAACATTAGAGATACAACCAAAGCCATTTTAATGACATGACACTCAAAGAGTCATTCTCATCCTTGAATGTGTCATGTGTCATCCCATGTGGCATTGAGATATTTTAGGAAAAAAATTTAAAAATAAAATTGAATTTTTCTCTCTTATGTTTCCTCCCATAAATTTTTAAACATTAATATGTTTTATATACGAGATTTTTTAAAGAAAAAAAATTACACCAAATTAACAAGCGTTTTATTATCTTTCCAACGAGTACCATAGTGCTATATAAAAAACGGAGAAAAAAAACGACTATTTTTTGTGGGGTTTTGTTCATACAGGAAAAAAAACACAAAGTGTTAAGGTAAATCATTAATCATACATAGGCAAGTCACTAATTATGTTCAAATTAGTAAATATGAATTCTATTTTCAACATGCGTTAACATTGGAGAATATTAGAGTTATACATTGTTTAAGGTTAGGCGTTAACATTGGAGATACATTTTTAATTGTTTTAGGTTAGGTGCTACCCGAAGCTTTATTGCATATAACTGTAAAGCGAATCATTTTATTTCATATGTAAAATTAATATGTCATATTAGATTTCTCAACCCCGGGACGTTCTCGGGGTATAATCTAGTGATAATGATATTTCTTTCCACGAAAGTTTTCACATAAGAAATAATCTATAATCTATCTATCTATAACTTATAATAAAAGAATTGAATATTGATTAGGTGACATTCAATGGAGGCCTCAACCCTCCTTTGAATGTGCCACGTGACACGTTGAGGTGAGAGTTTTTAATTTTGTTTTTATCCATTCTCCTACACTTATCTAACCCTAATCTCCTATAATAAAAGAATTGAATATTGATTAGGTGGCATTCAATGGATGCCTCAACCATCCTTTGAATGTGCCACGTGGCATGTTAAGGTGAGAGTTTTTAATTTATTTTTTTATTTTGTTTTTATCCATTCTCCTACACTTATCTAACGCTAATCTCTTTAAGAATTTAAAAACAAATTTAGATTTTTCTCTATAATGTTTCCTCCCATCATTTTTAAACGTTAATATCTTTTATATACGAAATTTTTTAAAGAAAAAAATTACACCAAATTAACGAACGTTTTATTATCTTTTCAACGAGTACTATATAAAAAAATGGAGAAAAAATGACTATTTTTTATCGGGTTTCGTTCATACAGGAAAAAAACACAAAGTGTTCAGGTTATTCATTAATCATGTTTTTTCTTTTAAACCAGGTTTTTATATACAATGTTGAAATTTAGCCCAATCGTCATGCTATCATTGGAATTTTACTCTTCTAAAAATGGATAAGTATATTTCATCAAAAGAAGCTAGGAGAAAGAATCGCGCAACACTGCAACACATGGTGTCACCTTATAGCAATGTTATTTTTTTATTTATTTAATTACAAGAGTAATAATTATTACTATTAGTATTAGTATTATTATAATGGTTATATTTTTCAACCCCAGGACACTCCCGGGATAAAAGCTAGTAAATAAATAAAATAAACATCTTGGTTGTATTCGAGTTAATAAATTGAACCTTTAAGCCTGGTATGATTTAATGCGATAAACTCTAAATTTATGTCCTTGAATTAGTTTAACCTTTTTCATGTAAAAAACCAAAACCCAAATAATTTCATTGAATTTAAAATTATTATTACAATAAATTCTTACATGTCAAAGAAAGTTTGAAGCCTTGAATGGAAACTTCGATCAACAATTTGGTCCCAAAACTCCTTTAATTGAATTTTATTAATCATGTAGCCAGTTGTATTTCGTCTCCGGCTTAGCGCATCGAAGAATTCTCTGGCGAAATCTTTAGAATCCTTGTTCATCCCTACCCGATTTAAAAAACAACAATAATTAAATAAAACCATAGAACTAAATCAAAGGAGAAAAGAGTTTGAAATATTTGTTTACCAACGAACCTCATCTAAAGTTAAATCATACAATGAACTCTGTTTACCTAACCCACCAGATTTAGACCCCATTACTCAACAAATAATAATAATCATAATAACAATAAGTTTCGTTAATATCAAGAAAATAACTGTTGAATCCATAAAGCTTCATGATCTGCACAACAACCAACGAACTACTCACCAGAGATGGAAAGCCCTAAAAAAGATGTGAGGGATGAAGGTTAGGGAAGAAAGTGAAAGATTTGGTTGTCAGATTGATCAAATTTGTAAGGCTTGTCCTAATGAACAAAAATACATAACATGATATCTACTCATATTAAAAAAAAAGCGGAGAAAAAGTACCATTTACCTCGGTCATTTGACATAATTGTTAATATTCGATCAGCAAGATCCTACAAAAAAACGATAACTTGATAAGGAACTGGATTCCTTCATAATATGCCAACTGAAAAGCAAACAAGAGAAATGTTGAACCTGCTTCTTTCCTTGTTCTGAAAGGCCGAGCCGAGTAAGAATGTCTTAAGATCTTTTACCCGGAAATGTGCAAGCTTTTCCTAAATTACAATAACCAAATGACATAAAAATATTGCAACTGCAAGAAACTTGTAGCTTGTGATTATAAAGTAACAGCACAAAGGATTATTCATTCTTGTCTATGAGAACAACATTAAAAGATTTCCATTTTTGCCCAAAGAACACATGCAAGGTAGTCATAAATTGAAGAGCCTTATGATGCTTTTTGTTTCACTCAGGATCCATATTAGTCCAAACGATTAGTAAAAAGATATTGTCAAAGCTATTTTCTCAGGCAATCATAAAATGTAGATTCGTATTTTATTAAAGCCTTTGTTTCTAATGTTACAATCATAAATCGGGTACTATTCAGGGATATAAATCATACAATCAAGCCTACATAGGGTGGGCAGTGGGCACAACCATAGTGTCATGTGTCTCCTGGACAACATAATTCTATGAGAACAACATTAAAAGATGTCCATTTTTGCCAAAAAAAACACATGCAAGGTAGTCATAAATTGAAGAGCCTTATGATGCTTTTAGTTTCACTCAGGATCCATATTAGTCCAAACGATTAGTAAAAAGATATTGTCAAAGCGCAATCATAAAATGTAGATTCATATTTGATTAAAGCCTTTGTTTCTAATGTTACAATCATAAATCAGGTACTATTCATGGATACAAATCATACAATCAAGCCTACATAGGGTGGGCAGTGGGAACAGCCATAGTGTCATGTGTCTCCTGCACAACATAATTCTAGAAGGGTACCGTCATATATGCAAACACCATTGATACACTATCCATAGACCACTGACGTGTCATATGGGCCACATTGTTACAAAGCATATGAAATGGGCGAAAAGTAGTCAAACGCCTGCACAATCGGACTAAAATATTATCATATGGGCCGTATGAAAGCCAAGTTATACGACCCATATCAAATTTTCACTAACAAAGAAATGACTGATGCGACAACCACCGACAAGGTCACACACCCCGCGTTACCCTTTTTCTCACTATCAAACGGGTCGTATGCATCATACGGCCCGTGTGACTAATGGGGGTGGTGTCTTGATAGCAACCCACAAAATGTCATAAAGCATTTAACTTTTTAACATTTACAAAGTTTGACAACAACAACACCATAAAACACACAGAATGTCATAATGCATTCAACTTCTTAACATTCACAAAGTTTGACAACAACAACAACATAAAAGACACAGAATGGCAGTACATTTAGACACCCAAGAAACAGTAAACAACAAACATCATGAACAAACAAAATTAAAAACAATACCTTGTAACTCATTACCAAATCCATCTGCTTCCTGTAAATTAACGATCGGTTTAATAAGAAACACAGTATATATATATATATATATATATATATATATATATATATATATATATATTCAAATAGAAAGCATTGTTAGGTGGGTTTTGAAACAGTTACAAAATAAACAATTTTATTATTAAAAAAATTTACATAGATTAGGGCACCTGCATATGAGGGGTGATTGGGTGAATCGGAGTCGTTTTGTTGAGCCGTACGAAGGGTTGAGGAATATTTAAGGAAAGGTTGAAGCCACCATTAAACGTCACGTCAGCAACTATCAATTCTTTTATATATATTAATTAATAATAATAATAATAGATTAATAGATTTTCCTAATAAAGTTTTGAATTTTATTATTATTAATTTAACAAAAACATTATTTCCAGTTTCGTCATAAAAAAACGTTATTATTTTGGGTTTTATTACTATTAATTTTAACAAAACCATTATTACCAATTTTTCTATCATAAAGGTTATTATTTTCTTCCACCGAATTGTTGTTCTCATTAGTTTTTGTCAACAAACAAAGGTTCTAAGAATTCATCTAGTTGGCCAGTATCATAAAGTTTTTATTCTAGAGGGGTTTTTTTAGCAAGTCTAATAAGTCATAATAAAAATATCTAGGATTTAATAATGGGGGATCTGAAATTAGTTTCTCAGACGACCCATTACCTCCTCCATCAATGTCTGGTTCTCCAACGAATGCAACACAACCGAACCTGTTGGATATATAGTATGTCCGATGTAATTAAAGTCGATGTCAACGTAACCCAACCCGGTACGATCCGAAGAGTTACACGTTGATACACGAATCAGATAAGTTCACTTGTAGGTGGATTATTATTTATAAAATAATAATATTTTGAACTAGAGAGACTTAATATTAATTAGATTAATATTGTGGAAAATTATGGGAATATTCCAAAGGATATGGAATGTTATAGGAATATTCCAAGAGATTTGTTTTATAAATAGGGGATTATGGTGTAAACCCTAATGACACTTTTATAACATAAAATAATTCCTTCCTCTCCAAGTCTTGGCCGTCAACTCCTTAGGGCCGCCGCCCCTTATTTCGGCCAAACCACCACTCCGCCGCTCGCCTTCCTCTTGCAAAGTGTTGCTTCCCGGTTGGTTCGTGCTCGGGTGTGAACTTCCTACTAGCGAGGATTCGTTGTAACCCGCGTGTTACAATTCCGGTGTAGTCGTCAAAGGTTGATTACTAAACCCCCTATGGTTGTTTATTATTTATTTGTTTATACGCGTTTAACTGAGATCCTGATTGGGAATATTTTGTTAATTGGATTAATAAAATTAACTAACTATTTATATATATAAATCGGCTATATATATATTGTATATATAATCGCCTAACGTTAAATATATAAACCGCTTCCGCTACGTATACGATACCATGAATCCCAATAGTGGTATCAGAGCCACGGTTACGCGCGTATAGATGGTAAATTTATAATTTTTTATCTATGTTTTATTTGTCAAAGAATTGTTTATTTTGACAAAAGATCAAAAGTTTTTTGTTGTTCATGTTTGTGATATGAATCGAGCCCTAGGTGTTTGACCCTTGTTATGGTTGTGTTTGTGATTGGTTTTATTTTATCTTTATCTTTTATTGATTTGTATTTTTTATTACGGATATTGGATCCGGTGTAATAGATAGGGTTAGAATAGATTTGTTTTATTTTGTATTTCAAATTTTATTTGTAATCCTACAAGTACAAGATCAAGACGAAGATAAAAAGGCAAACAGGTTCCATGAAGATAGAGATCTCGGGTCAAGTGGGAGTTATCAAAATAGTTTTGAAATCCTTTTTAGACTAGTTCGTTTCGTTTCTGGCTAAAACGAAACGGGCGACCTGTTAGGGGCTCGATTCGGTAATTTTAATGTTTTGTGGTTGTATTTTATTTATTGTAAATAATCGAGATAACCCAAAATAAATAAAAAATTTTCACAATCATGGCAACGGTTTTATTAAAACAAGTTTTATAAAAACCGAAAAACATATTTAATAAAAAGAGTTTTATTAATATTGAAACAAGTCCATTCGCGATAATAAGACCAACATAGTTTAAATAGGGTATTTAAAACTATACCGTGTCAAGTGTTGAAAGGAGTTTCAATTATCACGAACAATATAAAATTGGATTTTATAAACTATTGTGTGACTCAAATCATGCTAACGAGTCATTCAAAACATTTTATGGTAAATATTAAAATTAAATCCCAATTTTAAATTGATGTTTTATATGCCACCCTTAACAAGTTAACACTTCTTCTAAATCGAACCCAGAAGTTAGTGCCGAACCCTGCTCTGGGGGTTGATCATGTAAGAAGGTAATCACCGCGTTTCCTGTGTAACATAGGCCGGTATTACAGTTAACAGTAAAGGACCAAACATCGCTTGTTTATCAAGTGGGCATAGTTGGGGTTAAACATACATCGCTCCTAGCGATAACCCCAAAATGGAGAGTTGTGTAGTGGACACAATTAACAATCGTTGTTTACCTACCTAATCATACGAGTGAACAGTGCTTAGCCAGTTCACTATGTATTGATGAATCGGGGTCTCATCCTATTTAATTTTGTTTTGGGTCGTAATACAATTAGGATATTTAAAACATGAATACTAATAAATTAATTTTGAACTTTGTAGATGTCAAACGAAAACAGTTCCGCCTCCCAATTTTCTCTCAAGTCCATCTTAGAGAAGGACAAACTGAACCACTCCAACTTCATGGACTGGCACCGCAACTTGAAAATCGTTCTCAAGGCGGAGAACAAACTGTATGTTCTTGAAACGCCAATCCCTGATGAACCCATCAACCAACAAACTAATGCTTACGGAAACTATGCTAAGCACTTCGATGACTCTATGAAAGTCTCGTGTTTGATGTTGGCGTCCATGATCCCTGAACTTCAAAGGACCATGGATGACAAGATGGCATATGAGATGAATGAGCACCTGGTGGAAATGTTCCAACAGAAGGCTCGTCATGAGAGGTTTGATGTAATGCGATTACTCATAACCACTCGTATGCAAGAGGGTACATCAGTTAGCGCTCATGTGCTAAAGATGAAGGCTTATGTTGATCACTTAGCTCGTCTGGAATCTCCCTTGAGTGATGAGCTGGCTGGGGATATTATCCTCAACTCATTGCCCAAGTCATATGATCAGTTCACTATGAACTACAATATGAATGGTATGGAGAAGACACTTGCAGAGTTGCATCAGATGCTCAAAACTGATGCGACAACCACCGACAAGGTCACACACCCCGCGTTACCCTTTTTCTCACTATCAAACGGGTCGTATGCATCATACGGCCCGTGTGACTAATGGGGGTGGTGTCTTGATAGCAACCCACAAAATGTCCTAAAGCATTTAACTTTTTAACATTTACAAAGTTTGACAACACCACCATAAAACACACAGAATGTCATAATGCATTCAACTTCTTAGCATTCACAAAGTTTGACAACAACAACATAAAAGACACAGAATGGCAGTACATTTAGACACCCAAGAAACAGTAAACAACAAACATCATGAACAAACAAAATTAAAAACAATACCTTGTAACTCATTACCAAATCCATCTGCTTCCTGTAAATTAACGATCGGTTTAATAAGAAACACAGTATATATATATATATATATATATATATATATATATATATATATATATTCAAATAGAAAGCATTGTTAGGTGGGTTTTGAAACAGTTACAAAATAAACAATTTTATTATTAAAAATAGTTACATAGATTAGGGCACCTGCATATGAGGGGTGATTGGGTGAATCAGAGTCGTTTTGTTGAGCCGTACGAAGGGTTGAGGAATATTTAAGGAAGGGTTGAAGCCACCATTAAACGTCACGTCAGCAACTATCAATTCTTTTATATATATTAATAATTAATAATAATAATAATAGATTAATAGATTTTTCCTAATAAAGTTTTGAATTTTATTATTATTAATTTAACAAAAACATTATTTCCAGTTTCGTCATAAAAAAGTTATTATTTTGGGTTTTATTACTATTAATTTTAACAAAACCATTATTACCAATTTTTCTATCATAAAGGTTATTATTTTCTTCCACCGAATTGTTGTTCTCATTAGTTTTTGTCAACAAACAAAGGTTCTAAGACTTCATCTAGTTGGCCAGTATCATAAAGTTTTGATTCTAGATGGGGTATTTTAGCAAGTCTAATAAGTCATAATAAAAATATATAGGATTTAATAATGGGGGATCTGTGATTAGTCTCTCAGAGCATGTTTGGCTCTCCAACTCCTTATTTCCTTATCTCCTTCTTCTACCTCCTTATTTCCTTAATCAAAAAGTAACAAATCCTTACTTATAACTTATCTCCTTTTCAACCCATAAAAACCTCCTTTTCAACCCATTACCCAAACAAACTTATCTCCTTATCTCCTTTTTGATTAAGGAGATAAGTCATAAGGAGGTGAAATAAGGAATACCAAACATGGCCTCAGACGACCCATTACCTCCTCCATCAATGTCTGGTTCTCCAACGAATGCAACACAACCGAACCCACCATTGTTTTGATGCTCGCCGCCCCTGTCGGAATCTTCGGTATGATTGGTGGCGACTGCTGCTTTGCCTCCGTCTTTATTGCTCTTCTTGTGTCCATCACCCCACCATTCGGGGTAGCCGACTATTTTTAAAACACTGATCTTTGGTATGCCTCTTCATTCCACAATGATCACACTTAAGGTTGGATTTATCCATCTTGGAGAAGAATCCGAACGGCGCCCTTGTCCCTTGGCCGCAATCCCTAGGGTTTTGCCATTGTTTTCGGAACGAGTAGTGGCTAGTCTGGCTCCAATTCCTGACTGGGTTTCGGTATTAGTCCTAAGGATTTTTTGATGTGCGGTTTCCTTTCGGACAACCGCATATGCTTCTTTTGCTGAGGGAAGAGGATCCATTCTATGAATCCCCCTCTTGATAGTGGCGTATTGTCTGTCAATTGTGTTTAGAAATTGGAATAATTTTTGTTCTGTTCTCAGTTTATTATAAGTAGTAATATCAGTAGGAGATGTCATGGGATTTGGGTCTCTTCGATCAGTCTCTCCCCAGATTCCTTTCATTATAATCCAGAACTTCTCAAGAGGGGTTCCATTCTTTTTAATTCCATTTGCTTTGACATGTAAATCAAAGGTTTGGAGTTTATCTTTACCACTGCTGTACGAGGTTACGAATGCATCACACAAAGCTTTGCCAAGTGGGAAACTCAGTCAGGTTGCTTGCAATAGTTGGTTCAATATTTTGTGTTAGCCATGAAAACACTACTAGTTCGTCTTGTCACATTGTACATAACCGTCTTCAATCGGTTTGGGTGGTACCAGATTTCCGGACAAATGACCAAGAAGAGTTTTTAATTTACCTCCGATGGCTACTCGGATCATTCGAGCCCATAGGGCATAATTTTGGATGTTACGTTTAAGGCTGATCTTGAGGCTATCGGACAGATTGTGTTTGGTGTTTTGGTTTTAGGATGATTGAATACCATTGAGAAGGTTGGCTAATTGCATTGAAAGGTCGATGTTGTTTTGAAAGGCTAGGCAGCCGTCAGAAGACATGGTGGCCTTGGCTTTGGTTGTTTTAAAAAGAGGTAGATGATGAGCAGTTCCCTGAATTGATTCAGAACCGCTCTGATACCATGTTTTACTAATCAGAGAAAAAACTTATTTCTTTGTGAATTATACAATACAAGGAATGAGAAAAGTCCCAATAAAAAAGGAGTACAAGACAAGATAAAAGGAAACATGGCTATCAAATTGATTCTAACGGCTAAATAACTGATGCTGAGTTCTAGGCAATCTCTCAAATAAGGAAATGATGAATTAATTCTGATCCTATAATTTTATTTCTCTAACAAAAAAGAGTGATATATGTTGAAAACAACAAGTAATTCGAAAATAGGAGTCCATATAAATTCGGGAAAAAACATTGAATCAAACTTGAAAGTAGCAAGCGAACCAAGGATCAAATCTATTAATAATGGAATCATTGCTAGAGCAAATGAGTCCCTAAATAGTAAAGGTTCATCTACTCTTGAGCTCAGTATGTAGAGACCAGTGAACTTGGAGGATACTGATACCATCACCCATAAGAGAAATGTTTTAGAACAGTTCGAACTTTCAACCTTTTCGAGGTATTTCATGATGTTTTGGATTGTTTTGCATAGAAAAACACTAAACATAACATTTAAAAACCGAAAATAATGTATTTTATGCTTAAATAAAACACCTAAGGCTGTGTGTATAAAACACCTAAGGCTGTTTATATATCTATAATATGTGGCATGTGACAGTGGAGGGATGATTACGATGCATCCGAAGAAACAAGAATAGAACACTTCAGTGAAAACATGAATGCAGTATTGGAAACTACAGAGTCAAAGTCAATTAAGGGGATACAACATGTTTTGGTGCCAATTAACTGCTCAGAACACTACTACCTTATTTCCTTCAACTTTGCAACGTCTGAGATACTGATAATCGACAACAACGTAACAGTTCTAGACTACGACGAAAGATACAAAGCCTGAAAAAATGGTAAGTAACAATCAACAATAATCAACTATGGTGTAGTATTATGTTAGCGTAAAAATCTGTATAAAAAAAGATGACCTGAATATGGTTTCATGTAAAAGCGTGATGCATTAGCAGCTTACATGGAAGATGTGTCGCCTTCAATCGCTGAAAAGCTTAGGAAAACAGCGCCGATGAGGATAGAGTTCACGTGGAGAACTTCGCACAATGTAATCGATTGTGGAGTATTCCTAATGCGTCATATGGAGACTTATAAAGGAACATCCATGAAAGACTGGAACTGCGGATTGTCAGACGAAATTGACAGCAAAAGTGGGACTTCTGAAAAGCAAACACGTGAGCTGGATGAACTCAGGCGTAAATATATCACGAAGATCCTGTTGAGTGACATCAATAAATCAAAACATGTGGCGGAAGCTGGAGTTCAAAGGAATAAGCAGTTAACTGAACAGTACAAGATGCGCCTAGATGGTCATGCAGCCAAGAAAATACCGGATCGTTTGAACAATATCTAGTTAACTTATTTCTTTAGTGTTTTGATGTTCTGAACAGTAGTGTTTTTCTGATGGTTTTAAAACTCTTGCTTTATGTTTGTCAATCTAAGACCTTATGATGAAGTAATGTATTAACCTTATATTATCTTGATGCTTGGTGTTCTTGCAGTATTTTTTTTTTTAATTTTTTAATGTTATTATGAGATCCTTGTTCCTTTGTAGTGAAACCATCTAAACCATAGAATTGTGTTTTATGTTGAATGAAAAGAGTATAACTTAAAACATATACTTTAATAAAAATAGCACAACAGATCATTGAAAAAACCATAATAACACACAAACATATAAATTTGTAGACAAAAAACATTAAAATTTGTGAAAAAGTTTCATTGACTATAATCACATGGACGCATTCAATTACATATAAGAATAAAACACTGCAATAAAAAAGAACAAAACACTTCATCTGCTGAACAGTCAAACTTGTGACATAAACTACACACAACATATAAACTTGAAGACAAAACACTATATAACACACTGGCTTGTATGGTTAGTACATAAAAACACAATACTATCACTTGAACAAACACTATGCTACGATTTTAACTACTGCACAGTATGGAAAAAAATAAGTGCTCAAAACCCTTCAAATTAAAAACCATAAAAATCTAAGTCGTTAACAGACACAAAAAATCCAAATGCAAAAACCAAACCAAACATAAAACCTAAAATGTTAAAAAACCAAAGTAAAGAACATCAAAAATAAAAAGTTTTAAAACACACAAAACAAAAGCCTGCTCTTCATCATCTGAATCCTCATTTTCTATCTCCTCCTGCTCAGTTGATGTAGAACCCAAGTCACCATCCAAGTCATCATCATTAGCAACCTTCTTTTTACCCTTGCATGTACGGATGTTGTGCCTGTAACCTAAACAATTTTGACACTACCTTCTTTTTGTATAAGTTTGACTAATCGCTTGTTCACGCTTTGACTTCATGCGCTTTGGCTTGCCCATTCCTTTAAACTTAGTGCCCACTGGAACACGGACAGTTATAGTCGCTGGTTGGCAATTACCTGTAAGTTCAGCAAACCTGTCCCTGCGACTCTTGCGTGGTACATTCATTGAAGCTTCATCAGCTTTTGGGCCAAATTGGTTAACATGATCTCTAAACGAACACAACACTTCAAAACTAGAGGTCAACTTGTTTATGATTTAATGAATATATAAACACATAATTATCATAAATTTCACATAATATTTAAAGTTAATCAAAATATCAAGAATTTTGATGAAAATAATGTATTATGACCCAAAATGGTCAAAAATAGTTTTTAGATAATTTTTCTAACAAAAAAAAATGATTTTATATTATATTTACTGTTTAAAACTTAGATAAACAATTAAATTCGATAGAAGTACAAAACTAACACAAATCAGGTATTAAAAATCATAACCAGTTTTCTAATAATAGGTATTCCACAAATATTTACATTAAAATACATTATATATGATTTCTAATGAATTAAGCATGATTTAATCAAAATAAATTTATTAAAACTATTGCAACGGCTACAACATCATAATATAAATTATTTCCAGGTCATAATTATCATCTAGCAGCTAAGGTTCATGATTTTTAGATAACATATCATGAATTAGGTATGAATTTTACAAGTTAATTATACTTTTAATTCGAAAATCCCAAATTGTTCATAAACACCATAAAGCCCTAACTAGCAATTGAAACCCTAAAGTGTATGAATCATCAAATAAATATAATGCTATTGAAGAAATATATATGAAAGGAAAATAGTGAAAGTTGATTGAAAATACTTACGGTTTTGCTTGTTCGATTAAGAAAATAAGAATATATGAAAACCCAAAGCAAAAATCTCCAAAATTCTTGAGGATGATGACGATATGAACTCAAAAGATGATGCAAAGATGAGAGAAATAAGAGTGTTTGTGTGTGAAACTCATGTTGGATACTGAGGAAACAAAAAAAAAGTAATTGAAAATATAATGGTGTTTTATGCTTTAATGGTGTTTAATATAATAATCAACTTGGTGATTAATACTAGTAATTGGTTGACTAGAAACTCATGAAACATGTTTTTGAGTAATATGATTAGTCATAAAGTTTAAAAGAAATTGGTAATTGTTTAATTGGGGTTAAAATATATGATACAAAAAAATGTTTTTTTTTGGCATAACTAACCTACAGACTTGGTTTCCTATAAAAGTCAAATTATAATAAGTAAAAAAAAAACAACGTTTCAATATATGTATTTGTTTAAAATGTAGACCCATCAGTAAATATGTAATGATAAAAAGAAAGTCAAGCTTTTATTAATTTGAGAATAAACAAAAGTACATGGACTGGATTTGTAATTGTGATAATATAAGGACTAAATTTGTAATCTTGGCAAAAATATAAGGGTCGGATGTTACAGTCTCTCCTACTTTAGAAAATTTCGTCTCGAAATTTCTTTCAAGTGGAGATCTCTATGAAACAAAAGGCGTTGCAAAAGTCAAGTAGGTTTTAAAAATTGCATCAGTTATGATTTGACAAAATTTAAAGTAGTTTCCTAATATCAAAGTAAAAGTTTAAAAAAATCTTTGACAGTTGACCCGAGGTTTAGGGAGTTTACACTCAAGAAAAGTTGAGAAAATAGATAGCTAATGAGGACAGGGTACTGACATAGCAGTCTCCCCTACTTTAGAAAGGTTTTAAATCGAACTTGATTAAAGACATGCAACGGAATTTCAATTGACTGAGAGTGAGAGTATAGATTTGAGTTTTCTGTATGAATGGCCGAAAGAAAAGGTTTCAAGATAGATGAATTGAGGCTTGCGTAAAAACGTTCTTATTGAAAATGATAGCTATTAGTCAATGATCTAATGAAGAGGTAGTAATGGGTAGGTTCTTGGTTAGACTCCTAGTCCGTTCCCACAGTATCGTTAATGCTTATATATAGGGTGTACCGCAGCTGACCCACCACACTCCCGATACTTTGGACTCGTACTGATTGTCTACCAATAGCCTAAATAGAATCACACACCACCCTCATGTACCTGTAAATCCATTGCATTCCGGACCGTAATCATCGATTTACCTTACACTAGGGTTGATTACCTTACACTAGGGTGTTATCCTTTTCCATAACCCTAACATAATACCAGAAACAAATGCATGCAACCAATATGTAACAGCTACTGTAATGAAATAATGTTCAATTATGAAATGGTTAGAGATCCTTCCCTTTCGGGTTTACCCTTTAACCGTAATGAGAGTAACATGTAAGTATAAGACATGGTTAGAGGTTTTTCCCTTTCGGGTTCACCCTTAACTGGTAACTTCTGTTCACATTGTGGCTCTAAACACTCTTATTGATAACTCTGAGTTTTACACTGTTCCCCTCGGATTAAAGAAATACTCTAATCCGAGTTGTACGTGGGCACTGGCTTAGATCTCATACGAGTTATCAACTAGTATGTTCATTGGCCATGATGAAAACAAAATAATGTGAAGTATAACATGGTTTTGCTCAAAACAGGAAAGAAAATATGCATACCAAATATGTGTTCATGTAAGTATATAAGTATAGCATAAAATTTCGATTGAAAGGATAGTATAATATAAATCAAGTAAATCGAACAATTTGAACAAAATGAAAATAATTGAGTTAAATTAATGCTCAAAACCAGTGTTGTAATAATAATTTCTAATAACTAGTGCAAGAATAGTTGTGATTAACGTGTGAGAATAACCACTAACAAAAGAATAATACGAGAATAATAAGATAATGTGAGAACATAACTATAAATAAAATGGTGTAAGAATAAAATAATAAAATCTAATGCAATTGAGAGTGTGCAGAACAGACGTATAATCTACTGGCATGATGGTTTAAATTTAATAGTTTTGCATATGTGCACTATACAATAAAAGACATTTAACAACATTCCGATGAGGATATGTCCATTGTTTAAACCAAAAGTTTTGCGACTAAAAGAGTACAAGTGTAAAAATATAACTTTTCGTTTATGAAAATGTAGTTTACTCGAACTTTGTGATATAGTTGAAAGAATATTAGTAATGCATAAGAATAACTTTTTAGAAATCGAAGAATGCTTTAGAATCCAAAACAAGTCCGCATAAAAGGACTTCGTAAGTACACTCTTTCTTATGTTTATGAGAAGTCGAGTTTGAAAAGTGTTATAAGGCATGTTATTAGTTGAAAATTCTTTTCCCGAAACATATAGTGGATCCGTTATATGAAAACAAGAAGGTTTACATTTGACTTGTAAATATGTGAAACAAGTTTATAAGGTGCAAGAGGAAATCATATAAATCGAATGTGTTTCAAAGGACCAAGATTTAAAATTTTGTGTGAATGATAAAAACCAACGTGTATTACACAAAAAAAGCTTATAATTACATAACATTTCTGAAAACAGATTTCAAACTTTGAAAAGAAGATCGAGTCACAGTAAAGGAATTGATAAGGGTTGAGTTGACTCTCCTTGATAATGATTGAAAGGTATGGGTAAGACAGGTAGAAGATTGCATACGGTCCCGAATGCCTTGACGAATTTTGAGAAGTAAAACTTTATTGTATTAAAACATTCATTCCGTTTACAAGTTAAAATCCCATTAAAGTTGAAAAAATCTTGCATATTTATTAAATGTTTGGGAAAATCCGAGTGTTACCCATTTTGATTAAACTTGAAACCTTGAATTATCACAATGTTGCGAAATTTATACGTTGAAAAATAGTTTGTTTGTAAGAGTTGTTAAGGCATCTCTTTGGACTCATACCATGCTAAATGTTTCAAGACACAAGGTGTGTATAAGAGGTGCAAATCCGATGAATAAGTTTCTCCAAAGCTGGGTAGTTGGGTTTTTTGCTTTTATGAGATGGCAACATAGGGTAAGTTGCTAAGGTAATTGCTCTAGAGAGTGGTGTACTAGTGAGTGTTGAATAGATAGGCATTTATGATGTTGTGTATATTGTAGAGACACAAGGGAATAGTTTAGAGATATACTGTGACATCGGTCGAGTAAAATGATGATAATGACAAGATAATTAAATAATTTGAAACCACATTCATGTTTAACTATGCAACGTTCAAGAATCAAGATGTGATCAAAGTTAAACAATAATCTTAAAAATTTATGCCATAGGGAAATGTTTTTGAACAATAGAAATGATGCTTTATAAAAATCAGGAAACATAAAGGAAATAGTGTAAGTTTTAATGCGATAAAATAGTGCATAGAAGTTTTAGTAATGATGATGAAAAGTGAACAATCAATGAGTATATAAAACAACAAGTGATGGAACTTAAAATCCAAATGTTAAATAAAACATAAGAATCAATAACGGAAAACGGAAAAATGCACTAATAGCGACAGCTATTAATAGGGAAAAACTCAAAAGACATAATAACTTCCTTATAGAAAATTATGAATAGAGTTCAAACAGCAAATGAAAAGTATACCAATAATGAAATTTGATACTGAAAATATTTCTAACGAAACTGGTGACTAGCCAAAGAAATTGAAATATTATTAATGACTTATGGGGAGTGTACTTAAACCTATGAGTAAATGGTCATCCTTCCCGATTGCGCATACCCCGTCACTGATAAATTTCAAAACTTTTAGCGAGACTTTAAAACGAGATGTAGAAATAGATCCTTGAGATGTGGATTTCACTCCTAACTCAAAGATGTATTTCAATATTGAAAACAATTGAGGAATGAAACCAATCACTAAGTTAAGGATATCACTCCCAGCTTAGTGGTTAAGTTTCTTTTTGAAGGAAATACTCTTTGAGGTGTGGATGTCACTCCTATCTCAAAGATATATTCCTAAGATAATTAACATATAGAGGAGTGAAACTAACCACCAAGGTATGGATGTCACTCCTAACTTGGTGATATCATTTCGTTTGTGAAATACGAGTGTCTGCTTCTCCAAACAAAGTACCGTAAAGAATAACGAGAAAGAATCATAGCGAAAATATCTCGAAAGAAAGTATAAAGATATATAGAAAGATACACGAGAGGACTCGTGAAAGTAAGCTTAGTTATAGACTAGGCTAAAAGGCATTCTAATAACCTAATTCCCTATAACCATGGCTCTGATACCAATCTGTAACACCCCGACCGATGGCGGAAACATCGAGGTATCACGTAGTGACGATTGTTCAATAGCTCATGGACTAAAAGTGTAAATATTGATACACTGATTGAATAGTTTATTACATTGAATTGAAATACAACGATTCTAAATGTTAATTAATTGATATACAATGAATCCAAAATCTAAATATGAATCCGAAAGCTTAAAGAATGCATCCCAAAACAACCTGAAACATGTACGAAAATAATTTGATCAATACAAAAATGTATTGGTGAGCATACCCTGTTTGAATACATATAGTAGAAAAAGTGTTTAGCAATTCATGTGTTGTATACCATTTGCAAATATGTAATAAGTAGTATCGGTCAAAACCAAGCCTTGATGAATAATGACTAACACATGAATAACCAACTGAATAATGAATTAACAAGACAATGACCAAGATTCTCTCAACAGAGTCTCAAGGGGGGGTATACTATAGTACCATTAGTTGAAATACTAGGCCGCAGAACGGTTAATGATTCTGACTAAGCATACACACAAATTCACATAAAGCAAACACACATGAGAATTGCATTAAGTATAAGAATAACATTTGATAATAGTGTACATGAGTAGCCCCAAAATAGTAAAACATGAAAAAGGGGAAAGATATACTCACATTCGCTAAATAGTTTTGTTACTAAAGCGTCGTGAGCGTGAATTGGCGAATCCCGAAGTCTCAACCTAAAAGTATGGTATATGTATAAGTGTTTGGACTTAAAATAAGTCTAGGGTTTCTACTCTAAGGCACTTAGGATGTCTAGTCTAATTTGGGGTTTAACTTGTAAATAACGATATATGTTGAAAATGCGACGTAAGTAAATATATATACTTGATTGAAATAATATGACATATGAACTAAGGAGTGAATATGAATAATATTATTATAAGTTCATAATTGAAAGTTATGAACTAAAGTAAATGGTAAAAGTTACATAAATGTTAAATTATGTAACAACTTTGAAACATTAATTATTTGTATTTATTAATTAAATACAACCATTAATTTGGTTAGTGAAAGAAATTTTAAATAAGATAAATAATTTAAGTTTATACGATAATATATTTATGAAGTCATAAAATGATCTAAATAATTTAGAAAATATTTTTAATGATTTAATGAATATATAAACACATAATTATCATAAATTTCACATAATATTTAAAGTTAATCAAAATATCAAGAATTTTGATGAAAATAATGTATTATGACCCAAAATGGTCAAAAATAGTTTTTAGATAATTTTTCTAAAAAAAAATGATTTTATATTATATTTACTGTCTAAAACTTAGATAAACAATTAAATTCGATAAAAGTACAAAACTAACACAAATCAGGTATCAAAAATCATAATCAGTTTTCTAACATAAATAATAGGTATTCCACAAATATTTACATTAAAATACATCATATATGATTTCTAATGAATTAAGCATGATTTAATCAAAATAAATTTATTAAAACTATTGCAACGGCTACAAAATCATAATATAAACTATTTCCAGGTCATAATTATCATCTAGCAGCTAAGGTTCATGATTTTTAGATAACATATGAATTAGTTATGAATTTTACAAGTTAATTATACTTTTAATTCGAAAATCCCAAATTGTTCATAAACACCCTAAAGCCCTAACTAGCAATTGAAACCCTAAAGTGTATGAATCATCAAATAAATATAATGCTATTGAAGAAATACATATGAAAGGAAAATAGTGAAAGTTGATTGAAAATACTTACTGTTTTGCTTGTTCGATTAAGAAAATAAGAATATATGAAAACCCAAAACAAAAATCTCCAAAATTCTTGAGGATGATGACGATATGAACTCAAAAGATGATGCAAAGATGAGAGAAATGAGAGTGTTTGTGTGTGAAACTCATGTTGGATATTGAGGAAACAAAAAAAAAAGTAATTGAAAATATAATGGTGTTTTATGCTTTAATGGTGTTTAATATAATAATCAATTTGGTGATTAATACTAGTAATTGGTTGACTAGAAACTCATGAAACATGTTTTTGAGTAATATGATTAGTCATAAAGTTTAAAAGAAATTGGTAATTGTTTAATTGTGGTTAAAATATATTATACAAAAAAAAAATGTTTTTTTTGGCATAACTAACCTACAGACTTGGTTTCCTATAAAAGTCAAATTATAATAAGTAAAAAAAAACAACGTTTCAATATATGTATTTGTTTAAAATGTAGACCCATCAGTAAATATGTAATGATAAAAAGAAAGTCAAGCTTTAATTTGAGAATAAACAAAAGTACATGGACTGGATTTGTAATTGTGATAATATAAGGACTAAATTTGTAATCTTGGCAAAAATATAAGGGTCGGATGTTACATGACATATCAATTTTATATACGAAATAGACTGATGCGATTTACAGTTACATGCAGTAAAGTTTCGGGTAGCACCTAACTTAAAACAATTAACAATTTATCTCCAATGTTAGCGTCTAACCTTAAACAATGTATAACTCTAATATTATAGAATTCATATTGCTGTTTTTTTCCTGTATAAACAAAACCCCACAAAATTAATGACTTGTCTACACATGATTAATAAATAACCTGAGCACTTTATGTTTTTTCGGTATAAACAAAACCCTACAAAAAATAGTCGGTTTTTACTTAGTTTTTTTATATAGCACTATGATACTCCTTGGAAAGATAATAAAACGCTCGTTAATTTGGTGTAATTTTTTTCTTTAAAAAATCTCGTATATAAAAAATATTAAAGTTTAAAAATTATTGGATGAAACATGAGAGAAAAAAATCCAATTTTGTTTTTAATTTGTAAGGTAAATCTTTTATTTTAAATTCTAAGATATGCATATCTTTATAGGGTTTTAATTAATTTCATTATTAGATTTTAATAATAAAAACAAAATAGAAAATAAATAAAATACTCTCACCTCAATGTGCCATGTGGCACTTTCAAGAGGAGGTTGAGGCCTTAATTGAATGTCACATCATAATAATTCAATTCTTTTATTAATAGTTATTATTATTATTATTATTATTATTATTATTATTATTATTATTATTATTATAGATTATAGATATTATGGTTGTTAAATTTTTTGTTTGGCAATCAAATAATTGTCTTTCAATATGTTTGCATGTTTCTTAATTTAATTTAATTTAATTTAATTTAATTTAATTTAATGTATGGGGTTGGTTAAATGCACTCCCCATTTTACTAAATACACTCCCTATTTAAAAAAAATAGTTTAAAAGTTGTCAAATTTCACCCCCTATCTCTTTTTATGCCTATATATGTGACAAATGTATTGTGTTTGTCCAATCTTATTCTTCAAAATCATTTGTGGGTGTCAATGATTTGAAGGCTGCAAGAAAATTAGTAGCCTGGAACAATATAGCAGCAATGGTTGTGCGAAAAAAAAATGAATAAAAAACATATCTACCTTCGAAGAATACACCAATGATGAATGTGCAAGAAAAAAAAATATCTACCTTTCGATGAGTTTTTAAAACATAAACCAAATGTATGGAAACATGCCTAATGATATTATAATTGTTTACTTGGTTCAAATCTTAGTAAAAACAAAAATAAATATTATTTTTATAACTAACTTTGAAAACAATATCGCTATATCAACAACAGAAGAAAAAATTTAGAACATAAGATAGCAAGGTGCAAAATTTATTCACAAAGTTATTTAAAAAGATATAAAGAAGTTATAAATATTTAAAGAATTTTTAAAAACATAAAAAAAAAAAGACATTCAGAAAGAAATGTTTTTTTTAAACAAGAAAAAAGGTTTTAAAAAAATTAATAATAAAAGATAACAAGTGATAAAGAGCAAAAGAAATAAAAAAGGTTAAATTGTACTAAATTAAAACTTGAGGGAGGGAGTGCGTTTAGTAAAAATAAAAAAAAGAGTGCATTTAGCACCACCCTAATGTATACGTCTAAAAAAATAAGTAAGTAAAAGGATACAAACAATCGCAATTTGTTGTGAGTTGTTTGTAATCTTGGGCGGTTCTTCCCAGTTTAGTTGTTGGGATTGTCGTTTTTTTATTGTTTCGTTTGTTTTGTTTTGTACCCCTTCCAGTTTCTTGCTGGGTCTATATATCTATATATATAGTTTTTGGTAGTAAAAAAAAAATCGCAATTTGTTCTATCAAAATTAATTGTACAAAACAATGAAACGCCAATAGGCAATTTAATTTATCAAAGTTAATTGTAACAAATTAGATTTTACGTTTTCGAAATTCAAATTTTAAAACGTTGTAGTCAACTAGTGACAATCATTTCTAGCGGTTATTTAAGGTCATTAATTGGAATTATTTTTCTTAATTTAAAAAAAAAAATTAATACAGATAATAAGGGGATTTGAAATATTTCAAATACAATTATCTCTATATAAATATATCAAACACTTTAATTTAAGAGATTTGATTTTCGTTCACCATTTTGGGTATGTTTGGCAAAGAGCTTTTAAGACCTTTTAAGAGCTTCAAACTTCAAGCTTTTAAGAAAAAGCTCCTACTCCATTAGGGTATGTTTGGCAAAACTAGCTGGAGGCTGGTAGCTGGAAGCTGCAGGCTGGTAGCTGCAAGCTGTTAGCTGGAAGCTGGTAGATGGAAGCTTTTTAAATATATTTTGGTGTTTGGCAGAATAGCTGGAGCTTTTAATAAAATTTATAAAATGACCAAAATGGGCATAATTAAAAGCTTGTAAAGAAGGTTTTTATTTTATTTTTAAAATAGAATGGGTAGTTGTGTCATTTACTAGTTAAAAGCTTGTAGCTAGTAGAGCATTTTCTTAAAAGCTAGTACTAGTAGCTTTTCACTATAGATCTTTTTCTCTAACCTAAAAGCTTCCAGCTCCGTCAACCAAACAAGGCTTTTTATTATGTAGGAGCTTTTTCTTAAAAGCTTAAAGCTTGAAGCTCCTAAAAACTCCTTGCCAAACATTTAGCCTTGTTTGGTTGAAGAAGCTGGAAGCTTTTAGTTTGGAGAAAAAGCTCTATAGTGAAAAGCTACTAGTACTAGCGTTTAAGAAAAAGCTCCTACTAGCTACAAACTTTTAATGAGTAATGACACAAATACCCATTCTATTTTAAAAATAAAATAAATACTTGAAAAAATTACACCGTTAGTCCTTATGGTTTCCACCTAGTTTCAATGTCAGGTACTAAGGTTTTATTGTTTCAGCTTAAGGTATTAACCTTTTAATTTGTTTCAATGTCAGGTATTAGGACTAACTTTGTTAAAATCTGACTAACTCCGTTAAAATCTAGGGGGCAAAAATGAAACATTTAAATTAAAAGGTTAATTATGTGTATTAAAACCTTAGTACCTGACATTGAAACTAGGTGGAAACCATAAGGACTAACTGTGTAATTTATTCTATAAGCTTTATAAAACATAATTTTGGTTTCATAAAAAACGTAATTAATTATTTTTAATTAATTAAACTTATTTTATTCATAATTAATTCATTATAAATTCGTTTTTAATCATTTTTATATCAAAATTTCACAAAAAATATTTTTAACATTTTGAAACAGGAATATGAAGCTGTTTTCAGAAAAATTGAAAAATTTATATTTTTAACTTATTAAAGTAAGTATTTACTTTATACAATAAATTATCTTATTTAAAACAAAAATAAAAATAATTTTTCAAACATTATTTTTTAGAAATGTCATTAATTTATTAGGTCAAAAGCTCAAAATCATTTTTATCTTTTTCATGTTAAGATATTTTTTTTCAGACTTTATCATGTTATTATAATTTCTTTCAAACAAGATATTTTATAAATGTATACACAAAATTCCAAACCAAATACACCCAAATAAGATGGGTCTTGACAACTTGACGTTAGAAAGTCGGTGACACGTCCAAAAAAAACCAGAAAGAAGTATTTATGTTTTTATTTTAAATCACGATTAATTCAATGAATTTTTATATTTTTTTAAGCGAATGAATGTAGATTTATATGATTATTAATGTACCACTTTTCAGTCGTTTTATAAGAAAAAACATACAAACGTTTTCAGTAAAAAATATATGAAAAATTATTTTTATTTTTGTTTTAAATAAGATAATTTATTGTATAAAGTAAATACTTACTTTAATAAGTTAAAAATATAAATTTTTCAATTTTTCTGAAAACATATTCATATTCCTGTTTCAAAATGTTAAAAATATTTTTTGTGAAATTTTGATATAAAAATGATTAAAAACGAATTTATAATGAATTAATTATGAATAAAATAAGTTTAATTAATTAAAAATAATTAATTACCTTTTTTATGAAACAAAATTTATGTTTTATAAAGCTTATAGAAAAAATTACACAGTTAGTCCTTATGGTTTCCACCTAGTTTTCATGTCAGATACTAAGGTTTTAATACACATAATTAACCTTTTAATTTAAATGTTTCATTTTTTGCCCCCTAGATTTTAACGGAGTTAGTTAGATATTAACAAAGTTAGTCCTAATACCTGACATTGAAACAAATTAAAAGGTTAATACCTTAAGCTGAAACAATAAAACCTTAGTACCTGACATTGAAACTAGGTGGAAACCATAAGGACTAACGGTGTAATTTTTTCTAAATACTTTCCTTACAAGTTTTTAATGTAGAGGAAGAATTCGACAAGAAAACAGGATTATATGATCATACAAGTTACTAAACCAGGTGCGGAAACCCTAGCTTAGAACAAACTGATATAAACTCAATCAAAACACAATCGAAGTCATTTTAAAAGCTTTTCATAGATTAACTCTTTCAAATAATTGCTTACAACTTCAATACAGTTAATCTAGCACACTTCTAAACACTCTCAGACCTCTCTGGAACACATACCAAAAACACACACTCTAAATGACTCGCTTAACATTACAAAAACCCAAAATCTATTTATAACATCTGCACATTCGCCCAGTCTCTCTGGTCGAATGTAAGCTTGTTCCACATTCGCCCACAGCATGTGGTCGAATGTATCTTCTTTGTCGTCCTGTTCCAGATTCGTCCACTGTATAAACTACCTTCGTCCACTTCTATTCACCTTCGCCCATTCTGTTTTCCTTCGCCCCTTAACACATGTTAACCATCTAATCATTAGTCGCAAAAACGCATCTACAAACTCCCCCTCGACTATTGATTAGATCGTTTTCTATCTTCATCCATAGCTTTGTTCAGCAGCTTAATCCTGAGCAAACTCTTCTGTTCTTTCGTCATCTCAGGCTCTAACCTCCTCTTCACAGGCTTTGACACATTAGCCATCTTCACCTTTTTGCCAAGCTTTCCCTCCAAATTACTTCCGGCATTAATATCATAAGCAAAGCAAACACCCACAACTTGTGTGTATTTCCTTGCTTGATCTGCATCGTTTGGCTCATGATGAATCGGATTATAAAAGAGCATGATGATGTCTTCGAAGGTGCAATTGATCAACCACATAGGATCAAATACATGAACATGCTTGTATTTGTCCTTTCCATCTCTCAACACGATCACCGCTTCTGCCTTCCTCCAATCATAGTACCAGAAAATGAAGTCAGCACTGAAGTGTTGAGGCATAGGCATCAAAGGTATCTTTCTCATAACTTCAGGTGCCTTATAAATCAAGGTAACCCTTTTCATCTTGGTTCTGGGATCAATATCCCTGTGAACTTTCCTCCGGGGATATTGAGGCTTGAATCTATTCCATCTCGTTCTACTCTCCCAAACCAATTTGTCTGCACACCAACCGACATGTGAATTATTCACTGAAGCACCCGACATTTGGAATCTGCAAAGATCTCTAACCGCCCAATACGGTAGAGTTAGCAAGTCAATGAATCTGTAAAAGTACAAGATTCCAGATTCCCACTTAGCAGCTAAACACTTCAGCCTGCCTAAGTATGTCCAACCTAGAGCTCTGCCTCTGAACTTTGCATTATGAAACCTATAGAAGTTTCCTTGAGCTTCAGGTTTTGGTCGGTTTTCATCCATCAATCTTAATTTCTTCAAATACTCCTTCAACTCATCAGACTTATTTGAAGATTCTGGCAAATCAGCTCCAAGTATTTTCTCAACAAACTCAGCACTTCTTTTCTTTGCCTTTCTTTTTGCAGACGTATTATGTCTTTCAGAAAAATCAGGAAACACCACGTCTTCATCATTTTGTCTGAAGTACTGTGGATATTCCTCATGTGTAATATCCTCTATCTCAACTTCTTTTTCTCATCCTCAGCCATGCTCTCCAATGGCACTGGTTCACCTGTGTTCTCCAGAACTGGTGGTGTGTAACCTTTAGCAATCATGTTCCATGCTTCAGCACCTTCCACTCCCATGCCTTCCAAATGTATTTTGAACTTTTTCTGCCACTGATTGTATTCTTGAATCTCCATAAGCTTCGGTGGCCGAGTCCCGCTACCTGAAGACAAATCATTAATCAGTGTGGAAATAGCATTTGTAGTTTGAGTGTTTACCACCGCTGCTGCTACACCCCAGTAGTCAGACTGTGGTGCTGGAGGTGCACTTTGAGTCATGTAGTTAACCGGCTGCGAAGACTGTGTGCTCGTCTTCTGTGCTGCCACTGTCCATGGGTCCATCACCTGCTGTTGTGGTTGTGTAGTTGCTGGTGTAGGAGTAGTCTGATAACGCCACATGATCACGAACTTCGAGAAATTCAACACTTAGAAAAATTTTTCAAAAACTATCCTAGGTTCGCCCAAAAGTGATTCAGGTTCGTCCCTTTTTGATGTAGATTCGCCCAAAAGCACTTACCCGAATGTGAAATTCCACCAGAAAGTAAAAATTACACAAACACTTTCTAAGTTCGTCCAAAACCACCTAGGTTCGACCGTTTCAGTTTTACATTCGTCCGCCCGATCTCCCGAAAGTGAAAACTGTTGCCCGAATGTAAAATATTCAAGTGAAAAACTCTACGTTCGCCCAGAAATCCCTAGGTTCGCCCAGAATTTCTCCCACCTTCGACCAAAAACTCTCACACTCGTCCACTCACTCCAGGTTCGCCCATTTCTGACTTTTGAAAAACGGTTACACTTTGAAAACGGTTTTGCTTCGGAGATGATTTGGAACAACTTTAATACTTGGAATTTTGAATTTTATCCACAAAATCACCTCTAATTCTTTCAAAAACACTCAAAAACCATTTTTATGCAAAAACAGATGTGAATTGATGAAAATAATGTCCAAATCAGCTCTGAGTTTATCAATTTGTTATTGTATGATCCTCTATGCTCTGATACCACTTTGTAGAGGAAGAATTCGACAAGAAAACAGGATTATATGATCATACAAGTTACTAAACCAGGTGCGGAAACCCTAGCTTAGAACAAACTGATATAAACTCAATCAAAACACAATCGAAGTCATTTTAAAAGCTTTTCATAGATTAACTCTTTCAAATAATTGCTTACAACTTCAATACAGTTAATCTAGCACACTTCTAAACACTCTCAGACCTCTCTGGAACACATACCAAAAACACACACTCTAAATGACTCGCTTAACATTACAAAAACCCAAAATCTATTTATAACATCTGCACATTCGCCCAGTCTCTCTGGTCGAATGTAAGCTTGTTCCACATTCGCCCACAGCATGTGGTCGAATGTATCTTCTTTGTCGTCCTGTTCCAGATTCGTCCACTGTATAAACTACCTTCGTCCACTTCTATTCACCTTCGCCCATTCTGTTTTCCTTCGCCCCTTAACACATGTTAACCATCTAATCATTAGTCGCAAAAACGCATCTACATTTAATTATGCCCAATTTGGTCGTTTTATACATTTTATTAAAAGCTTCAGCTACTCTGCCAAACACCAAAATATGTGTGACACCCGGCAAATTCAGGTTAACAACGTTGTCTAGGTCAAAGTCTACCTTAGCGAGTCACGCGTATATTATACTTAACTGGGTTAGTTGAGTCGTGTTATGGTTCGGGAACTGTTATTTTAGTCTAGAGGATCATTAGATGTCAGTCTAGAGGAACAGTAGATGTCAGTCCTTAACCAAGTGTACAAGGGGTGACGATTCGTAGGATCGTCAAAGCATAGGGAACATACAAGTCTCGAGTCCCGGGAATTGGTGAACGAGTGTGAATGTGTTTGTTTGCATGTATTATGTGTTTACAATCATTATGTGACTTATCGGTATGTGAAAATGTGTTAACGTATGTTAAAACGGGGTTTAACGCGCCAAATACACGGAACCAACTCCTACAGGCGATTAGGGAGGCCTAATCGCCTATAGGAGGGCGATTGGCATTGCATGGTAGGCGATTGGGCTTGGCTATAGGCGATTAGGGGGCTAATCGCCTATAGGGAAGGCGATTAGCAGCCCTAATCACCTGTAAAAGCTGCATAATTGCCTGAAACGTACCTGGCGACTAGAAACGACTATAAATACAACACTTGACCTCCTAATCTTCATTATAACAACCCTACACGTTTTCAAGCCTATTACATCAATCTACCATAAACCTAAGGTGTGGTTTTCATTCATGCAACCTTTATTAACGTTATTTTTGAATCCCTAATGGTCCAGACCTGTTTATAAACGTTTGTGTCTTCTGGAATTCGTTAATAATCGTTGTTAATTGGATTCTAAGTATTATGCATGTTGTATGTGTTAATTATAATTAAAAGATAGGATTGTTGTGATTCAAAAAGGATTGTTAACATAATATTAAGGTATTTACAGATTGATGATGATAGCATGTTGATGAAATCTGAGTAATTGTTCATTAGGGTTACGGTTATGCATGTTAATGTGATGATTCATGCTACGTGTATTATTTTTGGGAAACATGTTTGCATTCAGGGCTGGTAGAACGATGTTAAACGAAGGATTTTGATTGAAACATGTTTGATATGGTTGTTTGATTGATATTTGATGTTTCCACACGTTCTGGATTTGATTTGGAGGGTTAAACGCGTGAAAAACCGGAACAGATGTGCTGAAGGCGATTATGGACCCTAATCGCCTATGCTATAGGCGATTAGGAGCCCAATCGCCTGTTAAGGCACCCTAATCGCCTATAGCATAGGTGATTAGGAGCCTAATTGCCTTCGTTGCATGCGATTACGATCCTAATTGCTAGTTAAGTCCTGAATTGCATGTCTTACGACCTAATCGCCTAATAAACTCCTGAAATGCATACCACATGACCCTAATCGCCTATAGTAAGGGCGATTAGCCCTCATAATCGCCTGTTGACCCACGTAATCACTAGTTGACTTTTCCTAATCGCCTGTACTGCTGCTGTAAGTGTATTTTAGCATTCCGAGACCCGAATTGACACCTAGAAACATGCTAGGAACCCCGTATCATACCTAATAACTTGGTAACATGTACTCGGACTTATTTATGTGTTAATTGAACTATGTGCTAGAACTTGTTGAACTTTAACGTATGTTAAGTGTGATTGCATGATTGCAAGTTTGAGGGTGCAAGTATAACACGAGGAGTCTCGGGTCACCAATGGGATGTCGAGTCTTGTACATTTGGTTAGTTTAACAGTCACAGTGTTTTCAAACGAACTTGGTTATGGTCTGGACATCTAGGGACTAACTAACCTACGGGTTATTAGTCTAAGTACTTGTAACTGTCATATGTTAGGTCGCCGCTTTACGGGGCTAGCATAGCTTGCTGACTTTATTCATAATACGAAGTAACGCAACCTAAGGTGAGTTCACGGCCCCACTTTTAACTGGTTTCACTTTTTGGGGGAGAAAACATGTGTTAAACTTATGTTTTGGTAACAACTGTCATACTATGGGTTTCTATGGTTTACTATACGATCTTTGGAAGTCCCGGGGGAAACCATGAATGTGCGGGTAAGCACAACGGGGAAATGTGAATAGATCTATTGGGAGTGACCAACCCCACTCGTCGGCTTGGAGGGCCGGGCGAGTGCATATTGTCTCAAACAGGAACAGGTTTACTATTCGGGCACAACATCTGGTTTGCGAGTTAGTAATGGTTTTCCAATCGTAGTAGTGACAAAACATACGCCTAGTTAGCGTACTTTGGTTTACAATTTTATATAGTATGGACAGGTTGAACTTGGTACTCTATTTTACAAACCTGTGAACTCACCAGCATTTTTGTGCTGACGTAACTCTTACATGTTTTCTCAGGTCGCTAAGGTAGCACTACGGGACTAGGGCGCACGCGTCTGCACGACGTCTAGTTAGGGTTGCATGGTTTTCAAACACTGAATATTTTGGATTACTTTTGGTTATGTTTTGAGAATAAGCTTCCGCTGTTATTTGGGAATTTTAAACTATGTTTTTGAAATTGCATATGTTCATTTAGACTTGTTTATTGTGATCGTTGACTTGGATCCTGGTTTGTCATGCGCCTCGCGGTAAAACTCCGCAAGTGGATTTTGAGGGTGTGACAGATTGGTATCAGAGCCAATGGTTATAATGAACTAGGACTGCATGTAGAGTCTAGTCTATAGCCGAGTCGCACACACTAGATGATCACATAGTACTAAACGCTATGGTGGGTTACATATGGGCTTGTCGGGGTGTCTCTAAATCATCTGACCCTTCTGTGTTACATCACCCGTTCTCTCTTATGTCGGGTTACTTGCTTTCTAGGCAGTGAGGTATATTGGGGTAAATCGTGTACTCTTGAGATTTGTCCAAGGCTCGGACATCTCCCTTTCATACTCCAATAGAAACACTTGCCATAAACTACCGTAGCATTACGGTGTATAGCTTAGAGTCTATGTCCGGTGATTTGAACTTTGAACTAGGAGAACACTTGGAGGACCATGTAGAGCGGTTTATCATTTCGGGTGCACACGAAATCATAAACCGAAATGCATGAAAGCCCTAGTGAGCTCTGGGTTTGAATGGATAGTCCTGGGTTGGATCTAGTCTTGATCTTGTGAACGCTAGTGGTTGTCATTAGCTGTGAAACTAAATTTTCTCGTCCTTTTTGTCAGAATCATGTCTGGAGTACGAGGAGGACGTGGAGGTGGCCGCGCTGGTGGGCATGGTGGTGGTGGTGGTCGTGGAGGTGTAAACCTAACACAAGAAGATCTGAACAACTTGCTGCAAGCTGCCTTTCAGTTAGGGCACAATGGTGGTGGTAAGTTGACTTATCAACTTTTGCCTCATTGGTGAACTTTGTTTACATCTTCCGTGGTTTCTTATGTGTTTCATTTCAGGTGGTCCTGTTAACCCACCCCCACCTATGTGTACCTACAAGATGTTTCGGGACTGTAAGCCCCAGGAATTCTCTGGCACTGAGGGTGCTGTGAGCTTGCTCAGGTGGCTAGAAAAGGTGGAGTCAGTGTTTCTGATGTGTAACTGTCTCCCAGAGGATCGAGTCAAGTATGCTGCCGCGTTATTCCAGGATGTTGCTTTGACCTGGTGGAACAATACCACCCAGAACATGGGTTTGGGGGAGGCTTATGCTATGCCTTGGGAAAATTTTGTCCAGCTATTGAAGCGAGAGTACTGTCCAAGGGAAGAAATTCAGAAACTAGAGCATGAGGTGTGGAACCTCAAGATGACCGGGTCAGAGATTGAAAAGTATACGGTAAGGCGTAATGAGTTGGCAGTGCTGTGTCCTGATCTGCATGTGCCAGAATACAGGAGGATTGAACACTATATCTCGGGACTAGTACCAGAGATCGCATGGTTGGTGGCTGCGGGAAATCTTCCTACATACTCAGATGTGGTCCGATCGGCTCACAGAATGACAAATTTGAAGGTGAATGAGGGTATCTTGCCTGCTAAGGGTTCGACTGTCAAGGCCCTGGAGAATAACAAGCGCAAATGGGATAATGAGGGGAAGGGATCTGTGCCAGCACCAACACAACAGGGTAAGAGGTTTGATAGCGGGGGTTCTTCTTCTTCTGGTTCCAAACCGGGTGGTTATGCGGGGAAATTACCTAAGTGCAACAAATGTGGGCGTCATCATCAGGGGGATTGCGACCGTAACCGTTGCCATCGCTGCCAGCGACTTGGGCATTTTGCTAAAGACTGTCGGGCGACACTTCCATCGACCCAGGCCCCAACTACTACCCCAGCTCCTACTGCTCAAGGAACTACGGGGAAACAGGGTTGCTATAACTGTGGGGAGGCTGGGCATTACAAGAAAGAGTGCCCGAAACTGAAGCAGGGCGGGGATGTGAGGGATAGAAACGGTAACGGGAACAATGGGGGCGGTGGCAGAAATGCACGTGCCTTCGTCATTGGAGCCGTAGAGGCTAGACAGGATCCTGACACAGTTACCGGTACGTTCCTTCTCAATAATCGCTCTGTTAGTGTTTTGTTTGATTCCGGTGCCGATAAGAGTTTTATATCTCTGGAAGTTAGTCGATTGCTAGATGTAGTACCCATACCACTAGAGGCTAAGTATATAATTGAGTTGGCTGACGGTAAGAAGATTGAAGCGACTTGTATCCTTCGGGAGTGTCACCTAGAGTTGTCGGGTTTGTCTTTTCCCATCGACCTTATGCCGGTACCTTTGGGTAGTTTTGACGTTGTTGTAGGCATGGATTGGTTGTCTTTGTATCGCGCTGAGATTGTTTGCTACGACAAGGTTATTCGGATTCCTCTCCCTGATGGAGAATTTTTTCTGTGTACGGTATCAAGGGCGGTGCTCCGCTAAGTCTCATCTCCAGCATGAAAGCCCTTAAGTATCTTCGGAAGGGTTATTCGGCCGTTTTGGCACTTCTATCTGTTTCCTCTACCGACGAGAAGAAGATCGACGATATCCCTATTGTACGCGAGTTTCCTGATGTTTTTCCCGATGATTTATCTGGTCTTCCTCCCCATCGTCAGGTTGAGTTCAGTATTGATCTTGTACCGGGCGCTGCTCCTATTGCTCGGGGCCCCTACCGTCTTGCACCTCCCGAGATGCAGGAATTGTCCAGTCAGTTGCAGGAACTCTTGGACAAGGGTTTCATCAGACCAAGTTTTTCCCCTTGGGGAGCCCCGATTCTGTTCGTCAAGAAGAAGGATGGAAGTTTTCGATTGTGTGTGGATTACAGAGAATTGAACAAGTTGACCATCAAGAACCGTTATCCTCTTCCACGTATTGATGATCTATTCGACCAACTCCAGGGTTCTAGCTACTACTCTAAGATTGATTTGAGGTCCGGTTATCACCAGTTACGCGTAAGGGAAGCTGACGTCGCAAAGACTGCCTTTCGTACACGTTATGGCCATTTTGAGTTCTTGGTCATGCCCTTCGGTCTCACTAACGCACCGGCGGTTTTCATGGATTTGATGAACCGCGTTTGCAAACCGTATCTTGACAAGTTCGTCATCGTGTTTATTGATGACATCCTGATTTACTCCAAGAACAAAGCCGAACACGAGGAACACCTGCGTTTGGTTTTGGAACTTTTACGACGGGAACAACTTTACGCTAAGTTCTCAAAGTGTGACTTTTGGTTACGCGAAGTTCAATTCCTAGGACATGTGGTTAATGAACTAGGAATTCATGTTGATCCAGCTAAGATCGAAGCGATCAAGGACTGGGAAGCACCAAAGACGCCAACGGAGGTGCGGCAATTCCTAGGCCTTGCGGGCTATTACCGTCGTTTCATTAAGGGGTTTTCGAAGATCGCTCAACCCCTCACCACTCTTACTCAGAAGGATAGAAAATTTGACTGGGGTGAACCACAAGAGTCAGCGTTCCAAGAACTGAAGTCTAAACTTTGTTCTGCTCCTATTCTGTCCTTGCCTGAAGGCACTGACGATTTCGTTGTTTACTGTGATGCTTCTATTCGTGGTCTCGGTTGCGTGTTGATGCAACGCGAGAAAGTGATTGCGTATGCTTCTCGTCAACTCAAGGTGCACGAGAGGAACTACACCACCCATGACTTGGAGTTGGGTGCAGTGGTATTCGCGTTGAAAATTTGGAGACATTACTTGTACGGTACCAAATGCACCATCTACACCGATCACAAGAGTCTCCAACATATTTTCGACCAACAACATCTGAACATACGACAGCGTCGTTGGGTTGAACTCCTGAACGACTATGATTGCGCCATTAAGTACCATCCTAGCAAGGCGAATGTGGTAGCAGACGCCTTGAGCAGGAAGGAATCAATTAATCCTCGTCGCGTTCGGGCGTTGCAGCTCACCATTCATTCCTCTCTACCTGACCAACTCCGTTCTGCTCAGTTAGAAGCTTTGAAGGAGGAAAACCTTAAAGCTGAGACTATGCACGGTGCCGACAAGCACCTTGAGCGAAGGCCTGATGGCCTGCAGTACTTCGCAGAACGCGTATGGGTTCCTTTATTCGGGGGACTTCGGGAGCTTGTCTTAGATGAGGCTCACAAATCCCGGTATTCCATTCATCCTGGTTCGGATAAGATGTACCAAGATCTAAAGGTGCTCTACTGGTGGCCAAACATGAGGTCGGATATAGCCTCATACGTGAGCAAATGCTTGACCTGTGCTAAGGTCAAGGTGGAATACCAAAAACCGTCGGGTCTCTTGCAACAACCTGAAATTCCAGAGTGGAAATGGGAACGGATTACAATGGATTTTGTCACGCAACTACCTAAGACACCGAGCGGGAATGATAAGATATGGGTGATTGTTGATCGGTTGACGAAATCAGCCCATTTTCTCGCTATTAAGGAGACCGACACCATGGATCGTTTGGCTCGTCTTTATCTGAAGGAAGTTGTTTCTAAGCACGGGGTGCCGATTTCTATTATTTCGGATCGTGACTCCCACTTTACTTCTCACTTCTGGAAGTCTTTGCACAAGGCTTTGGGTACCCAGCTAGACATGAGTACGGCTTATCACCCACAGACTGATGGTCAGAGTGAACGCACGATTCAAACGTTAGAAGACATGCTTCGGGCATGTGTGATCGATTTTGGCAAAAGTTGGGAAGCTCACCTACCGTTAGTAGAATTCTCTTACAACAACAGTTACCACACGAGCATCAAGGCAGCTCCGTTCGAAGCACTGTACGGGCGGAAATGCCGGTCCCCTCTTTGTTGGGCTGAGGTGGGTGAGAGTCAACTCACTGGGCCTGAGCTAGTGTACGAAACTTCGGAAAAGATCGTACAGATTCGTAACCGGTTGGCAGCGGCACGGGATCGGCAAAAGAGTTATGCCGATCAGCGTCGCAAGCCATTGGAATTCCAAGTTGATGACAAGGTACTTCTGAAAGTTTCACCGTGGAAGGGCGTCATACGCTTTGGGAAGCGTGGCAAACTTAACCCTCGGTATGTCGGACCATTTACGATCCTGGAACGGATTGGACCGGTGGCATATCGTCTTGATTTACCGACGGAGCTTGGCAACATACATAACGTCTTCCATGTGTCTAACCTAAAGAAGTGTCTGGCTGACGAGTCTCTTATTGTTCCACTGGAAGAGATCAAGGTTGATGATCGTCTTCGGATTGTGGAGGAACCTGTCGAGATTCTTGATTACAAGATTCGTAGCCTACGTCATAGCAAAATTCGCATTGTTAAGGTTCGCTGGAACTCGAACCGGGGACCAGAGTACACTTGGGAACGGGAGGATCAGATGAAGTCTAAGTATCCTCATCTTTTTCCTAAGGAAGCGTTCGAATCGAGATATGTTACCACTGCAGCTGAATGAATCTCGGGGCGAGATTCCTTTTAACGTGGGGATGATGTGACAACTCGGGTAAATCTTTCTTTTGGTTTCTATCTTTTGTCTGTTTCTTTTGTTCATTCCTTTTTGTACTTGTGCAATTTTCGGGACGAAAATTCTTTTAACGTGGGGATGATGTGACACCCGGCAAATTCAGGTTAACAACGTTGTCTAGGTCAAAGTCTACCTTAGCGAGTCACGTGTATATTATACTTAACTGGGTTAGTTGAGTCGTGTTATGGTTCGGGAACTGTTATTTTAGTCTAGAGGATCATTAGATGTCAGTCTAGAGGAACAGTAGATGTCAGTCCTTAACCAAGTGTACAAGGGGTGACGATTCGTAGGATCGTCAAAGCATAGGGAACATACAAGTCTCGAGTCCCGGGAATTGGTGAACGAGTGTGAATGTGTTTGTTTGCATGTATTATGTGTTTACAATCATTATGTGACTTGTCGGTATGTGAAAATGTGTTAACGTATGTTAAAACGGGGTTTAACGCGCCAAATACACGGAACCAACTCCTACAGGCGATTAGGGAGGCCTAATCGCCTATAGGAGGGCGATTGGCATTGCATGGTAGGCGACTGGGCTTGGCTATAGGCGATTAGGGGGCTAATCGCCTATAGGGAAGGCGATTAGCAGCCCTAATCGCCTGTAAAAGCTGCATAATCGCCTGAAACGTACCTGGCGACTAGAAACGACTATAAATACAACACTTGACCTCCTAAACTTCATTATAACAACCCTAGCCGTCCCACAACTCGTCCCAACTCACAAACAACCTCTGGAACACGATTTTGGATCAAACTACACGTTTTCAAGCCTATTACATCAATCTACCATAAACCTAAGGTGTGGTTTTCATTCATGCAACCTTTATTAACGTTATTTTTGAATCCCTAATGGTCCAGACCTGTTTATAAACGTTTGTGTCTTCTGGAATTCGTTAATAATCATT
Source organism: Ambrosia artemisiifolia (assembly GCA_032199755.1). Classification (NCBI taxonomy): domain Eukaryota; kingdom Viridiplantae; phylum Streptophyta; class Magnoliopsida; order Asterales; family Asteraceae; genus Ambrosia; species Ambrosia artemisiifolia. The sequence goes on along the minus strand of CM063526.1, from coordinate 32,961,783 downwards.
GTTAATTGGATTCTAACTATTATGCATGTTGTATGTGTTAATTATAATTAAAAGATAGGATTGTTGTGATTCAAAAAGGATTGTTAACATAATATTAAGGTATTTACAGATTGATGATGATAGCATGTTGATGAAATCTGAGTAATTGTTCATTAGGGTTACGGTTATGCATGTTAATGTGATGATTCATGCTACGTGTATTATTTTTGGGAAACATGTTTGCATTCAGGGCTGGTAGAACGATGTTAAACGAAGGATTTTGATTGAAACATGTTTGATATGGTTGTTTGATTGATATTTGATGTTTCCACACGTTCTGGATTTGATTTGGAGGGTTAAACGCGTGAAAAACCGGAACAGATGTGCTGAAGGCGATTATGGACCCTAATCGCCTATGCTATAGGCGATTAGGAGCCCAATCGCCTGTTAAGGCAGCCTAATCGCCTATAGCATAGGTGATTAGGAGCCTAATTGCCTTCATTGCATGCGATTACGATCCTAATTGCTAGTTAAGTCCTGAATTGCATGTCCTACGACCTAATCGCCAAATAAACTCCTGAAATGCATACCACATGACCCTAATCGCCTATAGTAAGGGCGATTAGCCCTCATAATCTCCTGTTGACCCACGTAATCACTAGTTGACTTTTCCTAATCGCCTGTACTGCTGCTGTAAGTGTATTTTAGCATTCCGAGACCCGAATTGACACCTAGAAACATGCTAGGAACCCCGTATCATACCTAATAACTTGGTAACATGTACTCGGACTTATTTATGTGTTAATTGAACTATGTGCTAGAACTTGTTGGACTTTAACGTATGTTAAGTGTGATTGCATGATTGCATGTTTGAGGGTGCAAGTATAACACGGGGAGTCTCGGGTCACCAATGGGATGTCGAGTCTTGTACATTTGGTTAGTTTAACAGTCACAATGTTTTCAAACGAACTTGGTTATGGTCTGGACATCTAGGGACTAACTAACCTACGGGTTATTAGTCTAAGTACTTGTAACTGTCATATGTTAGGTCGCCGCTTTACGGGGCTAGCATAGCTTGCCGACTTTATTCATAATACGAAGTAACGCAACCTAAGGTGAGTTCACGGCCCCACTTTTAACTGGTTTCACTTTTTGGGGGAGAAAACATGTGTTAAACTTATGTTTTGGTAACAACTGTCATATTATTGGTTTCTATGGTTTACTATACGATCTTTGGAAGTCCCAGGGGAAACCATGAATGTGCGGGTTAGCACAACGGGGAAATGTGAATAGATCTATTGGGAGTGACCAACCCCACTCGTCGGCTTGGAGGGCCGGGCGAGTGCATATTGTCTCAAACAGGAACATGTTTACTATTCGGGCACAACATCTGGTTTGCGAGTTAGTAATGGTTTTCCAATCGTAGCAGTGACAAAACATACGCCTAGCTAGCGTACTTTGGTTTACAATTTTATATAGTATGGACAGGTTGAACTTGGTACTCTATTTTACAAACCTGTGAACTCACCAGCATTTTTGTGCTGACGTAACTCTTACATGTTTTCTCAGGTCGCTAAGGTAGCACTACGGGACTAGGGCGCACGCGTCTGCACGGTGTCTAGTTAGGGTTGCATGGTTTTCAAACACTGAATATTTTGGATTACTTTTGGTTATGTTTTGAGAATAAGCTTCCGCTGTTATTTGGGAATTTTAAACTATGTTTTTGAAATTGCATATGTTCATTTAGACTTGTTTATTGTGATCGTTGACTTGGATCCTGGTTTGTCATGCGCCTCGCGGTAAAACTCCGCAAGTGGATTTTGATACGGACCACAATCATACCCTAAACCACATATACAATCATAAATAACAATCATACGGACCACAATCATACCTTAAAACCACATATACAATCATACCCTAAACCACATATACAATCATACGGACCACAATCATACCATGTATCTGTGTCACAGATTGTTTAAATCTGTTTGAATTAGCACGCATACAACCTCATAGAAGATGAAATAACTCAAATTAATGGTTCAAAAAGAAATTAACCTTACCTTAAAACATCTGTGGGTACCCGGGAGCGGCTGTGAGTGTGCCGTCGGTGAACGGCTGCGAAAGGGCAGGTAGCGGTTGTGAAAGTGGAAGGGGAGCGGCTGTGACAGGGGAAGGGGAGCGGCCGTGAAAGGGCGGGATTAGGGTTTCTTTTGGAGTTGCAACTTTGTTCCTTTTTTTTCATCTTCGGTATATTGCAGTAAACATTTGTAGGTAAAAACAATAAAAACAAATACTAATAAATAAAGAAAACGTTAGTAATCTACTCCACAAGTCGCGGTCCCAAAATCATAAGTCGCGGTTAATGCTAACAACCGCGTCTTCAACCTTACCCCCCGCGTCTTTAGAGTTTTTTAATAATAAAAAGTGTTAAATAAAAATAATAAAATGTGTTTAAAGTCGCGGTTGGCTCTTCACCGCGTCTTTCCCTTCAAATGACCGCGTCCTTTGATAACAATTGTACTAGTGTGAGGGTGTGACAATATGGGCATGTTTGAGATTCCTTCTCCTTATCTCCTTCTTCTACCTTCTTATCTCCTTAATTAAAAAGTTTCAATTTCTTACTTATAACTTATCTCCTTTTCAACCCACAAAAACCTCCTTTTCAACCCATTACCCAAACAAACTTATCTCCTTATCTCCTTTTTGATTAAGGAGATAAGTTATAAGTCGGTGAAATAAGGAATCCCAAACATGCACTATATTTAAAAAGCTTTCAGATACCAGCTTCCAGCTATCAGCTTACAGCTACCAGTACCAGCTTTCAGCTACCAGCCACCAACTAGTTTTGCCAAACATACCCTTAATCATATATTTTCCAATGCAATTATCAACCAAATTATGATTAGTATCAACTGCATATTTACAAAAAAAATATTGATAACCTAACTATATTGTTTTATAATACGTGGATTAAATAAGTTAAACAATAATGCAGGGTAAATAGGGTTTAAGACTATTTTAAGACATGATAATCTCTTTCGTAACCATTTCAAACTAGTAGTTCACCCGTCCGATGGATGGTGATGCAGGAGGATCCAGATTATCTTTTCTTTATTTAAATTTTAAGTTTCCTATTTATCTTTATTTAGTTTCCTATTTCTATTATGATTCTTAGTTATAAATTAGGGTATAGGGTTTTATTGTTAATTAGTTTTTTAGTTTGATTATTATAAAGAACATTGTTCTTGGAATCTTTGGTTCCATTTATCGCCTTTGATTTATCAATTGTTCTTTAGCCATTTGATGCGCTTCCAAAACTGCATCAATTGGTATCAGAGCTCTTGGTTTTCAAATGGCTCTACGTGAAGACGAGTGTTTTCTTGTTCGAAGATTCGCCGCCAGAGGCATCGACAAGAACATTGGTGGTTCACGTGTCGGTGGAAAAGATAGATTTTCTATTTGCAGAGTCGCCGCCCGAGGTAACAATGGTGTCTATTCCGACCACCGGGATCTTAAGATCAAAAGACTTCATGAACAAGTCGAAGATCTTGAGGTATCGTCGACTTGGAAGGAAACGGAACCGGAAGAACCCGTCGGGGACAAGTTAACCGGGGATGAGGAGCGTCTTACCAATGACTATATTATTTATGGTTCTTCTCCTGTGTTTGATGAATACAAGGATGAGGATTGGTATTCTTGGTTTACCAGTGATTATCGAAACTTACCGTGTGATGAATTAGGTGTCAAAAGTCGTAAGGCTGATGATTCGATTTATGTATCTGATGAGTGTTCATATGAAAAAATGATAGGTGGTTCGATGGCTTGTGGTGGTATTCGGTCGCAACCTGTGGTAAGTCTTTTCATGCCTGATGATCCATGTCAAAAGGAAAGTGATTTGATAAAATATTCAAATGGTATCACTCATATCATTATGGGTACGAAAAAGAGAATAAGTATTATAATGGGTGGAGAGATTTCTCTAATTAGGGGTAAGGATCCTTTGCATATTAAGGATGTATGCATGGCGTCTATGCATAAGCCTACAGAATGTGTGCCATCCAAGTATATAGCATTAAATGATGGTCAAATCTTTGTGTTGACTAATGTGAGAATTCAATCGAAAAATTCAATGGTTGATTTGATAAGTATTAAAAAATTCAATTTTAAATGTGAAGAAACGATGGTTGGTGATAAAATTCAAATTGAAGATATGAATATAAAAGATTATTTTTCTAAAGCAAATGGTATTTGTGGCGATACTATTGTCTTGCCAAACATTAATTCAAATTATGGTGAAGCCACCATGCACATTCCACGTGTGCAATGGAATATTAAGGTTCGTGGTTTACAACCATATGGCTTTCTTGTTGGGGTTGAGATATTTGGGCTGAACAAGTTGAAAGTGAACAAGAGACGGTCAAATGTTCCCTTCGATTCAGGTGGTACACATCTAGAGTCTAGTGAGGTGACCCGTGAAGTTGAACTGTTTGGGCGGGTCATGATAATAATAATTCAAAGCCGGATTAATGTTCCTTTTGATCCAGGTGGCTTTGGTCCGAAGGCAAAACTCGAATACGAGTTTTTTTCGAAGACGGGGAATATGATGCAGGAGGATCGAGATTATCTTTACTTTATTTAAATTTTAAGTTTCCTATTTATCTTTATTTAGTTTCCTATTTCTATTATGATTCTTAGTTATAAATTAGGGTATAGGGTTTTATTGTTAATTAGTTTTTTAGTTTGATTATTATAAAGAACATTGTTCTTGGAACCTTTGGTTCGATTTATCGTCTTTGATTTATCAATTGTTCTTGAGCCATTTGATGCGTTTCCAAAACTACATCAGATGGGAACATAAACGTCGTAATGTCCGTATTTGCAACAAAAATAATTTTGCTTGAATAAATATGATAAAATAAACATAAAACATAAATCAACATCCATCCGTAATATAAAGATAAAAAAAGAAAAAAAAAACTCTAACCGGCATGCGACACATTTAGGTCAAGTGATTATAATGAGAAAACTCCTAAGTCTCCTCATGATGACATAAATAAATATATATATATATATAGGGGAAGGTTATCTTGAGAACGCTAAATATCGCGAGAACCGTGAGAACAAATGAGAAAACCAATCAAAATCAATTTTTTTCAATGTAAACCTTATTAAAATTAAAATATAACATTAAAAAGTGAATTTACTTTTCAAATAATTCATCTTTTCTTGCAAAAACACTCTAAAATTAACTTTTTACACATGTGTAATGAAACAGTTTACACATGTATAAACAGTAAATTTACACATGTGTAAAAACAATTTATTTTCGTATACGTTTAAATTTTACGCGTAAATTGTGTTTTTGAGATTGTATTTTAATAATAAAGACAAATGTAAAATGAAAATTGAATTTGAATGGTTTTAGATACCGTTCTCGCGGTTCGCATGAAATATATGTGTTCTCGAATTAGCCTTCCCCTATATATATAGGTTAGGGTTCCTGTACAAAGGGTGTTTTTTTGTGAGAAGGGTAAGAAGTGTTTTTGGCCATTAGATATATAAATGAAGGGTGGAGATTGATCAATTGCAAAATTGTAATAAATATAATAACTTTGATTGACTAATTTGACTAGATAAGGGTATAATAGTAATTGGTGTGTTCTAAATTTGAAACCCACATTCAAGGCACATGTAACTCCCCCTATATTTTTTAAATACCAATATCTTTTTTACACTTAATTATTATTTTTATTAAAATACACCATATTAACGAGTGTTTTCTTATCTTTAATATGAGTACCATATTGTAATATATATACATATAAAAAATTACGTTTAAACTTGGTGGATGTGTTTTATTCTACAAAACACTGTAAGGTATTTTAATTCATATAAAACACATATATTTCAGTATAACACATCAGGTTTGTTGTATTGTTTATCATATAGTGTTTTATATTGATTAAATATGATCATTGTTGTATATGTCTTGAATGTCAATATTTACCATCTTTGTATATCATAGAGTGTTTTATATGCATTCACCAAATTCTAGTGTGTTATATTTTAACGGTGCCTATGTCTTGTTTGTTTATGTATAGTGTTTTATATGAGTGAGTTTGATTTGATATGGTAATTTTTTTATTTGATATAGTGTTTTATATGAGCGAGTTTGATTTGGTATGGTAATTTTTTTTATTTGTTTGTTTCAAAATCCTTAGAACACTCCTATTTTAATAAATGCATAATTAATTCTATATTTTGTGTATAAATAAATTTACCTTAATACCATTCATATTCAAGTTTAATTAGTGACACTTGTCATCACCCTATTCCTTCTTACCCTTCTCACAAAAACACCTCTTTGTACACGATCCTCTACCTATATATAGGGGAGGGTTATCTTGAGAACGTTAACCGTGAGAACAAATGAGAAAACCAATCAAAATCAATTCTTTTCAATACAAACGTAATTATAATTAAAATATAACATTAAAAAGTCAATTTCCTTTCTAAATAATTCATCTTTTCTTGCAAAAACACTATAAAATTAAGTTTTTACATATGTGTAAATGAAACAGTTTACACATGTATAAACAGTAAATTTACACATGTGTAAAAACAATTTATTTTCGTATACGTTTAAATTTTTACGCGTAAATTGTGTTTTTGGGATTGTATTTTAATATTAAAGACAAGTGTAAAAAGAAATTTTGAATTTGAATGGTTTTAGATACCGTTCTCACGGTTCGCACGAAATATATGTGTTCTCAAATTAACTTTCCCATATATATATATATATAGGGGATGGTTAAAATGGAAACCACAAAAAGTTGAGAAAACCTTGTAAACTCTATTTGAGCCATTGATCTAAAGTGATCAATGGCCTAGATTGATTCTCCATTATTTTATTACATTTAATTGAGTAGATGACAAAAAAAGGGCAAAAAGGTCAAATAACATTTTTCTGAAAAAGCACATATGACAAGTGGACCCCACACATGTCACATCATCTCTCTCATACTTTTGTGACCATTGTCCTAAATATGTCAGCACGTCATGTTACATATGTAACATATGCAGTGTTGCGTACGTTAAAATTGCACAGACTCTGGTCTCATATGTGATTTTTTGTTGCATACGTTAAAACACATAGATTGTATATAATAAATTAAAAACTTTATAGATCAAAAAACATTCAAATGTACACAATAATTGTTTCTTACAAAGTGATAAAAACAAACAAAACGGTCATTACAAATCGACAAATGCTAAAAAAAACTATCATAAATAAAAAATATTGTCTACACTTCATTCTTGATAATCATCTTCATCCTTAATGCAAAAAATATGCTCACCTGCAAAAATAAAACAAAAATCATCAATTTACTTGTAAAGACCCCCCCCCCCCCCCCCGCTTAACGTATGTTAACCAAATGGATTACAAAAAAACATACGAAACTGATACAAAAAAACATTGTTTTATACATTTAGTTATCAAGATTATCAAACTTAAAAAATCAAAACTTTGTATCTGGTAAAAAAAAACAGAAACTAATTTATACCAACTTAGCGGTGCTGTTACATACGAAACAGATGCAAACATAGATTTCATCCCAATCCTTCCTCTATAATATGCAAAAAATCAAACATGTATCTGGTAAAAAAAACGGTAACTAATTTATACCAACTTAGTTCTGTTGTTACATACGAAACAGACGCAATATAGGAAACAGATGCAAACATACATTCCACACATTATAATACTCATACAAACATACACATGCTGGTAAAAAACAAATCAGACATATTGTTGCATATGTTAAGAGACATTAAAATTCACCCATTTTGATTAAAAAAACATATTAATAATAATAACATATAAAAAAGGTTAATTAACAGCTCAAATTTTCAAAACCATCACAAACAACTTGTTTTTATCAAACACTAATTTATACCAACTTAGTGCTGCTGTTACATACGAAACAGACGCAAACATAGATTTCATCCCAATTCTTCCTCTATAATATGCAAAAAATCAAACCTGTATCTGGAAAAAAAAATCGGTAACTAATTTATACCAACTTAGTTCTGTTGTTACATACGAAACAGACGCAATATAGGAAATAGATGCAAACACACATTCCACACATTATAATACTCATACAAACATACACATGCTGGTAAAAAACAAAATCAGACATATTGTTGCATATGTTAAGAGACATTAAAATTCAACAATTTTGATTAAAAAACATATTAATAATAATAACATATAAAAAAGGTTAATTAATAGCTCAAATTTTCAAAACCATCACAAACAACTTCTTATTATCAAACAACAATACTCATACAAACATGCACATACTGGTAAAAAACAAATCAGACATATTGTTGCATATGTTAAGATACACTAAAATTCAATGTTTTTAGAACCGGACCGGAACTCGAACCGGTCTTCTTACCGGTCCACTGGTCGGACCGGTTCAACCGGATCTAAGAACCGGATGACGTTATAAATATTATAAAATATTTTTATTTTAGAATTCAATTAGCATCTTTCAAAATTATTTATTAACTTTTGATTTTTTAATTTAGTGTCATAAATTGAAAAGATCTTTTCTATAAGGACCTAGGATGAAATTTATGTCAACATTATTAGCTGTATTCACGATTGTAAAGTCAAATGCTTAAATCAAGGGATATATCTTTTTTTTTTTATCTTTATTCTCTCTCTGAATCAAGAACTCATAGAGATAGCCATTCTTTTTCTAACCCCTTTCAAATTAATTTTCTATGAAAATTTCAAAGAGTATTCCGAATAGAGGTTCACATTTTTCGTTTTTTTTTCTCAATGGTTTCCATTTGTAGCTTTCAACAAAATTAAGTTAAAAGCAGTTCTTGAATTGGAAAAGGATGAGTTTTGTTTTAACACATATAGGGGTGGCAATTATATGAAAATATCTTTTCTATAAGCAGTTCTTAAACCAACATCAAAAAGAAAATCGCACTTCTATATATATATGGTGTCAATTAAATTAAATTGGGAGTTTACGACGCAAGTGGAAAGGAAAGTGGATATAGAAGTAAGTACCAAGTAAAGCATGAGCAACACTGTTGTTGTTGACGCAACAGCCGACGAGTTGAACGAGGTTAGGATGCCTAATCCTGGAGATCATATTAATTTCCGTCAAGAATTCGATGGTGCCTTGTTTCGATTCAGCCGAAAGAGATTTGATGGCAACATGAGTTGCGTCTCTCAGAACCCCCTGTTTTGTTTAATTTGTTTGTAAATTTAGTGTGGTGGTGGTGGTGGTCAGGTATGGTGGTGGTGGTGGTCAGGTATGGTGGTGGTGGTGATAATCTTGATGCAGAGGTGAAAGAAAAATGGAGAGAGAGAGAGAGTGTGTGGCTTGTTTATATAGGAGGGAGAAGAGAAAAATTCAAAATATTAAATGGGGGGAAAAGGAAAATGACTAATATACCCTTCCAGACATAAAATAATATTTCTATTAGTGGGTGATGTGGAGCAATAAGGGCCACTAGTTGGGTTTCCGGGAGTTTTCTCGTTTTAGAGGGTTTTCTCTATACCTTTAGCCTATATATATATATATATGAGATGGTTCAATAGAGAACTC